>JARYHS010008075.1:44958866-45626883 GCA_031002005.1 Vandiemenella viatica
ACATCGCCATGCATTGAAGATGGAAAATGTAAGTAGCGTTTCCCGAAGGATATACGAATGATACTATTACAGATATCGACGGTTATCCGTTATATCGTCGCAGAAACGCTGAGAATGGTGACCACACATTTACGATGCGAATAACAAATTATAGAAACCAAGTTGAAATTGACAATCTGTGGGTGGTACCATACTCACCATGGCTTTCAAAAACGTATAAGGCTCATATTAATGTCGAGTTTTGCAGTTCTGTAAAATCCATTAAGTACATTTACAAATACGTTAATAAAGGCAGTGATTTGGCCGTATTTGAAGTAAAAAATGTAAATAAAAATGACGAAATAGCACGATACCAGATAAGTAGATTATGGTATGCAACAACGAAGCTATCTGGCATATTTTTAGATTTTCCATACATGAAAGAGACCCTTCTATCCAGCATCTTGCAGTACATTTTGAAAACGGTCAACGTGTATATTTCACCGAACAAAATATTCCACAAAGAGCACTTGAACCACCAAAAACGACATTAACTGAATTTTTCACATTGTGTCAAAAATCTGATGTATTCAGCCAATTCGCAAAAACATTATTATATACCGATATTCCACGCTATTTTACATGGAACAAATTAGGTAAAAAAATGGGAGCCACGTAAACAAGGAGAACCACATCCTTTGATCGCAGGCATATTCAAAGCCAAGACAGTAGGACGACTCTACACAGTATATCCGAAACAACGTGAATACTTCTTTTTACGTTTGTTGTTGGTGACTGTTCCAGGACAAACTTCTTTACGAACAGTTAATGGTCGAGTGTTCAATACATATCAAGATGCATGTCGCGAGTTGCAGTTGCTGGTGGACGACAATCGCTGGAACCTGACACTTGCTGATGTAGCGTTGACATCCACGCCGAATAGTATTCGTCGACTGTTTGCAATTATTTTGACAACATGTTATCCAACACAGTCAACGATTTATGTATTTTAATTTCAAATTTACCACTTAATCATTATGGTATGCCATCACCTGATCGCCCGGCCACCGACTTAGTTAATAGTGATCTGCAACGAGAACAACAATATAACAATGTGGACTTAGCTACAATTATTGCGAATAATGAGCCGTTACTGACAGCAGAACAAAAAAAAAATTATAATTGGATTTTGCTGACTGTTGATGCTGAACAAGGCGGTTTTTTTTTTTTCTTGGGCGCATCAGGTGGAACCGGTAAGACATTTTTAATATCGTTGATCCTTGCGAAGGTACGGTCACAACAGAAAATCGCATTGGCAATTGCTTCGTCAGGCATTGCTGCCACTTTGTTAGATGGTGGAAGAACTGCACATTCAATATTTAAGCTGCCACTAGACATTCATAACAAACCAAACGCAATGTTAAAAAAAAGCGGAATGGCTGCAGTGTTGCAAAAGAGTTCAATTATAATTTGGGATGAGTGTATTATGGCTCATAAACATTCGCTCGAAGCATTTCATAGAACTATGCAAGATTTGAAAGCAACGATAAACTTGGTAGTAGTTACTGTCTGGTGACTTCCGACAGACATTATCAGTGATTCCTCGCTCTACTTTTGCCGATGAGTTTAACGCATGTTTAAAACGATCGTTTTTATGGCGGAATGTCGGAACACTTGGATTGACCATGAACATGCGAGTACAGTTGCAAAATCATCCATCGGCACAAGAATTTTGTAAGCAATTGCTTGATATTGGAAAAGGTGAAATAGAACTGCATCGAAATACACAATACATCAATTTGCCAGACAAATTCTGCACTGTTGTTCACTCAAAAAATGAACTAATTGAGAGTGTGTTTCCAGATACATCAAATACTTACTCAGATCATAATTGGCTCAGTAATCATGCTATTTTGGCAGCAAAAAATGTTGATATCAACGAAATTAACTTCCAGATAAAACCATGGGCGCCGGCAGGATTGCTTCTAGGGGGGTGCACCATGGCTGCATTTGTGCCCCCCCCCCTTTCGGCCCAAAAATTTCCGGGCTGGGCGACCTTTTTATTTTTTTAGCTCTACTACTGCCCAGACGGCTACCCGGGATGTCAGGGGGCTGCAAGTGCACCCCCTTGCACCCCCCTCCCGACGCCCATGGATACAACAGTTGTTGCCAGGTGATCTGATGTCTTTTAAATCAATGGACACTATTGTAGATGAAAATGAAGCCGTAAATTTTCCAACTGAGTTTTTAAATTCCTTGGATATACCAGGAATTCCACCACACAATCTTCGGTTAAAGATTGGTTCACTGATTATTCTACTTCGGAATTTGAATCCACCTTGATTATGCAACGGTACACGTTTGGTCATCAAAAGGATCACCGTAAATGTTCTTAAAGCAACTATTTTGACTGGAAAGTTTAAAGGAGAAATCTTCCTGTTGCCACGTATTCCAATGATACGTCAGAATCTCCAATACCATTTGAAAGGCTTCAATTTCCGATTCGTTTGGCTTTCGCTATGACCATAAATAAATCTCAAGGCCAAACAATATCCGTTTGTGACTTGGACTTGGAAAATACGTGTTTCTCCCATGGACAGCTATATGTCGCCTGTTCACGTGTGGGGAAACCATCAAATCTATTTGTATTAGCAAAAGACAGGCTAACCAAAAATCTTGTACACCAATTAGCGCTTAGTAAATTAAAATTATAAATTGTAATAATTTAAAATAATGAAAACAATTGTTAAAAATGTTTAAGAAACAACTTCATGTACCTCATTTATAAAACTGAAAATTCAATTTATAAATAAATAAAAAATAATTTATTTATTTTTAGAAATATCAATATTTTATATATTTTCAATTAAGTAATTTGTAATAAAATGTAATTAAAAATTTGTATATTTGTTTGTCGTTAATTTCAACTATCCGAAACACTTTACCAATTACTTTTGAATTTTCAAATCGACTAAAACGCTGGTTCAATCCTAGCCTGCGATACCGCCACTGCCTGGCGTTGACGTGACGTCATAGTGACGTTGTCTTGACGTATTCGCTGTCGACTACCAACATAATTAGGTTTATTCCTTTTAGTGCTATTGTGACCTCGCTACGCTCGGTCACAATAATTTAAAACTGTACAATATCAACCTAAACTGATATCCCGAAGGTGAATCAGATGCAGGCGCCCGCTGGTAAGCGGCCGCAGATGTCCGATAATACAACCAGATGTTCAGTGTTTGATGTGTTATCGGATTTCTGCGGCCGGTCACAATAATAAATTATCTTTATGTTGGTATAGTCCCGTTACGTTGGTACACCTAGAGCGGCAGCGAATACGTCACTATGACGTCACCTCAACGCCAGGCAGTGGCGGTATCGCAGGCTAGGATTGAACCAAAACGCTTTTGTCTTTATTAGCGAATATTAATTTGACTACATTAGGTAGTTTAGAATAATATTGATCCAACGTACTATAACTATTGAGTCACAGCAACGCGTGACCGGGTCAGCTAGTTAATAATAAATATTTATCGTCTATCTGATTTTATTTTGCCTTTAGGCTATCGGTACTTTGTTCATAAAAGAAATTATTCAGGTATTATTAACACGGCCGCCTGGTTGTATGGAGGATAAGAGTGCTTTGCAAATATTCTAACTGAAAAAAACTCACAAAGACGTATGCTAAGCACAAACACTATTTATTGCATCAAGTTTTTCAGTTACACCACCGACCACCAAACCATATTTATTTGTCATCATGAAGAATTAATGACTACCCTGAATAATCGTGAAGATTGCAAGTCCGAAACGAGTGCAAGCGTTCTTAACATTCCACATTTATCACAACACTGTACTTTGTTATGTTGTCGTGATCGTAATACGCTTGTAATAGCAGTTTAACGTCTATAGTATTCACACAGCATTCACTAGTAGTCACTGGCTTATCCAACAGTACGAAACGCCGGCCAGAGCTAATTAAACCGACGCGGAAGAGCGTAATTTATATCCATGTTGACTGCTACTTTCAACAACACCATTCTCACAACAGTCAAACTGTATAATCACTTTATCTTCGAGTGACTGGCTTCAAAAGACGTTATGAAAAACGACAGCCAGCCCTCACCCGTCGCGGTAGCACGATCAAAACTTCTTTTAGCACAAGATTACTTCACTGTTCATTACACTCATGCTCACACCATGGAGGAAGGAATTATATGGAGGAGAAGTGACGTTAAATCGGTGAAGCAAGCACTAAACTCTCCCGCATGGTGGCAGCACCGGCAGCGACCATATGGCGCTTCCCAACAATTAAGGTGTTCACATAGTGGTAGATGCAGTGATTATTTCATTTAGTATTGTGTATAAGTGTTTAAAAATGCCAGCTTGTGTTGCGTACGGTTGCACAAATAGGCCAGACAGGAAAGAACCTGGAATATCATTTCATAAGTAAGTTGAATTGTAATTATCGTTGTTGAAGTGAGCTGTAGACACCGCAAACTTTGCAGCACGTCTATAAATATTTAGTCATAGCTCTCAATGGGATGACTTTGTTCTCAAATTTTTCTTGGTGTAGTGTAGAAAATCAGCAAACTTGCTATTTTGCACATAATAGACTAGCATTATTTTTTAACGAGTGTTTAAAATGAGATTTAAAGGGGCGTGTTTTACTTCGCGATTCAGTGAATTTACTATTACGATTTCTTTCGTCACGTTGCTGATTATACTGACAATGGATGATGAAATTAACTGTTATGTGAGAAACTGTGAGTTTTATTAATTTTTTAAATAGCTATTTCAGGCCATTGACTTAGGTTATTTTTAAAGCTTCATATAAGACTTGTTTCTGTTTGTAAATACGTCTATACCTATTTTTACCGATTTTGAAATCTTTCTCATCTATTTATGTCGAAACAGGTTCATGCAGAAATAAAAATGGGCTTCATAAATAAAGAAGTTATTGGCCTTTGAACAAAATCAATTTGGGGAATGTGTTTCTAATTTAGTCTCTTTTTTTTGTACAACATTCTTCGCCCCCCCCCCCCCCGTATCTAAATCTAACTGAGAGATAATTTTTTTACAATTGTCCTAATTAGTAGGGCTGTGAAATTAGACAACACATCTTGATCAAGAGAATGTTCATTAAGGTGACTGAATAAACATTTTATTTCTGGTACCAGCCTACAAAATGTCTGGGTTGCTCATCCCTAGAGTGGGTCCTCTTACTTTTTTCTGGTCTAGGACACATTTCAGACTAACCACAAGTGGTAGTAATAAAACTGAAATATCCATTCTGCATGTCAACCATGTAATCATTGTGGCTTTGACAGAATTAATTTTTGGTCCAGCCTGCATCCAAAACTAAACCCCTCAATTTGGATGTTGTATATCCCCCAAACTAAGCAAGATATCGAAAACTTTTATTCCTTATTATCGAGTTTTTTCGTCGTGTTACATAAGAATCCATCATTAAATTTGACTTTGCGAAATTTTTCTTCTGCATTTCAATTCAAGACACCTCACTTTTGAGACAGTATATCTCGAGAACTAGGTGAAATATCGAAAAATTTTACTCTTTATTTTTTATCTGTCTCGTCGTTTTAAATAAAAATTCATCATAAAATTTGACTTTGAATAATTTTTTCTTCTGAATTTCAACCAAAACCATTTCACATTTGAGACAGAATATCTCGAAAACTAAGCAGGATATCAAAAAATTTTATTCCTCATTTTTTATTTGTCTCATCGAGTTACATAATAATCCATCACCAGATTGCGGCGTCACGTTTATCCTAGAGTCCCCTTGAGGTGTTTGTACATATTCCCCGTGTTTGTTGGGAAGCGGTCAAGCCCCCACCACTCCGGCCATGCCCCCCCACTCCTCCGCCGGCCTGCTTCACTCCCATGCGTGGTAAAGGTCTCTTGCGTCGTCTCCATATTATTCCTTCCTCCTTGGCTCACACGCGCTTGCTTAACATGCAACCTTCCGCCATAGATCAGCGATACTCCTACCGACCTCTGAGATCGATAGTTGAACTTTACTTTGACTCATATGCTACACATAAATTAAAAGGTCCGATAAGCTATCGTAATGTGATACGATAGCACACTTTTCTGTAGTCCATTGGGGTTGTGATTACACATCGTATAGATAGCACTGTGAGGCAGGCAGATGTAATCGTCATGTTAACCGCTAACTTCTTTCAGGGGGGGAATCAGAATAATTTTTTTAGTTTTTGATATATTTATGAATTTCACGAATCTGGACAGTTTTCATGATTTTATCTATTTTGAGAACCTTTTTCACACCTTTCTAATAAAATTCATAGAAAGAGGTGCTTGATAGATGCTAACTTCTATCCGCCACAATATATATGTCAGTACGAAAATGCCCATCTGCGCTCTATGTGATGTCCATTATGATTCTGTGTTAAGATTTGTCTGCAAGTCATTAAATTAAAAAATGAATCAAATGCAATATGTTTTTATTTATGCTTTTCATTTACAAGTATTAGTACTACAAGCATCGGCTCTAGCGCAATCACTGGGACTTATCTAGGAATGTCGTTCTGGTCTGAAAACTGTTGCACATGTTCGTTTTCTGATACTATTTAATATATGTTACTCTTACAGCTGTAAAATATATATAGATACCTCAAAAACTTCACTCAAAAAGAGCCATAACGCTATACCGCGAGCGCCTGGGAGTACCGTTATAGCGAAGTATAATGATCATGCACACTTTCTTTGAACTATATTATTTGGGAATATGTTGCTATCAAAAGAAAAAATATGGAAAAAATTACATGCTGAAAAAAACAACTTTGAACCGTAAGCGAACGTTAGTTGCCTCATTTCTGTACACACATGCGACTTCCAACGATAACAGAAATGTCAAGAAACATATCCAGCATGTTTTTATGTCGGAGATGTTAATATTCTACGGCGTCTATCAAAGTAAGTTTCGACAATATTAAGGTAGCTTATGTTTAGGTTGGAAGTGCGGCAATATCCTTGTTACAGCATTTGGTCGAAGGAATTTAGTTTTAATAGTTGATATCCAGTCTGTACCAAAATGGCGTTTGGTTCTTCTTGTTCAAGCATAATTCGCTAGAAATTTGGATTTATTAAACACTTAAATTACCATGATTTTCAAGCAGAAACATTAGCGGCGCCTGTGGATAGGTTGTAATGTGATCCTGGACCAAAACGGACATGGACGCTTCCTTTTGTAACTTAATGGACTTGAAATTTTATTTTTATAATAAAGCTAAGTTTGTTTGGTTTGTTACTTGATACATTTTGTTGCACGTAATATTAGCATCGCTCGAAGTTGCATATGACAACAAATGGCGTCCGCTCATCGCTAAGTGCAGTGCTGCAAATTCTACGGAATTATCCGTAGATCTACGGATTTTGATAAAACGTTAGTATTTTAGGATTTTGTTACAATATTTACAGATTTTTGCTACTTTTTATTATTGATTTTCCTTATATTAGTGTTTTGTTAAGCTTTGAGCGTATAGTGTTAATGCATTATAGAATTGTCAATAACTGTGAATCGTTTCCTCGCAATCGCTCGTGTTAACCAACGATTGAAGAAAAGCTCATATTTTGTTTGATTATACATGCACTCTTTATGCACGGTAACATGCTCGTTGGAACGGCTTTTAACATTTCCTGTTACAGAACATATGCTAAATTTAATGTCAATAAAAAAAAAATGACAGAATCGGGAAGTTGTTCAAAAAAGTTGACACAAAACCTGTCAACAAAGCACACAGCAAAGTCAATAACCAGCTCGTCAAGGTTAAGGACAGGCTGCCTCCACTATAGGTTGCCGAGGACTCTGAGATTCCGTGCACCTGTGGCCGGGTGTACTGTACATAGGAGTGACGGGGCGCACTACAAGGGACAGCCTGCGCGAGCACATCCGCAACTATAAATCTAATAACATTGATAAATCCGCCATTGCACGGCATGTAGCCGAATCCAATCACTCCATAGACTTCGAAAACACCACCCTAAGGGTGAAAACATGCCGAGCAGCTCGCGCTGAAGGTCGCGGTAGATGGTTGCCGCGCAGCTCGCCGTGAAGGTCGCGGTAGATGGTTGCCGCGCAGCTCGCTGTCGATGTCGAGGTACAGCTGCTAGCTTTCAACAGTGCTTTACAAACGTTCGTAGGTGCCACACATCGCACATTGTTTGGATTTTGTGTTTAGTATTAGTTAAGTCTGTGTAGGCTGCAATGATTCGTGCAAGTGAAAATGATAGTGATGATGATGGCTTGTCAGTAGCAACAAAGTGGTGGCTACTTTCTGCGGCTAGCAACAGACAGTTCAGTTCATATCACCATTTGTATCAAGAACTGAAAAATCACCCAGATAGATTCCACGCATACCTGCGAATGACACCAGAAACTTTTCAGTACATTTACTCCAAAATCGTGGACGAACTAGAAAAGTCAATTGTCTATAACAATTACCACACCAACCCAATACACCCTGAGGAAAAACTCGTCGTGACCATAAGGTAATGATAATTATCGTAAATAATTATTGAAAGTAACGTACCGTTTAGATAGGATTGCAACCCATTCTCTATTTCACTTTTGTAAGTTATTACGGCCACCTGAAATACAGTAGGTTAAAATATTTTTTTTAGTCAATACACATTTTCACATCACTGGTTGACTTTTTACCTATAAAAATAGTGTTAGAACGAAACATTGGGATTTGTTTGTCACTCTGGCGCATTCGATTGAATGGGTCGAGTGCAGTGAACGATGCCATCAGCTGTCTTGGGGCTAGAAGGTCAAATTCGGCTGCCAACTTACTTTTTGTTTAAGCAGACTTTTGTTTCGCGGGGTGTGCCACTTGCCCACTGAGTTTATTTGTGTGTTGTGTACATAAAAAAATTATCACCCATTCAATATAAACATTTTGTGTGTTACTGAAGTTTTAAACCAGCATAAACTGTAAATTGCTAAGGACCGTTTATATGAAGATTTACTGTTTTGCCAAATTATTAATAATTGCATTACAAATTCAATAAAAGTAAGATTTTAAAAATTTATTTAAAACAATTTCTCCACTTTTGTCTGTATCTGAGACTTCTGTATTTACTGAGAGAATTTTTCTTCTCGTGGATGCAAAATGCAGAGATTAATGAAAACATTTTTGATTAACTTAATAAAGTATGAGCTTATCCATATATTTTAATCTAAATATAGGCTGTACAGACTCTGTGAAAATGTTTAGTAAAAATAAGTATTTGTTGAATGTGTCAAACAGATTGAAAAATATGTGTTCAAATATAAACGGCGTACTCTATTTTTGCGATCCCAAAACTCAAATGTACTCTTATTATTACAAAAAAGGTGTGCAGTTGTGAAAAATGAAATCAATCAATATTTGGAATTAGGTAAAATTAATAAGGCTAATTAAGACAAAAAATATAAAGTTATTGGAAAGAAATATCTTTTCATTTATGGAAAAATAAACTGCCGATTGCAGTTCATAAATTAGTAATTTTTATTTACGTACCTGTCAATCCAAGTTCAGCGGCTATTTTCTTCCACTCTTTTTCCAAAACGAATCTGTTGCAGTGATTTTTATGGCGTTTATCCCATAAAGCAGGACGTGCAAACACTGCATTTATTAATTGTTCTTTCATTGCGATAAACAAAACTGCGCGAAATGAAAGCCCAACTGCGCGTATTCAAGAGTAGAAGCTGGATCGCTTGGCCTTTGACGCAGCTCAACCAATCAGAGCCAAGCAGACCTCCAGCAGCGCGCTAGGCGGCGAGGTGAAAACAAAATAGTTTGTTCTGGCATCGACCTCCAGCTGAGTGGCGAGCAGCGACGGCAACCGCGACCGCCTCGACGTGCGCTGACTCGTTACTAACAATGCTTTTGTTTCACGTGGATGAATCATCTACCGCCACCGCGGCCGCGACCTTCAGCGCGAGCTGCTCGGCATGTTTTCACCCTTAAGGTAGCCACACACGTGGAGGCCGGGCCGCAGGGGAAACGGACCGCAGGGATTTCATCGAAGTGGCGCTGCACACACACGGGGGGTTAAAATCCTCAAGGGTTTCTCAGTCTCAGAGTTGGCTTCACGATGGCAGCATCCGATGATGGCTGCTGTTATGATTTTCTTCATTGAATCTGTCACAGTGCTTGCTACCTCTCTCTAAGCTGCCTAGTAAAACTTGAAGCAGCCTTTTTCTGTAGTTCCATATCTTCATAAAAGCTTCCTATCATATTTCAAAAATTTGCCTCGGTTAACCAGGTGGCTCGAATAATCGGAACTCGGATAACCGGACTTTTACTGTAATTGATTTATTCTCATTCGTAAATACATCAACAACATAAAATTAAGTTTAAATGACATAAAAACTAAATTAAAATAATATTAGTTTAAAATCATGTTGTAATTAATATAGTTGATCATGTGATGTAAACTCAAATTCAAATCACATAACATCATTTGCATTATAATTTGATAGAACAATTGCTGCTGTGTCGTTGTTTTGAGGTAATTTATCAAAATCTGCTGGTGGTTTATAATGATCCTGCTGGTGTTGCTTGAAAAGATTGTGGGCTGAGACTATTCGATGAGGTTCCTGGATAAAAAAATATCCAGAACTGCTGCCTGCAGAATAGTACAGGCCAGAAGTAGGTAACCATTGCTCACTGTAAGATATTCCTAAACAGCCCATTTCGATTTGAAACAGGGTGTCATTAATTATTTTTTCTGCTATTAGCATTTGATTGGTCGGAAGGCCACGTAATTTTATGGCAACGGTTTTGCTAACAACGTCAAAGTGATCTTCTTGCAGCACGGTTTTTTTTAATGTTCTTCAGCAAATCACTTCGCAAAGATACATTTCCTGATGGTTTAATGTTGCTGTTTTTTTTTTTTTTAATATTGATTCTTTTTATTTTTTTTGCATTTGGTTCATTCTCCTTCAATATTTATGCCAGCTTGGCGTAGGTAGCTTCTCGTTTGTTTGTGTCGTTATATTCCTGGTACTTCAATTCCTATAGACAGGGCTCACTATCATACATATTTATAAACACGGAACATCACGAAACGGAACATTAGAAACAAAACAGAGAAACAAAATCGCAACACATGCAGGCACTCGCAAGAAATCCTCGAAGGCCGGCTGACCGCAGGAGATACACGCTGAGATTCCCACCCTCCCTCCCGGCCTTCGAGGAAGTAAGAATTGTTTTTCGGTGGGGATTTGGCCGCACTGGGGTGCGGCCACGGCCTCAAGCAAGTGCCCACACACGTGTGGGATCCCGCAAGGCCGTGACCATTGCGTCAAAATCCCTTGAGTTTCCCGCACATGTGTGGCGGCCTTAAGAGTGAAAACATGCCGAGCAGGTCGCCGTGAAGGTGGCGGTGGCGGTCGCGCTGAAGGTTGATGTCGCGGTTGATGGGTAAAAACATGCCAGGCAGCTCGCAGTGCAGATGAAGGTAGATGTCGACGTATAGCTGCTTGCGTTCACCAGTGTTTTGAAAACCCTTGTAGGTGCCACACGTTGTAAATTGTTCTTATTTTGTGTTTAACGGGAATATCATTTACTTTGTTTTACCTTCAATGATTCGTGGAAGTGATAACGATAGGGATGATGATGGTCCGTCAGTAGCCACAAAGTGGTGGCTACTTTCTACGGCTGGAATCCGAAGGTTCGGTTAACAGCAAATAAATGAACGGAGACAAACGCTTGGGGAATTTCACATTTAAATCAGGATCTGAAAAATCATCCATACTGATTCCATGCCCACCTACGAAAGACACCACAAAGTTTACAGTAAAATGCTGGACAAACTGAATTCAAATGTTTATAACAGTTACCACAACAATCCAATACATGCTGAAGGAAAACTCGTCTTGACTATAAATTAATGGTAATTATTGTAAATAAAGTAATGTACTGTTTAACAAAGCATTTTCAAGTCAAATCTAAAATTTTTCAATCCAAAATCAGAATTTCTATTTAAAAGTCAGAATTTTCAATTTCAAATTCAGTCAACAGTTTATTTTAAATAATAATTAACACGATATATAGGGTCTATATATATTTTTTTACTTTCTTTAAATTTATGGATTGTTGGACTGAATTGTTTGATGTTCAATTTCCTTCGGTATATGATGTGTAATAATTTCTGAATAATCAATCAAGTCACTAACAATACATAATTATTTCAATTAGGGCAAATGTAGGTGAATGCAGGAAAGGGGGACAGATGGGTGTGTACGAAAATTGCCACCGGAGCGTGCGCTCCATTGTAATTTAATTAAATATTATTATTATTGCAAAATTTGTTGTAATTTATCTATCGCTGACTGTCTAATTGCTTGAAACATTAACTTTTCCGTATTTGTCCAATTCATAAAAATCTGTTCTTATTATTTCATCAATAATTTATTTAAAACAAAATGTAGCATTGTCAATGTCAGTACAGTGTTGATTTATATCTGTAGTTGTGTAAAACGAAATGACATCCATTAAATAAATCAATATTTAGAACAAGACAAAATTAAACAACACTACTTTGTGTAATACGAAAGCCGACCTGCATAATCAATTGTTGAAGCTGGATCGCGTGGCCTTGACATAGCTCAGCCAATCAGCGCCAAGCAGACCTCCAGCGGCGCGCTAGGCCGCGAGGTGAAAACAAAATACTTTGTTCTCTCATCGACATCTCGGTGAGCGGCCAGCAAAGCAGCGAGGTGCGACCGCCTCGGCGTTAGCTGACTCATTACTAACCATGCTTTTGTTTCACGTGGATGAAACATCTACCGCTACCGCGACCTTCACCGCGAGATGCTCGGCATGTTTTCACCCTAATAGTGCGCGAGGATAAATGGTGGCCAAGGAGGGTAAAGGAGGTGTTAGAAATTGCTAAACGCCCAAACAATAATAACGAAGACAACGGGCTTAAATCACACGACGCGACGCCTGGCTCTCGCTGGTGCGGAAAGAGCATGTCACATGGCACCTCCCACCAGACAGCACCGCGCCCCATCAGGCCAACGAGACACGTGACGGCTCGGACCTTTGATTGACCGGGCAAATCGAACCCTCTAGACCATATATGGGCAACCCCCGGCCCCCGGGCCGGATCCGGCCCTCCACCAACTTCAGTCCGGCCCGCGAGAGATTCAGAAATTTCAAATAACGCTTCATACTCAAGCCTCCCATTAATTTTCATTTGATTTTTCTATCTGTTTTTGTTAATTTGCTTTTTTTATGTTTGATTATCCTATTGTAATTCTAGTAAATAAAAAATGTGTGAATTTTTATCGCCTTTTTATTCACTACTATCTACTTCTTTCTTACCTACGGCCCGCGAACTGATTAAGTCCGGCCCGCGACCTGATTAAGTCCCGAAATTACGCCCTCAGCTAAGCAAAGGTTGCCCATACCTGCTCTAGACGGACGCGGGCCTTGGCTATAAAACAAGACCACTCACTGATCGAAGACGCAGTTCTGCCCTGGAAGAAGACCTCAGAATGAGGGTCGAAACGTCGGTTTCAAGAAACATGACGCGACGCCACCCGGACAATCAAGAATTAAGTCAATACACTTTGAAAAGAATCTAGTAAGGATATATTGTAACGATTAAATAACATAACCAGCAGATAGGAAATTAAATTTGATGAAGTTTGAAAGTTTTTCCAGACATATAGAACCAAAACTTTCGGAGACATTAAAGATTTGTAACTACTGCGACACACCAGGAATAGAGTGGTTTTCACCACAAAATAATATCGGAATCAAGTTGTAACATACACCAAAAGTCAGCGAATTTTCAATAGAATATTTTGACAGTGGAATCAGCTCGCAGATTTATGAGTTGTAGGAATGATGACGGATTTAAAGCTTTTACAAATTCATGAATTTTTTTTTTTTCAGTCACTATCACAGTTAGAGGAAAAACTGTAAGAACTCAAATTAATATTTTATGTATGCTCTAACACATAAAATTTTATAGTCGATCTGAGATAAAATTAGATTAAATTTTGCACACAACCCCAATATGTTACTCAAGATTTTGGAAATTTAATAGAAGACCTGACCACGGTATCTTCTTTCTTCATTGTTTGGACTGGCATGCTTGAGCAAGAATATCGCAAAGTAGCGCACATGGCGTAGGGAGTTGCCTAACCTGACACTGGTTGATGTAATATTCAGCTGGCAATGAGTTGTCGGAGTTTTATTGGAAACTGGTAACGGTGTCTGCAGTTATATTTAATTTTGAAGAGTAGTCTGATGCCTTTCTAATTTACTGATGCCCTACATCTAACCAATCTTTTCTAAATACTTCAATTTTAAGTCAGTCTGGATGTTGACAGTGTTTCCTTTAATTTGAGCATGCCTTTATCTCTTGGGGTTAGTACAAGTGATTGGCGACTAGAAGGGAGAATCTGTTATGGCACCAAGCATGATGACTAGTTTAGATGTAGCTTTATGCAAAAACCCAATGGAAGATCACGTTGTGACAAACTTCCTATTGTAATATGTAGGTACTGTACTCCTCTTTATTTTCTGTTTTGGAATAAACATTTTGTCCCCCTTTTTTACTATCTCCTTAAACTTTTCCCTCCTCACCTCCGCAATACTTGTGCTATCCTTCCATCTGCTGAACTTTTTCCTGGAATGTCTCTTCAATTCTAATGTCTGTGCTTTTTTATAATTATTCCTACATCCTCCTTTTATTTTGGACCTCTGGTTTACTCAACCCCCTGATATCCATCATTTCTGCATTGTGATAACTTATTCCTTCAGTTTCTTGCCATTCTACAAGATTTTCATCAGGCTTTATTAGAAAGATATCCAACATGTTTGGTCCCCTCATATTTTGCTCTACAACTTGTGTAAAAAAAATGGTCCTACCCTTACTAAGGTATTTGCAAATCTCTGTTCCCTTGTGTTATTTATTTTTTACCCAGTTGACACCTGGTAAATTTAAATCCCCTCCAATAATAAAAATTCTATGCTCACCTCTGAACTGTGAATTTAGTTTCTTTCCAAGAATCTCATTTCCATCATCCATTCTTCCACTATGGTAAGCAGCCAATACCCTGATTTTTTCTTTTTCATCACCCAAAAAATCTATCCCTTGTAACTCATGGTCATGATCTATGAACACTAGAGAACTATTGTAATTTCTCCTAACCAGCATGAATACCCCTCCACCAATTGCTCCTATGTATTTGCGGTACATACTGTAATCTCCTTCTTTTAACCAAGACTCTACCTTATATTCACTTGTGGTTCATGCATCTCAATTAAGTTTGCAAATTCTATCACTTTGTCCTATATACTTCTACAGTTCACCAATAACACCCTTATTTTTGGCTTTCTGGTATTTTCAGCATTTCTAGTTGTACCCTATTCTGGTTCTTATTTCAATAGCTTCATCTGTTTCTTTAGAATTTTTTTCCCATAGTGCCTCTGCAATCCCTTTGATCACATATTTTTATCCCCTCGCCAGCAGCCCCTAACTTAAAAAAAAGACACAGTCCTGACCCCATCATAATTGGAAGTGGGCTCCATTACAGCTTTAGCTAACAATTCAGAAAGTAGGCCATGCCTAGTTAAGTTCTACCTACCAATTGCGTTCATAGGCACAATCCCCAAAACAGAACTAATGCCTCTTCCAAGTAGCATCTTTGTTTCCACGTTTACCCACCTCACAGCGTGGTTCAACTGTGGCCGATCATGGTGACTTAGAACCTGCATGAGCTGCGTCTCCTTCACCACCTTCCTCGGGTCACTCTCTATACTATAACTTACGTTCCTATCAATACTATTGCCCACACCTCATATTATCACTACTCTATCATCCTTAGTGAATTCCCTAAAAAGTGATCCTATATCCTCCATTACCTGCCCTAATGTTGCACTGGGTTTGAAAGAGCTTGTGATCTGATAGCCTGGGTCTAATTGATCCTGTAAAATGCGACCTACACCTTTCCCATGGCTACTACTTAGCAGCAGAACCTTTTTATTCCTATTGGAAGACAGGAAGATTGGGAAGAGGGTTGAGTCATGCAGGGTTCTCCTGAATAGGTCATGCGTGCACTACACACGTGAAACGGCTACACAGGTGGCACAGGCTGTGTGGAATGCACTGTGAGGTTTTTTAGGCTGTGGGAGGAAGACCTGGAACAGAAAATATCCAACTAGATGCAATACCCGGAATGCCAGTGGAATTTAAGAGAATCTCAACAGTTAAAAGCTTTAGTAATTAATGTAGGAGCTTTTGTAATACACAACTTGAACTGGAAAGCATTATTTGTAACACAGAAGCAGACATTGTTGTTGGTACAAAAAGATGGATAAAAGTGAAATAAGCACAAAATAGTTAGGAATATTCAGTTGCGTGAGAAGCCGCAAGTATAGGAAAGAGCCATTTGTGAGGCAACGGCTAGAAAGTCTCCAGAACACTGATCAACAACGTCATTAGGTATGGAAGATACCAAAAGAGGTATCCGGGAAGCAGCCACCGGGGGCCCGAAATAGGTGAATAGGCATGTGTATTGCAACGTGACCCGGGAGAGTACGTGACAGAAGCTACAGAAGCTTCTGGAAGGCAGATTAAGGACGCAATCAAGCGATATATAAGGGGGTCGCTTGGCTACGGAGGCCAGAGTAGGGCCAGCAAGCAACAGAGCTAGTTAGGGACCAGCCGCCAGTGAGTGGGGTTGGAAGCTGTCCGGAGCGGGGCATGGCAGCTAGACTAGCAGGCCTACGACTCTCGCCTTCAGGCTTCATGAGGAAGCAGGACTTAGGTTCTGGCATAGGCTCTGATGCCAGTATAGGACTTAGTCGACGGAAAGACATGGTCGAATAGTACTTTGAAGCCACACACCTCCCTAGGACTTAGGTTAAACAAATGTAGGAGTTGAACTTAGAATTCAGAACTCGCGCCTACCTTAGCCTTAGACTTTGATTCCCTTAGACTTTTATTTTCTTAGCAAGCTTTACCGACGGAACTTAGGTTCACAGATGTAAGTCGGTCTTCGTGAGCTGCAAACTTGTCTATTGTAATTCTTGTGTGTGTTTTATTTCTACCAGTTATTCCACTCCGAGTTCCCTAGTCTGAAGTGAATACCCATGTTGCAATTGATTCTAATATCAAGCTCTCATCTTCCGAACCGCTCGCGGAAGTAAAAGCCAACCAGGACGCAACAAACTCTCTTCATAAAAGTCTTACAGAAATCCCAAAGAAACTTTGGTTGTATGTACAAAATGTCAGTTGTAGTGACAACAATACTCCAGCACTAATTGGTGATGGTTTCAAGGTTAATGAAAGTTGTGATAAGGCTAACACACTTAATACTGAATTAAAACTACCGTCCTATAACATCTGTTTGTATACTATGTTCAGAAAGGAAAGGCAGGTCAAGGTCACTCTGCTCTATCCCCACCCCAGTACCTCAGCCCCTACAGGCAAAGGGGAAACAGCTGCCGCGCATTTGCAATCATCATCACAACGTATGCAATACAATATTATGCATGTAATTTGATGATTTCTTCAGTAAAATCGAGCATTTAAACTATTTGTTGTGACGGAAATGTATGAATCGTATGTGAAAGAAATTTCGTGCTTACCAACTACAATTTCATATGTTAATAAAAAAAAAAAAATATTTACATATCAATGAATAAAACTTCCTGATCCAAGTCATTGTTCTTAGTATTAAAAGTTGCACAATACATTTTGAGGATTAAATCCAATTTTTAGATGTGTTTCCCAGTGGAAGTTTACTCTCGAAATACGTCGTTTAAATTTTGAAATGTAAGTGATATTGGCTTGAAGTGATAGTTTTTGTTTACAGAAATCGTTGACATAAACAACAGCCGGATTTCAGACAAGTACATAATGTATGCAGTAAATATAGCTGAAGCAGAGTAAGAAATGACTTACCAAGCAGCCACTTCACAGCATGCTGTCTTCATTTTCACTGTGGCTTTTATTGGAACTATTATTGGTCTCCTCATGCAAATTTATTATAATTTTTATACATGTTCATCTCGTACTCCATCCTTCACAAAGTCTTCTTCTTGCAGACCTTCTGCATGACGAACACATTTCTTCTATTGTCACGTGATTTATGGCATCCTCCAGTAATTTTCTGACATCTTTCATTTTAAAAGTAGAATTTTTATCGACCACTTCTCCTATTACTTGAGCCCATATAAGCTCAATCGGATTGTACTGGCAATGGTTTGGTGGAAGCCATACAACTTCGTGTTCCATTTCTAAAGCCAATTCATCAAGCTCACATTTCCTGTAAAAACTGCTGTGCTGCTTAACCAAAGCAAGCAACTCTGCTACAGCATGTGATGGATAATTTGGTATGCCCTTTTCTTGAAGCCATGACACAATTTCAGCTTTTCTTGAGTTAGTGGTGGGAATTTTTTCTTTGTGTTTTGAATGGTAACTTGCATTATCCATTACGAGAACACACCTTTCTTCCAGACTGCAAGTTAGAAAAATCCATGAGTTGCTGACCCAGCATGACAAACGTTCAATCGAGAGCCTTTACCTACAGGAACCCTGAGGCAACTTCCTTGCATGATATTGATTTATCCACATCTCGTCAAGGTAGATGACAGGTCAAAGAGTATGTTCCTTCCTTAAACTGTGCATTTTTCTTAAAAATGAGGTCCTTGCTGCAACAATGCCTGTCCTTTCCATCAGAAAACATCTACCATCATTACATTTTCTGTATTTGAAGTCGAGTGCTTTTAATAACTTATGCAGAGAAGTGACGCCTCCAGTGTAATTAACTTTCTCTTTCAGTATCTCACACAATTTTCGTAAGGTAGGATATTCACATCGATCATAAAATTCTAGAACAAAACATCGAATTACATCTTTCAGAAAGTCATCAATCTCCGTGACCAGTTTTTCTCAGTGAATGTTTTTCTTTGGAGATGAAAAGGATGGGCCTGGAACACTCAGCTGGGAATTGCGACAAACACGCTGCACTGTTCGTAACGATACGCCACACGCCTTTGCCGTCATTTTTTGCGGTTCCCTAAAAAGTATATTAACTTTCTCTTCAGAGTTTTCTAAGGCCTTAAAAAAATTATACACATCAAAAATAATTGTTTTTGACTGTCACCTAATGTAACAATGATCTGACGCCATTTCACTTACAGAGTTTTATAACGATATATCGGAATAAACACGACACCACTGCGTCAAACAACAATGCTTCTCGCCCACTTGTAGGAAGTGGTCTGCTCGGAGGGGAAGGCATCTGGAGGGGGTGGTGAACTGAGGCACGGGGCAGGGGCACATGACCTTGACATGCCAGATGAGAGCGAACATGGTATAGTAGAGTTAAGGAGCATATTATATACTTGAACATTATAAATTTTCTGGAAGAAAACAATGTGCTTACAACAAACCAACATGGAGTTCGCACAGTAGGCCTTATCTATACATGACATAACGAAAATTATTGATATAGGATCAGAAGTTCATGCAATTTTTTTAGAGTTTCAGAAAGCCTTTCTGACTCTGTGCCACACAACCACCTTTTAGTGAAGCTTCAAGTGTACGGTACATCAGATCATGTTTTTTAATAGATAAAGGTGTTTCTAACTGGTTGGTCACAGTATGTCGTTGAAGGTGAAAGCTCTTCTAATCTAGTTGGTGGGAGATATGCAAGATATTTCAGATGAAGTGGACAAGGGGGCCAAATTGATAGTGTAACACTAGATCTGTCAAAGGCATTTGACAGAGTGAGCCATAAATGTCTTTTTTTTTTTTTTTTACTTATGGTTTTACACCTCGTCGACGTCAAGGTCATTAGAGGCACAATGGGACTGGGGATAAGGAGCTGGAAGTAATTCGGCCATGACCTTTTTGAAGGAAGCATTCGCCTGGAGTGATTTGGGGAAACCATTGAAAACCCAAATCTGGTTGCCCGGACAGGGATTCGAACCGCCTTCCTCCCGAATGTGAGGCCAGAGTGTTAATCACTTACCCACCATGCTCGGTGCCATAAATGGTAGTAAATAAGGTAAAAACTATTGGAGTGGATGAGGAAGTTATTTGCTGGGTAGAAGAATTTTTAAAAGGTAGAAAACAGAAAGTTAGGGTAGGAAATGCAGTATCAAAAGAAGTGGAAGTACAAATGGGAATGCCGCAGGGTAGCGTATTGATTCATTATTCTAAAGAATAATTGTGTTGATTGTTTACTATCTGAAATTTGATTGTTTGGATCATAATGACAGAGGACTGTAAACAGTTGCAGGGTGATCTGGGCAGGATATCTATGGGATGAAGATAAATGCAAAGAAGAGTTAGCTTATTAGATACACAAATAAAAAAATTAAGGTTTTTTATGAATATAAGGTGGGGAAAGAATTGCTTGCTGAAGACTTGAAATGTAAATATCTTGGCATTACATTTGATAACAAGCTTAACTGGGCAGGACACATTGAACAGGCGGTAGGAAAAGGTTTCAAAATTCTTCACTTGTTGGAGAGAGTTATGAGGGCATGTACGAGAGAAGTAAAGGAATTGGGTTGCAAAACTTTGGTCAAATATGGTAGTGCAGTATGGGACCCACATTTTGCATATCAAATACAGGAGTTGGAGAGGGTGCAAGAAAGGGCTGCTAGATTTGTTTCTGGAAATTATCACAAAATGCAATCAGTAACAGAAATGATAAAGGAGCTGGAATGGGATTTATTGCAAGACAGGTGGAGGACGAAGAGGATTATGGGAGTGTGTACAAGGTATATAGTAGTGATGAGGCATGGAAAGATATTGATGTAGGTATGAAAAGTAGTGCATGGAAGGGAAAGGATGACCATGACCACAAGCTGGCACTCCATTTCAGGCATAAGGGTGTGGGAAGATTCTCTTTTTTTAGGTAAGGGTATCAGGGATTGGAATAAGTTACCAAGGGAAATGATCAATAATTTACCGAAAACGTTGAAAGAATTTAAAGTAAAAATTTGTAGAAGGCAAATGTAGGTGGGTACAGGAAAGGGGGAAGATGGGTGTTTAGGGAAATTACCACCGGAGTGTGTGCTCCATTGCAATTAAATTAAAATAGATGTTACATTGGGCTTACATCAATGAAGTGTAATAAGACCACTTCTTTTCTTAATCTTTATAAAAGATTTCGGAGACAAAGTGAGTAGCAGTTTGGGATTGTTTCTGATGATGCAGTCATCTGCGGGGAAGTAAGGAATTCAGCGAATCGCTTAGAAATTCAGCGCAATCTGGATGTCATTTTCACTTGGTGCAATGAATGGCAAATTACACTAAGTGTAGAAAATGTGAGGCAATTGTAGCATAACAGATTACTCAAAGAATGATAATTACTCTGAGGAAAAAAATCGGTAGCTATAGAGACCAGATGGTAACAATAGAGGGAGACGATCAGGCGAGCGATATAAAAAGTTTAGTTCGCGTTTTTGAGGTGACGATATCAAGTTACTGATAGCAAAGGATTTCTGTAATTCTTCGGATGTTTATGAATGAAGTAAAATGAGAATAAATGTCAAATTAATCATAAGAAGATTATTATTATTCAAATATGAGAAGTTAATAAGATTGAACATTAAAGTTTTGCCACAAGACTATTCTGTAATCCTGCTGGCTGAAAATTATATTAAATACAACATGGCATTTATTAAATTATGATACAATGTGCATAACTGATGAAACGAATCCATTTGTTGAGAAACACATATTAATCAGTTCAGTTATTGATATGGTAGAGTAGGTGAAATATTTGGATGTTACAGTAGAAAGGAACATGAAATGGGACCTGCACATTAATTCAGTTGTAGGTTGAGCTAATTCCAGTCTGTGATTCATAGGCTGAATATTGAAAAATTGTAATGCCCAAACAAATCTCTTGTATATCCACACTTGGACTACTATTGTGCCGTTTGGGATCTGTTTCATAAGAGGTTCATTAACAGTATGGAGATAGTACAGAGAAGTGCCTATCGATTGGTGACTGCTTGTTATAATCCTTATGAAAGCATTACAGAATTAATTAGTATTGGCCTGGGAGTCTCTGA
The DNA here is from genome assembly GCA_031002005.1 of Vandiemenella viatica. Lineage (NCBI taxonomy): Eukaryota > Metazoa > Arthropoda > Insecta > Orthoptera > Morabidae > Vandiemenella > Vandiemenella viatica. The sequence goes on from JARYHS010008075.1 coordinate 44,980,940, forward strand.
AAGATAGACAACGCATGTTTCATTCGAACTTATTGGTAAACATGTGTACACTCACTTTCACTTACAACTGTGGTGAAATACTTCATCCACCAACCTATTTGATTTGCAACATGAAAGATAAGATTAGGGAAATAAGGTGCCTGCAGTGATGTTATTATGAATTCTTTGTTCCCCCATACAATCTGGGATTGGAATGTGCAGCGAAGAGATTAGTTTTGGTGCCAAGCACCCTCTGCCACTCACAATTTTGTGAATTTCAGAGTATGAATGTAGATGCAGATTAGGCAATTTACTGTTCTGCATGTTTATCTATTTTTGGGTATAGAGAAATAATTACTTAGGAGTTCTTGGTAACTGTGTACAAGATTACTAAGAAGTGAAGTTTGAAGTATATGGTGGCTGCAAATAACATAAATGAAACTGGCAACCCAACCATCCATTATAGCAGACCTAGTGGAACAGGAATATGCATCATAAGGTACCTGGAAAACCTGATGAAAGTTGTTGAAAAGTATGTTTATGCCTTTAAACAGTTCTCCTCTTTTAAAAACCAAAGGATCTTCATGCCACCTCCAAATACTAACACTAAACTACCAACCTTAATATCTTTCAAAAGTCCTATAGTTATTGATGAATTTAAGATGGGGAAAGTCAAATGAACTATAGAGCTTTCCAGTGGCAGACTGGAATGAATGTCCTGTATTGTCTTCCCTATGGATCTCAAATGGAGGAGTCATTAAAGATATTCAGTATTTCTTGATGAAAGCATTTGTCACACAGAAATCAATACATGTAGATTGTGCTGCATCATTCTCAACACCACCTCTTCCATGGAGGCAAGGACTGACTGTGTATAATAAGGCAGACTGTTGAACAAAGAGTAAATTTTATGCTAGAGATTTTTGTGATGGCAAATGTTCACTACCAAGTGGAAATCTTTTATATCTGCCATTCTAAATGAAGTTTTTGTCATAATAATAAGTGTGTAGCAAATGTAGCAATTTTATGTACTCAGAACATAACATTAATGCTTCACTCAGTAATTCAGAGTTGACACTAACAATTTTTTTCCAAATAGACTTGTTCTTTCAGTTCAAAATTAAATTTTAAACATTAAAATATAAGATTTAATGGAAACCATGTGTTGTTTCTTTTTAACAAACTTCTAGATAAAAAATTATTATGAGGAAGGAAAAAATATTTAAATAAATACTCTAGATAGATTACTGCCTGAGCATTTTAAATTTTATTAAAGCTTTTTACAAGAAGTTAATCTTGAAAATATTTTGATTCTTTCATTGTTTCAATTAGTGAATGGTATCCCTTGACTATATTTTAAGTTACATCAAATTTGTTTGCTTATTATCAACTGTTAACTGTTGATGAAAGTGCCTCTTGAATAGTAGTTCCACATGGACCTTCAAAGTGGAATCTGAAATAAAAGATACAAAACTGAAATGAAAATGCAGCGAGAGTGAAATGATAAGAATATTTTCAGATACTGCAAAATCGAACCACACAAAATCAGGGTGCTAGCCATGAAAATTACAGAATTCAGAGGTGCTAAATCATTGGCTTTTATAAATTTACCAGTCAATACTGTAGAAATAATAAATATTGTTTATAAATGTTTCTCGGGAAACAAACCGAGTAATATTGATATTAATGCAGACTTTAAGACTTGCAACTGCACCTGAAGATGGCAACGGAGAATAAAGTTGCCGAAATATTGTGCATTAATAACAATATTACTTGGTTTGTTTCCCGAGAAACGTTTATAAATAAACAATGCCGAGAAAAATTACATTCATTTATAATAAATATTGTGTTACCACTGGCACCTGGACTCTTGACCAAACAAATGCTCTTATTATTGAAATATGGATAAAATGGTAGTTGCCATAATACTCAGTGTAACAGTTCAATTGTAAGTTAGTACTGTATAGAACATCACTTTGAATGCTGTGTTACAAAATTGGGATATCTTACATCTTTAAATGAGCAATTCTTGTTTGCAAATCTTGGAAATGGCTCAAACGATTTGGATGAAATTTCATATTTAGGTAAGGTTTTGTTTTTTAAGTTTACCTAAATAGATATCTTCCTTGCAAAAAAAAACCCCGCAATTTTATGAAAAATCAGCAATTAATATATTTTTATCTCAGAAACGGCACTAACGCCATCTCATACATGTTTCAGATACCACTAAGCTTACTGATGTTAGTTACATCTCTCTTTGGTTCAAGCAAGGAACCTTTAAATGAACAATTCACTTATACCAGCTGACCCATACGAATATTCTGCACAGCATCGTGAGTGGCCCTGAAATGGTAATATAATAATAAGGAAATAAATAAATGCAAGTATTTATTAATAAAAGGTATTTTGTTTTGAATAGCAGTAATGAATATCACTTTTGCTGTAAAAAGTGGTTATCATTAAATACTACCTATATGTTTATTGGATAATGGAAACAAAGATACTACTGTTAGGCACTGAAAATATGATAGGATAGGGGAAAAAAAAACAGATACCTGTCACTTACCAAAGATGAAGGAAGGAGGGAGAAACAAACACGGAAAAGCACACATACACACACACACACACACACACACACACAAAAACAACAAATTGCACAATATTTTGACATGAATCTTAATAATGTGGTCACATCCCAACCTGCCACGTGATTCATGTGGTGGGTTCCCCCTGCCATATGTCCCACCTCTCACATGTTTAAGACACATGTCGAAATATTGTGAAATTTGTTTTTTTGTTTTTTTACGTGTTCGTCTTGGCCTCCTGCCACCATCTGTGGTAAGTGATGGGTATCTGTTTTTCCCCCCTATCCTATCATATTTTCAATACTACATGTTTACATGTTAAACATTTAAAAATTGATATTTGAGAAATATTGGCTTTGTCAAATGTTATATTTTCAAGGTTCTTTACTTTATAAAACTTCTCTGAAAACAATATCAGCAGTTATAATGCGATAAACGTTGACTTTTTGCCCGTTTGTGTCTTTAAAACAAAAAATAAATATTAATGAATCTACAAACTCGTGAAAAAGCCACGTACGAGTGTCCATAGGAAAAAACAGGTTCTGATTAATACAATCCTGCCTTTTGAAGTATCTGACCTAGTGCTCTATTACTGCCCATACTAAAGGTTATTACTATTGGGATTTTTTTATCATGTGAAAAGGCAAGACTGGATCAGAAGGTGTGATGTTAATTCGAGGTATGAGCATAGTTTTATCAGAGTGAATGAATTTAGCACTAATGATGTACTTGTCTATGTGAATTACCACTAATCTTGCACCATTAATCAATCCCTGATTAGCATTAAGATTTCTATGTAACATATAAATAGCATTTTTCTTTTAAAGCAATTTATGAGGCAGTAAAAAAGGCAATTTCAGAAATGGCTCTAGGGATTTTGATGAAATTTCATACGTAGATAACATTCTGCTTTTTATGTTTTTAATGTGGTTTTACAAAAAAGAGAGCAATTCTTGTTTTTGGTATCTTGAAAATGGCTATATCTTCATATCACTGAAGTTTCAGGTACCAGAAAGCCTACTAATGTTAGTTAAACTTCTATTTGATAAGAGCAAGGAATTGTGCACTTCAAAATGCCTAGAAGCCTTCAAGAAAAACATTTAACTTTAATCAAACTTGCATATTTAACAGAAGTCAAAAGATGCCGAGTGAAGATTGGTCAAATTTTACCCTCTCTGGAAGTTACCATCTGTTTTTATCAAAATTAGAGTCATCACTACTATATTTGGCAAATAACAAACGAACAGGGTTGTGTGGATATTGCAATGTTGGCTTTCTCAATCAAAGCGGTTGGCAGTCTTCAAGTTGTCTTTTAACTTAACTGCTATTTTTAGCACAATAATAGCAAAACTGCAATTATTTTTTTGATAACCCTCAGTGTAGTAATTACAGTATACTATCTGTACTCCCTTGAACTTCTGCGAGGTCCTCCTCACTAATTAACATTAACTAGTTGAAGGCAAATAGCTCGTTGATGACAACACATGGCCCAAAGTGTTATATAAAACACGGTTGCGCTACCTCCCCACATATTATAATTTAATGTAAAACTTTTATGAATTACACTTACTATCTAGCATGAAAGGTATCAATACGAAATTAAACCAACTAGTACTTTTTATTTGCACAGTTTATTTAACACCTTTGCACATATATAAACAGATACAGAATTTGTTATAGCCATGCCATTACAACAACCGCGCTCTCCCTTACGCCGCCATATTCTCTTGCCCTTTTTCTTAGCTAGTGAGTACAGTACTGCCAATTATAAATAACTATATTACAATAAAAATGCCTAAATTTACCCCAACATCTAACAGTACTATTGTGCTGTGAAAACCTGCTATACTAATAAATTAATTTAAACATTTATTTACAATCTCGTATTACTTTGTTATAGAAATGACTGGTGAATGGGATCTCACATATGCCCCCACTTTATGACAAACAAGCACATTTTTTTTTCCTTAGAAGTGATTGCTTTGGTATAAAGTCCAACCTTTTTCACAAGTCATTGCTCCTCTAACATACATTTTTCACATTTCTCTCATGTTTTACTCCTTGGTTCATACCAATGATCTCTGTCAGTCTATATCCTTATCAGTCAATATATATATATATATATATATTAAGCAAACACTGATAGACTATCTACTGGACCAAATACAACAAAAAGTGAATATCCTGAAATGAAAAGTTGATACACTACAACAGTGTAGTCAAACAAGAGGCATTATAAGAATCTGAAACTTTGATAATTGGAGATAGGCCACTGATTAAAGATATTGAAAAGCAAGAAAGGAAAATTTTAAGGAAAATCTTTAATGGAATTTGGATGAAAAGTAAATCACATGAACTATATCAGCATTCTGAATTTTTTTCAGACACATTAATTAAATTCTACGGTCATGCTAAGAGAATGAATAACAACAAACTAACCAAAAGAATTCTCAACATGGCTATTTAAATTGAAATGAAAAACAATTGGTTACTTGAAATTGAAAAGGATCTCCAGGAAATCAGAATCACAAATAATATATTACAGGACAGACGCAGATTTAGTAGCATGGTCACAAGCCATCAATTTGCCAACAAACTGTGTATTGAAGAAAGGAACATCTGGACAGAGGATTGTAGGAAAACACTCAGGAAAAGGGTGAGGGGATTTTGGGAAAATAGGAAAAACATATGTGCTAAATAAGTTCAATGATGGAAAAAGGAGAAATAGTATTGCTTGAACATGAACAGCTATTTTTTAACACTGCAATGCAAAAGAAATATGAATGAAAACAATATAAAACATTTAATAGACTGCTTAAATAGTGAAAACTGGTCAGATGTATGCACTTCACAGTGTGTTAATAAAAAAATTGATTCTTTTCTGAATATATTTTTAACACCTTTTGATAGCTGTTTTCAGAAAAGAAAGGTGGCAATTAATTAGATAAGGATGAATCACAAAGGGTATTAGAGTTTCTTTTAAAATGAAAAGGGAACTTACATAAACGAATGAGAAACATATATCAGCGAAAATAAAGAATTCCAGTGATAAAATTAAATCTGTATGAGATACAATGAAATATGAAATTCTGTAAATCACTCAAAAATAATCATTTATGGTGTAGTAAAATATTTAACCAATATTTTACCACAGCTGTAGAACATTAGGCGTAGAATAGGCTGCAATTGTACCCCAAAGATTCTTCAGACTGCTTTACCAAATAGATTTGAGGGGATGCAATTGTTTGCACAAACAGTTTAAGACATAAACAATTAACTCCTAAATTTTATTATAGGTAATACAACATTTCAAGTAAATAAGATATTAAGATTATAAAATTCACATGACTTGCCAACATTTGTAATGAATTCTTAATTAAAGAAATACTGCTAAACAGATTAAAACGACAGTTGTAAAATCAATATTTATAAAAATAGAACTGACATATATATGTAACTACCATCCCATTTCTTTATTTCCAGGATTCTCAATTATTTTCGAAAAAAGTCTTGTATTTTTGAGTAGTAAATCATGTCACACACTATAATATTTTTTTCTGCTCCACAGTTTAGATTTCAAAAAGATTGATCTAAATATAGCATAACAGGTTATTCAGGTTACTCAGAGAAGAGACAAAAGAATAATAATTACTCTGAGAAAAAATCTGTAGCTATAGAGACCAGAGAAAAACAGGAGGGCAGAAGTTCTGGCGAGTGAGAGACAAAGTTAGTTTGCATTTGGATGTGTTGAAATAATGTTAATGTCAGCAAAGGACCTCGGTAATTCTTCGGATTGTTTATAAATGAAATAAGATGAAAATAAAAATCAAGTGAATAATAAGAAAGATTATTCGCCACAAGATTTTAAAATGATTCTGTACTCATGACGACATAACAATCCATATTAAAATAAAAGTGCAGCGCTGGTTTTCCCTGCACAACATCCAACCTGAAGATGGCGGCAGAGTCAGCCGCCGAAAGCTTGTGGTCGCATTTCAACAACATACGGCAGAAAACCCATGAAGACTACGTTTCACATAGTAGTGGTTAGCAAAAATGACCAATCATTTTGAATTGTTTTAGATGTGAGAACTTTAAACATAGTTCTAGTAAAGGAACGAGACCACCCTCCACCTATAGATTAATTACTATTGGGTCTTGGACGATAAAAGTTCCTAAATTCTTTGGACCTTACGGCATCTTACTACCAGATCCCAATAGCAGAACCATCATGGAAATATACAGCGTACCAAGGCTGTAACTACCATTTCAGAGTTTTACATTTTGGATTAAACAACGCAGTGGCAAACTTTATCCAGGCATCAGACCTAGTCCTTGGCAAAGATCTACTGAGCAAAGTATTTTTCTATGTGAACAATATATTGATGGTTAGTGAGACAATTACTGAACATTGGCAAACTTTGAGGGAGGTTTCGATCGCTTTAACCCTTTCCTACCGGCTATTGGAAAAAAGGGAAATTTATAATTTCAATTATATATTTATATATAGATACTTGAAATTAAACACACATATTTTTTTCAAATTTTTTTTGGAACTCTAAGTGCTAATTACTAAGCCGGTACTTATAAGTACCGTCAGGGACTTTGTGTATCACAGGATGTACAGCAATAGCAATTGAAATCAATTATGCTCATATTGGTATGAAATGTTTGCCTCATGATATTCAAAAAAACCAATTCTTTTGGCTCATTCAGACACAAAAGACATTTTAGTGCAACAATTGCAATGATGTTTTGGCTGTATTTTCTTCATTCTACATACTTCACATCTTCATCTGATTTTTACAAATTAGGGACAGTGTATACCTCTGTTTCCCAATCTTACATCTCTCATTGTGGAATAGTATGACTTGTGTTGTCTGAATGGATGAGGGCTTGTTGAAATATATATAGATGACCTTTTCTCCTTACCGATATCCTTCATAGTCATCATACTTGTGCAAAGGATCTTCTGAAATTTTTACAAACTGTTTTTCAAATATCGGACCATTTATGTTATAGGCATTGACAATTACAACATCCAAAATTCCCAAAAACAATCTTTACCATGATTTCGGTAATCTTCTGTCAACATTGCACAAAGTCATCAGCTGATCAGCAGTATCAACCCAACACATGAAGGTATTGTAGTCCTTGACGACTCCTGAGCATGAAATTGTTGACTTCAATCCATCTTTTTCTTTGCATATAACTAGTGGTGGCAGGATGGACAAAATGCTGCGGGACCTACTGCTGGAGGTGGCCCCCGATGACCGGCCAGAGAGGCCCTCTGGTCCAAGATCCACCAAGTTACCCATCCAACCCGAGAGAGGGCCCATCTGTTGAAGTTGCCATTGACCCCAACCGGTGTAGTGGAGTTTCACCACTGCCATGAAAATTTGATACTAAATGTATGAACTTTTTATCCTTCCATTTCCAGTAGCAAATACCTAGGTTTGTAAATTCATTGTCACAATCTCCTCTTTTTAGTTTTCCATCAGCAGATTGTTAGAAAGTCCCTTGCAGTAAGGTCTGATTCTCCCACAAACAATTGTTGTTTCAGTTTTTTAATAATGAAACGGATGAAAAATAATGATAATACTAGATAACATCATCATTGCTCCATTTTTTTCAGCCAAATCTAAGACCACTCTTTGTCTTAATGAGTAATCTGAGAACATTCCAGTCATTTAATCATTTTTGCCTTGATAAATTATAAACTTTTAAGAAAAGACCTGATAAATTATAAACTTCTAAGAAAAGAGCTTCAATCAGAGCATATTTCATAAAAATATCCATTTGAAAATATCTAAAACAATGATAAAACCAATTGTATACTTGCTAAATCTATTGAACAATAATCTGTATGAAACTACCCAGAACTCCCTGAAGGTACTTATAAGTCCACGTTGGTTTTTCTAGATTATTTAGTAAAGAAACTAGAAAAACATATTTTATAGGTAAAAAATATACGGTTAAATGTTCAACCTAAAAAAGTAATAACAGAAATTGACACTTACCAAGTAAATTATCATCTAAAAATTCATTGTAATGTACCACTTGTTACTTTGGTCAGTATGCTGTCAAGCCCCAACTTAGAAAATTAATTTCTCGGCAATTTCAAGCAGAATTTAAAAATAAATGTTGTCATTGTCTGACTTAATCATACAACAATACATCAACAGGCTTAACAATGCAGTGGACACTGGTATTGTCGAATTATATGGTGGTAAATACAGTGGTACCGTAAGGGACGAGAGGGTTAAGAAGAGGTGGAATGACAATTAGGTTGAAGGTATTCTTGATAAGTAAAATTGAATTTTTGAGACAGAGACTACCCCTACTGGGTACTCCAAATGAGGAAAAACTTAAGACAATCAGAGAGTTTCAACGACCTAAAAATAAGGAACAATTAATAAGTTTTTAGATCTTTGTAACTATTATCGTAAATACGTTAGGGGAAAAGTACTCTATAGTCCTCACTTCGAAAAATTAAAAAAACTCACACTGGCATTGGAATGAGCAATGTGAAAATGACTCCAGGAAGTAAAGAACTCCTTGTTTCAAAAAGTGAGTTTATATGCCCCAAATTGGGACCTACCCATCTGTGTTCAAATGGATAGCTCGGACTATGGATTTTGCATATACAAGATGTAAGCTATCTATTAAATTTTGTAACTGCGTAGCGAAATTTTATCCTCAGAACTACGAGTTAGATTGGATAGAATATTATTGCATTTCATTTTTATAGTCATTTTTTATGTTTATTCAAGTTAGAAAGCAATTTTACAGTTTTCAAGATAGTATTTTCAATTTCAACATTCTTCGGCATTCGCCTGGAGTGGGAAAGTTCATACTTAAAGTATTTATTTTCGGCTAAATTATTAAAGTTAGGATATTTTTCATAATAACTAAAGTTAACAATTATTTAAAGATCTAGTGACTTGTAAAGTTTCAAGCAGATTGAATTATTTTTATTGTCAAGGTCAGATTTGCCAATGTTAGGACTTCAGATGTGCGATTTTATATCTGTCGAGCTTCCCATCAGTCACCCCTGGGAATAAGAAAGTGAATAAATTCCCAATGAATCATATTTCAGCTTCTTTATGATATCTGTTATCGATTGTGTTATGCTGTAATTTTCAGAGACAAATCTAGCAATCTTTCTTTGAAACCCGTCATACTCCTGTGTTTGATACCCAAAATGTGGGTCCCATACTACCATATTCAAACAATGGGCAGGCCAAAGTTTTGTAACATAGTTGCCTCACTTCTTTGATACATCCCATAATCACTCTCTCCAAAAAGTGAAGGTTTTTTAAATGTTTTCCTACCACTTCCCAATGTGACCTGCCCAGTTGAGTTTATTATCAAACATTATGCCAAGGCACTTACATTTCAAACCTTCAGCAATAAACTCCTTTATGTCTCTATAATCATAACCAGTTTTTAGTTTTTTTTATTTGCGTACCTAATAAGCTGACTTCTCTTTGCATTTAACATAATCCCATTTTGCTTATTCAGCTAGCCTGTCTAATCATCCCGCAGCTGTTCACAGTCTTGTCCTGTTTTGATTATATTATATAATATTACATCATAACCTTAAAATTGCAATCAGGATGGCCCATTCACTGGGGCCAAAACTGCAATCTGGCCCCACTGTTCCTCTCTGATCCAGTGTGGTGGTGCATTAATGCCCGCAGCCACACTGGTGGGTTTGAGTTTAATCACTCATTATAGAATACTCTTACTGGGATATTCTTGAGACCGCTTTCTGGCAATACAAAAGACTTATATGTTTTACAATATCTGCAGATTCTGTATGTATTGAACCCAAACTCCTCAACACATTGATCAGCCTTAACATGACTTCCAATACCCCCACAACTGTTGTGTATTAATTCTGGAATTCTTATGACACTGCAACACACTATTCTTTCGTATGACCAAATTTGCTTTGGGTGTTCTGTGAGGCTTTTAGATTCTGAATTGTAGGAAAAATCATTGAAACTGTGTTACCTTACTTTTTTTTGCACATCCTCTTAACTCAATTAAGGTTTTTTTACATACCTCTGTCTTCTGTTCTTGTGGTATTTGAGTGCATTTTTCTTTGTTTTATGAACAGTTTTAAGCACTTAACGTATATTCCATGGTGTTTCCCTTCTTTCTGTGATGGCCAATTCAGAATATAAGTGTCAAATGTTCCATGAGTATATTTTTAATAAGTGCCACATGAATTCAATAGTGTCTCATGTAACTTTAAAGGACTGACACTATCTATGAGGTATGTTCTTATAGATTCTTTTGAAGAATGTAAAAATTCTGTCTTTTTTCTCACCCATTGATTTTACAGTTGAAATTATTGCTTTATGTTCATGTATTTCTCTAGATGTTGAAACTTTTGCATATGTCTGGAATATTGGAATCAGAAGATCTAAAACATTTTCACTACAATTAGTGTTCAAAATAGTAATCAGAGAAACAAATAAAAAAACAATGTCTTATACCTATCATGCTGTGTGTATTAAAGCAGATTAAAATCACCTTCTAACATTTTTATATAATCCATAAACTGTCTTACTACATAATTTATATTATTTCTAAGTGCCTCAATGACATTTTGTTGGTATATGGTGGCAGTAGAAGGAGCCTATCACAATGCTGACTTTACACTGGATGATTTTACTTATGCCTAAACATATACCCCTAAAGTGTCCATCTCATTTTAATTGTTATAACTTAACTATATCTCTGAACATGAATGTAACATTTTCTGTCCAAAAATAGGAAGTTTTCTATAAATCACCAATCTTTACAAATCGTGTGATCGCATTTTACTGTTAACTCCTACTTGTCACTTGAAAACTATAAGAAAATAATTTTAAACCTACTTTACTGCTGGATTGATACTAACTCATGACTCTTTAGACTAATGCTGATAATTTATTAGCAAAGTTTAGCTTATATGACAATGGTTGGATACAAGAGACTGGAAGGAATTTCGCTATGGTTTCTTAAGGACCATCCCAGCACTATATGTAAGTGATTTGGGGAAATTATGGAAACCTGAAATCTGAATGGCCATATTGGGGATTGAATCAGCATCCTTCTTAAAGCTGAGATTGCATATTAACTCATAATACACGCTTGGTGATTGGAGTATAATAGGGGTTTATGAAGAAGCAGACTCATCAAAAAGTAATTTGATTTCTTTTGTATCAAACTGAAAGATAAAATATAATTGTACAGTATTGTTTGCTGCTGCTGCCCTCCTCCCTTCAACACTGGTAAGTGATGTCTGTAGTATACCTCTCCATTCCATTTAAATAAAGCCTCATAGCATTCTTCCTGGTCCATTGTTGCTTAGTTATTTGCTTTCAATATTCAAGCCCTTCTGTATTTCTAAGCTGATTTGTTATCAAAAGTTAAACTGCTGTTTCTAATGCTTATTTTGAAATTCTTATTGGATTCCACTTTGGGATGACAGGAATTCGAATCGCCATCCGGCCATTCAGATTTGAGTTTTCCATGGTTTCTCCAGATGGTTCATTCAAAAGACCATAGCCAAATTCCTTCCCATTCCTAATCCCCAGTCCTTTCCCACCTCTAATGATCTCAATGTCAATGAGGCACTTCACTTTATGTAACAAATTTTCATCTTCATTCCATATGTAATCAAATAATAACACATAACTTACTTTAGTTGACAGCATAATGGTTAAGAATCACATGTCTTCTATCAGTAAACAAGGATTCTAGGTCATATACAGTTCTAATCCCTTACCTCATGAATGACATTAAGTGTTTATAACCACACAATAACTATTTGTCATAATTCCTTCCTTCATTACTTTTCCTATAATTAGCAAAGGCTATCACAGTTTGTTTATATGCACTCGTCTAATATCAATATGAATGCCTTTTTCTTTACCAAACCATTAACAATCATAAAAATAGTGATACTTGATTACAAACATCTCAGTTATTATAGTTTGTACATACTGAAATTCATTAGTTGCTGGTGTCTTCTCCAGGTTGAATTCTGCAACTGGTTTTCCCCTAGCTGCAACTTGAGGAGCAAACATTGCTGCTGGGTAAACAACTGATGATGTACCCACTACAAGGCACAAATCACATTCTTCCAATATGGATGCTGCAAAAAGTGTGATCACACTTAATCAGTAATTATAGAGCTCACTTGAATGAAATTTTAATTTTGACATAGATAAATCTATATTTTGCAAGCAGGAAATTCTTGAAACTGGAACTATGATTTAAAAAGGTTTCATCAGATTTCATTATGGTGTTGGAAGAGTTTAGTTTAAAATAAGAAGTCTTCATGAATACCATGCAAATACACCATGTTGGTACATATTTACAAAAAATAAAATGATAGTTAAAAAACTAAAAAACACCCGTTCAAAGCAATGTGAACAAAAAAGTTAAATTAATCTTTAAATAAAGATTGTGTTCAGCTGCTGTAGGATCTCCCACAATTCAGTATGACTTGATTTCTTGAATAAGCTTAAAACAATAATAAAGTCATCAACAAAAAAATTAGCACACTATCATCTAAGTAAAGTGGTGGTTCATTTTCCTATCCTTATTTGTTATTCCCTTTACACTACTTAGCACCTTTATTTGTGTGTGTATATATATAATAAAAAATGTTTGCCCATATATACAAAAGTCAGACATTACAACACAGTTATCAAACCTGAAGCCCTGTACACCAGCGAAACTTTAACACTAAACAGGAAGGGGACCTAGAAAGCAATTGACAGAAGAATGCAAAATTATAAGAAAGATCCTTGACACAGGAAAAAAAAAAAATATGGATATAGACTTAAATCTTGAAAAGCAACAGAAACACTGTCAATCCTTGCGGCAGACATCAGGAAACGAAGATTAAGCTTTTATGGACATATCCACAGACTTCCAGCAACAAGACTCATTCATAAAATTGTGACATAAATAAAACAGCTGAAAACTATGCACTGGGTCCAGCAGATCAAAAAAATTAAGAAAAGAAGTGGTCCTATTACACTTTCTTGAGGTACACCTGATGTAACATCTAGATTAGAAGACCTTTCTCCTTCAACGACGACATATTGCGACCGACCAGTTAGAAAATCCTTTATCCATTCACAAAGCTGAAGCTTCACTAATAGGTGGTTGTGTGGCACAGAGTCAAAGGCTTTCTGAAAAACTAAAAAAATTGCATCTACTTGTGAACCTGCATCAATAACTTTCATTATGTTGTGTGAAAAATGTGGCCAGCAGTGTTTCACATGATCTTTTCTTCCAAAATCCGTGTTGATTTGTTGTAAGCAAATCATTATCATCTAGAAAATTCATAATGTTCGAGAATATAATATGCTCCATAACTGTACTACAAACAGATGTTATAGATATGGGACAATAGTTTCCAGGATCACTTCGATCACCTTTCTTGGAAATTGGAGTTACTTGCGCGATTTTTCAGTCTGAAGGTACTTTTCGCTCTTCTAATGATTTACTGAATATATCAGACAAAAATGGTCCGATTTCCGCTGCATACTCTGAAAATACTCTTACTGGAATTCCATCCGAGCCCAATTGCTTTATGTTACCTGCAGTATCTATTTGTAATAATTCCATCACCAACTCGACACGGCATGGGAAAACGGGAATACTATCCTTATTTTCATCAGTAAATGAATTTTTGAATACAGTATTTAGTGCGTTAGCTTTATCGTGGCTTTCATTAACCTCGGAACCGTCACAAATTAGTCCTGGAATATTGCTATTGGTACAATTGACTTTTCGTACATACGACCAAAATTTCTTTGGGTTTTCTGTGAGACTCTTAGATAGAGAGTTGGAATGAAAATTGTTGAAGACCCCACGAAGTACGTTCTTAATACGTCCCCTTAACTCAGCTAAGGTTTCTAAATCGCTGCGACACCCCTTCCTTCTTGAGCGTGTGTGTATCCTCCTTTGTTTTTTTTTAGTAATCTTTTAGATTCGCATGTGTACCACAGTGAATCATCCTCCCCATTTATTGTCCGCTTTGGTATATGTATATCCATACCTTCCCTGACTACTCATATAAATCGATGCCACATCTCTTCAACGGTGTCCTTTGTTGACTTGAAGTTATTGTAATTATTCCTCTGGTATGTTCTAAAACACTCCTTTGAGGCCTTACTGTATCTGTATACAATCTGCTCTTTTCTCCTTTTTCGCTTGGCCATTAGTTTGATAGTCGCAATTACCGCTTTGTGATCGCTTATTCCTGTGGTCGTTGAAATGTCAGTCAATAATTCTGGTATGTTGGCAACCAGCAGATCTAAAATATTTTCGCTACCGTTATTACACCACGTAGGTTATTAACTAGCTGCTCGAGATGATTATCTGACAACAATTACTTCAGAAGCTGCCTTATCCCTGCTACCTGTAATGTGAACGTAATTGTGCAGAAGATGGTATTGTATTGCGATAGATTTGTTTTTGGTTTAGATCAGAGAGGATAGCAGCAGGAGATAAGAGCTTGGGACAGGTTTTGGTTGTATCTGGAGAGAGATTTTTCACTGAAACCAATATGTCTGCCACACATGGTCAGGCTGTAAAAAATGGAATGTATTTTGGAAAGTATTTTGGTGTGGGAAGGATGGCAGCTGTTGAAGTAAAGGAACTGTTGTAGATTTATATGTTTTGATTTTCATTGTGGTTCCAACTTATAAAAAAAATAGTCTATGTCACTGAGCCACATGAGACGTGATTGAGATTCTGTTCATGAATTGTTGGTCAATGGGAACACGCGGGTACCCATGGCAGTGCTGCATATCTGGTGGTAAATTTGAGAATTATTTTTTGATAATTGAGATGAGAATAATATGCTAGGGAGGCTTATGGGGGTTGCATTTGCAGCAAGTGTTCTATGGCACTGAAGCCCTGATGGTGGAGGATGTTCAAGGGCAAGGAAGTGATATCGATGGATACAAGGAACGAGTCTGATGTTATAGGAGGTGTGGGGTTATTTTTTTGAGTGAAAGAGAGGTTCCATACAAAAAGTTGGAAGTGCTGATCAACAAGAGCTGAAAGCCATGAGTCGCAACTATAGCATGTCCAGGGTTACCAGTCTTGTTGATCCTTGGAAGAAGTAACAAGTTGGTGTAAGACGATTTTGCTGAGTAAGGAGGAGCAAGGATTTGATTGAGATATCTTGCTAGGAGCTTTGGAAGTCAAGGAAATTGTGTACTTCTTGGTAAATCGAGTGGTAGGATCTGTAGGATACGGGCAGTACATATTGGTGTCAGAGAGCTGTCTAACTGATATTAACACTTTCATGGTCAGCACTTTACTGTGAGATTTGTTTTAATTTTTTTTCATGTAAATTACTTCTGGATGATATTTCTGTAATTTGTCGATAAATTGCTGACCTTATTTTATTTTATCTTTATTTGATTTTTCTGCTCTCCAGCTGTAACAATCAAACCCCCTCTTCTCTGGCTGAAATCCACATATCAACCTGACCCTCCATTCCTTCCATTTTAGCCTATTCTTCACAAAGATAGTCATTCAAAAGTTCCTGTTCAAGCTGACTGGCATTCTGCCCACCTTATCTTCCTATACAAAATTCTGTGCCTGTCTACCCCAATGTAGTTAAACAGGTATAGCAGATCCTAATAGAATATAGACAAATCCAAGCAAAATATGCACAAAAATACCTGTGCAAGCTTTTTATCCTGGCAGAAACCTATCTGGCCACACCCTACCTACATTCCAACCATACTCAGCACACTCCAACAACTCCCTTCACTGCAAAAATCCCATGTTTCACCAATATTTTCAACCGCTCCATCCAACCTTTCTACCACCCATTCCAAACATCCCCACCCTATTTCCTGCTAAACCACAGCAGTCCGTGGCAAAAGATTCTTCTACTCCTCTGAACCCCAGCTCTCTGTTCTTTCTCAGGGACTATCATTTTTCCTGATGCTAAAGTTCCACCATGACACTTTGGTCTGAGACTCTTTAGTATTTTGTTGCACTCTCCGATAGCAGTAGCACCTTGCCAACATAGAGGATAGTGACAGAGTCTTGCCTAGTACGGTTCAAATCTCCATCCCAAATAGACCCAACTCTTCTTCCCCAATGGCATTCCCCCCCTCAAGTTCATGCAGTTCCCCATATCCAACCTGACATCAATCTCTTTCCTTAATTCCATTCCACTCCTCAACAATCTTAGTTCCATTGAAACCAGAACAAGATTATCATTATTATTACAGCTGACAAGGGCTCAACGACCATTATAAAGGAGCTCTCTGTACCAGTATGTACTGTTAACATCTTTTCAGATCCTACTACTTTAATTTTCCAAGAAGTATGCACTTTCCATGAATTTCAGGGGCCCTTGCAAGTAAAGTGACCCAAATCCTTGTTCCTCTTCAGACCATCGTGTTATACCTTCTTCCAAATATCCACAGGAATAGCAACCCTGGGTGACATGTGGCATGTGGACTCCTACTGAATGAATTTAAATTCTTGTGGATCAGTACCTCCAACCTTTTGTATAGATACTCTCTTCATTCATAAAAGATACCCCACACTTCCTTGAATGTCTTACCACATATCCCACTCCTCTACCACCAGACTTTCCTTGTCTCCACAGATGTTTCTTCCCTCTACCCCAACATCCCTGACTGTCAGGATCTTAGACCCTTGGAACACTTCCTAGCAAATTCTTTCTCATCTTCTAGGTGCACCTCATTCTGTTGAAAAACTTCTCCTCCTTCAGCTCTCGTTTGCCACCTGATACGTAACACTGTCATGGGTACCCGCATAGCCTGATTCTATACAAATCTATTCCTGGGCTGTCTGGAACAAAATTCCAGAACAAAATCTCAATAAAATCTATTGTATGGTTCATATGCATAGATAACATTTTTATGATATGGACTCACAGTGAAAATCACTTACTAGCCTTCTTTAACTTCCTAAACAATAGTCCTCTCCCACTAACATGTCACTTTGTAAAGGTTTCTGTGTGTTGTATATGAATGTATATTCCTTAAAACCTTACCTTTACCACTTTTTTCTACTTTTGGAAATTAAATACACTAATACAAAATACAAATCTTATATATATATACATAAAAATAGATGTGTGTTATCCTACATTTCACTTTTAAGCCACCACTACCTAGCACAGATCACTGGTCTTTGTGTGTGGAAGTAGCATGGAGTTTCCTGTCATGCACAATGTTGGCCGAATTTTGGTAACTGTGGTAGTGTGGGAGATAAGGTGGTTGAAATTGGCCGATCAAGAATATTTTCTCATTTCGACCAAAGACATGTGTCTCCGTATATATCACTCTGCTGTCACAACTACATTGCATAGACAATTGGTGTTTGTGTGTGGTAGTGGTATTGTGTCTCCTATCATGTGCTATGGTGGTTAGATGTCGGTAGCTATGGGGGTGTGGGAGATATGGTGGTTGAAAGTGGTCGACCTGCAGCACTTTCATATTTCTACCAAAAACGAATGTGTCATCGTGTATAACTTTTCAGCCAAAGCTATTTAGCACAGATAACTGGTGTTTGTGTGTGGTAATAGCACAGAGTCACCTATCAATAACAACAATGGCCCAATTTCGGTAACTGTGGTAGTGTGGGAGATAAGGTGGTTGAAATTGGCCAATGAAGGATATTTTTGTATTTCGACCAAAGACATGTGTATCCGTATATTTTACTTTGCTGCCTGAACTACATAGCGCAGATGACTGGCATTTGTGTGTGGTAATAGCATTGAGGCTTCCATCGTGCACTTTGGTGGTCAGATGTCGGTAGCTGTCAATCCAAATTCTTTACAAACACGAACGAAGTCGTGGGTCCCAGCTAGTACTAATACAAAAGCTCAGAAGAACTGTATTCACTGACCAAACGATTCATCTCACTCGCACGGAAAAAATGCTTGAAATTCTACGGACATATAGCATGAATGTATGACTCATGACTGACTAAGAAAATTTTCCACATCATCAATAGATCCCGACAAACCAAAGCATGCCGGTTTATAGAAACCCAGATGGACCTTGCAGAAGTTAGCGTAGACCCATTGACATCTACACGCAGTATGCATAGAAAATTAATCACTTTACATAAATTTTCCCCTAAGATCCCAACAGCTAAAAATCTGAAGCAGAAATGCATGGACACAAGAGAGACGTCATGCCCACAGTGAAAGCATGAGGAGGTTTTGGAAGGATAAGAAGAACAGCAAGAAGAATAAGAAGGACAAATTAATGGTTTCATGTGCTCCTTAGTAGGCTAAAAGATAAAATAAAATAATAATTAATACACCAATACTCTCAATATATTCAGTGTCAGATCAGCTCAATAAGATTTTTACTTAGTCCTCTATATCCATCACTGGTTTTTTGATACCACCGCTGAAATCAAACTACTATTAAAATCATATCAAATATCCATTAAGTATCAATTCCATTTCTTTATTACAATTTCAATAATAAACAAAGACAATCCACTTATCTTTTCATCTTCTGTTTACAAGTGGCAATTAATTGCCAAATCCAACTTTTACAATTAACTAATTTTATTATCATAATCTTCTTCTGCCTTTGGGCTTATATTTTCAATGTTAATCCCACCAGGATTTTGTAACTAGTTTCTCCATTAAGCTTTTCCAGCCAAGCCTCCTCTCATTTCTTTTCTTCAACTGTTTTCCCTCACCAGAGATCTTCTATACCTCTGACTTGACCTTAGACCTTAGAA
Source organism: Vandiemenella viatica (assembly GCA_031002005.1). Taxonomy (NCBI): domain Eukaryota; kingdom Metazoa; phylum Arthropoda; class Insecta; order Orthoptera; family Morabidae; genus Vandiemenella; species Vandiemenella viatica. The sequence goes on from JARYHS010008075.1 coordinate 45,000,283, forward strand.
ACCCAAAGTTAATATCCAGGATCATAATTACTTAATAGAAAATAATTTTATAATATTAAAATTCACAAGTGGTGAGGTAATGAACCTCACAATCTCTCTTGATGTTAACATTTCCTTATACAATTTGGGCCTACATAACTCTGTTCACATCAAAACAGACCTACAACAATAAATTCAGTTCAACAGTTGCCATCCTTTCCACAAAAAATATTCCCTTCTGCACAGTCTGAACATATGAGGCAACATATATGCTTTGATGAAGAATCTCTGTCAACAAAACTGTCTGAAGCTATCATTTCCCACTGCTACCGCACTGATCTAGTGAAAAAACATATCTATCGCACTTACAACCCCAACCACCACACAACTAATCCAATACTGTGCCTCTTAAAAATAACCACAGTCCTGCTTTCATCAACCAGGTCTACAGTCTGTTAACTTAATCCTTTATCATGAGAATGACTTCTTACATTATTTCTTGAGCATGTGCATCCTTATCCACAAACTTCTTCCTACTCCTCCGTGCACATGCTTTAGCAGACCACCCAATCTCACATTGGTTCACTAATACACACCCAGTAATTCCCCTAAACCAACTCATGGTTTATTCTCATGCAACAGACCCCACTGCAAAATGTGAGCATGCATCCGGCTACTACCGCCTATTCCAATTCAACAACATGGATAACCTTTTACATCACTGGACTTGCCACATGCTACATAACACATCTCATATATCACCTCACTTGTCTCTAATGTACTAATTTATGTATAGGTCTCACACTAACTCACTTTCCATCAGAATATAAATAGTGTATACTGGTAACTTATTCCATCTGGTGGCAAAACATGCCAGTATCCAGAAGTTGAGCAATTTAAACAACTGTTTCACAGTGAGGGTTGTCAGAGTTTACCCTGAAACACAATTTATTCTGAACTACATGGCTGAGAACTAATTTACCAATATATCTTTGACACCAGATATTCTCCTGTCCTCAATCTCCAATAAGACACTTTCAAAAGACCCAACACTTATTATTACTATTTATTCACATTTTATAGCCCTTATGTTTAATATTAATAATGAAGGAAAGAGAAATTAACCCACCACATACCAAAGAACTTTCTTTCTGATTATTATTATTATAAAATTACTTTACTGCTTCGAAAAGTGTTGGGAATTAGTGAAATTATCACGTAACAAAAATCGATTGTTTACAAATTGGATAATAATGGATTACCCTATTCCAGGTTAGTTTAAAAGTGATTTACTATTATAAAGTGTTTATTTAAAGCTTGTATTGTGTGCTGAGTGACTTTACTGTTTTTAAATCGGTTTATTTATTGAGTTAGCTTGCAGTATCAGCTTCTGCATGAAACGTTTTTCTCCTATCCTGTAGTTAAAAACTGAAAAATAAAATATATACTGTAAAGCTTACTCCCTCGCTTATACTCTATAGCTAAGAAAGCTAGAATTTACACAAATTCTAAGGTGCTTATATGCTCAACATGAATTAATTTGAAAAATGCACTGCTCCCCCACCCCCCTCATGTGTAGTTTTTGGGAACTATTTCACAATTTCTACACTTTTTAATTCTTTTGAATGACCCATAATGAATCGCATGAGCCAATTGCAGTTTCTGAACGTCCAGCAATTTTGCCATCTGAGGAGTGATTTCTAGACAAGTTGTGGGCAGCAGTTAAGTCCATGAACCATTGCAAGGTTGACCCCAAAGCTCCTTGTGTTAATTAACCATGAATAACTTGTTTGTAGCTTTGCTGATATGTAGGCTACATCCATGCCTATCCATTTCCACAGTAAATTTCAGCTGATTGGGACAGATAAAATAATTGCAATTGTTAAATTAATGTAGTATCAACATGAGTCACTACACAATTGACAGTGTTTAATCACTTAATATTGTTAACCAAATTTTCCCACTAATTTATTCCTAAAAAAGAAAAAAGGGCAGGGGGATGAGGAGACAGGATAAAAATGATTTTTAGTTGCTTTCTCTAAAACATTTTCATAATATTTTTTTGAGTAATCAGTGGTCCACAATAGCTTCTGTTACTTCTTAAAATTTACAGAAAATTTCAATCATATCATATCATATCTGATCTAAAAATTCAGGCAATAGTATATATTTAGTCAATGGAGAGAGAGAGAGAGAGAGAGAGAGACAATAAAGATGCAAGATGGCAATAAAACTAATTGAGGAGTTGGTGAACAAAATGGAATAATTATACTTCTGGTCAAAACACGTTTTTTTTTTTTAATCCGGTTTATGTTCCCGCTGAATCTGAACTCATTTTCAAGCAAAATGGAATAAAACTGTAATAAAAGTGAGCCCAGAGTTTGTGATTTTGACCAAAACATAATAACTTCAGTAAATTTTCAACAGCTTTGAAGATATGAGACCAATTTTGTTCAAAATGAAATAATTTTCATATAAATTCATCAGATGTCAATCAAAATGAAATAAGTGAAATGCATTTATTTTTTTAATATTATATTGTTTGCACTTTACATTGCTCAGTTTTTAAACACCGTGTTCACATAATAATAAATTTCAAATGCTGATCTTTAACAGCTGATGACATGCTTCGAAACAGAAATTTGTTATACTCGAAAAAAGAGAAAAATACAGCAAGTAATGTACTTAACACGGCTGAATTCTGCAGTACCTAGAAAACATTCTAAAGCAACAGCAATTAAACCGTGGAATTTTTTTGTTGCTTGCTTTTTATTGAATACAGGAAAAATATTAAGCCAGTCTATCAAGCCTTTTTTTGTGAAGCTTTATCAATCACCAACCGCCAGTTTAACAACCACTCCAAAACCACTGACAAAGGTGAAACATCTACAGAAGAAAGGGGAGGTGATCACAAGAGTACGAAACTTCCCAATCAAAAAGAAAGTATATAGCATTTCTTTGCTGCAATGCCCACAAAAGTATCTTACAGGGCAAAATACAGGGCGTTCGCCGGGAAACGCAACCCTCCCAGTCTGTTGCCGTCGGCAACTTGCTCGGTCAGCGGGGCCAGCGGTTCCCGCCACACGATACCGTGAATCACCGCACTGTTTAACACCTCCGCTGCCCCAACAGTGCAGTGGCACAGTATAATGGGACCCTTACATGGTTAAGAACGGTTTCTTTGCATTGTAGCTAGTTTGTGACTTCAGTCTCTTATTAATCAGTGTTGTGAATAAACGTTTCTTTGCGGTTTGGCTGGTTTAGGGCTTCATACTCTTACTAATCTGTACCGTGTTTGAGTGTGAGTAAAATTATGGTACGTTACAGTTTGCAACAAAGAATATTTCTCTACGATACATATGTGAAGAAGAAGTCGTTTAAAAAGTGTCGCAGTAAATTTCGTCGCGAATATCCTGGCGCTTTACTGCCAGCTAAATCAACAATTCTGCGTCTGGTTAAAAAAGTAAGAGAAACGGGTTCATTTTTTAACAAAAAGAGACTGTCGGTCAACCGTATTCTCACAGAGGAGAAAATTGACGATATCGCTTTTCGACTAGAACAGTCACCCAAAAAATCATTAAGTCAGTTAGGGCAGCAGGCAGGCGTATCTAAGACGTCAGCTTGGAAAGTAACAAAGCTAGTTCACTTAAAGCCGTACAAAACAATTGTGGTGCATAAAATTACAGAAATAGACCAGGGGCCTAGGATTAGATTTTGCAACTGGTACCTGCAGGGTGTCCACGATGGCACTGTTGATCCGCAACTGACGTTTTTCTCTGATGAGGCCTGGTTTCATCTGAGTGGTTATGTTAACGCTCAAAACAGTCGACACTGGAGTTCAGAAAAACCAAATACTCTACTCCAACTGCCATTGCATGACTTAAAAGTGGGTGTTTGGTGTGCGATTAGTGCTTCGAGAATCATAGGTCCAATTTTCTTCCGTGAAACTCTTACTTCCGCAAGATATATCGAAAATATTGTGAAACCGTTTTTCGAGAAACTTACTGAAGAAGAAAAATTGTACGGCTATTTTCAACAGGATGGGGCGACAGCTCACACCGCTAGAAATTCGCTTGCTGCACTTGACGAAGTGTTTTATGATCGTGTAATCAGCCGTGGGTTGTGGCCCGCCAGATCACCGGATTTAAACCCTTGTGACTTCTACCTTTGGGGTAAACTTAAGGGTAAGGTGTATGAAGGAAATCCTCACACATTGGAAGAACTTGAGGAAAAAATCTATCAAGTAATAATGTCCATTGACAAAGGTGAAATCCAGCGTGTGTCTCGAAATATGTTCAGAAGATGTGAAATGTGCATTACACAAGAGGGTCAACACTTCCAGCATCTTTTATAAGGTAAGCTAATGAATTACGACACATTTAAATGCTTAGCACATACAAGTTTATGAAGCGTAATTATTGTGAAATAGTCCGCGGCCGACGGTCGAACAATGCCGGAAGCTGATCGCTCGCTCGCCGGGAGCAGTTTCTTCCTTGTAGCGCTAACAGTGGGTTGCGTTTCCCGGCGAACGCCCTGTATAAGCGGGTTTACTTAATGTAAAAAAACTGTATCAGGTGTACAACGAAGAGTGTGATGCAGATAAATGCGTTAGTAATGCGACGTTTAGAAGAGTATTTCAATTAGATTTCAACATCTGATTTTTGTCTCCAGCTACAGATGTCTGCAGCACTTGTACCTTTTTTAAAAGTACAAGAGATCTCAGAAGAAAAGGAGAAGACACAGACAGAGGTCAAAATCCATAAATTATGCTCTAAAGTGCTTTATGAAATCACTAAGCAGAGACCAAGGAAATCTTTAGCTATCTGACTCATCATTTTTTTCTTTTCTTTTTTAAATTTAAGAAAGAAGTGACTTTTTGAGATGATACTTAATTTTTTAACAATTAACAAATTAAATTATTATTAGACTAGACTAAATAAAGATTTCATAAACTGCTTATGCTTTAATTAATCTAACATATCTCACAAAGAATTTGGAATCAAAATGGTGGCAATCAAAACCAAATAATTGCATTGGTGGCAAACAAAAATTGATTTTTTCAAATTTGAATAGCATCTGTGTTAGATATAAGAATTTGGATTTTATGTTATATCAAATACAATTCAAAACACCATATGAATAAATAAAAAACCGCCCAAAATCCCACTGCATGTATGTCATTTAGTTTTTGCTATTCCTATAAAATTTGAATTTGTGTAATTATTCAATTTTGTTTGGCAGTTCCTCAATTACTTACTTGCTTTTTCCAAAATATTTGCATCCAATCCTTCACCGAACCAGACAACATGAGGACGCAGAAGTCCACCACAACCCTTTTTCTTACAGTGTGGTAAGTCAGATATTGGAATGTTAGAATCTGTTGCATCTGAATCTGGAGATCTGGATATGAAAGTAAGGAATAAGCAACAATTAAACCCTCTTAATACAGAACTTTCAAATTTTTATAGATCACTAGAAGAAAACGTTAATTTTGTTTGTTGGATACTAAGCCTAGCTACCGTATTGTAATAGAAATTGTTTATAATGAACACAACTTGTGCCTTCAACAAGTTCACCAATGACCCTAACAGTGGAAAATAACAACATCATAGAAGCATAGTTTTGTCTGTGTGAATTCAACATGTAATGATTAAACTGTCATAGGGGAAGATACAAGTTCTTGATCATTAGCTATAACTGTGGATGCAGTGTGTAAACTGATACCTATTTAAGTCTCTGTATGGTTGATAATTTGAATTCAGTTGTCAATCTGCTTGCATTATTACATTTGTATTATTGTTTCTTATATAATTGCAAGGAAAGGGAAAATAACTCATCACTCACCAAAGTTGAAGGCAGCGACGAGAGAAGAACATATATAATGAACACACAAATAAATAAACTCAATATTTCGGTAGTTAACCTTATTCATGACATAGAAAATGAGTCATGCGCCTCGGGAGGTATATGACGTGCGTAGTGGAGCATGTGGCATGCCCGGTAATGGGGAAGGTTTCCCCTGTGACAGGGTTGGAAAGGAAAATGTAGTGGTGGGAGGATGCATGTTGCAGGTTTTGCAGGTCTATTACTGTAATAGACCTCGCTGCAAAACCTGCAACATGCATCCTCCCACCACTACATTTTCCAACCCTGTCACAGGGGAAACCTTCCCCATTACCGGGCATGCCACATGCTCCACTACGCACGTCATATACCAGCTTACTTGTCGCCATTGCACGAGTTCTTACATAGGCCTGACCACACAACAACTCTCGACCAGAATGAATGGCCACAGACAAACAGTTCACACCCGCAATTTATATCTCCCTGTACCAGTACATGCTAACCACCACAACTCTAACAACTTCAATGACTGTTTCACCGTGAGAGCCATCAGAGTTTTCCCTGAAACCACCACCACCTCAGAACTTCGCAGATGGGAACTTGCTTACCAAAACATCCTAGATACCAGACACCCACCTGGCCTCAACCACCGATAAAATTCCTGTCCTTGACGCATCACTCATTATTAGTAGGAGTAGTAGTAGCATTATTGTCATTTTAGTAATTACCTTATTTTATTTTTCAAAATTTATGCGTCCACATGTCCATATTTATGTATTTAATTTCCCCCCTTTATTACTATTATTATTATTATTTGCAATGTTTATTATCCGTTTTACCACCATCTGCGATTTATATACAATATCTCAGTCCCACCGCCATATTGATAATCCACCCAGTCATGCAGCAACCCCCGGTGTGTGCACACCTCCCGAGGCGCATGACTCATTTTCTTTGTCATGAATAAGGTTAACTACCGAAATATTTAGTTTATTTATTTGTGTGTTCGTTATATATGTTCTTCTCTCGTCGCTGCCTTCAACTTTGGTGAGTGATGAGTCATTTTCCCTTTCCTTGCAATTATATTGCCTAAAGCAGTTTCCTTTTTCCTTAGTTTAGTTATTTCTTATATAAATCATCTTTGTCTTTCCAAGAAAAAAATCAGAATGTGGTAAACTTCCCATACCCACATGGCCCATTTTCTAAAACATGAATAAGGTAAAACCAAAATATTGTATATGGTTTTGTTCGTCATGTATGTTTTTCACTCATCGTGGCCTTCGACTTTGGTGAGTGATGAGTCATTTTCTATTTACTTTGTTATTTGTATTATTACACCACAAGAGATAACAGTTGAAAATAATTCATAGAAATAAAAGACAGTGTTGTAAATTAACTCAATATATTCTTAAAAGTTTTGAAATTTAAAACTTGTATCAGATCACATAGCACAATCCCTAAAATTTCATCAGACTCCAAAATCCTAAGTTGAATACTGCAAGTTATTCTTTGAACTTACACTGACATGAAGCATTCATTCTTGCAGTATTAAACTGCAACCCCAATAGAGTGAGCTTGAAAGAACTGTTTCAAATGTTGAGAATTTCTTAAGTTCCATTTGTTATTAAAACTTTATATCACTGGACATCTCAGCTTTACAAAATGGTTCTAAGTCCTAAATAGTTACATGATGAAAACAGACTGTTGCATACTGACTTCCTTGATCGACTGGCCCTGGAGGAACAAAATGGTGGGTTTATATATCTTTTCCCGTGGGAATGCAAAATTTTCAGAATTTCTGATTATTATTTTTATTCAGATCTTCCTGAAACTTTATGATTTTTTAGGTTGGTTTATTTTAAGAACTTTAATCCATGACAAATTTTTCCTTCTAAACCTCTTTGTTTAGCAGTTATTAAATTCTGACATGTGAGGGATGAGTATTTCATTTATTTATCCATGTCTTTAAAGATTTTTAGTCCCCCCAAATAGAATTATATCTTCTTTCCTATTTAATTTCGTAGAAGAATTTATTCTTATGATAATTTCATTTAGCTGCTATAGTAAATGATTATTAACTAGTGTAAACCCATGACCGTTTTTTTGCATTTTGTTATGGGTCTAGGATAGTTCCACTTTTTAGCATAAAAAATTATGACAGGTTGACCTGATTTGACCAAATGTGAACTTGACCTGTGTTTCACCCTTAATTTCCAGATTAATAAACAGTTAAACAACTCCGAAGAAATGAATTGCCGGAATACTCAATTTGGTAACATATTTGGTCTGATGTCCACTTTAAACAACCTAACAACTCATGTACAGTGAACATGAACAAATATCATTAATGAAGGTGGTCAGCAAAATTCATAAAAAGTAAATAAACCTCATAGGATAAACTTTGGTCAAGCAAAAACATTATCGAAAGTCTTAATTATATTGAAATTTAGCCTAAGCCAGAATGACAATTGCCATTCGTGGTTACAGCAGAGACCACGAGGAATTAAAGTTTTTAAATGTTTTAGGTTGCTTTCATTAGCAACATGTTAGTGAAAAGAAGTTCCATGTTTTTTAAGCCATAAACTTTATCAATATTTTTCTCAACTATGAAACGCTACAAACTTAATGAATGTAGTATGGCAATTAATTTGGTAGTAGTTGCTTAGCTATTAATGGGCCCCTCCTATTGCATGTGACAGGCGACCAGAGATCTTAGCAAATTGAAGCCGGCTGCCGCTGCCATGTTAGGGGCGGGAAATTTGAAAGCCTCGTACAGTTATTAAACAAACCACAGTAGAACAGAAAATTTTATACTGTTAAGGGTATTCACTTGCTCAAAGAAGATTGATGACATTAACCAAAAGCTAATTACAGAATTTCCACTGAATTTATTAGCTTTCGGACTTGTTTTCTTTACTCTGAGCAATGTTAAGATTTTTCTCTATCTCCAAGCAGGTTACTGCAACTGATCTAGAAAGATGTTAACATTTCAATAACAGAAACCCATTTATAAATATTATGAAGGAAAACTGACGAAATACAGGTATAAAAATTTAAGAGGTCTGAGTCAAAACTAAGGTTTCTCCAGAATTTGAGCAAAGATATTCAGTTCAATTCAAAGACAGAATCTGACATTCATCACATTGAAATGAAGAATGTGATCGAGCAGTTCTTTCAGTATGAAGGAAACCAAAAAAGAAAAGGTTTGGTTTTTCCATTGTGATTTTTTTTTTTTCATTGGTATACTAAGATCTTTCCCTTCTGAGGACTTCTCAGCACATGGCTCCAGCAAATCTAAGCATGATACTCCTTGTTAATCAATTTTACCAAAGTCAAGAAAATACGTATATTAAAATACTTTTTCAATCCCCCACTCCAGCAACCTGACCCGTACTGAAATGCGGGCAATGAGTAAACTCTCCAACAATAAAAACATCATAATCCTCCCAGCTGACAAGGGCTCAACCACTGTGGTCATGGATCGAAGTGACTACACAGCTGAAGCCCTCAGGCAGCTCTCTGACACCTCTACTTACTTACCTCATACCACTGACCCCACTGATTCAATCTGCACAGAAATCCGCTCTTTCCTCAGTCTCCAAGGTCCCTTACAGGGTCTTTCACACCATTCCATTTACCTTTTGACTCCTAAGACCCCCCGAACCCCCACCCTGTATCTTCTGCCCAAGATACATAAGGCGGGCAATCCTGGACGTCCTATAGTTGCTGCCTTTGGGTCTCCCACAGAACGCATTTCTGCATTCGTTGACCAGCACCTACAACCTTTCGTCCAGGCCCTTCCATCCTATGTCAGAGATACCCCCCACTTTTTAGAGCGTTTGTCAACAGTCCCTACACCCCTACCTAAAGATTGCTTCCTGGTCACTATTGATGTATCATCGCTATACACCAACATCCCTCATGGCCAGGGCCTAAGTGCCATGGAACATTACCTCGACAGTCGCCCCCCGCACACCTTCCCTACCACTCATTTCCTCACTTCTTTGGCTCAATTCATCCTGACCAAAAATTTCTTTTCCTTCCAGTCTCAGATTTACCATCAGATTCGACGCACTGCTATGGGCACTCGCATGGCACCTTCATATGCCATCCTTTTCATGGGCAGACTAGAGGAACGTTTTCTTCAACAGGTTACCCTACAACCCACCGTGTGGTTCAGGTATATAGATGACATATTTATGATCTGGACCCACGGTGAAAACCTCCTTCTTGACTTCTTGCACTCACTGAATAACTTCTCCTCCTTAAATTTCACCTGGTGCTACTCTCAGACTGACATCACTTTTCTGGATGTAGACATCTCTGTACGGAACGGTCACTTACACACCTCTGTCCACATAAAACCCACTAACCTACAACAATATCTCCATTTTGATAGCTGCCATCCATATCACACAAAACGTTCCATTCCATACAGCCTAGCCATTCGGGGCAAACGCATATGCTCTGATCACGAGTCCTTTACCCTCTACACCAACAATCTGACCCAGGCACTCATAAACCGCAATTATCCTCCAGAACTAATTCAAAAACAAGTATCAAGGGTCAGGGACAGTCCTCCACACCGACACAAACAACCTAAAGCCAATCAGAACCCTGTTTTTCTCACCCAGTTTTTCCCTGGCCTGGAATCCCTAAACAAAATTCTTCGTCTGGGCTATGACTTTCTTAGATCCTTTCCTGAAATGCGCCGCATTCTTCCATCTATCCTTCCCACCACACCCCGAGTCACCTTCAGCAGACCGCCTAATCTAAAAAACATTCTTGTACATAAATATCAAGCCTCTGATGCTCCTAAACCACCGTTTGGATCCTTCCCTTGTAAGAGACCCCGTTGCAAAACTTGCGGTATGCATCCACCTACCACTACCTATAGCAATCCTACAACTGGTGAAACCTACCCCATAATAGGTCATGCCACCTGTACAACCACCCATCTCATTTACCAACTCACCTGCCTCCACTGTCCAAGTTCCTACATTGGCCTGACCTCAAACTCATTATCCATCAGAATGAATGGTCACAGACAGACAGTTTACTCCCAAAACCTGGACCTCCCCGTTGCTCACCATGCCAGTACTCACAACACCCGTGACCTTAATAACTGCTTCACAGTAAGAGCCATTAGAGTACTTCCAGACACTACCTCCCAATCTGAACTCCGCAGGTGGGAATTGGCATATCAACACATCCTTCAAACCAGACATCCCCCAGGCCTTAATTTCCGTTAACATCTTCCATCCTCACCCTATACACCCACCACTGGCCAGTACAATAGTTCAATAGTTTCATAATTTTTTTTTTTTTTTAATTTTCAATTATATTTTTTCTTTATATATATTTTTAATAACTAATATATATATATATATATATATTTTATCATTTCAATCTTTCGTATACTCGCGGTTATATTATCGTTGCTGCCCCCACCACCTCCGACGGTCTGTTGCGTTCTATGAGTGGCTGCGTCCTACGCAGGTCTTGCGCAGGACCAGCCACCTATCTGTTAACTTGAAAAAGGGAATTTTTCACCCGAAATATTGTTTTTTATTTGTTTGTGTGTTGTGCTGTGTTGCTGCTGCCCTCCTTCCTTCAGCTTTGGTGAGTGTTGGGTGTATTTTCCCTTTCTTTTCCATGAAAATACTTTTTTCATATTATGTGCTACTTGAATGCAAGTGCACCTCCTGGTTTGAAATTATAACCTTGTATTTTAAAGCCACTTTCCACTCTATTTTTCCACCACTTTCTGTATAGTCCAGAGACCAGTTTAGTTGGCCAGGTGCCAATGTCTGCATTAATTTTATACAACCATTAATCTGTAGAATAAAATTTCAAAATTAATAAGAATCATAAGGGATTTAAATTCAAGAAATTAACTTTTTTTACTTCTTTTATTGATTATAAAATAACACAGTTTTATTTTATTTCTGTTTGATTGACATTTTCTGTTTTTCACTGTGCATTTTTGCAACATGATACGTTCTCAGTCTGACAAACATATCAATAATTTTCTTTGTAAGTAGGATAAACATTTTCAAACATGTGATCTCTAAGTTCAGTAAACAAAGTACTAAAGTTACATCCCGGCAAAATAGCTATTTTTATTTTTTGCTTTAAATCACCTTTCATTACTTTCATAACACTCCTTATACATCTTTCAGCAATTCTGCATATATGTTCAATACTTGCTGAGGAATAATGCAATCCCCCATTATCCTTAGCAATAATAAACAAAGAAGTAGAGGAAACATTCTTTTCTATGAACAGAGCAGAAGTACAAAAATTGCAAGAGAAAGTCTTTGCAACTTTCATGGTAATAAATCCTGCAATATAAACAATTACATTTTCAATATAATTGGAACGATTTTCTGAAAGGGTATAATCTGAAAACAATTCCTGATCAGTCATTGTTGACGACGTTTCTAAGGAATCTTGTCCTAACAATTTGTTTCTAAAAAACAACACAGGATCCATTTGCAATGAGATTGTGTGGCCACTCTGCAGTATTACATTTGTATCTTGTGGAGCACAATTACCACAATTCCTTGATTTAATGCAATTAAATACAAGGAGCTGTTTGTATGCAGCTTTGAACTGCATCACATTAGGATTATTGTTCCAACCTAAACATCCTCTAACACAAGAAAAAACATTTTCTCATGGTCCCGACTCATTTTGTTCATGGGAATATATAATAGCTTCTTGCTCTGAATTAAATCTTGACACAAGCCCCTAATTATATGAATGAGACTTAGAAATCCTAAATTAAAAACCTTCCTTGGGGACTCTATCAAACAAATTCCATCTTCCTGTTTAAGATATACTGTATATGACTCTACTTCTTTGACAAATGCAACAACAGTTTGAAAATTCTTTTCAGACAGGGCTGATTTAAATCCCTGAGCAAGATTACTCATTGAATTTCCCGGGTCAAAGAGCCTGTCAAACATTTCACAATATTTAGCAGTTGCTGAAGATTCTCTGAAATTAGGGTGTTTTAAATCCCTTTCCAAAAATTCCAGGGCTCTGGCTACTGAAGAACTTAACAACTGTACTGCTATGTTTACTTTCATTTTTTGTGTTGCAAAAATAACATGCTTTCATCTTAATTTATTTGAAAGAGATAACCCTTCTTTCTCCTGGACAAAACTTAAATCTACAATATACTGCAATTTTATTACTCTACCCTGCTGGTCTTTCAACACTTCCGTGTCCCCCAAGACATTCCTTGATAATTTCATCATATATGGATAATGGAAACAAAGAAACTGCCGTTTGGCACTAAAAATAAGATAGGAAAGGGAAAGATGACCCGTCACTTACCACAGATGAAGGCAGGAGGGCGAGATGAACACGTAAAAAAAAAAAAAAAAAAAGCGAATCAGATTGCACAATATTTTGGTGAGAAACATTATTCATGTAAGAGGCGAGACATATGGCGGGGGGAAAGATGTGATAACAATCCGACCCACCACATGAATGAAACAAAGGCGAACACAGTGTGGAGTTGGAAGTGCTGGGGGTGGGGGGATAAGGTTAGAAGTGGAACAAGATAATCTCTGCAGTGCCAGTTTAGAAATTATTATTGGAAATATTTTTAAAAAATTTAAAAAATTATTTTCATCTGGATAAGTTATAGGTGTAGTAAATAAGTGAAGGTAGAAATATATACAATTTTTTAAAAAATGTTTTTCTTTGAGAAAAAAATATAATATATATATAAAAGGGATAGCGAAATGAACCACCACTTACCTTAGATCATAGGTTCCCAACCTTTTTTGACCTACCGCCCCCTTTTCGAAAAAAAAAAAAAAAAAAATACTGACCGCCCCCGTTTGAAAAATACAGCACTGACGTCTGTTGTTGTTGTAATCAACGTTGTGTAATCCATAGCGCTTCAATTTAATTGGCTTGTTGCCCACTTCTTCACACTCTTTGGTTAATTGGGCTATATTAATATTGAAAAACAAGGACAGATTTTTAAAATTATTAAAGAATATTAACAATATTGGTGCCTTGTACAGAATTTTATTAAAAACATATGTTTAAAATTATCAGTGAGATGACTGAGCTTGATGTAATGATACTAATTTTTCTACATTTGGTGCTATATTTGACAGCACGAGTCTTAAATCGCCGTGTTCTGTTTGTTTTCTTTGTTGGTAAATTGCTTACTATACTAAATCCTGTTCCGGCTAAATATGTCGATGGGAATGCAATAAAAAACTTTTTTGTTGCAGCCCACAGAGGGGGACATAAATCTTGAATTTGCCTCTATAACCAAAATTCTTGATATTCGTTTTTTAATTTCAATTTTAATTCTTCATTTGTTGACAGATCTATCAACTCTTCCTGTAGGATAAATCTGTTGTATGTAGGTTTGAGAAAGATTCTAATACCTAATCTGGAATGGTCATGTTAAGAATATCCTGAAATCTGTTTTGAAAATCTTCTTTAAGTACTTCAAATGTTGACAAAATACTAAACTGTCTTAATTATTTGTTTCCACAGTGGAAAGATTTGGAAACTGATAGAATTGTATTAGACCCACATTTTGTTTGTACAAGACAAGTTTTGACATGAACGCACAAATAACTGACTTTGCTTTGATCAAATTCAAATTATCTCCTTTCAGCTGTAGGTTTGATTCATTAAATTTATGATATAGATCAGTTAAATGAGCTATATCATTCTTATATTTCAATAAATTCTCTCTTAATGAATCATCTTTATTTTCAAAAAACACATTATAATGGAGTCAAAACCGTCATAAAATCTTATATGCAAATGGAGACTTTCCCGGCGTATTGATTCAATGAAAGTTTCACGGGAGTCCAGCCGGATGGAGTCATAAAACAACGACGTTTCGACAACCTGCTCGGTTGTCTTCATCAGGCAACACTCTATACACGACATTCGAATTTCGGCGGCTGCGAAGGAAGTGACAGCGAAGTCAGTCTGTTTGTGATTTCGAGTATCGGTATCGTCCAACCATTGCCGGAGCACCATCAGTATCAAAAGACACGATATTATTCAGAGGAATACTTTTTTCTTCAAAATAGTTTCCACATTTAGTCAAGAGAACGTGCACAAGAACTAATGAATCATTGTTTGGTAAAGTAGATTCATCAAGCTGTAAAGAAAATTCGGCAGTTTTCAAAAAATCAGTTAGAGAACTCTCCACATCCTCAGACATTTCGTTCATTCGCCTCTGTACTGTGTTATTGCTAAGTGGGATTCTCTTAATAATATCAGACGCCGGCTAGTGCAGTACAATACACAGAACCTCACTCACAGATGGCAGTATCAATTCTTCCCCAATCGTGTGCAGTTTTTTCCGATTTAGCAATAAGCAAGGAAATGTTGTAACAGGCATGAAGCCCATCTGCGTCTTGTTTGCATCAATGCCCCCCAAATTTGCCTTTGTTCACAAACGCCCCCTTTGAACTCTCTAAAGCCCACCGGGGGAGGGGGGGGGGCTACGGCCCACATTGGGAAACAATGCCTTAGATGATGGTTTCATGGGGTGACCACATAAAAAATCACAAGAACAGGAAAAACAATGAATATTTCGGGACTTGGCCCTTCTTCAACAGGAGAACATCACTGAGGGAGGGTGGTGCGGGATACGGTCTCATTCTGTGAGTAGGGGAAGTGTCAATGTATATGTAGGATTAGGTAAGATGCAGCTGGCCTTTAGGAAAATTGGCATGTAGGGGAAGAATAGGAAGAAAAGGGATCTGCTGCTAGGTAGTAGCCATGGGAGAGGTGTAGGCCCTCCACTGCAGGATCAATTAGGCACAGGTTATCAGGTCACAAGTTTTTGCAAACCTAGTACAACATTTGGTCATGTAATTAAGGATATAGGTTCACTTGGTAGAAGTTTCAATGACGATAAGAGCTGCAGAAATAGTATTGATAGAACTGTGAGTTATAGTAAAGACAGTGACCTGAGGAAGGTGGTAAACGAGGTGCATGTACCAGTGTTGAGCTCATGTGGGTGCAAAGTTGCCATGACTGGCCACAGATGAACTACACTATAAAGAGGGTAAATGTGAAAACATAGGTGCTACTTGGGAAACACATTAGTTCTGTTTTGTGGATTTTGCCTGTGAACACTAATGGCGGGTGGGGTTCCACTATGCATGGAATGCACCTCAATAGAAGGGACAAGGTAGTACTTTCTTCATTGTTAGCTAAAACTGTAAGGGAGCCCATTTCCATTGATGGTGGGGTCAGGAGTGCAACTTTTTTTAGTTTAGGGGCTGCTAGTGTGGAGATGAAAATAGATGGTCAAAATAATACTTATTAAAGATTCGCGATGGGAAAATGCACAAATGCTAAAAGAAGTCAATGAAGCTGCTGAAACAATAATTGACTACAGCAAAACTTGGAAGGAGGAGGTTAATGATGAAAATGCCACAAAGCCAGTGATCTGTAGAAGTATAATGAAAAAAGTAATAAAATTTGTGAATTTAATACATATACATGAACTACAAGTAATTAAAGGTGTAAAGTCTTGGTTAAAAGAAGAAGTACTAGACAATTATGTTTATCCCAACTATTACACAGTGTATCCCAGAGATAGAGGAGCAATTGGTGGAGGAGTTTTTATACTAATTAGTAAAAACTACTACAGTTTACTGGTGTTCATCATTCATGACTATGAATTACTTGGGCTAGATTTCTGTGGTAATAAAAAAGAAAAACACAATGGAAAAATGACTGATGAAGATGAGGCACTTGAGGAGAAATTAAATTCATTCTCAGAATTCAGAGGTGAGAATAGAATTGTCATTATTATTGGTGATTTAAATTTACCAGGTGTAAACTGGGTAGGAAATAAGATTAATAACACAACAGAACCAAGATTTGCAAAATACCTTAATAAGGGAATGAGGGTTTACACTTGGGGACAGAACATGTTGGATATCTCCCTTTGGGGGCGTGCATAAACCACGTAGCTCCATTTGTCCTCCTGTGAAACCCCCCCCCCCCCCACACACACACACACATAGCACGTAGCTTTTTTCCCTTTTGATTCCAGAAGACATTTTGTACTGTTTTCTCTTGTCAGACGATTGTAAATACATACAGAAATAATTGAGGGAAATAAATATTCACATGCTGTCGTGAGTTCTGTTCCTCATTTTAACTGTGAAAAATGTTATGAAAGGAAAGCTACGTGATCTGGCTCGAAACCCCCCCCCCCTCCCCTCCTTGGACCGAGCCACGTAGTTTGTGCATGGTCCCTTTTGAGCTGGATGATAAACTTGTGGGGTGTCAAGTAACTGAAGGAATAAGTGAGCATGAAGCAGTTCTAATGGGTATTAGAGGATTCAGGAATCCAGCAGCCAAAATTGAAGGGGATAATACTGTAAGAATCAGATGTGTAGTGGGGTTCTGCACAAAATTGAATCTTAACTCTGATCGTGTGTAGCCTTGGATGTAACAGTTTTGGCTTAAGTAGAATAATACAGTCGCCACACAGATTTTAACCTAAAATCTATGAAAAGGTAAAGTTCAATAAATAGTTCATTGTCATTTAAATAACTATATTCTTCAATTTCACAAAACCAAAAACTGTACAGGCAATCAGACGACTTTTCCAAAGAAATGTTTTACAAGTTTGATTAACCGATCAATCGAGACCACACACCAATAGTTCAAAGAATTAAATCACTAGTTGAAGAAAGCTAGTAAAACTTCGTCACACTCTCCCATTGTTCAAAAGTTTAGTTAATTTAGACAATCCCGAGGCTTCACTTGGAGAAATACTATTTTAACACGACATTATGGTTAACTTGAATAAAACAAGTGGCATCCTTCCAAAATAAAACTTTCACCGATGTGCTAGGTATAAAACTTTCCGGCCTACTGAGCTACATGTTATCGCGCCGACTGCTTCTGTACGACTGAGAGCGAACAACTGCATGCACGCGTCTATATCACATAGCGCTTCTCGAAGATTCCTAGCGACTGTTCTCACGCGAACTGTGAAAATGTATTCACTTCCTTATTCACAGGGGTGGCTGCTGGGAGGCTGATTAGATATCAAATTGCACGTCTGAAGTCCTTACGTTAGCTAATTTGACCTTGACAATAAAAATAATTCTATCTTTCTGAAATTTTACCAATAGCTAGATCTTTAAATAAACGTTAACTTTAGTTATTATACAAAATATCCTAACTTTAATCGTTTAGCCGAAAATAAATACTTTAAGTATGAACTTTCCCACTCCAGGCAAATGCCGAAGAATGTTGAAATTGAAAATACTATCTTAAAAACTGTAAAACTGCTTTCTAATTTGAATAAACAAAAAAAAAATTACTTTGAAAATGAAATGCAATAAATTTTATCCAATCTAACTTGTGGTTCTGAGAATAAAATTTTTTCACGCAGTAACAAAATTTAACAGATAGCTTACTTGAAGTGATATTTTATGGCACATTTCAGGAAATAGAAAGATGACAGAAGTACAGTAGGATCAAGGTGGGAAGGGTTCAAGAAGATAATAAGAAAGCATGAAGAAATATTTATTCCAAAACAAAAAATAAAGAGAAGTGGAGAACCATGTACTATAATAGGGAGGTGAGTAGGTTAAAGAGGTTGGTAAGAAGAGACATAACAATGTTAAAAGACAACAGGGTAGTAGGGAATACTTGAAACAATTAAACAAGGAATTAATAATAGCAAAGAAAGTTGCTAAAGATGAAGAGTTTAATCGATGCAACTAGAAATTTCTATGGCTATGTTAGAAAGCTGCGGGCAAGAGAGGGTGTTGGGACAATTATAGATTAAGATGAAGAAGAAGAAGTTACTGAGGATTCGATGAAGCCAGATATTTTAAGTTATTGGTTTTGTGAGACCATTAGGAGGCAACAATTCAGAAATGAGAGGGTGTAAATCAGAGAACAAGCTTAATAACACAAATAGAAATGAGCAGACTGAAAAATAATTTTAGATTAATTCTTAGGATATCACGATGTACCTAAGAAAGCAAAATGAGCATAAAGGGGCTGATGTAGATAATATTATTACATATGTCTTAATGATAGGATGTGACATTGTACCTTATCCTGAAATATTGTTTAAAGTGAGTCTGGATACTTGCTGCTTACTAGAGGTTTGGAAAAGTGTGATAGTAGTAGTAGTACTAGTACATAAACGAGTGAAGACAAATAGAGTAAAAAATTATAGGCCTATCAGTTTGACATCAATAGAAGATAACTTAATGGAGAGATTGATATGCAACAACATAAGAAATATATGTGAAGAACGTAAATGGTTTTCAAGTCAGCAACGTGGCTATAGGCAAGAATATTGCTGCCAATCTCATTTAGTGGGATATATAAAGATATTTTAAGTGAAATGGACAAGGGAGATCAAATTGACAGTGCTGCACTAAATCTTTCGAAGGACTTTGATAGAGTGAGCCAGAAAATGGTGGTAAATAAGGTAAAAACTATTGGAGTTGATGAGAAAGAGATTTGCTGGGTACAAGAATTTTCAAAAGGTAGAAAGCAAAAAGTAAGGGTAGGAAGTGCAGTATGAAAAGAAGTGGAAGTAAAAGTGGTAGTGCCACAGGGTGGCAAATTGGGAAAATTGATATTCATTATTCTAGTGAATGATTGTGTTGATGGTTTGCTATCACAAGTTAGATTGTTTGCCAATGACATAGCGCTATATAATAGGATTAAAATGATAGAGGACAGTGAACAGATTCATGGTGATCTGGACAGGATATCCAGTTGGGATGATAAAAATGGGATGAAGATAAATGCCAGCTTGTTAGATACACAGATTTTTAAAATACTAAAGGTTGAGTATGATTATAAGGTGGGGAAAGAATTTCTTGTTGAAGAGTCAAAATTTAAATATCTTAGCATATAATTTGAAAACAAGCTCAAATGTGCAGAACACATTGGATAGGTAGTTGGAAAAGGTTTCAAAATCTTTCACTTGTTGGAGAGAGTGATGAGGGGATGTATAAGGGAACTAAAATAATTAGGTTATGAAACTTTGCTTGAATATGGTGGTGTAAATGCGAAGGGCAATTTAAATAAAGTCACTTAACACAGCTTGAGAATAACGAAATACTTATATTCTTGCAAAAGTTCACTTGTACATTGTCGGTACCAGAAACGTGAATAAAGCATCGAACAACAGTTTCTTTGAAGATTGCAGATTAAGTACAATTCTACAAGAAGACAAAAACTCACAAAGTCCCCCTAACATTAGTAAGTATTATGGCATGTTGGAATTTGCCGAAACCGCTACCACACGGAACAATTTGCTCCTCTAATTAGCGCGAAGTTGCGCGATCACTTTCCTGCGAAAGACTGAGACCAGAGTAAGACTACATATTACAAAGTTACTTCTTTGAAAATCTAGCGCGGAGTGAGACAATCACTTTCCGGCGTAGGAGTGAGGCAATCTGTGCTTGCTGCAAGGTCTTTTATAGACTTCTCAGAACCTATGACGTCAGCAACTTCTTCTTTAATTAATATCTGCAAAAGTACTAAATAGTTTAACTTGAAACTTTTACGGGGACTTTCTATCATCATGTTCTATCTGTTTTAATTTAATTTTACATTCAAAAGGGTTTCTATAATTTTAAAATTGAAGTCATCACATGACCAACTAGGCGGAATTTTTACGCCCTCCATCAACAATCAACAACAATCTATCTTAAAAAAAACATAATTACCAGACAAATGCTTAAACTTTTTACTGAAATCATTATATATTCGTAACCGTCTCAATTTGTGCTATCTACTGATATAAATTTCAAATTAATATTCCTTTTAACTAAAAAGTTCATTTTTTCTCTTAATTAAAACTGCTAATTAAACTTTGTCAAATTATTTAATTTTACTACCAAAATATCCAGAACAATGCTGATTATAGCTGGTGACAAAAGTTCAGCTGTAGCTTTACTCGATTCAAAGATATTTCAAATCTTAGATTTTTACTTTTCTGATCGCGTGTTTCAAAACGTGAACAAACCGGAATATCTCTTAAAATAAACGTCTCCCGATATAATAAATACACTTTAAAATGATTTTTATGATGAATTATCACTGTGGGAAAGATTACGGAAAAATTCCTACAAGTTGACATATATTATTCTCGAAATTTATAAGTTCAATATGAGCAAATTTACAATTGATCTATAGAACATCTTACTGCTGTGGATAGCTAGTGGGAGCGCTTTTGGTGAACTAAAAGGTACTTTACAAGTCCTCTTATCAATGCTTCATAAAAGTAAAAAATGCTAGATGGAAATAGACCAAAGTGTGTGAGAAAAATTTTCTTTTAATTGAAGTTGATCTTAAAAGGAACTCCATGTTTTAACACCCGGATTGGAACCTTAATTTTTGTGCGGCTTCAGATAGTTCGAGCTATGGGATTGGTGTATACGTTTTTCAGGAAGTCAACAAAGGGGTGCATACTCTTCATAGACAAATAGCTTTGGCCAGCAGGTTATTATAATCTTCTGAAAAAAATTACGGAATTACCAAACAGGGAGCATTATCAGTTGTTTACACTGATCATAAAGCTGCAGTGCCAGTTGATCCGTAGGAGGCTTACACGATGGACTCTTTTTCCTGCAAGAATTCAAATTTTAAATACGATACCAAAGTAAGATCCAGATCCCAGATGTATTGTTCAGACTACCTGTGGGATCATCCAGTCCTCTAGATGATATCTGAAAGGAGTTTGATTTGAAAAAGAGGTTGGGCAATGTCTGAAGTATATGGAGAGGGAACATAATAAAGGTAGGGTAATTAAAGAAGTTATTGAGACACTTAAGAATCTAGATGGTGACCTAAGATTAAAGAAATATTATTGTATTTCCGATGGGATACTTTTTAAAAGAGATTACAAAAACAGCGATAATTGGAAAGTACTGGGGCCTGACTTATGTGTGGAAAAATCATTTTACACCACCATTTTAGCTATGGTCACTACAGTGCTATAACATACTGAAAGAACATTTCTTCAATATGTATCGATGGTAAGGAATTTAGTGTCTTTATGTCAGAAGAGAGAAATGCAAAGTATAATCCCCGATAAACCTTTACAACTCAGTCAATTTCTTTGGACCTATTACCAATGATAGAAGGAGGAGTAGCTCAAATCTAAGCAGGAATGGATGCCTTCTCAATGTTCAATTATACCCCATTAAGAAGGCAACTACTAAAAACTTATGTTTCATAAATATTAATGAATGTATACACAATGAGCCCAAGGGATCACCACAGACCAAGAGGAAGACTACCAGGCGAATGGGACAAGGACACACCCAGGGTTGTCGGAGTTAAATGGCACAGGATCACCCATCACCATCAACCTGGAGAAGACTAATCAAGTTCTACCTGAACTTATGACTTTAAGAGAGTAAATTATTGAACTAACTGATAATGATAATAATAATTATATACCCAATGTGGGATAGCAGAAAGCAGGTTGTGGTGAGACATCATTAAGCCAGGTATATCATTTGTAAAGCTGAAGTTGTTGTGAGTGGAGGCATGCAGGGCAAAAAAGTACTTGTTGAGTCAGTCTGAGCGTAGCCACCGCGGTGGTGTTGGGCGTAAGTTTCAGCAAGGCATGTATTATTGTATAGTAAGCCAGTCTTCCCTTGTATAATTGTATAGTGGAACTAAAAGTAATAAACTATCATCCACTAATCATGTTAGAGAAATGCTTTGTGACAAACGACAAGCTAGTAATAGTGAGAACTGGTGACACAATGTGTATACTCAATAAAAGGAAGCATGGTCAGAACTTGCAATTGGAGAAAGTGAAGTACTGTATAGCCTTATCCACTGTCAAGATGAACAAGTATAATTAGTGGTCGTGGTTGGGATAGATGTATGTGCTAGGTAAATAAATCAGATGTAAAATTAATAGCGATCTGTGAATTGATTTTGTACAAAAATCAAACCTGCAAGCCTAAACAATCAAATATATATTAAATTATATCTTAAACAAATATATCTTAAACATTTCTTAAACAACCCTACATGCATGCATCACTCACCACGGTGTGGGCAGCTTCATAAATCACGAAAAGGTCTCAGCAAAAGTGCTTTCCAGTTTTTAGGGAAGTTGTGGACTGAAAAACTTTCAAGGGTGGGGACAGAAGTGAAAAGAACCTCACTGTATCATCCACCAGACAATATCATTGAACGGGAGATGAGAGGGTTAGTATTTTTTTTTTTAACCGCTTTACATCTCTCAACAGCGAGGTCTTTAGAGACGGGTTGAGAGGGTTAGTATGGTGGTTTCAGATTTACTGTTGAGACAACCACAAACAGTGGGCATATGAACTTGATAGTATTGAAGAGGTGATTAACTCCATACCTTATGACTTAAATTCATTTACAGCTCTTGACCAGATGTTTTCTAAACAACCCCGATGAGGTGCCATGTATTATATCAAATTCCATGAATGAGAAATTAATTATTAATCTAAGCTACAATATGTCTTAGACAACTTGTGAAGCATGGCTAAAACAAGGAAATAAATACAAAGGAAGGATGGAACCTTCATGGTGAATAAAGGTGGTGATCTAGTATAGGCTAAGACTCATCACAAATCAAACAAATTAAAAAGTAAAAATCAAGAAATTTGAGCTTCTATTTGATGGACCTTGTGAGGAAATAGCTACTGTCTTTACTATTTGAAGTGCCACAGACAGGAAGGACCATTCAATGTGCAAGACTTAAACCCCCACAAAGTCAGTCCACCATACTGCAAACTGATTATTGTGTCAATGGTGTAATTCCACCGACTGTAAAATTTAACAATTAACTTGTAATTTCCCCCTACACAGGGGTTCCGGCTTTCAGAAAACCTCGTAGGTGCTCATGCTCAATTGATGACTCTGTTCTTTTAAAAGAATTGGCCAAGTGTGTGAACCGATTTTGACAAGTTTTTTATTGGCAGGGTGTTGATTTTGCAGAAAAGGCTACTTTTCGTGCTGTAAATATTTAAGATTTTGTGCAAAAAATAAATAAAAAAAATAAAAAAATTCTTTACAAAAATGAATGAGGTTGCAAGCATCTGCTTGTCTCACAAACGTGAAAATCACATGCAAATCCCTCCAGTAGATTTCAAGTTATAAGTGAACAGATAATTAGCACAGCAAGATTTTGCATATTCTAAATTCTATTTCAGGCCATTAAAATGGGTTAAGACTTATTGACATGTTTGGTTAGAGAATTTTGAGTTTATAATAATCGTGAATAAATAACTAACAATTTTTGTATAGTGGAAATCAGAATTTTATTATTGCATTTGATTTGTGTTTGCTAGTAATTAGTACAGAGATACAAAGGAGAAGAAAAAACATACTGGAAAAAATTCTAGATTGAACAATGAAGAACAGATACCTATTATAATAATAAAAATATAAAAATTAAAGTTATTATTAACGTAACTTTTACTAGCAGGAGATATTTATTAGTACCTACTAAATGTACACAATTGTACTATGAATCACATAATCAACCAATAATCATTAATATACCTTTTGAAGAAGGAATATTTTATTTTATAATCTATTTAATGATATAAATTTTTTCAGTGCAAATGTATTTTGTTGAACTACAGCTCTTCTTCTTCTTATTCTTCCGATAAAGCCTGCTGGAACCATGTGCCAATTTCAATTCTTCATCATATTTTTTTTTAATTCTATCCAATATCCTTTCACCATTTTACTATGTTTCTTCCTCCTCCCTTTACACCATTTTGGAGCAGGTTTCTTTCATTTTCTGCCTTGGAATCCTTCCATACTTAATGCCTTTTTTCAAAAGATTTCTATTATTTTATTTCTTTCTAAATCTTTCTTAAACTATTGAATCCAGCTGGTTGTTAATTTTTTTCCCAAAGGTAATTGAATATCTTTTCCATTAATCTATCATCATTCATTCTATAGATATGTTAAAAAAAAATTTCAATATATTTTTCTTAAAGATTCTGTTATATTTCTTCATTACTTCTGAATTTCAATTGTTCTGTTGTTTTAAATGAACCAACATTTTCCTCGTGATTCTTCTTTCTAATATTTCCAATTTCTTCACTCTATAGTTCGTCACTAGACATTTACTAGCATATAAACATTCTGCTTCCAAGATCGACTTGTTGTGCCTTATTTTAGGATTTTTAGACAAGCACTTTTTGTTATACAAATATTTTGTGATACCATACACTCTTTCCATCTTTATTTTTTACTTATGGCTTTATGCCTTGTCGACATCAAGGTCATTAGAGGCAGGATGGGACGGGACAAGGATCGGGAAGGAATTTGCCCATGGCCTTTTTGAAGGAAGCATCCCGGCATTCCACCATGATTTGGGGAAACCATGGAAAACGCAAATCTGGATGCCAGGACGGGGATTTGAACCAGCGTCCTCCCGAATGCAAGGCCAGAACGTTAACTGCTCACCCGCCATGCTTGGTGTCTTTTCATCCTGTGTAACCTTTCTTCTATAGTTGATTTATCTAATCCATTTTCTTGAATTATTTCACCCAGATATTTAAATTTCTACAGCTCTATTTATAAATAAACTAGCTAGTGCCCACGACTTCGCTCATGTTTCTAAAGAATTTTGACTGATAGCTACCAACCAGGGTTGTTACGGATGTAAAAATTTAGACATCCGCGGATGCAGATGCGGATGCGGATTATTAGAAGTTCACATCCGCGGATGCGGATTCGATGCGGATGCGGATTTTGGGATTTTAAAAGGATAGTTATTTAAATTTTAAGTGCATAAATAACTGAAAATCAGTTTAATTTTAACTTTTTATTTATTTAATCATATTTTTAGAAAAAATTACACAAGTTTTAACTGAATTTTAAGCTTCGAGTTTCATAATAAAAAATCTTTGTTTAGTAATTAAACTTAAAAATTGGTGAGTTATATTTAATAAATAGCAATATTGAAGCTTTCTCAGCTTCCAAACTGTTTCTGAGTGGATTATATATTAACCCAGCTCCACTAAATAGTTGTTCGCTAGGAATATTGGCTGGTGGAGGTGATAAATATCTGCATGCTAATTTGGAGAGAATTTTAAATTCACAACGGTTAACTTTCCACCAATTAAGTGGATTTTCATCTAAATCCAGTCTTTTTTTGTTACGATAAATAACTAATTCTTTGCGGAGAAGAGCATCGGGGCTACTGTTGTCCGGTTCTCCTTCACCTTCATCTTCGCTCGATGAACCTAACATCATGGCATCTTTACATGTAGTTACTTGTTGATGTGAATCTGCATCCGTAAAAACTCCGCATTGATTGATGCGAATGTGAATGCGGATGCAGATGTCTGAATTAATGCGAATATTCCGCATTTGCAGATGCGGATGCGAATATTCGTAACACCCCTACTACCAACAGGCAATCACCTTGCATGCATGATGGGAGACTCGAGGCTAATACCACACACAAACACCAGTAATCTGTGCTAGGTAGTTGTGTTTTTCAAAGTGAAATGTAAGGGCACACACTTCTCTAAGCAAAATAACAAAATACACTCGGCTGACCAATCTCAACCACCATATCTCCCACATCCCCACATTTACCGGCATGCAACCACCATCGTGCATGATAGGAGACTTGAGACTACTAACACACATAAACACTAAGGGTCTGTGCTAGGTAGTTGTGGCTGGAAAGTGGAATATAGGGACACACGCATGTCTTTCTTTGTCAACTAATTTCTCCGACGCCCCCACAGCTACTGACATGCAACTAAATAATTTACAAGGTAAGACTTGAGGCTACTACTACACATGAACACCAGTGGACTGCGCTAGGTACTTTTGACTGCATAGTGAAGTATATATTCCTGATAAAAATATGAAAATGGTATCTGTTGGCCAATTTCAACCGCCATATCTCCCTCACCTCCATAGCTACGGATATCCAACCACCATGGTGCACATTGGGAGACTCGAGGCTATTACCACACACAAACATGAGTGGTCTGTGGTTGGTAGTTCGGGCTGAAAGGTGAAATATGGAGATGCACACGTCTTTGGTAGAAGTAGGAAAATGCCCCAGGTTGACCACATTCAAGCACCGTACCTCCCATACCACCATAGCTACCAACGTTTGGCCAATGTTGTGCACGATGTGTGACTCCATGCTACTACCACACAAAAACACCAGTGACCTGTGATAGGTAGTTGTGGTTGAAAAGTGAAATATACGGACACACACATCTTTTGTCAAAATATGAAATTCCCCACCATATCTCTCACATTCCCATAGCTACCGGCATGCAACCATCATAGTGCACGATGGGAGAATCGATGCTTCTACCACACACAAACACCAGTGGTCTGTGCTATGTAGTTGTGGCAGCAAAGTTAAAAGTATGTACACATGTCTTTGGTCAGAGTACATAAATGTCCCTGATAGAACATTTTCAACCACTATATCTCCCACATCCCCACAGCTACCGACATTTGGCCTACATTGTGCATCACGCTTGACTCCTTGCTACTACCATACACAAACACCACTTTCTGTGGGTTTTGTATGATCGATGGTCTGAGTAGGTTGTAATGTTGCCCATGAAAGTTGCCCACCAAAGCCGGAGGGTAGTTGCGAGATATCAATGCTTGTGAAATACTGTTTGAATAATCCATGAGAGACTGTTGGCTGGTACATATGTGACTACCTCGAATGCCAAGACTGTAGGGGAGGGCAACTGTCAAAATGTAGATAGTTGAAAGTTGGTGGGTTTGATGTGGACTGAAGAGTTGAGATAGCTGTTGAAGAGGGACAAATCCACATCCAAGAATGTGGCCTGGGTGTGGGAGTAGGACCAAGTGAATTTCAGCATGCTTAAGTTATTCAGATGGTTCAGGAAATTTTGTAGTTCGTTTTCTCCATGCGTCCAAATCATAAAGATGTCTAAAGGCCCAGGCACACAGAGCGCGACAGCAGCAACTGGTCGTTCTCACGTCGTGGCAACACGCAATTTTGGTACGTCACATAGGACGCGATAACTCTATAGTGACAAATGCCAGTATAGTGAGACCCTCTTTCGCAAAGAGATCTGTACTTCTTTATTTCTTTCTTCATAAGTTTTCTTGGGCTAGTAAATTCTTATAAAACATGTAAAGTGATGAGGACACTCTACTTCTTTTGTTTCCACTAAGCAGAAAGAAAAGATGGTTCTGGGTTCATGACACCAATAAGAAGAGAGAATGCCTTGGTGAATACCACCGCCTTTTCCGGGAACTGGTATCACATGAAGATAGATTTTATACATACTTTCGTATGTCTTGAGAATGCTTCGAGAAATTACACACCAAGCGTGGTGGGTGAATGGTTAACGTTATGGCCTCGCATTCAGGAGGACACGGGTTCGAATCCTTGTCCCGGCATCCAGATTTGGGTTTTCCATGTTTTCCCCAAATCATTTCAGGCAAATGCCGGGATGCTTGCTTCAAATGGGCCATGGCCGAATTCCTTCTCCTTCCTTGCCCCAGTCCCACCCTGCCTCTAATGACCTCGCTGTCGACGAGGTGTAAGCCCAGGCAAAAAAAGAGAGAAATTACACAATCTGTTAAAATCAACTATATCTAAAAGCACCACGAACTGGAGAAAAGCAATTGGTATAAGAGAAAGATTAGCCATTTGTATGAGGTAAGTTCTGTACATTTAATGTATATTCTTAAAAACAATACAGAAACAATGACGTCGTCCAAACTCCTGACCTCTAAGCAATTTACAATGTTATCACTTCCCGACGCTTCCCCCTTTGAGGCAACTGCGTGATTTGCCTGGCGGTCAATATTAGGAAATACCCCTAAAAGCAGGCGTATCATCACAAAGTGAAATATTCACAATAAAAAATATGATTTATTACTGACAATTTATTTCACAATTAAAGGAAATAAAGATAGATAATACTTTTATTTAAGTATTAACTATTTTAAATAATTACAGCATAAACAAATAAACAGAAAGTGCGACACTAACAAGAAAAAATACAATTCTGAAAGCGAAATAATTTTTTATAAGCTTGAAAATTTTTCTTCATCGGCCACATCACTATGTCGCGTGACAATTCTGTAAAACTGTGTTGCTCATCACCTCGACAAAGACTGCGGCCCGGCAACGGATTGTTTTCTGTGTGACCTTCCTAATTCGAAACTGTAAATTACAACAATAGCGACGTCGCGCCGCGACACAATATCGCGTGTCGCTGTCGCTTGTCGCATTCTGTGTTCCCGGGCCTTTAAGGTAAGAGGTGGCTCAATTCCCTTTCCTGATTTAATTCCTTTTCACTAGTTAGTGCCTTTGATTTCATTGTTTATAAGATTAGCAATTTCTTCAACATACAAATCATCCACTATTTCTCGATTTACATGCAATACCATGTGATCATGCAATATTTACTAAGTTATAGCCCTCCATAATGCTGAAACTAACGTTTCTGGTGTGCATGTTGGTAATGAAATATTCAAATGATTTTAAACAATTTGATGACTTCAGTTATCATATCTTTTGTAGATTCACAATGTCAAATTATAAATGAAGCAATCTCTTTCACATCACTCAGACTGAAATTTTTTGTTCGTGCAATATTTAAAAACATGTTAGCATGAAGAATGAAACGATCCACATCAAAGTCATCTATGTGGACCAATTTCACATAACTGTTTCTTGCTCAGTAAGAAATACTGTAGTTCCATGTTGGTCAAATGTGTCATATTATCTTTAGTAAAGTGCTTGTCAATATAGACAATGACTTAATCTAACACTTCAAAATATATTTTTCGATAAAAGTCATCTTTCGTGGTAAATTGGTGACATTCACTTGATGAATCATCTATCTTTAAGGAATCTTTCTTATTTTTGGAGTTTTAGGTGCATCAAACTCCAAAATAAGAGCTAAGTTTACAGTTATTTTTCAATTTTTGAAATTTTTCGTCATTTCTTTGGGATGGTACAATGTGCTTTACAGCAATATTGTTATCAACAGCTTGTTGCAGGTGCAAAGAAATCTTCTATAAAGATCAAGAATTTCTATGAGAAATTTGATGAGAAAAAGAGATTCAAAAGCTAAATACTTTTTAAAAACCATTTTGCTTTCCACACTGGCATCATCTTTCTGAATTTTTGTGTCATTCAAAAAAAGTTAACAGGACATTACAATTGTTTAGAATTGTTTTCAAGGAAGATATACACCACCACCATCTCGCTGGGCAAAAATGCCTCAGTGTAACATTTTGAGCATCGCCAATTGCTTGTAGTGATTGAAAACAGCCATGTACGAAGACCATAAGGTCTCTTACTAATACTAAAAAATCTCTTATAGCAAGCACTTCTTTCATTGTGTCTTGAACAATCAGATGTAATGAGTGAGCAATGCAACACACGTGAACTGTCCTTGCTTCGATAGCTTTAACTTACAATTGCACTCCAGAAATATCTGCAACACCATCTTGATATTTATGTCGAATCTTCTTGGTACATCACTGAAAATTTCAAACAAATTTTCAAATCTTGTTGAAAACATTTTATAGAGGTCAATAATAGTTTCACGTATTTTAAGTGAAAGCAGAATGTGACTTGTTTGTTATTTGAAATAACACTTGCTTCAACAACCATAACTAAGTAATAGACAGCATTTTGTACTGCTTTGATTATGCTGTGCAGTACTTCATCAATCAAAACTGTACACAGTTTGTTAGGATAATGTGTGACAACCATCTATATCAGTTGCACTGGAACCATGACTTTAACTTTGAACATCCTGTTATAGAAGCTTCAACAATCGAATGTAATTTGAATGTTCATTTTCATGGCCCATTATAGTTAGGCCTCTGCTCATTAAAAAATGAAGAATTGAGGTAAATTTTACAAGGGCGGTTCTAGCTGTTTTCGTATCTTCATGTTTATTTTTTGATAAAAAGCAGTGTTCATTCACGCCAGATTCTAAACTGGCCTCATGCAATACCTAAAAATAGTGGAGGTCAGACTTTCAATACTTTTTAAATGTTTCTAAAGCTTTCGCTTTGAGTGAATGCCTCACCAGCTCTTGGTGATTTTTTCGGCACCACAAGACATGAGTTCTTTACAGATCTGTCAAAACACTTGCAGCATATGGATCGCCCATTGAACGGATTTCAGCCTTTATCAACATCTCCAACCCTTTGTACAAAATCTTCCCTCCAACTTCACATTTCCTTGAACACCTATCAACAGTCCACACACCTCTACCTCCAGACTCCTTCCTGGTCTCCACTGAAGTAACTTCCCTCTATACCAACATTCCCCATAGTCAGGGTCTCAGTGCCCTAGAACACTACCTAGACCTGTGACCGCCACATAGCCAGCCCAGTACATACTTCCTTTCAAACTTGGCCCATATAGTTCTCTCCAAAAATTTCATTACCTTTAATTCTAAAATATATCACCAGAGCTATGGTACAGCCATGGGTACCGGCATGGCACTATCCTATGCCAACTTATTTCTTGGTCGTCTGGAGGAACATTTCCTGAACCACTCTCCCTTTAAGCCCACTGTGTGGATCAGATACATAGATGACATATTTATCATCTGGACCTACAGTGAAAACTGACTCCTTGAATTTCTCCATTCCCTTAACAATTGCAACAATTCCATCAATTTCACCTGGACCTACTCCCCTGCTCACACATCACACTTCTCGATGTTGACATCATGCTCAGGCATACCTCAGTCCATATCAAACCTACTAATTTACAGCAATTTCTACACTTTGATAGCTGCCATCAATTCCATAACAAACGTTCCCTCCCATACAGTGTTGCCATGCGTGGAAGTCGCATTTGTTCTGATGCTCATTCCCTCCGTCAAATACTCACAGAACCTATCCAAAGCCCTTATTTCCCATTGTTACCCAACAGATCTCATACATAAACAGATCTCCTGTGTGATCACTCACCCTCCACGTAAAAACTCTCACTTATGTCCTACAAAAACCAACCACAGCCCTGCCTTTGTCATCCAGTTCTCTCATTGCCTCGAGTCCATCAACCATATCTTGTGACAGGGGTATGACTTCCTCCACTCCTTGCCAGAAATGCACATACTCTCCTACCCAAAATTCTACCCAGTGTCTCCCGTGCATGTTTTAGCAGACCACCCAATCTTAAGAACATCTTAGTCCACAAATACCCTCCGTCAGACTCTCCAAAAGCACCATATGGATCTTTTCCTTGGAATAGACCTCGCTGTAAAACCTGCAGCATGTTTCCACCCACCACTACATATTCCAATCCTACTACAGGGGAATCTTTCCCCATCATTGGACATGCCAAGTGTTTAACAACTCCTGTCCTATACCAACTAACATGCCACAACTGCACTAGTTCCTAAATAGACCTCACCACACAGCAACTCTCAGTTAGAATGAATGGCCACAGATAAACAGTCCACACCTGCAACTTGTAACTTCCAATACCAGAACATGAATAGCCATGATTCCAACAATCTCGATGACTGTTCCACTGTGAGAGCAGACAGAGTTTTCCCCAATAGCACCTCTGCAGCAGAACTCAGGAAATGGGAACCAGTGTACCAGAATATCCTGGATACCAGACACCTACCTGGCCTTAACCACCATTAAAATCCAACCACTTAACCCATCACTTTAACTAGATATAACGTTTCGCATCAGTATAAGGTATCCTTGCTACATGTTCATTTTACCATCACCTGCAGTATATTGTCTCAGATATTGCCAATAAATCGATAGTCTACTCCTCAGCTGTACCCCCACTACCTAGCTAGCCATTGGGTGACATTTTGTGTGTGCACATGTACGGAGCCTAATGGGCCATTTACTGAAGAAGGAAGTTGCCAAAATATTGTGTACTTGTTTGTCTGCCTAATAAGTGTTTTCTCTCATCGCAGCCGTCAACTTTGGTATGTGGTGGGTTAATTTCCCTTTTCTTCATTATTTATATCTCCAGCATACAGCCAAGGAAAAATTGTCTGCCACTGTGAAAACTGCTCCTTTTCTCATGAATTTGCAGAAATAACATTTTCTGGTTGGATTTATAAAGCTGAATAAAGTTGACAGGGTTCTTCAGATTTGAGCACCTTATGATTTCTAACGATGAATTTATCCATCTAAACAACCAATCTTCTTAAACAAACATGATAACAATACACGCATTGCACTTTATTTACTAGGTTTACTGACACTGAGTGAGACACTTGTTTAGAGCCATGAGCCACAGCAGTGGAATCACTGACTGCTTGAGGAATGGGTGAGGCGCAGTGGTGAGCAGAGGTGAGGGGCGAGTTGCTTGGCTTGCCTGTGTGCATGCTCATCACACCTACAGTTATTTACCACTTACTAGATGGTGTTAGGAATTCTCCTAGAGTACAACGCGCAGTTGTGCATGCTCGCATTGTGAGCAAGCGAATTCTCGCCGAGATGTCTGGAGTAGAGCAGTTTGTGAGGTCGGTAATACAGGTATTCCTCAAAGCCAATTACTGATTACTTTAGATTTCTATGATCTTGGGTGTTCTGCAGCCATTAATTACTTCTCGTGAGTGCTGGAGCCCCCGAGCACCCGCAGAGTCGGCACAGCTGACCCTAAATGGTTTTATTTACTTGTGGTCTTATTTATTCATATCAGGTTTTTGAATAGAGAAAATGCTGGCAGACATGTATGACTTGTTTCGAGGGTATGCCACAGTAAACTCAATGGCAAGATCATCTTGGTACCTTGAGAGACCAGCCAAAGAAATTTCAATGCATGTTACATGTAGACAACCACCACAACATACCAACATGCAGACCTGCCAAAGAAAACTACAATTTTGTTAAATATTGTTACTAATGTTAAAAAAACTAATTATGTCAAGTTTATCTTTACCCATCACCCGAGGGATCTTATTAGTATTACTTGTGTGACCATTTTATACATACAGGGTGTATCAAAAAGGACTTTACAACTTTGAAAATTCATATAAATTTTATGAAACAAGGTACAGAGCTGGTTTTGGTGTTGTTTTAAAGGAAAGCACTTCAAGTTTTTTTTTAGCTTAAACTAAAGATGTTCTATGTGGCTTCCGTTGGTCATTCTACAGACATCCCATCAGTAGTCGATTTCTTCCCAGACTCGCACTAGCATTTCAGGTGTAACTTGCTCAGCAGCAGCGTAAATTCTTACTCTAAGTTCAGGTAGAGTGGCCGGCAAAGGAGGTACGTACACCATATCTTTTATGAAACCCCAGAAAAAAAATTTAGCAGTGTCAGGTCTGGGAACGGGGGGGCCATGCAATTGGCGCATCACGGCCAATCCATTGACTTGGAAAGCGGTCATTGAGGAGATCCCGGACGTTAGTCAGGTAGTGTGGTGGTGCGCCATCTTGCATAAAGAAAACATTTCGTTCTCTGTCATCCTCATCGATCTGTGGTATCAAAAATTGCTGCAACATATCAAGGTAAAATATACCGTTGATGGTTCTCTCTTGGAAAAAAAAGGGGCCGTACATTTTCCTCTTGCTCAACGCACAAAAAACGTTCACTTTAGGGCTATCACGAACATGTTGCAATGTTTCATGTGGATTTTCACTGAACCAAATCCTACAGTTATGTGTGTTAACCTTGCCACTTAAGTGAAAAGTTGACTTGTCAGAAAAGATTATGTTTACCAAGAAATGTTCATCATCATCCACTCGATTTAACATATCCACACAGAAGTTCCTACGTGCAATCTTATCAGTGTCTTTAATTGCTTGTAAAAGTGAATATCGGTATGGTTTAAAATTCAAACGTTTTCTCAACACACGCCAAACCGTCGTATATGGGACTTGCAGCTCACGAGATGCATGGCGGGTCGATTTCATAGGGCTGTTGACAAAACTTTTTCTCACTTGCTCAACGACCTCGTCAGATGTGCTTGGACGACCTGAGGATTTTTTATGTTTTACTGAGCACCCTGTTTCTACAAAACATCTATGCCACTCATAAATTGTAGGCCTACTAGGAGGATCTTTAGCGTACTTGTTACGAAAATTACGCTGAACTGTTGTCGCAGACTTCGATTCTTCAAACCAAAACACACAGCTAGCACGCTCGGGTCCAGTGAAGGCAGCCATCTTTAACATAACTCCCGCTAGCGCTTGTGCGGCACGATCAGGCACTAGCGGACTATGCGAGTCAAAACTTGAAGTGTTTTCCTTTAAAACAGCACCAAAACCAGCTCTGTACCTTGTTTCATAAAATTTATATGAATTTTCAAAGTTGTAAAGTCATTTTTGAAACACCCTGTATATATGTGTTTAGCCTAAAATAATTAATTCCTATTTCTATTTAGTTATCTGCAAATTTCATGGGAATTAGTTGGGGGGGGGGGGGATGTATCAAAGACTAATTTTGTTCTGATGAATAAAATTATAAGATCAAAATTACATGACACAAAAAGGTTTTAGGTTCTAGAGGGGCATCTGTAGCCCATTCTTGAAATTACATGACTGAACAAGATATCACTGTTCATTGGCAATAGAGCTAGTTCATTTTGGATTTTGATACAAAGAATAATTTTAGATGTTATAAGTAAGATGGACCAAATCGCTAGAGTTGATCATGTAATTTTAGAAGTTTAGATCATTGATCATGTTTGCTATTACATTAAGAATCGTTTAGTTAATCAGAAATGTTCAACGATTTTTAGTTTGAATATGGCTTTTCATTAGAGGAAAAATTATTTGTTAACCTGAGACAACTTT
This sequence comes from Vandiemenella viatica, assembly GCA_031002005.1. NCBI lineage: Eukaryota > Metazoa > Arthropoda > Insecta > Orthoptera > Morabidae > Vandiemenella > Vandiemenella viatica. The sequence goes on from JARYHS010008075.1 coordinate 45,035,898, forward strand.
CCTTTCAGAATTAAATTTTCATTATTTCTGACTCCTAAGTCAAATGGCAATGTAAAAAATGGATTTTTAAATTCTTAAATAAGCAGTCCATGAAATATTAAAAGAAGGAAATAATAAAGTTTACAATATAAATTGTTTATGAATCACACACTGGTGTTTTGTTAAATGACAATTTCTTAACTAAGCACCTGGTTTAAGGATACAATTAGGGGTAGTCATGCAGGAATAGTAGAGGAATTATTAGAGTAGATGCTTTTCAACATAATTAGAACAGAACATATTCTGAAATTACAAAGAGATTCACTAAAAACCATGTATATTGGAATAGTGGAATCTACACTATATAATAAAACTAAAGAAAAGTGACTGTACATCAAATTAATTTCAAAGAGGATTATATGCCAAAACAGAAAAATCTGAAATATTGGTCTATCTGTCTACATGTCCATGCACTGCATAAAAACTGACAGGAGGATATTTTTTTTTTTTTTAAAAAAACTTTGTTATAACTTATGTCATTGGTTGTAACACAGGGTACCTTTTATCTAGATTAAAACAGAGGCAACAACCATTAATTCACAATTTTTTGAGCGTCTATCAACACATAATGCAAAAACTAATGAACAGATTTTAACAAAACTGTATACAGTAATTGCTCATGTCATGGGCTAGCATATAATCATAATAAAATAAAAAAACTTTTTAGTGTAAAATGTTTTTATAGTGGACTAAAAAGTATAAAATAATTTATCTAATCCTTATGAAGGATAAAACCACATTCAGATTTCTAAGTTGATCTAAATTGCACTCAAACTTATACTTGGAAATTTTTGATAGCAATTAAATCACTAGTAAGATTGATGACAAACATTGGGCGCATGCAATACATAACTATAAGAAGTGTAGAGAGTAACTATCAATGAAAGAACTTACTTATGAGTAAGCCCCGGATTCTTAGGTTCGAACCTATTTTATTCCCAACCTAATATTCGCGAAATTTTAATTTTCTTTTTCTTCTTTTGTATTAACTAATAATATTCGTGAATTTAATAGGACCTCAAAGTACCTAATTTTTATGCTATGACCTAAAATGACCTAATTTGGTTTTCAGAACCTAATAGGACCTATTTCAATGTACTGATCCAGTTCGACTGTAATTATGTTACTTAAATAAAACAAATAACCGACCGGATTAGCTCAGTGGTACGGGCCATTTGCGAGTATTTTGGACTTGGGAGACACCCTGATTCCGAACCCCACGATTGGCTGTTCTGAAATTATATTCCGTGGTTTTCCCTTTCACCTCCATGTAAATGCCGGAACAGGTGACAGTTGACAGGTTACGACTACTTCCATTCCCCCCTTCAAGTGATGTGCTGGATCGTTAAAAATGTCTATCCGCAGATACGGATACAGATACAAATCATTAGATCCGCGAATATGGGTACGAATACGGATCTCAACTTTCTCAATTTGGACCGACAGTGGAAAAGTTGTCAACTACGATCTATTATCAACGAACGTCCAGCTTACGCGACATGTTTTGACCTTGAACTGTGTGTGTTTATGTTTATATTTTAGGATGACATAGGATTGTGTAGATTATATACGTGTCTGTTTTTTGGGAGGTTGTAAGTTAAATTAAAATAAAAACAATTCATAGAAAAAAAAAGTATAGTAGTGTAATACAGAAATATTTTACGATAGTAAATGACACATCTGCTAAATACAAACTCTGTGAAGGAATGTATTCCCATGAATGTACAACTTTCTTAAAAATTCATCTTTGGACGAAACACCCACAAAAATATGAGTTATTCTTAAAAGAAGACTCCACTAAGAAGATTGCCGGCGAACACATTCAGCAGGGAACGTCTTTAAAAATGGTAAAAAGAGAATTTAGAAAAACATTTTTTATCGAAAACATAGAAAAAGTCAAAATGTGGGATAGTAAAAAATAAAAATTATTTAAAACCATTTAATTGCAGAAATGATAGCTTTATCTTATCTGGATTACCTTTTCAACATGTAGAAGATTTTGGGTTCCGAGATTGCTGGATAATGTTATTGCAAATTATGTTCTAAAAGGCAGGAAATATTTTACGGATTTTATCTGCAGCCAACTTTAGGATCGAAAATAAAGACGTGTTGAAGGATTTTGAGAGAGTTTCCTTCACATCCTATATCTGGTAGGCTTTTTGGTAATGTGTTTCACTGGTATCCAGCACATTACAAAAAATTTTATAAGGAAAAATATCGTTTTAAAAGCGGAGAATCTTGAAGAACGCCATACGGGAGATTACATTTTGGCAACATTTCAAAGTATGTTTGAAGGGGGGGAATCCCAAACAGAATGTGTACTGCATGGCATGAGGTGGGGGATCCAACATGAAGCATGCCTGCACTTTATCTGAGTTAGATCACATCAGCTGCACCTGATTGTTAAAAAAGCTGTTAACAATAATAGTAAAAAATTTGGAGGTCTATGACACATGGGTCGCACATATTTATCATCACCTGTAACAAGCATTCCAAGTGAGCGCTTTTTCAGTGCACCAGGAATAATTTATGATGCTCATCGTAATAGACTTTTGGGTGACTAAACTGCCAATTTGCTCTTTTTGAAGTACAATTTACCAAACTTAATGTTAAATATAACACTTATTTTTTTAAGTTTCTGTAAAAGTGATTATTTTATCTGATGTAAAAACTTTAGCAGTACATTAAACATAATTTCAGCTAGCAAATCACAAAGCTTAGAGGCCTGATCTCACTATAAATATAGTTAAAATAATACCTTAAAACTTACTACAGTGGTAAGTTACCAGATACCTTAGGTAAACTAATAAAATAAATGTAAGAACAAAGACTTTTCCGGCGTATGACTGCAATGAAGTCTTCACGAGTGTACCGCCAGATTGTGTTATGAAAACACGATATTTCAATGACTAGCTCCGCCATCTTCACAGATAGGGTATCCATGGGTCAGCCGACCAGTGCAGATGTCTCCACAACTGAAGAAGACGGCAGAGCTTAGTCGTCGAAATATCGTTTTTTCACAACACAATCTGGCGGTACACCCATGAAGACTTCATTGTAGTAAAATATATGTTTAAATAATTAATTTTTGGAATATAAATGTGCCAGATATGAGATTTTAAGAATTATGAAGTAATTGGAATTGAAGTTAATAGTATTTCATTGTTAGATATTTTTAAAATTTTATATACGTGCTTAGGAAAATTCTTTACAAAAGATCTGTTAAAGATCCGCTAAAAAGTAACGGATAGGGATACAGATCTTTTTTTCACCTCGGATATCCACGAATACGGATACGGATATGGATATCTGGCATATCACTACCCCCTTCCTTCTCAAAAATTTCGTTTCCTTCTTCTACATCAATCCAAGTTAATGTCACCTGAGCGATCCGGCCAGTCATCAAAGCTAGATGTATCTATTACTACATGAATCCTAAGCTCCAAGACACTGCAAATATAGGCATTTCAGGAATGATTCCTCGCAGAGTCCAAGGGTGAAGCCGAACTTGGAGGATAAACGGACTACGTTTAAGTGTAAATCAAATGAGTTTATTTGAAAATTGGAATAACTATTCACCACAATATTAAATGATGTTTTTTAACCTCATTGTTGACGGTAAGATTGAGAAAAGCTGTAAATATGTGGTGCAGCAACATGACATTATTATAAAGGATTACATTTAGTAGAAAAAAATCGAAAAAGCAGGTTACACGTTAACAATCTCAGGAACGCAAACACTTTCTGAGAAATTAACAGTCATCGTTCAGTGGTAACATGGAAATTAAAATGTGTTGGCCTACATATTTTTAGTTCTTTCATTAAAAGCCACAATACTTAAACAGAAATCCTCGAGAAGTAGTCTCCTGCGAAAGTGGATTGCAACGGATGAAAACTTTTCTACAGATTGGAAAATTACATATTGCCAAGCATGTGTAAAACCAGTAAGTTTAATTTTTTTGTATACGTATATCTTTAATAATTTTTTTAAAAAGTACATTTGATTTGTTTTCAATTCTAAAGTAACATAATTGGTACAGTCTTGATGAAATTTTATAATATTAACTGGGTATTATCTGGGGTATTATATTCAGGTGGAATATTTTTATTTTTGCCTTCTATATAGGTGCCTGCAGAAAAATGATCCCACATACTACAGCATCAGAATTCAGCAAATCATTTGGCAAATGTTACCAAGAGAAATTCTTCCAAACAGAAACAGAGTTTCATTACAAGTTCATAGCTGGGTATAGAAGATTCGTTTAACCTGCGTCTATGTGAAGCTCTCACTACCGCTAATATACCAGTTGCAATCCTCCAGAATGCAGTCCTGAAAGCCTTTTTGGAAGAATTTTGTAACAGAAAAATACCAGATGAATTCACTTTAAGAAAGAATTACTTGCCTCAGCTGTATGAGAAAGCCATTGAAGAAATATGGGTGGATATTGCCGACCACTTCATCTGGTTAAGTGTAGATGAGACGCCAGATGCCTGTGGCAGATACATGCCCAGCATTGTTGTGGGCAAGATCGCATATGAGGAACCTAGCATACCCCCTGTCAATATATGCAGAAAACTTTCAATGACAAACCACTTGCTGCATTTGCTGTAAGGGATACATTAAAGGTGTTGTGGCCAGATCCAGAACACGAGGATAAGTTGTGGTTGTTGGTGACAGACAGTGCAGCTTATATAATAAAAGCAGGACATGTGTCCCCGAATGGCACATGTCACCTGCCTAGCTCATGGACTCCATCGGGTAGCTGAAAAAATTCGGGAACAGCACCCTGTACTTAATGAGATAATTTCTTCAGTGAAGAAAATATTCCTGAAAGCGCCAAGTCGAGTAGTTAGTTTCAGGGGAAAGCTTCCATCAATACCCCTCCCTCCCGAGCCAGTAGTGACACAATGGGGGACCTGGCTCTTAGCCGCAATATATTAAGCAGAAAACTATGAGAGCAACACGGAGGTCATGGATGTACTAAATGAAAGATAAACTATTGCTATAGTAAATGTAAAGAAAGCGTTGCACTCAGTACCAGCTGTACTGGAGTTGACATATGTAAAGGCAATTTTTTACAACCTAGTAATTTCAATCAAGAAGTTGGAAGGAGGCACTCTACTGTTGACAGAAGCACTTTAAATCATCCAAGAAGTGAAGGCCAAAGTGGCTCCTGGACTAGTTGGGGTGTCTGTAGCTAAGAAGTTAAAGGCTGTTTTAGCCCGCAGTCCAGATTTAAAGAGGATAGAACAAATAGGCCGTGTTCTCTCTGGACTAAAGGAACAAGAAATGGTGCATTTGAATCCAAAGGAAATCACTGATATGAAGTTAGCAACGTGGAGCATAGTTTTCCCGTATTCAAGAGAATTTTAATGGAAGAGAGAAGAGATTTCATTGTTCAGTGTCATATTAGAATTTTAAATGAGTGGTTTGCAATTCACAATAAAGACAAAATGTTTTGAACATAATAAGTCGTTTGTGTCGCATGTTTTAATGTGAACGAGTAATGTCATGACAAGTTTATAAGGAGTACTTGACAATAAAGTCACAATGTTTTAACACTATGGCAGTATATATTGCATGTTTTAAAATTTATTTCCCTTAAAAATGTATAAATTCCTAAATTAGAATTTTAAAAACCTATAAAAGCCTAAAACATGAATTGAATAATCCTAAATTTGGTTTTTTAGATCCTAAATATCCGGGGCTTACTTATGAGTTCACACTATTTGCAGTGCAATTAAATTGTTAGTAGAGCTTTTGATGCATCAATTATGTGTTGCATGTGCCCAATGTTTTTCGTCAACAATCTTACTAGTAATTTAATACCTATCAAAAATTTCCAAGTGTAAGTTTGAGTGCAATTTAGAAGAAGTTAGAAATCTGTATGTGGTTTTTTCCTTCATAAGGATAAGGTAAATAATTTTATACTTTTTAGTCCCTTATAAAAACATTTTACATTAAAAAGTTTTTTCATTTTATTATTATTTTATCATTTTTAGGGTTATGTGTGTGAAAATTTGGAATTTATTTTAAATAATTTGATGAAATATTCACTGAGACATGCGACAAATTTCAGATTTATTTCAGTCTCTTTTCTTCTGTTATATCTGAAATAGGTAAATGTTATATCTACATACCAACAATACATCAAACTATTCAATTATTATTATTGAGAAATAAAATAATGAAGCAGGCAAAAATATTTTTTTATAAAACTTTTATTTAAATATTAAAAAATCAATGTCAGATCCGTTTTAGTGAAAATTTTAAATATATGACTCCATTCATGATGATGGAGGTCTTAATTGTTGCATTCGGTCCATCTCCTTTATTGTATTTTCATTGCACGTTGTCTTGCCAGTGAGTTTTGAGCAATCGAGCTCCACTAATCTTAATCGATCCAAAGATCTGTGTGGCTTAGTGCGACATACGCCTGTCCTTTAGCAAATAGTGCAGGACCGAGGTTTACTACAGCATGGTCCACTGTACATCCTTACAATTTATGGACTGTGCAGGCGCAGCATAGTATTAGCGGAAGTTGTGTTCGCTCAATTGTTCCATAGTTTCGAAGTGCTGAAAACTGAATTGATTTTGGCTTGATTAAATGAATTCAACCTTTGCCAAAGTCGATCGAACAGATGGAATGTCAGTATCATAGATATGATCACGGCAAAATAACGGCCAAACAATTTCAGTTATAATGCCCATTGCATCATTTACAGGTCCTTGTTCTATATTAATATTCGTGTGAAGCATCATTCTCACTCTGTTGAAAATTTCTAACTGCTTTTGTAATCCTCCAGTCTTGTTGATATCACACCATACAATATTGTCCATGTTAACATTATCCGCTTTCCTTGCTGCATTTATCAGAACATCCTGAGACAGAATTCTGAAAACTCGCACTCCTCGGGCTCGATATCGGTCAAGGACAACTGTGTTGTGTGCATCAACTTGTGCATGAGTTGGATATATGTGGATTACTCTATCCAAATCAAAATCGCCAGATGGCTCTGTTAGCACTATTGACACTAACAGAGCAAAATGTGGGGCCTTCAACTCACCGACACACAGAGCATTCAAGAGATTGGCAAATGTTGTATCGCCTTGTTGTCGCATGTTCTCTGTCAATTCAACAAGACTGAAGAATCACCACAAATGAATTGCCGGAATGAATCTTTCAGGTTGGTGAAATGTCTGAGTTCCTCGAATAGGTGGCAACTGAAACAAATCCCCAAAAACCATAGTAATGATGCCACCAAAAGGTTCACTTTCCTTCTTTTTCAATTGTTGCAATCTACAATCAATCATGCACAACATTTCGTATGGAACCATGGAAATCTCATCGATGAACAGAAATTCTATGTCCTTCCACTGATTTTGCAGGACTTTCAAATAGTTACCAGTGAGTGGTGCCAAATTTCCTAAAAATTTTCTGTCTTTCTCAACTGGTAATTTAAATAGTGTGTAGTGTTGTTCCACCAATAAGTCGTGTAGCTACATGGGTCAGTGCACCAACTTTTACTGTCTTCTTACCATAACAGCAATTGACCTGTTCTTTTAGTGCATTAAATGTGAATGTTTGGCCAACTCCAGCCCCTCCGGTAACAAACATTCTAATGCGATCCGGACTTCCATTCATTTCGTCCTGGATACTGTGAGTTATGGTGTTAAATAATTCTCGCTGTCATAAATTCATTGCAGCACACACATTCTAAAACTGTTCATTTGTCATTGTCTGTTCATTAACTTCATTTTCAAGCTCTGTTTCAACAATTTCTTCTGGATTTTCAAGACGATTGAAAGCATATGCCTGATTAAAAGCAATCTCAAGTTGTCTATCTCTTGCATGGTGTATTTCAAGATATGCATTTTTATGACTCAATTGCCGTTCTCGAGCAAGAAAGGCCTCACATGCATTATTATGCTCAACAATTAAGTCATCTTCAGAGTAAAATAGTACATATTGTATGAGAAGACCATAGAAATAATTTTCTGGGTCTGTCTGCATTTGAAAAAATGGCACTCGTCCAATAGCTGGAACATTTCTGATGACCATTTTAGTGTTGTTTACTAGATTTATGAGTCTTTGTCTTGTTGGTTTTCTTTCTTTTTCCACATCAATGCTTTCTCCTGCTTTCTTTGCATAAAATGACTCAAAATTCATTGAAAATTCAAGTAGACACATATTTTGAAAATCATAACCCTATTCTTGTAGTCTTGGGCGATTAGCATATCTCTCAAATAAGTTTGAGCAAAGTCCAACTGCTTGATTTTATCCTCAAATCTCAACACTCGATATCGCTGATCGGGCTTTCTTGTATTCAACACACTTTCTTGAACTAGAATGAAGTGGCAGGTGACAAAGTCGATAAACACATTCGGACGCGGAAACTTGTCGCTCTTTCAAAATCCATATGCATGATTTACAGAACTTCGTTGCAATGTTGGTTTCATCTTGACGAATTTGACGGATAGCTTGAGCTACACTTTGGTTTAGATCTGATGGTTCTGTCTTTGAAATATATTCGGCAATGTAATGGGCAATAGATTCGTTTGATCTGCATGGTCGTATATCCATATTAGCATTCCAAAACTTAAGAATCTGTTGATTATAATTATTGACCAATTTATCATTTGTTATTCATTTTAAAGTGCAAAATCTTCCTCCATTTTGAATAAATTCGTTTGAACTCGGTGGTGCAATACGAGTTTGTTGACATGGGTCACAAGAAAAAGCAAATCGACATGTATCAGAGTTTTTCTTACAACATGTATGCGTATGGCAACAAATTTGGTTCAGTTTGACCAGTGTTCTTAAATCTTGATCTTCTTCGCTTGGCAAGCGGCATGAGATCACTTGGTCGATGTACACAGGTCCTTCTTGAGTTTCAAAAGATGGAGCATTTTCAATCCATGCATCAAGGTGAATATGCGGACTTCCACGGTTCTGAAACTCAATTCGATACCAGAAATCAATGATTTTTCCACCAAGGTTATTATGTTTAATCTGTTTTATGAAAGCATCAACCCGACATGAAAAATGTCGGCTCAACACAACAGGATACAATTCAATCAAACATTGTACTTCACCGACGTTTAATTGGCCAGGATTTTCATTGAGTCTGCCATCTGCAATCAATAAAGCTTTGCGCATGTCAGTCCATTCAAATCATTACAGCTCAAAGTAAGAAACCAAGTTGGAGAACCAAGATAACAAAAAAATGCAATTAATTCATTATGAGCTTTTCAGCAATATGATGCAGATCTTCTGAGATTCTTTAAATATAAATGAATATGTTCAACAATACCGTGTTGTCCACGTACAGCTCTACCACATGCATTGATTGTGGACTGCACTCTATAATATTCAAACACTGATAGCACATAAAAGTATACAAGCCTAGAATTCGCTGCTGAAAATAATCCAGTGGAGTAATTTTGACCGAGTGTTTTTCATACAAGTAATTTTTTCCATAGGGGTAGAGATAGAACCATGAAAATTCCTCTGCTTTTAACTCCCAATTTACATTCAAAATGTTGTTATTGGTTTTTTGAAATTTTTTGTTAATGTTTCTACTTTCTTTAAATTTGTCATTAACATCTGGCTGCTCGTGATCAATTGGTGCCATTACAGATGTTTGCACAGTAACGAATTGCGATACATTTACTAGCTCTGGTTCTAGATCATTTTGTTCAGTAGAAACTCCAGTGACATGTATTAATGGATGTGGTTCTGAGTATTGTTGCATTGGTACAACTCTTTCTTTTACGACAATATTGATTTCATTAATTGAAAATTGTGTACCTGGATTGGAATGTGTAGTTCGGCGAATAATATGAAGAAGCTGGTCAAGAGTGTCGCATTCGATGATACATGCTTTTCCATTTTGAGCTCCAATTTTTTTTTCCTTAGGTCCGCATGAATGAGAATTGGTGAAATTAAACCTGTCATCATAATGCATGAGACCATATGCACTACCGGCAACTATCAAAATACCAACATTATGCTCGACAAACAATAAGTCTATCGAAGCATGAAGATTTACGAAATTAAATCCATAGTTTTCTCTGTCGCATAAACTGCCATTGAAGGCATCATCTAAATCATTATATTCAACAGCAAAGATGTTGTCGAACATAAGGCTATCATGTCTACAACATCAATATTTCTGTTCTCTAAATAGTTGTGATTATCAATTGGAAATGCACCTGGTTGATTTTTAGTTTCCCTGTCAATCCGTTCGTAAAATCTATCACCTTCGATCATGTTTCGATTTAAAACATTTGTATCCCATTGGCTCAATGGAAGAATGGCAGCAAGAATTAAATTTGCAACAACCATGGCAAAACACTGATGTCCAGATCAGAAGATTTCATTATTTTGATTCCAGGAAGCAAGTACGATTCACGATAAATCATAAATTTCCATATAGGCACTGCCAGTTGGAGCATCAGGAGCTTGGTCATCAGATTCGTCGGCTTGTTCTGGCTGAGCTGGAATAACGTGAATGATATCTTGCGTATTTCATCGAGCAAATCAATTTACTTGTACGTCCTTGTAGAGTGCGTTATTTGCAATTAACCAATCAAGTGCTGTGTAGACACGATCCGGCGATATGTTGTAATTTCTTGATAAATTTAAGTTATTCATAGTTTCAGTTATTACAACCATTCCTACATCAGTGTTCGATCAAGGAAGAATTTCAGAAAGCTTTTCATTGACTTCAAAAATGTCGAGAGCAAATAATGTTGCATGTCCTTTTAAACCGTATTGACCAAATCTACCTGGAAATTTGATCGCTTTGACATAGTAAATGATGCGCTGAAGTAAACTTTGTTCTGGTTCAATTATGCTGCAATTTCCCCAGGAATATCACCTGGAAGTAAGTTATTTCAATACACCTTAGATGGAGCACGACTCTTGGAGCTTTTCAAATGCATATTGCATCGATGACAAACAAGTAAATCATTTTTAGTGACAAGTTCCGGTGGCAAGAATGGCTTTGGCAAAGTCAAACGATAATTTAGTACCTGATTAGGGTAGCAGTTCTTTTTGGCAGATATCACAACACTTGTCGCAAAAAATGTTTATAGTTGATTGGAAGTCTGAGTCATCAGCTAACAGTTGAGCATAAGCCTCACATCGATATCATAATCTTGCTTCACATTCCCGACTTGTCTCTCTAGTTTTTTATTCCAAGAATCTAAATTGACTAGATTCCAGTCAAGAGCTATGCTGAATAACTGTTTCATTTGCTCTTGCTTTGGCAAGTCGAGAAGAGTGTGTGAACAAGTTCTCGATGGATCTTGCATGAGCATTACATTCAACATTACACTGATGTTCATGAAATTCTGTTGCTTGCTTCTGACGTTTGGCTAATCTTGCGGACCAATCTGCTTCCAATTCCTGATGAAGTGTTGCAAGTAGCTTTTGCTTCTGCTTTTCTAAGCGTCACTTGCATTGAGTGGCTGTCTCCTTTACCATAAGAGAAACTTTTTACTGTGTCCACACGGCGGACGAAATGTCAACATGGTGGATGGGCGGTCGCCCGGAGACGATTAAGCGAGAACCGAAGCAAAGTCCAAGATGAGCTGCGCAGAGTCCAAGGAAGAAACCAAACGTAGACCGAGACACACACTGATCTGAGTCTAATATGCGACGCACAGAGTCCAAAGGAGTAACTGAACGTTAACCGGATGCGCAATGGTCAGAGTCCAATATGCGATGCACAGATTCCAAAGGAGTAACCGAACGTAAACTGAGATGCGCGCTGGTCAGAGTCCAATAGGCAATGCACAGAGAGACGGAAGTGAAACTGAGTAGAAGTTAACACAGCACTGTCCTTAGTGGGACCATGCAGCTATATTTATGCTAGGCAAGTAGGTTCTTATTGGCTGCGGTGGAAACCCTGCTATGTGGTGGCACTAGTTGGCCTTTTGCTAGCGCTGTCTATCGGTTGTCCACTTCCATCTCTTCTTCTGGGCATGTAACAGTGTCAGGCAGGGATACCAGACTTTTCTATCAGGAAGGCTGACTAGAGTTAGGAATCTGTTTGAGTCTAGGAGAAATAAAAATTAACTGAACACTAAATAATATTGTAACGACTGATCCTACAACTGCACCATTTATTCAGTGGGTTTTCTTTAATTTTAACACTGCATAGATAGAGAAATCAAAATAAAACAGCTGACTGCTCTCTATACTCCTTGGATCACGCTACGGCAACGAGATAACTGTTCCTTGCAGGACAGGCAAAGCCCAAAGTGAGTTAGTTTTTCCCAAATTTTAGAGGCAACTTACAACTGCACCATTTATTCAGTGGGTTTTCTTTAATTTTAACACTGCATAGATAAATAAATCAAAATAAAACAGCTGACTGCTCTCCATACTCTTTGGATCACGCTACGGCAATGCGACGACGGTGCCTTGCCGGACAGGCAAAGCCCAAAGTGAGTTAGTTTTTCTCCAAATTTTTCAGGCAACTTACAACTGCACCATTTATTCAGTGGGTTTTCTTTAATTTTAATACTGCATAGATATAGAAATCAGAATTAAACAGCTGACTGCTCTCTATACACCTTGGATCACAATGCGGGAACACAACAACTGTTCCTTGCCGGACAGGCAAAGCTCAAAGTGAGTTAGTTTTTCCCAAATTTTCCAGGCAACTTACAACTGCGCCATTTATTCAGTAGGTTTTCTTTAACTTTAATACTGCATTGATATAGAAATCAGAATAAAACAGCTGACTGCTCTCTATACTCCTTGGATCACGATGCGGGAACGCGACAACTGTTCCTTGCCGGACAGGCAAAGCTCAAAGTGAGTTAGTTTTTCCCGAATTTTCCAGGCACTTATGCAATTTTTCTTTCTGTAAAAACCTTATTCGGACTAATAAGAACATTTAAAAAAAAAAAAAAAAATAGCCAAATTGGTAAAGAAGAAAAAAAGAATTTCAGCTTTCTCCGAATTTTCTGGGCAATGTTTCCAATTTTTCCTTAACTAAAAACCTTATTCTGGCTATTACGAACATTTAAGAAAAATTAACCAAATCGGTACACAGGAAAAAGACTTTCAGTTTCCTCAAAATTTTCCAATTTTCCGGGCAAATTTTCCAATTTTTCATTAACTAAAAACCTTATTCCAACTATTATGAACATTTAAAAATATTAGCCAAATCAGTCCATAGAAAAAAGTACTATCAGTTTTTTCCAACTTTTCCAATTTTTTTCACATTTTCATGCATTGTCATCCAGTTCTGAGCTATGGTCAAAATTTCAAGTCTGTAGCTCATAGAGAATTTAGTTAAAAATCAATTACTATATTCCACCCAGACAGACAAAGCCCAAAGTGACTTCATAAAAACATTTTAAAATACCTTATATCTAATCCCATAAAACATAATTTTCTGTGATAAAACGCTAAAACTGTAAATTTTGAAATCTTTGCCTGTATGCTCATGCCTCTCACAGAAATTAGTGAATGAATTTTAGCAAACCGACAAGTTTTGGAATTTTTTTATGTGTATGCACAGATGAATCAATAAGGCACCACTTCCACAAAATTGTATACAATGATGGCTTCTATCACATTAGTGATGGCTTGTGTTATGTTTTGATGTCATATTGAACACTGAGAAATAAAAAAAAAAAAATAAAAAGCAGCCACTAATTTGTTTGCTTTGTAATATAATATAATTATCTGGCACAAGCATTCTCCCAGTCAAAATGTTTACCACAATTGAATATATTGAGGTTAAATGCAACCTGTGAGCAGCACTTGTGGCAAGACTAGTTTGTGGATAAATTCTTTTTTGTGTGAAAAATACAATTAAAAGGGGTTTACACAGTTAAAATCTTAATGTTCAATACATTTAAGGCATTGTTTTGGGTCAGTTTTAGGTTTCCTGTAATTTTAAATAGTGTTTGAATTTATTTGGTAATTAAGTTTAATAGCAAGTTTGTAAGATGATTCCAGAAGCTGGAAGCATACCTTGTAGAAAAGCACAAACAGAAAGCTTGTTTTGCAAATCAGTGATTGAACAGATAAGAAATATTTCCATACTAGAGATTTGAGAGCAAATTATTAAGAAAAGTAAACATTAGATAAGGGATTGCTCGACATAGTAAATTAGATGTTTTTTTTTCTGAATCATTTAAGTAATTCATAATATTAATAGCTTTCAAAAATTCATTGTTTTTGGAATTTACCAAGTTGCAGAACTTGACATATGTAGGTTAGTGCCTGTAAGAATGCTAGGTTTTGGAATTTCCAGTAATTTGAGTCCAGTAAAAATGAGTCAGTTAAAACTATTTTATACGTGCAGAGCAGAAATTTTGGATCATTATCAGTCAAATAGAACAGTATTTCCAGTGATGTTTTAGGCAATAAATTTTACGTGGTTTAACTTTGAGCCCTTCTTGTCACTTAGTAATATTTGAAACCTGAAGTATGATCTTGCTATGTCCTCCTATGTGGAAGTGATAGCCATATTAAAGCAGAAAAGGACCTTTTAGTTGCAATTAAGGGTTATAGAACTATTTAACTGGCATAACCACACAAATCACCATTCAATACTTCAACAACTCTCAAGCAGCAGCAATAGGTGGCAACTAGGGCAGATATCTGTCACATTTCATGATAACTGTTAAATTCAATGTTATATAAGTAATCTGATAAAAGTAAAGTATAATTTTAATAATTGTTTAAAAAACATGAAAACCGCCTTCAAAAAAGGGAACTAAAAATTTTAAAATAACTTTATACCTTGCTTAGAAGAAAGTAAATCTAAATGGACAATATTTTACATTACTGTTACTGAAATTTTTACATTAATTAGTTATTTTTGGAGTGGGTGCCAGCTTTCAGATTGCGAAGATCGAATTACTGAACTTTATTTGGTGTTTGAGGCGAACCGAGAGTACGAACAAAAATTCCTAATATTTTACAGCATATCGTGAGGAGGATAGTTTTATTGCGGGAGATAGCTTAGGGAAACAAATTAACGGTATAATATCTGTGGCTCAGCCTCATTGGTCATCCAGGCATTTCTCTGGCGCTATAGTGTCTGTTGTTAGGCTACATCATGCAGTAAACACTTTATAGTTAGTATAATATCGGTGTATCATCTATATGTTTCAGTTTTGTTGAAAAATGTTTCTAGAATTAATATTAGGTAAGTAGTAACATGATTTTTTATGTATTATTGTTATTTATTATTGTTTTTATCTTTTTGTTTTTCTTGTTTTGGCTGGCACAGACTCCAAAAACAACTAATTAATGTAAAAATTTCAATAACAGTAATGTAAAATATTGTCCATTTAGATTTACTTTCTTCTAAGCAAGGTATAAAGTTATTTTAAAATTTTTAGTTCCCTTTTTTTGAAGGCGGTTTTCATGTTTTTTAAACAATTATTTTATTTTTAAATTTTCGGTGGTATTATTGTCAATTTGTATTTAAATATGCCGCAGACGTTCTCATATTGCGAACTTCCTGGTAGCTCAGTGGTTAAAGCGAATGCTTTCAACAGAAAAAATCTATCATTATATACCCTAACAACTTTTAGAATGGGGTGAATTGGATGCTGTATTAAGTAATGTCAGTTTACATTTTGGTCCAGGCTGTGTTTCGATCTAATCATAACATCTGTTAATTCTGCTGCTCGATAATCGAAACATGTAACATCTGGACATTAATATATACCACATACACAAATCTGTCTGTGGAATATATCTGTTTGTTCTGGCATCACACAGAAAATATAGATATTTGATTGGTTTTCATAATGTAAAAGGTTTAAATCTGAAGTACATGTTGAGACATTAGGACACATACAATTTATAAATATACTGTAATGACTTAAAAATAGCTTAATTGATTTTGACGGTACTTAAAATTGTGGATTTTGTAAAGAACATTGGAAATTATAAACGATGGGGGTAAAGGAGAAGAGGGATTGGGCTATTGTATACCAAATGTAGACTGTCTTTTCTGATTGATTTAAAGTATACATTTGTAAATTTCTATTGATATCATATAAATTTTTTAGGTATGTATATAAAAATAATAAAGGGATGTGGAGGTGAAGAGTAGTTTGGTTTTTGTTCAGGTAGTGTGGACAGCATTTTTCTCTTTGTTTTAAAGTATACATGTTCAAAGTGAATAGAAAGCAGATAAAAACTGTAGCTTTGTGTAAAGAACATTTACAAAATTTAAATGGGGTAAGGGAGTGAGTGGTTGGGTTTTGTAAACAGAATGTTTCTCTTTGTTCTTAAGTATACATTTGCAGTGCTCCATCGAAATCTGATAAAAACGGTAGGTATCTATAAAGAACATTGGAAATTAGGAGGGGTGGGGGTAGAAGGGAAGAGGGGTTGGGCTTCTGCAACCTAATTTAAACACAATTGTTATGTATTTTTTAAGGTATACGTGTGCAAATTTTCTTCAGAATCAAATAGAAACTGTGCTTTGTGTAGATTAAAGGGGTGGAAAGGGGGAGAGAGGTTTGGCTTCTCTAAATCAAATGCAGACAGTATTTTTGAAGTATACATGTGCATACTTCCTTCATAATCAGATAGAAAATGTAGCTTTATATAATAAACATTGACAGTAATTAAAGGGGTAGAAAGGGGAATAGGGTTTGTGTTTTTGTCAAAGTAATGTAAGTAGTATGTTTCTTTTTCTATTTGCTTTAAAGTATTGCGCAGTTCCACCGAAATTGGATTAAAATGTGGGTTTGTACAAACATTAAGGGATGTAAAAGGGGAGCTAGGGTAGTTTTTTTTTATTTTTTGGTCAGAAATCTTCTCCATAAAAAAAAATACATATATGTGCCAACTTTCATAAAAATCGGTCAAATGGTGTCAACTGTAGCTTTTCAAAAAGAAAATTTACAAAAGTCAAGGGGCGGAAATGGGGAAAGGGGTTCAGTTTTTGCAAACCAAAAGCTGACATTATTTTTCTCTTTGTTTTATAGTGAAAGTTTGATAAGTTCTATGTAAACTGGATAAAAACTGTGGGTTTGTATAAAAATTAAACGGTTTAATGGGGAGTGGGGGTAGTTTTTTTTATTTTTTGGTCAGAAACCTTCCTCGTGAAAAAATAAATATAAGCGCCAACTTTAATGGTAATAGGTCAAATGGTTGCGACTGCATCTTTTTATATATATATAAAAAAACATTGACAAATATTAAGGGGTTGGTAGGAGGGAGAGGGGTTGAGCTTTGGCAGACCAAATGTTGACAAGAATTTTCTGTTTGTTTGAAAGTATACATTGGCAAAGTTCAATCAAAATCAGATATGAAATATAGGTTTCTATAAAATTAAGGGGTTTAAAGGGGGAGATGGGGTGGCTTTTTTATTTTTTGGTCAGAAACCTTCTCCATGAAATATTACATGTATATGACAACTTTAATGTAGATCAGTTAAATGATGTCGACTATAGTTTTATATAAAGAACATTGGCAAAAATTGAGGGGTGGATAGGATGAAAGGGGTTCAGTTTTTTCAAACCAAATGTTGACAGCATTTTTCTCTTTATTTTTGGCTATACATGTCCAAAGTTCCATTTAAATCGGATAAAAAATGTGGGTTTGTATAAAAAATTAAGGGATGTGAAGGGAGAGAGGGGTGTTTTTTATTTTTTTTGGGTCAGAAACCTTTTCCATGAAAAATTACATGTATATGCCACCTTTAACGGAA
Source organism: Vandiemenella viatica (assembly GCA_031002005.1). Classification (NCBI taxonomy): domain Eukaryota; kingdom Metazoa; phylum Arthropoda; class Insecta; order Orthoptera; family Morabidae; genus Vandiemenella; species Vandiemenella viatica. The sequence goes on from JARYHS010008075.1 coordinate 45,053,646, forward strand.
ATCAGTTAAATGGTGTCAACTTTAGCTTTGTATTAAGAACATTGGCAAAAATTAAGGGGTGGATAGGGGGAGGGGGGTTCGGTTTTTTCAAACCAAAAGTTGACAGTATTTTTCTGTTTATTTTTTACTATGCATTTCCAAAGTTCCATCAAAATCGGATAAAAAGTGTGGGTTTGTATACAAGTTAGGGGTGTAAAGGGGTAGAAGGGGTGGTTTCTCAATGAAATTCATATGGGACCACTTTGGAGGTATACTCTATCCACTATAAAAATTTCATTTAAATCGGTTCAAAGTTGGCGAAAATATCGCTGAACATACATCAAAAAAAAAAAAAAAAAAAAAAAAAAAAAAAAAAAAAAAAAAAAAAAAAAAAAATTCAGACGATTTGAGGACCTCCTCCTTTTTGAAGTCGGTTACTAAAACAGGATTAATTGAAAATTTATTTTTATTTTTAAAAGTCACTTATTAACAAAATGACAATATTAAAAAATATTTAGAAGATAGATAAACAAGGTAGGGATCAACCTGTCTTTTATTTCAAGCTTTAGCCACTGCAAACTCAGAAACCACACCTTCAAAATTAATATTTTGGGTTTATTCATATATGATCATAAACATGCAAGATATTTTAGTCTGTGTTGCTCACTACTGCCTGTAAGTAGTTTCTAGTTAATTTTAACTTACAATGCTTGTCTCACACAAAGCAACCAACCAAAAATATGGTGATGTCCATGCATTTCACACACTTAGGGGAATACTATGAACAATTGCAGGGGGTTGCAATGGGAATTCCACTTTCTGCTGTAGTCACCAACTTATACATGGAGTATTTCGAGGAAAAATCCCTGGAAGAAGCATTTCTCAAGCTGACACATTTTTTCAGATATGTCCATAGCACGTTTGTTGTGAAGAACCATGGTAACAAGGATTTAAATGAGTTCTAGGAGCAACTTAATGGAATTCATCCAAGCATAAAGTTTACAATGGAAATGGAAAACGATGACTGCCCATATTTCCTTGACATTATAATAATTGTGCTCCTTCTTCTTTACTTACTATATGGCATCTCGTCTGTCACAGAACGCCACGTATAATCTTTGCACTTTTTACTAACCTTCTTGGTAGTGAATAAAGTGGCAATACTTCTCTTTTATTCCACCAAAAGAATAAAAATAACCCTCAAAACATCCACTTGGCTTTTTTATTTTAATTTACATTAATAATTGCATCCTTCTGTGTACAGATACAACTTGCAGTTATTTTCTCAGCGTACCTCTCTGCATACCCCTTTCATCTATTCTCTTTGCCCAAAGATCTTCTTTCTGTACTGTCTAGAGATTTTCATGTACTTTGTTCAGCTGGTAATAACGATGCTTGGAATTCTTTGACACAATACTTAAGAAATAATAATAACCCGATATAAAGCACTTTTAACAACATACACATATAATCAGTTTACATTAATCAGAAACCAAATAGTGATTCGAAAATACCACTATCAATAAACACTTCCCATTGAAATAATATAAATCAGAAAAAATAAACATTAACTAAAAGTCTTTAAAAACTAAGAGATTGTGTTTCTTTACAACATCTTAATTGGAAGAAAGCTCAATGCAAGAAAATTTACCAACACTGACCAGTATTTAGGAACCACAAGTTTCCACCATCCTGTACAGTGTCGCACCATTTTAAATACGCTTGTGCATACGGCTAGAGCAATTTCTGACAAAGAAAGGCTACCAAGGAACTGGAACATATGAGAGATATTTTCACGTAGAATGGGTACACTGAGATGCATATAGAAAAGGCAATTGATCTTTAGCAGGGGAAAATTCCAGATCAGCAAGAAGAAACAATCAAGGCCAACATTTTTCTGGCAATCACAGGAAACACCTCAGGGAAAATTAGCAGAATCCTCACACAGCATGGAATAAAATGTTTCTACCTACTGCCAGCAAAAATATGGAACTACCTCTATTCAGTCAATGGTTCCCAGAGTTTACAGCACCTCGTGAGAGTGTGCAAAGACTTATATCAACCAAACTATCATCACTGTAGAAAACATACATTTTTGTGCTTGAGGAAGATGGTAGAGCCAGTCATCAAAATATCGTCTTTTCACAACCCAATCTGGCAGTACACCCGTGAACACTTCATACCAAAGCTGATAATGATGTAAGCCGTTTCAGACAAAATGGGAAATGGAGGCCAAGTTGACAGTGTCGTACTGTATCTCTCAAGGCATTTGACAGAGTGAGTCATAGAATGGTGCTCAATAAGGTTAAAAACCATCGGGGTAAATCAGAATATGTCTCACTGGATAAAAGAATTCTTAAGAGACAAAAGGAAAGAATCAGAGTACAGAGCAGGGTTTCAGAAGGATGGAAATGAGAATAGACATGCCACATGGCAGTATATTTGTGATTTGGACAGTGCTGTGATGTTCATTATTCTGATAAAGATTTCGGTCATGGCCTATCGAAGAAAGCCTCACACTATTTGCCTGGAGTGATTTGGGGGAAACCATTGAAAACCCAAATCTGGATGACCAGATGGTGATTCATTCCAGCATTCTCCCAAATGCAAAGCCAGAGCATTAGCTGCTCACACACCACACTCTGATTGTGAGAAGCAAATGGAGAGGGGACAAGATGATCATGACAATTGGATAGCACTTGATTTCAGGCATAATGGAATGATAAAATTTTACATTTGTAGTAAAAGGAGGCAGTGACTAGAATAAATTATCAAGGGAGATTGTCATCATCTACAAGAGTTTCTTCCTACTGGCTTTGTCTGCTGTGTGCACAAGCCTCCTCTTCTTTCTTCCAACCTTGGCTCTGTCAACACCTTCTACTGTTTTCTATATACACTCTTCTACTGCAATCAGACATCTATCCTCTGGATTGTTTACCTTGAACCTTTACTTCATGGATTGCTCTTTGTATTCTCTGCTCCCCCATTTTCTATCATGCCCATACCATTCGTTTAGCCTTTATCATCATTCCCTGAAGGGGTTTCCTTTTCACCATATCTCTAATTGTTTCATTCCTTATCCTATCCATTCTTGTAACACCCATTTGCCTCTAAGACACTGTATTTCACCGGCATGCATCTTGCTAATATCCCACTTCTCTGGTTTCCAGGTCTCAGAACCATACACTAGGATAGGAACATAATATGCACAATAGATTACACCATTGCTACTCCATGGCACAACCCTGTTCCATAAAAAAAACTTCTGATGTTTCTTAAAAATGTCTCTGCCTGCCTTATCCACCAACATTCCTTATGCTTTCCTTAATAAAACTTCCAAAGTATTTGAAACTATTCACTTTCTTCAGCTGTTCTCCTTCCATTAGCCTAAATCAAACCTTCTTTCTGGTTGTTACCACATACCCACACGTCTTCACATTAAATTTCATACCATATTCACCTATACTGCCTGCACATATAACCACAGGCCACCAAATCTCTCTGCACCACTTTCCCCAATCAATAGATCTTCTACAAATGCTATCCCTTCATGTTTTCTTCTCTCATCTTCACTGTCACCTTGTCCAACATATCATCCACGATTATGATGAAAAGTAGTGGCAAGACGAAATTAACTTATTCTAGCCCATTTCTTTGCCTCAGCTAATCTATTCTTTCTGCTCCTGTTTTTACAAAACTCACTCTTCTCAGGTGTATTTCTATCACTCTACTGATAGTTTCTTTTTCGACTCTTTTGTTTTCAATGGCCTTCCATACCTTTCTACTGTGTACACAATCATATGCTTTTTCAATATCATGAAATACTGACAGCAGATGTTTTCCACACTCATATTGTTTATGGTCAACTGTTGATCTCCCTGTTCTGAAGCCATACTGTTCTTCTTCTAACTGTTCTTCAACCCCATCACGTATTCTTTTCTCAGGCATTTTCTCATAGACTTTGGCCCAGTATCACATCATCATGATTCCCCTACAGTTCTTAAACTCCTTCCTGCTTCCTTTCTTGAGGATAAGTATGATTATTCCATTCTTCCAGTCTTCCAGGGTTGTCCTCCTCTTCCATCTCTCTAAACATACAATACAACCACTACTTTCCTATTATTCATGTTGCTCTTACGATTTCCACACTCACTTCATTAATGCCTGGTACCTTTCCACCACCCTTCATCTTACCCAAAGCTGCTTCCACTTCTTCCCAAGCTGGATAGTGTTCTGCCTTTCCTACAGGGTTGTTGACCTGCTTAATTGTGTGTTTAATCGTGTGTCTAATCTGGGTTCAGCAAAGCTTTAAAATATTTCTTTCACATCCTTTTTAAAATTTTCTGTACTATTTGTTTCCTTTCGATTCTCATCCAAAATATTTCGGATTTTCACTCAGTTCCTTTCTTTATATCATTCTGTATAGCATTTTCTTATTACCTTTGCTATTTTCTTCCATCATCTCAGTTCTTCCTTTCCCCTGCTACTATTTTTTGGCCTCCTCCCTTTTCTTTATATATACATCTCTTGTCTCCGGTATCATCTGCTAGAATGCCCAGTTTTTCAACTCCACTCCTTCTTTATCTCTATCATTACATGATGCAGTCTCTTTCCATCCTAGTCCTTCCAGACACTGTTTCTGCTACTATAGCCAAAGTATTTTTAAATCCTTACCTCTCATCTTTGATTGCTCCCAACAAGGGAGTTGCTAAACACATTACCAAAAACAGCAAAAGAATATAGCATATAATTTTACGTAATCTGAAGGTGTATAAGAAAATTGCACTAGGGACTATGCTCCACTGCAATTATTATTATTATATCCATATATGTGTTACACCTATTGTTAGATTCCTGGCAGATTAGTGGTTAAGGTGCTAGGACATAAAACTCAGGGTGCTGGGTTCAAATGCCAGGTGCCCAGGAATTTATATGGGCTTTGCTTTGACCAGATGAGTATGTTATGTGGTTCTGATTCCATGTTAAACTGTAAGTCCAGCCATAGCAGAAGTGGAATGTGTGGCAAAACGAAACTCTGTCTCTTAGTAGCTGAGCCCTTCATGTATACACAAGCCAGTAATGTCATATACACTTACATTTACCAATAATTTTAAGGTTAAACACAGTAATATTACAGCATATACTAAGTTATACATACCCTTTTCCTAGCAATGCAGGGCATATTGGACTATCTCTGTTTACCAAGACTTCATGACACTTAGTGCATCTTGTTTTAAAAAGAGATCCATGAAGTTCTATGACATCTGTAGCCCCAGCTCTCTGATGAAGTTCGTCAATATTTTGGGTAATGATATCAAAAGACTTTTTCTGGTCATGGAAGTTTTTCTGGCAAGCCGCAATTGCCAAATGCGCCTGTGAAGGATAGAGAATAATAACAGAAAATTAATAGAACATTAATAGAAAGTATTAATTCCTTAACTCTAATATAACAATTGAGAGACATATGTTTACAGAGATAAAGAATACCTAAACAATAGCAAAGTGCCTAACTGGTGTGTATCTGAACATTGTGAAATATCTTATATATAAAATTCTCGTGTCACAGTTTTCGTTCCCATACTCCTCCGAAACGGCTTGACCGATTCTCATGAAATTTTGTGAGCATATTGAGTAGGTCTGAGAATCGGCCAACATCTATTTTTCATCCCCCTAAATGTTAAGGGTACTCCACCCCTAAATTTTTATTTTTTATTTTTTAGACAAAATTTTTATTTTTTTATGATACAACATACAAAAATACATACAATCCTAAATTTTCACCCTTCTACGATCAACCCTTATTTTTTAAGGCATTCAACTGTTTCCAAAGATAAAGAAACCAACATTAACATACGTAAGTTTCTGTTTTAAAGCAGAATTAATTGATGAAACCAATATATCCTCAAAACAAAATCAATATTCAAAGAGCAATTTTTTTTTTTTTTTTTTTTTTTTTTTTTTTTTTTTTTTTGAAAAAGATTTTTCAGGTATTCAGAGCAGGTTAAAATATTCATTTTTAGTTTCGCATATTTTTAATTTTTTTTTTTTAACTGTGATTAATGTCCTTGGCCCACGTAAGTATTCATTTGCTCTTTGAATGTTAGTATTTTTATGGATATTTAGTCGATTCCATCAATCTCCGGTTGATAACTGATCAATCGTCATTTAATTAGTTATGTGTGTTTTGTACAGTGAGCAATGCCAAGAAAACGCAAAGGGGCTGATTTGAGCCGTAAATCTCGAAACTTGCGAAATAGAAGATCCGAAAGAACCGAAAACATACATACTTACAATAAGTAAGCTATTTTTTGTCTACACTAGAAATTACTTGAAAGTTATTTATATGGCAAAACAACGTTTGCCGGGTCAGCTAGTATATATATATATTTTATGTTCATCATAGTCCAAATAAGATTTTTAGAGAAAGAAATATATATCCGGCAACGAAGAGAGTCGTATTGACATTACTCAACTTAAGAGCTAAGACAGTATGTGACTCGGAAAGTCTGAATGAAGAAATGGAGACACTTACAAAAATATTCCAAGCCAACGGCTATAGTGAATCTGAGATCAGGAAGGTTTTAAGACCCAAAAAACCTATGGGAGACGTCAACTTATCCCATGATATTAATGTGCCAACAAAATTCGCCTGTCTCCCATACATACAGGGTATCACAGACCGGATTGGGAAATTGTTAAAGCGGGTGGAGGTGCGAATAGTATATAAGGCTAACTGCAAACTTGGTCAGTCACTGACAAAGGTAAAAGACAAATTACACCCACACCAGCTTATGGGTGTTTACGAAATCCCCTGCAGTTGTGGCAGTGTTTATATTGGCGAGACAGGTCGCACTCTGGCGGAGAGACTTAAAGAACATATCCGCCACTACAAATATAACAACAGTGACAAATCCGCCGTAGTCCCCCATGCTATTAATACCGGGCATGAAGTAAAATTTCAAGAAACGAGGCTACTGTGGAGAGAAGACCAGTGGTGGCCCCGATGGGTGAAAGAGCAGCAGAAATTTTAAAAAACACCAACAACATCAACGAAGATAGCGGCCTCTTACTCTTCAATGCTTGGCGCTCGTTGCTATGTCAACATAAACAGTATCTCTGACGAAGGCTGGAGGATAGCAGCCGAAAGCTTAGGTAATGAAATAAACAACGCGGCAAAACCCGAAAGTCAATTAATCATGAACAAACATGGCCGTGGAAGTCTGAGGAATCAAGAAATATATAGTATAAATTTTTGGAAAATCCACTGGAAAAGTTGGAAAAACTGAAATTACTTTTTTGTATGGACTGATTGAGTTAATTTTTTAATAGTCTGAATAAGTTTTTCAGCAAAAAAAGGTTTTTTTTTTTTTTGCTGTTGTCGTTTCTTACTTTGTCTGTCCACTTAATTTTCAGCATTCTTCTGTAGCACCTCATTTCAAATGCTTCAATTTTCTTTCTTTCCGGTATTCCTAAAGTCCATGTTTTGCTACCATAAAGTGCTGTGCTCCACACAAAGAGTTTTAGAAAGTTCTTTCTAATTCCTAGATCAATATTTGAAACTAAAAGATTTCTCTTTTTCATGAAGGCTCTTTTTGCTAGTGCTATTCTGCTTTTAACATCATTCCTGCTTCGTCCATCGGTTGTAATTTTAATTCCCAAGTAACAGAATTCACTTACTTCTCCTATTGCATCCGATCCTATTTTTATATTTAATCTACTAGTATTGATATAATTTCTGCTACATTTAATCACTTTTGTCTTGCTTTGATTTATATTCAGTCCAAAATCTTCCTTCAGTATTTTGTTCATGCCATTCAGTAACTCAGCCCTCTCTGCTAACAAGACAATGTCATCAGCAAATCGTAGCAAACAGATTTTTTCTCCCTGAAAACTTATGCAACATGGAAAATTTTCTTTGACTTTCTTCATTGCTTCTTCTACATACAAGTTGAATATTAAAGGGGATAGACTACAGCCTTGTCTCACACCCTTTTTAACTTGCATGTCTTTCGTGATTCTCTACTTCTATTATAGCCACTTGATTCTTATATAGTTTATAGAGTATTCTTCTATCTCAATACTTTAGACCTGACTTCATTAAAATTTTGAACATCTTATCCAACCTAACATTATCAAAAGCTTTCTCTAAATCAACAAATGCCTAAAAGTATCTTTGTTTTTCTTGATCCGCCCTTCAAGTATTAATCATAAAGCCAGAATTGCTTTCCCTGTACCGCGATTTTTCCTAAACCCAAACTGATCTTCACCTACAATCTCTTCTACTACCCTTTCCATCCTTCTGTTTATTATTCTGGTCAGTAATTTTGAAGCATGTGTTGTTAGACTAATCGTGCAATAATTCTCACATTTGTCGGCTTGTGCTTTCTTTGGAAGTGTGAAGATGATATTTTTATTAAATCAGTTGGAATTTTTCCTGTTTCATAAGTATTTGCTATCACCTTGAATAATCTTTCGATTCCTTCCTCTCCTAAGGATTTAAGAAGTTCTGCAGGGATCTCATCAATTCCAACTGCCTTATTTGCTTTCAAGTCATTCAGAGCTTTATTAAATTCTGTCCTCAAAACAGGATCTCCTAAGTCATCAATGTCGACATTGCCTTCCTTTTCTATTACACTATTGTTCAAGTCGTCTCTAACATAAAGTTTCTCAATGTATTCCTTCCATCGGTTAGCTCTATCTTCTGAGCTTAAAATAGGTTTCCCATCGGCATCTTTAATGTTCATACCGCTTTTCTTCATTTCTCCAAAATTCTGTTTGATCTTTCTATACGCAACATCTACTTTACCTACAACCATTTCTTTTTCTACTTCTTCACACTTTTCATGTAGCCATTTTTCTTTTGCAATTTTGCATTTCCTATTTATTTGATTTCTAAATTGCCTGTACTGCTCTTTTCCTGCTTCATCCTGAGCATTTTTGTACCTTCTCCTCTGATCCATCAGCTCCAAAATTTCTTCTGTGATCCAAGGTTTTCGGGCAGCTTGTTCCCTAAAGCCTAATGTTTCTTTACCAGCTTTCATTATTTCGGCCTTTAATCCATTCCATTCATCCTTGGTTGAACTCCTTTCAGAGTTACTTCTTAGACCTAAGTCTACCCGTTCTGCAAATTTTTCTCTTGTGCTACATTGTTTCAGTTTATTCACTTCCAGTCTGTTCTGCTTATACTGCTTCCTTATTCGCTTAAATTTCAGCCTGAACTTCATTATTATCAAATTATGGTCAGAGTCTATGTCTGCGCCTGGGTACAATTTACAGTCTAGAACTTGATTCCTGAATCTCTGTTTGACCATGATATAATATAGCTGATATCTGCCTGTATCACCAGGACGTTTCCATGTGTATATTCTTCTTGCATGGTTCTTAAACAGTGTGTTTGCCACTTGTGACATAGTGGTAAATTTAAAGTTAAAATGATTTATATATATAAAGAAAAAAAAAAAAAGAATACAAAGATTAATAAATATTGTTTGCCCAGAGAGGCTTTAAAGGATATGCTCTCTGAAAAAAAAAAGAAGTGAAGTGAGGTGAGAATTGTTGAGTAGAGAAGACAACCAAGAAAAAGATTGATTTGGCAGCAGCGTGGAGTTGAATTGAGAGAGATCTTGAGTAGAAAGGCGAACCTGAAAATCTTCGGAATATAGGGACAGGCGCGATCGTTATTGGTGTTCAGAGAATTGTTAAGCAAATAAAGGAGATGAATAAACTGTAAAAGTACATAACAAATAACTACAGTCTACAAATTATATTTATTTAATTACAAAGATCGTCGTCACATTTAATTTATATGCGACATGGCGACTTAGTGAGGACCGTAACCGCACAGCGATTACTTTCTACGTCAAGATTGAATATCATTAAGTTGGTAAACCTGAAAAAGAAGATCAACAAATTCTCCTGTGCGCCATCTAGCGCGAATCTACAAAACCAGCCCACAGTCAGCTGACCAGCTGCAGCTTAGTGCAACATCGCATCCTGGAGTGAATTCCTGTCACCGCACACGACATTGGAACCAGCGGAGTAAATATACTGCGACGCAGAACAACACAAGAAACATTAAAGCTAAGTGTACATTTTAATTTTGGCATGTTACCATAAATTCACTAACGTGAAAATTGAGAGGTTGTGTTTGTCGCGTGTGATGTTTTCTTAAATCTTTTTGACGTTTTCTCACACTGAAAACTGGTGAATATCTTTGCAATTTTATTGATTGTGCCGATTTAGTCATATGAGTGTACTCAAAAATACCAAACATTAGTTTGGCTTAACATAAATTTCGGCAGAAAAAAAACTATTAGATGCCCTTACAAAATATTTCTTACAAATACATGATTAAGAACCATTCTTCTTTGCGTTAATATCTCTTTTGTTTACTTCATAATTAACTTACTAACCAATATCATTCCTGTTTGTAAAACTTGTTTATACGATCGGAAATATTGTTTACTTTCTCCCTAGTGTGCTCAAAGCGTTTTTCGTCGCTAAGCGCTGCAGCTTATTGTTTGGCGCAAGCGAATATTGTATTTTATGAAAACACTAATACTGTGAAAAAAAAAAAGTTTTAACTCTACAGTGATAAATTTAGTTATAGGACTAGTTATTTTTTTCCTTTTTCTCAATTGTGAAATTACAATATTGTGGATTTCCGTTGTTTTTGCTACAAGCAAACTAGATATTGATCTTGTTTCGATAATTTTGGCTCCAAGACTAACCGATCATGGACGAAGTGAATGCTCCACAGAATACATTGTCACATGTTGAGGCTCCACATTTGCCTACCACATTGGAGGCAGAACCACCTTTGCTGCCTTGCAGCAATGTACCCATTATTGATCCAATAGGTACACAATTTCTGGGACCAATAGACCAAACAGACAGTATTTCTTTGCCGGAAAACATTGTGCATTCTGGAGCATCTTCTGAGAATGAGTTTTTAGGGTTTAGCCTAAATGAGTTATACACAGACTGTCCCCCACAAGCCAGTCAGGCACCATGTTGTAGTACTCAGCCAAATAGCCATTCAGAAGAGATAAATACTCAATTACGCCTTCTGATGAGTATGATGTGTTCACAATCTAAGGCTCTTGACTCTCAATTTAAAACTATGAATGCCAAATTTGATTCCCAATTTGACACTTTCTCAACAGATATCAAGGCTGAGTTGGGTACAAAGCTTTCCTACCTAGCTTCCCAAGTACAGGCTTGCACAGATGTAACATCACATTTAGACCATAAAATGTCTGCTTTGGATGCAAAACTACAAACATATGAAAAAGAATGTAAACACAGTACTCAAGTACTCCAAAACGAAATGACTCAATTTGAAGCAATCACTCATAAAGTTGACTCACACTGTCAAAACATTAACATTCATTTTGCGGAGGTTCAAAAACAAATAAATGAGTTGGATAAAACCACAGAAAATATGAATAATACGGTAGGAACAGTTACAAAGGACATAACAACAATAAAAAAACAATTTTCTGGACTGGAACAAAAGGTACAGACTCTACATTCTCATAATGTTCAAGTCTCCCATCAGTTACAAACCATGGGGGCAGATATACAGGAGGCCCAAAGAAACATTACTAATTGTAAACAACAAGTAGATTCTTTGGTTAGAGAGGGAATCAGTGCCATCAAATATCCTGAACTAGGTGATCTGGCCATACCAACGCCGGTAAAATTTGATGTACAGAATTTTAGCAATAATGGACAAATACACCCAGTTGCTTTTTTACATAGTTTAGAAACTTATAAAATTTTCCAAAGATACACAGACAAAGAGAAGATTGCTTGCATTTTTCAACATCTTCATGGCAGGGCTCGTGACTGGGGGCAACGTCACATTACTAAGTGCACAACTTATGCACAATTCAGGGAAGCCTTTTTAGAACAATATTGGTCTGCGAAGATACAATATATCACCAAACGCCAGCTATGTACTGGGCACTTATACAATAAGAATGGGAATCTGGGACTTGCAGATTTCTTCTCAAAAGAGGTAGCCAAAACTTGTTACTTGACCATTCCTATTCCTGAAGATGAAATAGTACGGGATATCATTAGTAGGATGCCGCCAAATGTTCAGGAGTCGTTTGCCCTCTTGGACATTACAACAATAGATGAAGCAGAAAAACGATTAGTACAGAGTACTACCAGAGGAATCTATGATTTTTATTCACACAAGAACCCGACTAATAGTGGAGGTTTTTTACTCAGGAAGGAACACTGGACCCCCATCCCATGATAGGCCACCGTATAATAACAACTCTAGGCAGTCAACAGACCAAAACTACACTCAACATGTGGAAGCAATCTGTTTTCCAGAACAAGAACCACAACAAAATTAATAGCAAATAGTATAACCACAATTTAATATTTGCTTTGTTATAGTCAATTCAAAGATAAATGTATTTTTTTAAGTAAATAAATAAATAAAGAGGAACTGGGAAGAGATAAAGTTTGGGGAACCCGAAGAAGGTCATTGATTTAAAGAAATATTAATAATGATAGAGTGAACAAAGAAAGTAACTTTTTGTTGGGCAATTATTTTGAGTGGCTTGTAAGTGTGAAAAATAATGAATTTAACTTGCAACCAAATGATGATAAAAGAAATGATTTAATTGATTATAAGAATTAGACTACCACTCCTTTAAATAAAAAAAAGAAAGAATGCTAAAAGTAATATTATTAGTAATGAAATGTGAATCTGGTAGGGCCTATAATTGTTTTAAGGTAAAGAATATTTACTGTTAATGGTTAAAAATACCAAAGATTTTTCTTCTGTATTGACTATGCATAGGAAGGTTATGTGAATTGTGACTCATTAAAAGAGTAGTATCAATTGTCTACAAAAATTGTGTTGAATAATTTTTTTTTAAAGCCACATTATGATGTATATGTATAAAAAAAACTATCAAGACAAGTAGTTTTACTGTTACTAGAGATCGCCCAGTGGTCGAAATTCGACCATAATTCATTAAGTTAATTAGTATTTTTTTTGTAACAGAGTAATAATTATTGCAAATAGTTTCTTGAATTTGTTCTATTGCGTTTGAAAATTGTCCTATCAGTATCAAGTTTAGTACATACATTCCAACGTAAGCTTCGAATGTGTGAAAATGAGGAAAAATCACTTCAAATGTGAGTAGATGCACACATGTTATTAAGCAAGAAATACACGTTATTACATGTCGATATTATTTCTGTGTGTTTCTTACTCTTAATTTTTGGTCCAGGCTGCATTTCAACCTAACCACTACTGCTATTAGTTACGGTAGACGCCATATATCTTAGCACTGAAAAACAATATGTCAGCCCGCACAGAGAAATCGTAACTGTTACATGATTTTCTATTTGCATGTGGAAAGCAGTTTTTATTCAATACTGTAGACTTAAAAACATGTGGAATAAATATCAACAGCTATAAACGTGTATTTCTTGCGTAATAACATGTATGCATCTACCCACATTTTTCCTTATTTCAACATATTCGAAGCTTACGATATACACTTTAAATCAAATATTATCGCCTAAGGAATGTGTGTACCAAATTTCAGACCGACAGGACAATATTTGTAGGTTCCGACGTAATGCTAAACTTAGAATATAAAGACTTTGCTGCCATTCATGTAATCACTTTTTTTTTAACTACCAGATTTCGTTCAAATGGTGGCTCACCATCATATTACAGCTACTTCAATTTGAACTGCATCATTGTAACATCGTATATCTAAATCACGATTTAATGAATTCTGAATATACTCCGTTTCGAAATGTTGCTTCTTGCTTGTATGTAAATTCAGAGATTAAGCTCGACTCTTTGGTTTCACCAAAGACCACAGAGCATCTCAATGCTGCAAATGCACGTCACATAGTTGGCTCCGATCCGATTTCACTCACACACACGTTCCCGAATTTATTTTTCATTTAATAATGTAGCTGTAACATGTTTTAACTATGCTTATATTTTTTTATTTTTTTTTTACTGTTGACCAAAGATCACAGACATCGCTAAGTGTCGTTGCCTCTTAAAAACAATTGAATGTATACAACGAATGATTTATTTAATTTAATTTAATGTATTTTTAACACATATTATATGTAAATTTTGGCTTTATGCACTTCTGCCCCATATAAACTTTAACTATGTCAAATCTCACATTTCTCCGTGCGCGCAATATTCTGAAAAATGTTTCCAAAGTTTTCGCTTAGCGTATTAATATATAGATAAACTGATTAAAGACAAAGAGAATATTTTTCTCACATATATAATTAGCCGATATTAATGTAACAACAACAATGGAGAATATAAATATGAATATTTTATTGTATGTACACTCTACCTTCAAGGTAGGCAGTTTATCTACACTAATTTTTTGTTTTGTGTTACTTGTGTATGTTCACAGACTTTGAGCTATTGTGGACAGTGAGTGCCGCCTTTTTTCGACTTCACATCACTGTGCATCGGGAAAAAGCGTGCACCAATGGCAATAATGATCTAGCTTTTGAAATGTAGCCTAAGTCTTTGTGTCATGATAATGTAAATTCTATGAGAAATGTGACGACACATGCCAGGACTTTGGAGAAAGTGTTTTGTTTTTATCTGTTTTTGTTATTGTTCATTTGTTATGTTTTTTTTTTTTAAAATGTAAGATTGGTGTTCATTTAGAGTAAGCAAAGCTTGTTAATATTTTGTACAAAAATTTTAAAACCTCAATACCAATAACGACGTTGTCATTAAGAAAATTTTCCCCATTCTCTTGTTCTTTTATAATCAACAAAAAAATGAGGAATATTTTGGGAGGGGTTGTGACATAGTGGTAAATTTAAAGTTAAAATGATTTATATATATAAAGAAAAAAAAAAAAAAGAATACAAAGATTAATAAATATTGTTTGCCCAGAGAGGCTTTAAAGGATATGCTCTCTGAAAAAAAAAAGAAGTGAAGTGAGTTGAGAATTGTTGAGTAGAGAAGAAAACCAAGAAAAAGATTGATTTGGCAGCAGCGTGGAGTTGAATTGAGAGAGATCTTGAGTAGAAAGGCGAACCTGAAAATCTTCGGAATATAGGGACAGGCGCGATCGTTATTGGTGTTCAGAGAATTGTTAAGCAAATAAAGGAGATGAATAAACTGTAAAAGTACATAACAAAAAACAACAGTCTACAAATTATATTTATTTAATTATAAAGATCTCTTGCTCGCATATAATTTATATGCGACACACTACTAGCTTAATCTTTCACAAAATTCTAGCAACTTGCTTCCTTGTTCATTTCTTTCTCCTAGACCAAAACTTCCTACAGTATTCCCCTCTTTTCCTTCTCTCACTATTGCATTTCAATCACACATGATTATTAGATTTTCCTCCCCCTTCACATATTGGATTAATTCTTCAATCTCAGTGTATATTTTTTCTATTTCTTCCTGTGGCGTTAGCATATACACTTGTACTAATGTGGTTGGGACGGGCTTAGTTTCTAACCACATCAAAATAATCCTGTCACTAAACTGTTCATAATAACTCACCCGTTTCCCTACTTTCTTGAGGATGAGGAGGGTCATGGGAGTGTACAGGGCATATACTGGCGATGAGGCATGGAAAGATATTGCAATAGGTATGAAAAGTAGTGCATGGAAGGGAAAAGATGACCATGACCACAAGCTGGCACTCGATTTCAGGGACAAGGGTGTGGGAAGATTCTCTTTTTTAGGTAAGGGTGTCAGGGATTGGAATGAGTTACCAAGAGAAATGATGAATAATTTACCGAAAACTTTGAAAGAATTTAAAGATAAAATTTGTAGAGGGAAAATGTAGGTAGGTGCAGGATGGGGGAAGATGGGAGTGTAGCGAAATTGCCACCGGAGCCTGTGCTCCATTGCAATTAAATTAAATTAAATTACAAATCCTACACCAGTGACTCCATTGACAGCTTGTGTGTTAATTATTCTGTGTTCCCCAGACCAGAAATCCTGTGCGTCCTACCACTTAATCTCACTAATCCCAACAACATCTAACTTTAGTTGTTCCATCTCCCTTTTTAAGTTTTCTAACCTACCTATCCTATTCAGACTTCTAACATTCCACGCTCCGACTCGTAGAATGTTTCTATCCATTCTGATGACTCCTCCCTGAGCAGTCCCCACCCGGAGATCCAATTAGGGGACTATTTTACCTCCGGAATATTTTACCCAGGAACAAGCCACCATGATATATGTAATTTGAGAGGATTACATGTCCTCAGGATACCCTTTGGGTCTTTAATGCAGTGGTTTCCCATTGCCTTCTGCATCCCCATGCCGTTGATCATTTCTGATTCATCTGCCTTTAGGGGCCATTTCCAACCCCAAGGGCAAGAGGGTACCCTGAACCACTCCCCGCTCTTCCGCTCTCCTTTCAGAGGCCGTTGGCAAGCAGTGGGTGATTCCTTATACTGGGAATCTTTCAATCGCCAGAGCCTCGTCCGTGCAAACAGGGTGCACCAAGTGAAGGAGAGGTTGACATTTGGTTGGAAAAGGCTAGTATAGCCTCTCCCATACCTTTACAAAAAGTTGTTAGTTTACTATAAATCTAAATCTGATTTCGAACATAACCCTACCTTCCATACCATGGGATTTAAGTGTTGAATTTTGGTGTGTGGCAAAAATGATATCCTGCATATAGAATATTTTTTCTTATAATGATGTATTTTAAAATAAACAAATCATTACTTGCAAGCAAAATGTTCTTATGTTTCATCTGATTTTGTTTATACGTTACTTGTACCAGTCTGGCATATTGCTTTATGCTAATGTTTCAGATGTTTAGAGTTCACTTGTACCAGTATAGAATTACTATATTTTTATGCTTTTGTTACAGATATTACAAGCCCTAAAAAGGCAAAAACATATTCGAACACCACAATATCTATAAAACGAAATCCAGATAAATTTGTCATATAAAAACTCAGAAACTACTAAGTAGATTTTGATGGGGTTTTCACCATTTTAAAGCTTAGAATTTCAATTCAGTTGTTTGGCATGGCTTAAGTTTCAACCTTACATAACGCAGGACCATTAAATTAAATTTTGAACGTGAGGTGACAAATCCCAAAGATGGAAGGATTTGATGTTGCACACTTCACACTAAACACACAATTACAATGTCTCTGACCATAGCCTTTAATTAAAGCAATAAGATAACTTTACAATAATAACTATTTTGCACACTAAACAAAACTTGAAATAGTTGTAACAGCCCTAATACCTGTATTTTGGATAGTATTGGACTGTGTGAAATATTTGTAATGAGCTAAAGTTTGGTTGAAAGTGATTTGATATGTTTATTTTGTAATTTCTTGTAAATAAGTGTATATAGACTTTGTTTTAGGTAAGAAAATTATTTAAAGATCATTTAATATGTTTAAGAACCGAATGATGCAAGAGAATTTATTAAAAGTTTGTAATTACTTGTATTAATGTAAGTTACGATGTCTACAGGACAATTTTCCACCATTTGAAAGGATTTCTGTAAATAATTTTGTATTCAAGTATCTCTAATTACCATTTCTAATCATTTTGTAATGTTATTAATTAATTTTGTATCAATTCCGATTGTTTTTAATATGTTTGATTGTTTGAGTGATTGTTAATGATCGAGAAATATCGGGCGGATGCCTTTGAAGAATTCTCGTAAATTCGATAGACTCTATATAAACAGATCGCCTGGACAGAGAGTTTTAGTTTGCATTAAGTATAAATTCAGTGTTACAGAGACATTCATGCAAGTATTCAGTAAGTCAGTATTGCATCTTTGGATTGTAACAACTATGCTTGTGAATGTCGCAGACTTGTTTTGATTTGTTCAAAATAAACGAACATCTCAACATAACCTTGTTTTTGGTGGACTTTATTAATTAATTAATGCAGTAATTAACCCACCAAAGAACCTTAACATGGTGACAGTTGACATGACGAGAAGTTTTTAAACATCTGTGGGATGTTTATCTTCTAAAAAGAATCTGCAGAAATTGCGACGGAGTATCGGCGATTTATGCGAACATAACCTGAGAGGAAATTTCGACCGGCGACGACACGGATTTGACGGCCTAAGGCGGAGAATTTTCATCGGGAATCGGCTGTAATCTTCCGACGTCGAGTGGATTTCCTTCGGCCTCAAAATCGTCTTCCTACGGTGAATTGTGAAAAGTGTGGTTAAGTGTTTGAAGTCAGTGTGGTGCTTAATGATCAATTAAGTGCTTCTAAGTGAAATTTAATGTGATACAAAATTGAGGAAGAAGTGTAAGTACTGCATTGAAATATTCAAGTGATTTGTTTTTGAATGTTAATGTGTGGCAGATTGGAAAGATTTTAATTTTTCCTTAAGTTTGTTTTTTATGTTGATTTTGCTCATTACTAAAAATGGCTGATAGTCAGAACCTGCAAACTTTTCTAGAGTCTTTTGTAGCCAGTTTTAATGCAAAATTTACGGAACTTGATGGCAAATTTGATAATAAATTTTCCAAATTGGATAACAAATTTTCTGAATTTAGAAATGAGTTAAAAAGTGATACTGACAGTAAGTTTTCCAAATTCGACAGCAAATTTTCTGAAATTAAGTCTCAGTTTTCCGAAATTGATGACAAATTTGATAATAAATTTTCCAAATTGGATAGCAAATTTTCTGAATTTAAAACTGAGTTAAATCTTGACAGCAAATTTTCTGAAATTAATGATAAGTTTTCTCAACTGCAACAAAGCAATGATAAAACATTCTCTGATTTGACTAAATGTTTTGATGTTAAAATCACAGAGCAATTTCAGGGTTTTAGCTCTCAGTTCAAAGAAGATATTAACAATTTAGATTCTAAATTGGGGAAGGTAGTAACAGAATGTCAGGAGAAATTTGAGAAAGTTACAAAATTTTGTGAACAGAATAAGGCTGAATGTGAAAATTTGATTTATAAAGAGGTGAAGGAAGTCAGTGAAAATTGTGATAAGATGAAGGAGGAATATGTTGCTTTGTTCCAAGCTAATGATGTTAAGGTTAATGAGTTGAGACAAGAGGTGGGATTAAATATTAATACATTGGTGCAGCAACAGGAACAGTTAGCGCATGGATTAGAAAGAAATGTAAATCAGTTGGAAAAAAGGGTTACTGGGCTACAGGTTCAGTTAAGTCAGATTCCCTTAGCAGGTAGTCCAGTTATCAGTGCTGATATTAAGGAAGAATTTGAATTTTATGATGATAGTGGGAGGCTTCACCCTATTGAATTTATAGATAATTTTGAAAGATCAGACTTATTTTAATTTGTTACCCGATAGTAAGAAAATTGCACTTGTGGGTAAACATCTAAAATCTTATGCTAGGGCATGGGGTGATAGACAAGCTAGGGAAGTGACTGACTACAAGCTGTTTAAAGAAAACTTTTTGAAACATTTTTGGTCGACAAGCAGGCAAATTCAAGAAAAGAGGGAGTTGATGACTGGTAGGCCGTATAAACCTGGTAGGGAAACTCAACATGATTTTTTTCATAAATGTTGGATCCGTTGTAAGTATTTAGACCATCCTTATGGAGAGGAGGAATTTATTGATTTGATAGGAGCTAGGCTTACCCTCAGCAAACAAGAAATTTAATTGCCACTTTGGATGTAGTAAATGTGGATAGAGTTTCTGAATTGTTGAGACGCTTGGATGCCCAGGAGTCATTCAATGAACAACATTACCACCATCAACACCATAGGAGGGGCAGCAGGAGTCCCCCTAGAAGGGGTAATGGGTCAAGGGATGGTAGATCGAGGGGAAGGGATCGTAATAATTATGCAAGAAGGAATGATAATGGGGGAGTGAGAGAACAGAACCCTCAATCTGAAAGGGAAAGGCAGCATGGGGGGCAGGACAAACTAAAGACCACCCCTGTGATGGGCCCCGCAGTGGTGGACAAGAAGGTGGGTCCAGGTACCAACTGCTATAGCGTTAATTCCATTTTTATGAATAATCCCCGAGAAGATTTATTGGAAGAGGTGGGGGTAGCAGCAAGTGAATTTCAGGATAAGGTTATGATAGATGTAATTAATGATGTTGATGATGTAAAGGTTGATAATAAGATAAAGCGGGAAGGGGACCACCATAGTACCTTATCACTAGAATCAGTGTGCGAAAGTAATAATTTTCATGTAGAAGATTTTCGAAATGGTCACTGCCTAATTACAAAAAGGGGTGCAGAATTTATAGTGCATACTACAGTGTGGCTATCAGAAACTTGTAAGGTCCAGAATGGCATAGTTGGGACTATGTGTGCTAGTATAGGTGGTAATGAAGTTTGTAGAAGTGCTGAAATCGAGGAGTTTCTCAAATATCTTGAAGATGAAGGTGATACAGTGGTGTGGATAGGAGACCCAGATGAGGAGGAGAATTGTAAGTCAAAGTATTTGTCTTCTGAAGAGAGAGAGGTTGAAAAGCCTTATGTACCAATCCCTAAGTTGGAAAAATGTCCTAATTTTGACCTAGCTGATACGTTATTTAGCTCTTTATTTGGTGTAGATGATGAAATTGAAGAAATGGGTGGGAGTAAGGATTTATTTGAACCAGTTTCTAATTTGGAAAATTGTACAGAATGTGACTTAGATGACACTATGTTTTGTACTCTCTTTGATGTGGAAGCTGATAGTGAAGTAGTAGTTGCTGAGAAAAATAATTATTTGGTGGATGAAGTCAGTAAGCCAGATGTTAAAACAGTTTTAGAACTGATTCATATAATTTGGTAAGTTTAAGTAGTAATCAGATGATGAAGAGTGGGGTTGGGAGTAATGATGGACTAAACTGTAGTAGTGAGAATAATAAATTTGTATTACCAGTTGAGTCAACAGCATTGCTTTTAAGTGACAATCAATTTGCTAAAACAGAACCATTGTATGTCTCAGCTGTTGCGTGGTTGTACCAAAGTCTGTTGTCTGAGATGATTGGAAGTTTGTGTTTCTGTATGTATATAATGAAGCTTTGTGAAAATAGAAATGTAATATTAAATGTGTATACAAAAGTTGAAGAAAACTGGAAGGTTAGGAAAAAGTAACTTACATGGTTCTGGGTTTCCAGGGAAATCCTGGAACCCACTTATGAGAATTAATTGAAATGCATGGTTTGGGGAGGGGTCACTAGCCTGTAAATATCTAATTTTGTAAATAAGTTTCTGAATTGATGCATGTAAATAGTTTGTGTGAGTACTTAAGTTCAGATGCAGATGTAAGCATTTCAATGTATAATTTGTGACAGTTTTGTGTAGAGACTTTTGGTATTTTCATGATGTTGTGACTTTCTACATTTTGGTGACAAATTATCAGCTGTAAAATGTAAACAGACTGGTGTAATTAACAAGCAGACATCAAGTGTGTAATTTGGAGTGAAAAAATTGTAACTTAAGGTGATGGCATTGAACGTTTGTTGTGTAAAAACAGTAACTGATAAAATGATTGGACCTGAGAAAAGACAATTATTGTAACCAAAAATCAGTGTCATGGACTATGTGCAGATGTTGTATGTGATGAAGAATTGTATTTGTTCATTGTAAAAGTCATTATGGTTGATTGATTGTAATCTGTTCGTGTCTGCATTATGTGTACATTCAACCTGCTTAGATTCGTGACGGATTCAATCAATTTTATCTGTGTAAAATTAAGTGAATCCTGGGGAGGGGTTGTAACAGCCCTAATACCTGTATTTTGAATAGTATTGGACTGTGTGAAATATTTGTAGTGAGCTAAAGTTTGCTTGAAAGTGATTTGATATGTTTATTTTGTAATTCTTGTAAATAAGTGTATATAGACTTTGTTTTAGGTAAGAAAATTATTTAAAGACCATTTAATATGTTTAAGAACCGAATGATGCAAGAGAATTTATTAAAAGTTTGTAATTACATTGTATTAATGTAAGTTACGATGTCTACAGGACAATTTTCCACCATTTGAAAGGATTTCTGTAAATAATTTTGTATTTAAGTATCTCTAATTACCATTTCTAATCATTTTGTAATGTTATTAATTAATTTTGTATCAATTCCGATTGTTTTTAATATGTTTGATTGTTTGAGTGATTGTTAATGATCGAGAAATATCGGGCGGATGCCTTTGAAGAATTCTCGTAAATTCGATAGACTCTATATAAACAGATCGCCTGGACAGAGAGTTTTAGTTTGCATTAAGTATTAATTCAGTGTTACAGAGACATTCATGCAAGTATTCAGTAAGTCAGTATTGCATCTTTGGATTGTAACAACTATGCTTGTGAATGTCGCAGACTTGTTTTGATTTGTTCAAAATAAACGAACATCTCAACATAACCTTGTTTTTGGTGGACTTTATTAATTAATTAATGCAGTAATTAACCCACCAAAGAACCTTAACATAGTATTTCCTTTAATTCAGGATATTCAGTTTTTAAACGCCATAGATGGCTGTATTAAATATGAGACACCTAATAATGAAAAAACAACACAGATTTTCTTTGACCAAAATCTCTGTTAGCACAACTACAGTGTCTCTGGCAATAGTCTTTAGCATTATGTTCACAATAAAATGGCATCACAGTTTATAAATCCCTGAAACAAATCAGAAGTAAAGAATACTTTTACAGGTACATAATATACTTTTTAGTACCAGTGCCAGATAAAGTAGCCTAATAATTTTTTTTTTTTAGCTTCAGTGGCAGATGAGTAAGCATAATGACACATATCTAATGTTTAATACTGTGAAAACTCAGGCAAAATTGATTCTACAGTTTTTAGGCAATGCTAGATTATTGTAAAATAAATGTGCTGTAACATCTTACGATATATGTTAAATTTTAACTTTGACTCAAAACTTTGAGATTCTGAAAATCCTTTCAAAATCTGTATTTTCTGCACGATTCCAGATTAAACAGACACATTGCAGATACATTTCTAATTTTTATGTAAGTGGTATGTATTCTACATCTACATCTATACTCTGCAAATCACAAATACTGTGGGTGGCAGAGGGTGCTAAGCACCAATCCTAAGTCAGTGCATTCCAATACCAAATAGAACGAGGAAAGAAGGAATACATAAATGTATCAGTACGGCATCTTATTCCTTGAATATTATCCTTCCAGTCATTGCGACCTAAATAGGTTGCCGGAAGAAGTATTACGTTGCACTCGTAAATTAATTATTTTCGCATATTCTCCAACAAATTCAAATGAAAACGTCGTCTGTCCGGCAAACAATCCCAGCCCAACCCGTATATCAGCTCTGTGACACTTATGTAAGGACTGTAACTAGCAGTCACGAATTGAGCGGCTCTCCTCTGTACTTTCTCTAACGTATCCATCAATCCCTTGCGATACGGATCCCAAATTCCACAACAGTATTCCAAATGCGGACGCACTAGTGTTTTGTACGCTATTTCCTTTGTATGAGCAATACAACTTCTCAAAATACGACCTATAAATCGTACCTTAGAATTAGCTTTGCCTATGACGGAAGTTATGTGCAAGTCCCATTTCATGTTGCTTTGTACTGTTACGCCTAGATACTGCAGGGAATCTACCGTGTCAACAACTGAATTGTTAACTTTGTACTCGTGAGCAAACGGGGTCTTTTTATTACTTATTTGCATTGCCTTGCACTTTTTGCAGTTAAGTGTAAGCTGCCATTTACGGCACCATTCCGAAATAACATCCAGATCGCGCTGAATTTCTAAGCAATCGTCAGAGTGCCTCACTTCCCTATAAATAAGTGCATCTTCAGTAAAAAATTGCATCCTGCAATTGACGTTGTCACGGAGATCGTTTATAAAAATTAAAAAAAGAATTGGTCCTATTACACTTCCTTGAGGAACGCCCGAAGTAACATCTAACTTAGAAGAGGCTTCCCCATCAATGACGACATACTGTGACCGACCAGTTAGAAAATCGCATATCCATTCGCAAATCTGATCAGAATCTGATCTCGAATCTTCGCTAAAAGTCAGTTGTGTGGTACAGAGTCAAAAGCTTTCTGAAAATCCAATAAAATAACATCAACTTGTGATCCTGCATCAAGAACTTTCATTACATCATGCGAAAATAGAGCCAGTTGCGTTTCACACAATTGGTTCTTCTGAAATCCATGTTGGTTTGCTGTAAGTAACTCGTTTTCATCTAGAAACTTCATAATGTTAGAGCATATGACATGCACCAGAATTCTACTGCAAACAGATGTTAGAGATATGGGTTGATAATTCCTAGAATCTCTGCGATCTCCTTTCTTGAAAACAGAAATCACCTGCGCTACTTTCCAGTCAGAAGGTACTTTTCTTTCTTCTAAAGATTTACAAAATATATCTGACAGAAATGGTTCTATTTCTTCCGCGTATTCCGAAAATACTCTTACTGGTATACCATAGGAACCCGGCGCTTTCCCCCACTTCAGGAGCTTTATGATACCTACACTATCCATTTGTACTAGATCCATCTCAAATTCCACACGCCGTGAAAAATGGGAATGTTTTCCATGTTTTCGTCAGTGAAAGAATTTTTAAATTTGGTGATAAATGCAGTAGCCTTGTCATGGCTGTCATCTTGTAGTAGAACTGGCACATTGTTATCACAACCACTTTTTTTTTTTTTACATACGACCAAAATTTCTTTGGATTTTCGATGAGGCTCTTGGAATTGCAACGAAAGTCATTAAAGGCCTTGCGCATCGCATTCTTGACATGTCCTCTTGTAACAGCTAACTTTTGTAAATCACTCATATACATGGACCTTCTTGAGCATGCATGTATCTTCCTTTGCTTTTTAAGTAACCTTTTAACTTCACGTGTATACCACGGGGGATTGTTCCGATCCCTGATTGTCCTTTTCGGTATATGTAAGTCCATACCTTCCCTGATTATATTCATGAATTGAAGCCACATCTCTACAAACAAGCCTCTTGCTTCTATAAAGGCAATGTAATTATCTCTCAAAAACGTTCTTAAACTCTCCTTTTGGACCTTTTTGAACCTGTAAACGATCCTTTCTTTTTTCTTTTTGCGCGCGGCTGTTAATTTTACTGTAGCAATTACAGCTTTATGATCAATTATTCCCATGGTGGTAGAAATTTCCGTGAATAATTCAGACCTATTTGTAACAAGAATATCTAAAATGTTTTCGTTATCGTTGTGGCACCGCGTTGGTTCAGTGACGAGCTTTATTAAAGCGAGTACAGTCTGTGTTTGGATTTTCGAGCAGCAAAATTAGCTGTAATTAGGTTGAAATGTAACCTGGACTAAATGAAAACTGACATTCCGTATCAAAGCATCCAAACCACCCCACTCTTAGAACTGTTCTGCTAAATCACTGTTTGGTTTATTAATTGAAATGGTCGGTACGAAATCAATGAAACTTGGTAAGCATGAATCTTTTTGGATTAATAAAAATAGTGTACAAGTAAATCAACTTCAAACCACTTCTTTAATGGCAAGGTGAGGGTGAATCTAGGTTTGCTGTAATTCTGGAAATAAATGTTGCGAATTGTGTGAAACTTGGTACACGTTTCTCATTGCGTGAATAAAAATAGTGTATGGGTAAATCAACACCAACTCTACAAGGCAATGCATGGAACTCATATATATATATATATATATATATATATATATATATATATATACACCGGCCCTCCAGAAAGGATGTGTGCTATAGATACAAGCATCAATTAATTTGCCGCCAGTTGAATCATTACGATCTGACACCCCTGCGGTTCTGCCATCATCATCAGTTGGCCGATAACACCTGAACCCAGACAGCTGTACAAGCATTATCAGCCTTTGATGACACCATCTGAAAACATAACAGTTGTACAAGCACCATCTGCTTCTACACCAGTTTCACAAGCACAACCTAATGGAGAACTGTAAACAGAAAATTCTAAATTATCATACAAGAGACGGAAAAACATCACAGCCTGGAAGAAAAATATAAGAAAACAGACACAACAAAGTAAAGGAGGGCTTGTCTCTACCAAAGGCAAAACAATTCCAGCTAAGGTCTTAGAAACATTTAACCATGTTTGTTGATACCAATGCAACAATTTTACTGAAGATTCAATTGGAATTTTGGAAGCACAAAAGAATTTCATTAGATACTGTGTTAAAATACAGAAACTGAAGTATTCAATTGACAAGAAAAAAGTTTAAGTACAGTAATCATATTAAATACCAAAACAGTGTGCAAAGACATTTTTTCTGAAAATGTTAACTATTTCTAATAGAAAATTTACCAGCGCAGCTTTCGCTAACACTTCAGTCAAAGGACTTCCAACAGAAAAGTGGCAAACATGATCCTTGAATCTTTAAATTATTTTAATTTAATTGTAACGGGGTGCACACAATTTCCCTACACATCTATTTCCCCCTTTCCTTTACCCACCTACTTTTGCCCTCCACAAATTTCAACTATAAATGTTTTCAACGTTTTTCATAAATTATTCACCAATTCTCTTGGTAACTTATACAATCCATGGCCCTCTTACCTAAGAAAGAAAATCATTTCACACCCTTGTTCCTGAAATCGAGTGCTAGCTTGTGGTCATGGTCATCTTTTTCCTACCATGCATTACTTTTAATTCTAACACCAATAACTATCCATGGTTATCACTAACGTATACCTTGGACAGTCCCATGAATCTCTTCACTCTCCTCCAGAATTCTGATGAATCGAATTCTAGCTCTTTTATCATATCAGTTACTAATTGTGTTTTACGGTTATTTTCAGAGACAAATCTAGACGCTCATCTTTGCAACCCCTCAAACTGGTATTTGATACCCAAAATGTGGGTCCAATACATCACCATATTCAAGCAATGGTCTGACCACAGTTTTGTAACCCAGTTCCTTTACTTCTCTCATACGTACTCTCATTACTCTTTCTATCAAGTGCAGGATTTTGAAACCTTTTCCTACTACGTGTCCAATATGTCCTGCCCAATCGAGCTAGTTATAAAATGTTATGCCAAGATATTTACATTTCAAACCTACAAAAGCAATTCTTTTCCCACCTCATAGACATAATCAATCTTCAGTGTTTTATCTGTGTATATAATAAGCTTTCTCTTCTTTGTATTTATCTTAATCCAATGTTTACCAACCCAACGAGATATCCTGTCCAGATCACTCTGTAGCTGATCACAATCCTCTACTGTTTTGATCCTTTTATGTAGCATTATGTCATCTGCATACAACCTAACTTATGATTGTAAATCATCAACACAATCATTCGTTAAAATAAGGAATAACCAGATTTTTGTTAAATTTATCAGGTATATAAAGAACATGATCATTTGATTCAGAATATTTTATTGTAGGCTATATGCAAGATATTTCTAATGAAATGGACAGGGGAGGTGAAGTTGATAGTGTAGCACTAGGTCTTTCAAAGGTTTTTGATAGAGTGAGTAATAAAATGGTGCTAAATATGGTAAAAACTATTACAGTTGATAAAAGTTAACTTGCTGGGTAGAATAATTCTTAAAAGGTAGAAAGCAAAAAATTTAAGGTAGGAAATGCAGTATCAAAAGAAGTAGGAATTCCACAGGGGACCATTGTAATTTGTTATTCTAATGAATGATTGTGTTAGTGGCTTTCTGTCAGAAGTTAGATTGTTTGTAGATGGAATTATGTTATATAAAAGGATCAAAATTGTAGAAGACTATAAACAGCTGCATGGTGATGTAGATAGGATAACTAATTGGGATAGTCAACATCGGATGAAGATAAATGCAAAGAAGAGCCAGCATATTAGGTACACAAAGAAAAAGCTAAAGGTTGATTATGATTATAAAGTGAAGAAGGAGCTGCTTATTGAAGACTTGAAATGCAAATACCACAGCATAACATTTGATAGCAGTATTAACTGGTCAAGACACATTGGGCACGTAGTAGGGAAAGTGTTCAAAATTCTTCACCTGTTAAAAAAAAAAAAAAAATGAGTGATGAAGGGATGCACTGGAGAAGTAATTGGGGAACAAAACTTTGGTCAGACCTCTGATGGAATATGGTGATGTAGTATGGGACCCATATTTTGGGTATCAAATACAGTAGTTGGAGGAGGTGCAGAGAAATTTGTCTTTGGAAATTACCACCAAAGACAATCAGTAACTAATATGATAAAGGAGCTTGAGGGGATTCATTTGATGATACAAGGAGGGTGAATAAAGTCATGGCATTGTACAAGGCATATATTTGTGATGAAGCAAAATTATTGGTGGCAAAATTAAGAGAGTTGTGTGGAAGGGTAAACATGACCAAGACACAAGCTGGCCCTTGAAAGAATTTAAAGTAAAAATCAGTAGAGGGCAAAAGTAAGTGGGAAGAGGAAAGGAGAAAGACAGGTGACCGGAGCATGCACTCCATCACAAATTTATCAATTATTATTATTATTAAATCAATTTATCTGCATCATTATTTATTTCTGTAGAAAGTTTATAAAATTCTCATTATTTTCAATCACTGTTTCATTCGTAGTAGTAATAGAAGCATGCACTCTCATGCTATAGATTAAAAAAGTTATTAACTCCCTTTGAGTAAGCAAGCTACTCTACTGAATGCTCTCATAAGTCCTAGTCTTTGTCCAAAGCTGCTCAGTGGATTATTAGCTAAGTGTTTCTGGTAAAGTCTCTGGTAGCATATCCATGAATTCCATAAGAATAGGAATGAGTAATATTTTTTGGTATCAGTTTTCAGGTCTTGAATGCTAGATTTGGTAACAGATGTTATTGTTCCGATGAAAGGTATGGAATGCCAAGGTCTAAATATGACATGGCAAACAATGTAATTTATTAGTCTGATATTGGAATTTGAAGTGTTTTTGTGTTAGCTGGGGATGTTAAACCCTAATCAAAAAACAGGAAATTCATGGCTATTTTAGTGGCTTCTAATAGCGCAGAAATTCTATTTACTACAGTATATTTTCTGTTTCTAAGTACCGCTCAGGTAGTAGTGGGAATTTTCACATCTGCATTTAGTGGAGAGGTAATCAGGGGATATATCAGTAATGTGAGGGGATTAGGTCAGACGGTTGTTAGAGTATGGGTGACGAAACACAGATTACAGGTAACATGTATAGGACTTAAAGCGTGTGAAAGGAGGGCAACTACATTATTACGAAGGTTATTCCAAAACTAAGGTCCGATTCGCTGTAACTATTTGAATTGGGCGCCAAGGACAAAACACGCATGTGCGCCGACTCCCGGCATGCCTTGCATGTTAAGCGCCGCCATTAGTGTTGTTACTGTTGCTGTGTGCTGTTTGTAGTGTCAGTTCACAATGTTTAAGACAATTTATCAGCCCGCCGATTGTGAAGTAAGGGCAGTGATACGGTTTTTGTCTGCAAGAAACGTTTCAGCGGCAGAAATTCATCGGCAGATTACTGAAGTTTACAGTCCTAACATAATGAGTGACAGTAAAGTGCGCAAGTGGGTGCAAGCTTTTAATGAAGGATGGGAAAATGTGCATGATGAACCACGGTCAGGCCAACCATCAGTGATTTCAGAAGATTTGGTCAATGCGGTTGACCAAAAAATTCGTGAAGATCGACGATTCACTATTTCAGATCTCGAAATACTCATATGAGTAGATTTCCCGAATGTGAGTAGAACGACTTTGTACAGAATTGTGTCTGAACATTTGAATTTTCACAAATTGTGTGCCCTTTGGCTTCCCAGGCTGCTTACTGAGTCCCAACAAATGGAAAGAATGGCTTATGCTCTTGTTTTTTTGGAGCTATATCATAAGGAAGGTGACAGTCTTTTAGACCATATTGTCACAGAGGATGAGACATGGGTTTCTCACATAACCTCCGAGTCTAAACGTCAGTTGATGGAATGGTGTCACACGTCATCGCCAGTCAAGGTCAAGGCAAAGCAGACAATCTCAACACGCAAGGTTATGGCGACAGTGTTTTGTGATAGACATGGAGTATTGTTAGTCGACTTTATAGGAAGAGGGACAACGATCAATAAAGCAGCCTACAGCGCTACCCTGACTAAACTTCGACGTGCAATCCAGAACAAGCGACGTGGTCTGTTGTCGTCTGGAGTGTTGTTGTTGCATGACAATGCCAGACCCCATACTTCGAAAGAAACGCAAGCTCTAATCAAGAAATTTGGATGGGAACAGCTTGACCACCCACCATACAGCCCGGATTTGGCGCCAAGTGATTTCCACTTGTTCCGATACCTGAAGGAGTTTCTTGGCGGCAAGCACTTCGACACAGATGATGAAGTGAAAGAAGCAGTTAAAAACTGGTTATCTTCGCAGGCAGCCGATTTCTACGACTTAGGCATTCAAAAGCTTGTTGAATGATGTGACAAATGTTTAAAAAAGCATGGAAATTATGTAGAAAAATAGAGAAATATGCAAGGAATGTAAATAAAACAATTGTTTTTGAAAAAAAAAAATATTTTTTTTTTCTTAACCGGACCTTACTTTTGGAATAACCCTCGTATATGAAAATTGTGGTAGATTACTATCAATAACTAATGAGATAAACGAACTGAGTGTGTGGATGGATATTTGGAGAAGAACTATTACTTGTAAGGAAAGTGATACCCATGACCACAAACTAGCACACTTTCTGGTTAAGAGAGTGAGGAAATTTCCAATTGCAGGTAATGGAGGCAGAGCTGGAATAAATTATTTAGAGATGTGTTCGACAAATTACCTCCATCACTGGAAAAATTTAAAGCATAAATTTATTTATGTAGAAGTGGGTATATTGGGAAATTGCCACTGAGGCATATGCTTCACTGCAATTAATAATAGACCTGACAAGCTAGCTAGATCTTGGGGAAAGTCAAGTTTACAAAGAGATAGATGTCTGACAACATCAAAAATGTTTGTAAAGAAATAAGCATCAGATTTAGGAGAGGCTATTCATATGAATCCCAGTTAATGGATCACATCATTTCTGTTATGGGTGAAACAGACAAGAAAAGTGGTATTAAATTACACCAAGACATTTGTCAGATTAAACCACTGGGATAAATCAGGATGTGAATTGAACTGTCCAGGTGACACTGCATCACTGAATAAGACTAACATTTCAGTTGTGATGCTGTGGCCTTCTTTTTGGATGGTTCACCCAGCTAACATAGAAAGGTTTAAGTTGTTTTGTGGAGTGATTCTGAAGAGGTAGGGAGCAAACAATTACAGAAGGAAATTACAGGACTGGAAGAGAAAATAGAAGTTTTACAGTGTAATATGATTGAAGTAGTGCTGTTTATTGTTCTAATGAATAATTCTGATAATTAGTTACAGTTAAAAGCTGGTTTGCTGCTTATGATGAATCCCTTTATGGAGATTACCAAAAGAGAGACTTGTGAACAGTTAGAGTAAGATTAAGGAGGGATATCTACAGGTTACGGAAAAATGATCTGACTGTTTTCAACGCTGTACTGTCGAGTGAGTAGCTGGTCGTGGATGGTGGGGATGGGCGCATTCCAGAGCCCATATGTGGACATTTGTAGTAGCCATGGAGCAATGGTGGGGTGAGCACCATGCATTTGTTATCGAGACATTTTTTAAAAGTGGCAATTCCTGCATTGCTGTTCAGCAGCAGTTCCGTATACATTGTAATGTGGGTCCAAGAGGAATAATTCCAACTCATAACACAATTATGCTATGGGTAAATACATTCAAAGCTACTGGTTCAGCATTAAAAAAGAAGTTGTCAGGCCGTACAAGGTCAGCCCAGATGCCAGAGACTATTGATCGAGTAAGAGAAGTTGTGGAAGCCAGTCCTTGCCAGCCGGCCTGGTAAACAAGCTGCTGCTTTGCACATGTCTGACTGCTCCGTAAGCTGAATAACGCGTTTCGAACTGCACTTCCACCCATACAAAATGGCTATTCTAGAGTAGTTAAAGCCTAATGACTATGCAAAGCGTAAATCATTTGCAGAAGAAATGTTTGCTATGTTGACTGATGAAAAAATTTTAATGATGAGTGATGAGGTACAGCTCCATCTGGATGGTTATGTAAACAAGCAGAACTTTCATTAGTGGTCAGCCACAAATCTGGAACAACTGCATGAACATCCTCTGCATAGTGCTAAGGTTACTGTGTGGTGTATCGAAAAGTTGTATTATTGGGCCATACTTCTTTGAAGAGGGTGGACGAACCATCACAGTCAATTCACAATGTTATCTGTTGATGTTTAAAAACTTCCTGATACCTGAACTTGAGAGAAATTGTTTAGTGTGCAGGAGGTCGTGGTTCCAGCAGGATGGGGCAGCTGCCCATACAGCCAACGAGGTTATGGGCATTCTGAGAAGCAAGTTTTGTGGCCTAGTGATATCGCGTTTTGAGGACACTGAATGGCCACCTTGCTCCCTAGACCGTAGTGTTTGTGATTTTTTTCTTGGGAGTTTACACAAACAAACCCCGCACACTAGACAAACTGAAAGAAGACATACTCCAAGAAATTGCCAACCTGCCTCATGGAACATTAGAGCAGGTGTTCAACAGCTTCAGTGCAAGGCTGGGAGAATGCTTGGTCAAAGATGGACATCATTTAAAGGACGTTATCTTCCCATTTAAATGGATGTAATTGGTTGTTCTGTGCGATTTTCATTAATTTACATGAATACCCTTCTGTAATAAGCAATAAAATATTTAGTATCACTTTTATTTTTCATGTTATTTTTACTTTGCCGCACCCTGGAATTGGACAGATAAGTGTGAATGGGAGGGAAGTGTCTCTAAAACAGGTAGCTTACTATATACACAGGTATCAAAGTTAAAGTTCTACATCACCATATCATATAAAAAATATTGCCATTAGAAGGCATAAAAAGTAAATATCTGAGCATATAATCTAATAAGTACACAGCTGGGCAGGACATTTTAGGGAGGTAGTTGAAGTTTTAAATTGCTAGAGGGGATAATGAGTACTGTACTTTAGAAGAAAGGTAATTGGTCAACAAAAGTTTCATCAGTATGATCGTATTGAATGGAAACAACAATTATGGATATCCAAAACAGGGATCTGAGGGTGGTGAAGGAGGGAAGATAGACTGTAATACTTGCCAGAATTGAGTAGTATGTGGAAGGAAGAGAGGTCCATGGCAATAAAACAGCACTTGATTTCAGGCATTTTCAGTTAAATATACACTACAGTGTGACTATTACACATGAAATGAGATCGTCAAACAAGTTAGACAGACATGTGTATTGCAATCCTACAATGGACATTACAGTATCTTAGTGAGAGCTAAGAGTGCAGTGTTAGATCAGATCAGGATACAAGTCATTAATATTAAAGTTGTGGAGTATTTTCAATTCTTTTCAGTGATGTGTATTATTCTAAAAAAAAATTTATGTAAAATACATATTCTCTTATCAGCAAAAATTCAGTAATTTATATTTCATTTTAACCTGTTGTCCAATCATGACAATAGACATAACATGTGGCAAATCAAAACTGTCACTAGGTCATACCGCACACAATTAATTTTATCTCCATGAGTGCACACAAATAAATAATAAGTAACAATTACCTGATTTGGCTCTTTGGTCAGCACAAGTTCCCTTCGATAATGATAAAACTCCCACACGAGTGATGGATTCCTTTCAAAAGCTTCAGGTGTGGCTAAATTTTGGGCTTGGTATGTCCTCCAAAAGCCACCTGCACCTCGAAAAGTTGGAATTCCAGATTCTGCTGAAACACCAGCTCCACTCAGTACAGCCACTTTTCTTGATTTTGTGAGGACATTTTTAAATGCTGCCATATCTGAAATAGGTTGAGTCCGTGTAGCCATGATCACTGCTTTGTGAAAAATTCTTCCATAAGAAAACAAAGCTGGCTTGAATGTTGTCATCCTGTGAAATTAGAAATATAAACTATTAAACATTCGAGAATACGATGTGTAAAATACAAGCATGGCAGAAAATTAATAATCACTGTCTCCTGTTTGTTAAGTGTTGATCTTCAAAGGTATGTTACAATTTAAATAATAATTAATAAGGTTAAGGATAAACAGAAACATCAACACCCAACATAACAGATTATATGGCAACACAGAAACAAGTATATAAATTTTTTAGCCAGTGCCCTTCTTCAGCAGGAGAGATTGTTAGATTTTATTTATTTTTGTTTATTTATATTTACTTTACTTAAAATTTTAAATTATTTTCTCACTGCTCTTTTTCCCTGCCCATATTTTGCACTGCTCAGGCATTAACTCCAATTCACTACTCCATCCCGTTTGAATTAACCCCTACCATGAACCATGATCAATGCTCAACACTCATTTTGTGATGCAATCTCTTACAGCATCAACCGTCCACAATGTTCTACTTGTAGATGAAGGACTAAGACCCAAAAATTTCAATGTCTTTTGTGTTTTTATCTTTCATGTGTTCACAGTGCACAGGCATCATATAAAACAGCTACCATCTTTTCCACACCAAATGTTTCCTTCCTTACAGTGCTGCAACCCCTCTCCAGATACACCCAAAATCTGTCCCAAAGCTCTCTCTTCCTGTGGCTACCTGTCTCCGATGGTACAAAAACAAATCTCTCATGCCACAACCCATCATCCAGATACCAACGCTGCACCTCTTAAACTAAATGCAGCACTGCTTCATCACCCAGTTCTTTCCTGGTCTTGAGTTCATAAACTTAATCCTTTGTCATGGGAATGACTTCCTACATTTCTTCCCTAAGATGTACACCCTTCTCCAAAAAATCCTTCCTACTGTCCCATACACATGCTTTAGTAGACCATCCAATCTCAAGAACATCTTGGTTCACAAGTAATCAACTTGTAAAACCCCCAAAACACCACACAAATCGTTCCCATGCTACAGAACCCACTGCAGAACACACAGCAAGCTCCCAGCTACCACCACTTCTCCAATACCATTACAGGGGAAACCTTTCCCATCATGTGGATGAACCACAACACACCTCATAAAACAACTCACATGCCTCCACTGTACAAGTTCATATATAGACCGAACCACTAACCCACTCACCCGCAGAATGAATGGCTACTGACAAACAGCGTATACCAGTAAATTATTACCTTCCAGAGGCAAAACATGATGGTGCTCACAAACTGAATAATTTCAACAACTGTTTTACAGTAAGGGCTATCAGAATTTTATACAATACCACAACCTTTCCTGAATTCTGCAGATGGGAACTAGGTTACCAACAAATCCTTGACACCAGAAACCCTCCCAGCCTTGATCTCCAATAAGGCCATTCCAGTATATCATTTCTTAAAATTTTATAGATCTTATACTTAAAAGTTTTGTTTTTGTTTTTATATTTATTTACTCCATGCTAATTAGTTTAGTGATTTTTCCCCCACTTCCAACAATAGCATTTCTCCAGAATTATTGATTTAGTACTGGCTTGCCCCCTTTCCACCACCAACCCTGATGTACAGTCCACACCACCAGGGTTGCTCATTCACCAAGCGTGCAACAATATGATTGCATCTGACCCTGCCGATTGTCCCATCTATTTTCAAGAATAAGGTGTCAACACCAGAATATTGTATTAAATGTGTTCATTTTTTTTGTGTTCCCAGTCGCAGTCATCTGTGGTGTTGAGTTTTATTTACTAGCCTCAAAGCCTGTCAAAAGTGATGGGATGAACGAAGTGTACTGACAA
Source organism: Vandiemenella viatica (assembly GCA_031002005.1). Classification (NCBI taxonomy): domain Eukaryota; kingdom Metazoa; phylum Arthropoda; class Insecta; order Orthoptera; family Morabidae; genus Vandiemenella; species Vandiemenella viatica. The sequence continues at coordinate 45,089,279 of JARYHS010008075.1, forward strand.
GTAATTTCTTTGTAGTTGCTCAACAAAATAGAACTGTTATAAAATAAAGCTCAATGCAATTCCTTGTGCCTTGCGCTTCAGCAGAAAGTTTCAGTTATCGTTCTGGTCCAGGTTGCATTTCAACATAACAACAAAGTTTGCTAATATTGTCACTAAAAATTTAAAAAAATAAAAGCTTCAATCATAAGCAAATTAATTCATTATTTGTACTGCATGTTGGTGTAGTCACGCATCACGATATAAACTTGACCCAAAATCTTAACGGTTTCTAATATCCTTTTTTTTTTTTTTTAAATCTACATGATTCAGATTGACGTTTGAACAGCTGACACAATTAGATGTAGCTGAAATAATGGTGTCAGTAAAAGCAAAGGGTATTAAAGATAAATATTAACAATAAACGTTATGCCACATAATATTAGCTTCGATTGTGATCTAGGCTGCACAGGTCGTGATCATTCAAAATGGAGTAATGATTTAAGTAATAATGCACTCATTAAAGCAAATTAAATTATTACTTAAAAAAATTGAATTACTCACACCCTCTACTGTAATGCCAGTCGCAATTCTGAGCAAGCAAAAATAACAATCCAATCAAAACTTCTGCTAACATTGCTGATCAAAAATTAAAGTTTTTATCTTTCATACTGGCAAAGAATTTAACTGAAACATCTAAATGAATAACAGCAGCTGATTTAAATTTTCCACTGCCTTTCAGTGTTTAGGCAATTAATTTCTTCACAGATACTTAACTACATAGAACTGTTATGAAATAATATGCATAACCTGGAGTGACATCTCTGGCCATTATTAGTTCAGCAATGAAGGCGAGGAATGCGACATACATGGATACACAATGACCAAGATTAACATTTAATAGTATATATCCTTTCTTAGTTACATTGTCTTAAAGCATTTTCCTGCACATTTTTATTATTGTTATCACAGCCTTGTCCCGTGTTATATTGCACATTTCTGTTTCGTTATTTTGTTCCCTTCTCTTTCCACCCTTCCCTTGCATTTTTGTGTTATTTTGTTTCCCACTAATTTGTTTTTTGGGCGGCCATGTAGCTTAGGTGGTAGAGCATCTGACTATGGCCCAGAGGACTGGGGTTTGATACCTAACAAAGCAGAAGATTTTTCCTCAAAGCTGAACATCTGGAATGGCCCCCCAGGCCCACTCAGCATGCTATCAAATGAGTACCATGGGGGAAACTCTAGAGGAAGGTAAAAAAAAGGGCCGGACCATGTTGCTGACCACCGCACGTCCATTCTAGTGCCTATGGTCAGGCAGTAGGAATGCAGAGCTATACCTCCACTAATCCTATGGGAATATGGATTGAAAGTTGTGAAAACCCACTGCCTTTACGTCTTACCTTTAATTCGTTTTTTGACACCTTGTCTCCGCACCAAAATGGCTGCCTGCTTCATTTACTGCATCCAAGTGACACCACTTCAACCTGCTACCCAGTTATTCTTTGTCCTTAATTTTTATGCCGTTTCTGTTTTCCCTGCAGCCTGCATGTTTTTAGATACATTTGCTATATGATTCAGTTTTCATCCTTCATTACTGAATATTTATAGGACAGCATTTCGCTGTGGTGGTTTAAGCCTTTAACAGTAAGTAAATTATGTGTAATATTGCCTCTCTTTGTCGGCACAGCACTTATTATTTCATCCTATTTAAAGATATTTATGCATTTGTTCTCACTTGCAGTTGCAATTTTACTATGGGACTCCATTATGTGCATAAAGCATTTTTTCGTATATATAAATTTTGGGACAACGTTTACGCTGGGTGGCCTTTCGGTGCTTAACATCTCTACCATCTTTTATTTCTGAGAGACTTTCCACTCTTTATCTGCACAGTTATTCTTTCAAAAACCTTTTATCTGTTGATATTTTTTTTGTACTTGTCTGTTCACGTGATCAACATTTTACCCCTAGTCTTCAGTACGCGCTTTATGATGTTCCTGTGCGAATAATCTCTGAACAGTATTTCCTCTCTTTCTCAATGTATAGAAGAGTCAGCTTATTAGTACAGAGGTAAAAAAAATTAAATGTTAATTATGATTATAAGACAGAGAAATAATTGCTTCGTGAATACTTTGAATGTAAGTATCTTGGGAAACATTTGATAACAAACTCAAATGGGTATGACACATTGGACAGGTAGTAGGAAAAGGTTACAAAATCCTTCACTTGTTGGGGAGTATGATGAGAGTATGTACCAGAGAAAAAAAAAAGTGAACTGGGTTACAAAACTTTGGTCAGACCATTAAAAAACGGATGCTAGATTTGTCTCTGGAAATTATCACAGAACACAATCTGTAACTGATATCATAATCACTAATTCTACTCTATAGCAGTGTATAGATACTTGTAAAAAGTATTTTGGTCTTTGGATCACTTTTTTTTAAAAAAAGTTCCCTGTGCAATACACTTTTTCCTGTGGCAGATCAGAAGATATGAAGAAAAGGAAAAAAATAAAAGATAAACAAAATAATTAACAACTGAAAAGCCTTCTTTACTGACAAGAACTTGTATTTAAAAGATAAAAAATCAGAACCAACATTACAATTTCAACAGACATCTTTGTTACAATGAAATTTATCATCTTCATTTTTTCTTGAGTAGTTTCTCACCAATTTGTGAGTAGAATGTCAACTGGAAAAATTAGAATAAAATAAACAAACATATTACTGTTAAAAATCTTGGAAAATATGGCAGTTCACAGTAATTGGATTAACTTATTAATATGTTTTTATTATTATTATCATAATAATAAGTAGTGTATAATAATTATTCTAATATTAATTATTCTTATTAATAACAAACACAAAAAATAATAAATTCCAAGTAAATACATCCATAGCTATTTAATTCTTGGATGATACACATTCTTAAGTAAGCAATTATTAATACTTAAATAATTAATACTAAAAAACGGGAAGTGCATATCAATATGCACTTGCCCAAAAGGCTACATCTGCACATCTCACTTGGACATTGAATGATTTAATAGCAGTGCATACTAGAAAAGGTTTTCAACTTAAACACATGTAATCTGAGATCATAAAAATTTAACAGCAATAATTTGCATTCAACTGGTAAACAGTATAATGCCTATGCCATCTCACGGCCAATTGGTGAACTAGATCAAATCAATGGCACTATATTAGTTATAAAACAACATAAATGCCATCTTGTGACTATCTGCAGAACTTTTGGAAAGTCAACATAGTAAAGAGCTGTTCGCAATGTCTGAAGATGCTCAGCTATATAATTTGAGCCACAAACAGGTGACAGAAAGAAGTTTAATCGCTAAATTTAGTCCTGCAATTAATTACGAGACTTCCAAAGATTACTACAATTATAATTTGACAAGACTTCAAGAAGCATTACATGATCTGACAATCCTTAATGACAAAATACATGACTTTCAGTGGAACAAAGAATACTGTGAGGATGTCATACAATGTGAAGAGCACATGGACATCGCTAAGAGAACAAGGCCGAAAAATCGAAGAAAAACTGCACATTTCACCAACCATATCTGTGACGCATGCTCAACTTAAACCTGTGAGGGTGACTTCTATTACAAGCACACTATCAAGCTACCAGACATTTGATTGGAACAATTTTTGGTGATGTAGCATAGTAGGTAAGGTTCTGAGAACTATGTCAATCCTCCACAGATAGCAATCCATAAGTCTCTACAATCAACAAGCACATCTTCCTGCGTGGCTATTTAGAAGGCGAGCCTAAGAACTTAGTTGAAGGCAATCCAGTAATCGCTGACATTTTCGAGGAAACAAAAAGGATTCTTGTTTCATACTACAGGAACAAGAATCATATTAAGACAAGTCCATCTAGAATACCTTGAAGAGCCAAAGGATGTGTTACATGCTTCCCCTGAATCATAGAATCAAAGAATTCAAGCTTTGCAAGCCTTGGAAGAAAAGGTTGACAACTACGAGAGAATGTTAACTCCTTAGATTTTATGTGCCTTCCCTGTAGACATATTTTGTGTTCGATCCTTGCTTCAGAATATGTTTTATTTGTTTTCTGTGGGCGTTTTCTTTGGATACTAGTTGTTGTTGGTTGTATCGCATATTCATTTTTTTCCCCAAAATCCACCAAAACATCCATTTCCACCCTCCCCCCCCTTTTTGAAGGCTTCACAACTTTTTGGATTATAAGAAAATTACCAACATTTGAAACATAGCCAAAGAAGTCTTCAAAAAGGAAATTGGACATTACTTGTGCACCGAAAAACAATTTTAAAAAAATTGCTTGCACATTAAAAGTAAATACTGCCAAAATAGAGGCATTTATGTCAGAAAGGTAACCTGTAAAAATTCGAACACTAGGGACTCAAAAAGTTCCAAGATTAGCATGAAATTTCTACAAGTGATGCCACTTTTAAAATAAATTCCATTTTTCACCACCGCATACCTGTATTTTTTGCATGATAATGTATCCCTGGTATGTTTAAAAATTAAAAGAGGAAGAAATATCTTTTCATAAAAGTTTTCTTGTATGGAAGCAATTTATGTTTCAAATGTTTGTGTGACACTCAACAACCAAAAATTTATTAATTCTTCAAATAAAAACATGGTTCTGTAGTGCAACAAAAAGCAAAAAAGAAATGTAGGGGGGAAAAATGCACATACAAAAAATATCAAACCAAACAAAGTTCAAACGAAGGATGTTCTCAATTCCGTTACCACTCTTCAACCATGCAGCTACCTGGACACTACTTCTTAGTTGCTTCTCTTTATGTTAATAGCATACACTTAAAAACCACAGGTTCTTCATCTGAGATGAAGTGTAATGCAATAGGTAAATAAATAAACAAACAATAAATTAATTTTCATTGACAAAAGACCCATAATCTTTTATTTGCAATTAAGAAAAATGGCCCACAATATCCAGTTATTTAATTGTTGTCCTCATCTTATACCTATATTATAGCTTGCATTTTGCTCATCAATATCTCCTTAAACTACTAATTTAATTTATAGTTTTAGTCATTCTTATAAAAGATTCCTATTAATCTCTAACTTTTAATGATTCTCAAATTTAAGTCGTTACATTTTTAAGCTCCGCAGAATAAAAGTCAGGGGTTGTTTCTGTAGCTAGCCCAACAAACAAGACCTCTATTTTCGGTGTTTTCCCACTATAGGCTTTTGCAAACTGTTGTCCACTTTGTATTCAAAACAAAAATTTATTAATAACAAGAAATAACCAGCAAAAGACAATAAAAACAGTTGAAAACTTGGATAGTGGGAAACGCTCCATTTGCAACTGCAGCATTTACAGGCACGTGACATCACTAAAGTGACCACAAATCCTGGAGCGTTTTCTGTCACATGACCAATAAAAAAAATCTAATTTTTCTTTTTTTTTCCTAAAAATAATGCACCTTTCTTTTAAAAAAAAAAGAGCCTCCTGAAGCATTAATCTATGTGAATTACTACAATTTGTAATATATTTTCAATACTGTCAATTATTTTATTTATTTAATTAAAATTGCAATGAAGCGCCCGCTCCGGTGGCAATTTTCCGCCCTCTTCTGCACCCAACCAAATTTGCCCTCTTCAAGTTTTAAATTAAAATCTTTTAATATTTTTGGTAAATTATTCATAATTTCTCTTGGTAACTTATTCCAATCCCTGACACCCTAAAAAGAGAATCTTACTACACCCTCATGCCTTAAATAGAGTGCCAGCTTGCGGTCATGGTCATCTTTTCCCTTCCATGCATTACTTTTAATTTTTACACTAATATATTTCCTAATACTGTTCCCATAAGTTCAATAACTCATACTGATGAATGGTTCAGTAAAATTAAACTAGTAAATTTAAATCTAAACATTTATAAAAGTTGTGTTAAGACAATGGAAATGAAAATTTAAAAAATGTGTTTAAAATTTTTATATAAATATATTTTTTCTGGCAATTCAACCAACATATCGGTAAAATTTGAAACTGATTATATTTTACCAAAAACTCCAGTTACTACATGCAGTAATGTGGATTACTTTAAAGGAAATTTTTGGGATGAAAGGATTGAAAGTTTTATTGGATATAAGAGAATTGTAGACTAAGAATTAAACCCATTTTCTTTGTACAATATATTCATTGAGTATAATTTATTGTAACACAAGTACATGGATTCTTCTTGTAACCAGATTCACAAATTTAACAATACATTTGTTCTGAAATTTATCACCTGATTTTTATTTAAACACTCTACTTCCAGATTAATCCTTTTGTAACAGCTAAATGTTGGATGGGATGTAATGTTTGTAGCTGGGTGTACTGCCACCCTTATACTTGTTGCTAATCCACACAAGTTGTCGTTACTCTGCCACAGATTTCAGAAAGAACTCTTCTGTACCTTGTTATTACTTGAAGACTTATATAATATTGGTAACCATGGAAGGAACATACTGGCATACCGCTGAGCACTGGGTAGGATTGCTCACAGATTTGAAAGTATATGTTTATTTCAAAGCACAAAACCCAGGCCAGTACCAGATCTGCATTACAATGAAAGTTTAAGACACTGAACTTCAACTTGAAGAAGGCAGGTTTAGAATTAGAAAACTCTGCGCCCTGATTAGCACATGTTGATCTGATTAGGTTACTGCACTAATTCAACTGTCTTTGCAGCTCATATTACTGCTAGGCGAGATAACAGAAAATGCCCACGATCTCGCAAAACACTACACATGGTCCACACACGGACCGACTACCACACGAAGGCATGTCACCTTTTTTCGAATACCTGGAAATTACGGCACTTTCAACATGACTGTCATCTTGCTCATCTTGCAGGCAACCATAATTCCTTTTGGTTGTCACATAACCTAATGGACCAATCATGTGTTTCTTTAACACTTGGTACACCAGAGATTACTTGGTATAGCCTGTCCACTCTACTCTTTTTCTCCGTTTAGCCCTGAAGTCGCTGTTCTGTCTTGCCGGTTAACATACCCTTTGCCGGCTAGACCCCTGTATCAAAACAGTTTGCTAAATCTACACTCTGAACACTCAGATCACATTTTTTTCAATGTTTCTCTTTCTTTTCTTCCCAATGTCATCAGTAGTAATTGCTGTAGTGTGATCACTAATTGCATTTTCTGTTGTTGCCACAGTAGAATCAGAGTCGAAAGAAATCCCATCATAATAAAATGTGTCACTATCAGCATCCCCCTTTGAATACAATTCATTACTATGATCTAACAAAAAATGTAATTTCAATTGTAATTTCCATCTTTAAAATTATTTTAGCACTGACATAACTATTTGCATCAGCAGGTGCGTTATTTGCTACAGTAGAGTAAATGTAGGCATTAATTTTAGATTTTTCTGTTCATTTTCTCCATTCTAAGTGTCACTGAGCTATTGACAGTCACTTTATTAGCAACAGAAAAAAAATGTGTATCAAATATATCAGTAATTGAAAAATTAGGTTCTACTGAATATTCTTTGATATAAATGTCATTCCTGGCCTGATCATTTTTTCCCTATTCCTTTTTTAAAATGTCCCATATTGTCTTAATTTTATTTTCACAGTCATGAATTTTATGTATGTAGAAAATACTTTTATATTCTTTAATAACCTTTTCCAGTATTTTGCAATACCACTTGTAATGTGTTTTAATATTAGCATTGTGACTCTTCCTAAAGGCAATAAATAATTTCCTTTTACAAATGTATGATGTTCTAATGGCCACAGTTATCCATGTTTTTTGTTATTTTTGGGAACCTCGCACCTTTTCACAGGGAAGCAATATTCAAAGTAATTTAATACAATGTTACCAAAATATGTTGTAGTTTTTATTCATACCTTGTGCCCTGTAAACACGTATCCAGTTGGAAGTATTCAGGCACTTTCTAAAACAACTAACTGATTTATCATTTATTGCTCATTGAAGTTTAAAAGCATTACTCTTTGAACCAGTTACTATTAAAGAGTCAATAGTTAATAATTGAACATCATGGTATGAAATTACATTGATAGATGGCTTGATTGTATAACTGAATTTTGAGGTCATTTCTATTGATAGCATTTAATTCATTTATATGAACTAGCAGTTCATTTACATTTGATAATCCACTGATATATTGATGTTATAAATTAATCTTTACAGATTTTGGTATCTCAAACCACTTAATTAACTACTTTAACTAATTTCTGTTAAATACTAATCCTTTCATAATACACATTGGCACCATCTCCTTCCCTCTACTATTGAGGTGTAGTCCATGCCTATTATAACAGTGCCTATCAATACCATCTACAGGTTAAGGCCATGTAAGAGCCAATAACAGACATAAAAAGTTCCAGATCCAGACTCATTCACCTCACAACAGAGTTCACCTATGGCCGACCACGGCATCTTAGGACTGAAAACATACTGACCTAAGTGTAGCACTTTGCTTTTGCTATTTTCTCCAGGTCATCTCTAATGCTACGACTATCACCCCTGTCCAGACTATTTCCCAATCCTCCAATCACTAAATGATCCTGATCTGTGAACTCCTTACATAAAGAACCTATACCTTCAACCACTTGAGCAAGATCAGCACTAGGTTTAAAGAAACTCATGACCTGGAAATCTGATCCTAATTTTTCCTGCACCAAAGGACCCATACCTCTTCCATGACTACTACCTAGTAGTGAGATTCTGTTTTTCCTTAACCCGTTCCTACCGGCTACTGGAAAAAAGGGAAATTTATAATTTCAATTATATATTTGTATAAAGGTACTTGAAATTAAACACTCATATTTTTTTCACATTTTTTTTGGAACTCAAAGTGCTAATCACTAAGCCGGTACTTATGAGTACCGTCAGGGACTTTGTGTATCACAGGATGTACAGAAATAGCAATTAAAATCAATTATGTTCATATTGGTATGAAACGTTTGCCTCGTGATATTCAAAAATCCAATTCTTTTTGCTCATTCAGACACAAAAGACATTGCAGTGGAACATTTGGAATGATGTTTTGACTGTATTTTCTTCATTCTACATACTTCACATCTTCATCTGATTTTTACAATTTAGGGACAGTGTATACCACTGTTTCCCAATCTTACATCTTTCATTGTGGAATAGTATGACTTCTGTTGTTTGAATGGATCAGGGCTTGGTGAAATATATATATAGATGACCTTTTATTTTTACCGATATCCTTCATAGTCATCATACCTTGTGCAAAGTATCTTCTAAAAAAAATTCAGACTTTTTTCAAATATCGGACCATTTATGTTATAGGCACTGACAAATAAAACATCCGGAATTCCCAAAAACAATCTTTACCATGATATCGGTAATCTTCTGTCAGCATTGCACAAAGCCATCAGCTGATCAGCAGTATCAACCCCACACATGAAGATATTGTAGTCCTTGACGACTACTGAGCATGAAATTGTCGACTTCAATCCATCTTTTTCTTTGCATATAACTAGTGGTGTAACAGGGTGGCAGGATGGGCAAAATGCTACGGAACCTACTGCCGAAGGTGGCCCCCCATGACCGGCCAGAGAGGCCCCCTGGTCCAAAATCCACCAGGTCACCAATCCAACCCGAGAGAGGGCCCATCTGTTGAAGTTGTCAGTGTAGTGGAGTTTTACCGCTGCCATGAAAATTTGATTCTAAATGTAAGACCTTTTTATCATTCCATTTCCAGTAGCAAATACCTAGGTTTGAAAATTCATTGTCACAATCTCCTCTTTTTAGTTTTCCATCAGCAGATTGTTAGAAAGTCCCTTGCAGTAGGGTCTGATTCTCCCACAAACAAAAGTTGTTTCAGTTTTTTAATAATGAAACTGATTAAAAATAATGATAATACTAGATAACATTGTCATTGCTCCATTTTTTTTCAGTCAATTCTAAGACCACTCTTTGACCTAAGGAGTAATCTGAGAACATTCCAGTCATTTCTTCATTTTTGCCTTGATAAATTATAAACTTCTAAGAAAAGAGCTGATAAATTGTAAACTTCTAAGAGAAGAGCTTCAATCAGACGGTATTTCATAAAAATATCCATTTGAAAATATCTAAAACAATGATAAAACCAATTGTATACTTGCTAAATCTATTGACCAATAATCTGTATAAAACTACCCACAACTCCCTGACGGTACTTATAAGTCCACGTTGGTTTTTCTAGATTATTTAGTAAAGAAACTAGAAAAACATATTTTATAGGTAAAAAATATATGGTTAAATGTTCAAACTAAAAAAGTAATAACAGAAATTGACACTTACCAAGTAAATTATCATCTAAAAATTCATTGTTATATAGCACTTGTTACTATGGTCAGTATGCTGTCAAGCCCCAACTTAGAAAATTAATTTCTCGCCAATTTCATGCAGAATTTAAAAATAAATGTTGTCATTGTCCGACTTAATCATACAACAATACATCAACAGGCTTAACAATGCAGTGGACACTGGTATTGTCGAATTATATGGTGGTAAATACAGTGGTACTTATAAGTACCGTCAGGAAGGAAAGGGTTAATCCTTGCCTACTAGACTTAACTACACAACTTTTCCTACAAGTATGTTGCTTTTTCCCTACACATAGTTACAGAAGGCTAATCCCTATCTAACTCTGGTAACAGGGCAAACCTATTTTCCACGCCAAAAGCAAAATAATCAGAAGCCCACTTTGCCCTTTTCCCTGTTGCCAGTCCCCAACCATCTCTGTTTCCTCCCACCAACACCTTCCTAGCATCTATCAGTTCAGCCTGAAGGGCACTAACCCTTACCTTATATTCTAATATCTTCCTGTGTTAAATACAATCTATACAGAATTAAGGAAGAGCCTCCTCAATTGCTCCATTTTTAATGCCGCTACAGTTTTCTCCCCAGTGAAACCATTTCTCACACCCTTCACAATAAATTCCCTTCTCAATAATCCACAGAAATTACCACACTTGTCACTCATGATTAAAAGCAATTATTAAAAGTAACTAACAAAACAGAGTACAGAATGCAAGAGAAACTTTTTTCAACTTAACCTTACAAAAAGACTGCTAATTAATTCACAAGTAAACTTTAGCTAAAGACTCTACAAATCAGTACGTAAATACACTTAACACCACCTACCAAAAAGATCACTAGTATTACAAATACCAAGAACTAAATCAAATTTAAATGATATTTATGCTTGCTAACAAAAATCTGAGATTGCCATGGTACAAAACAACGCCACACAACCTATATCTGTAGGACATTAACCAGGTTGCTACATCTATGACAAACTATAGTCCAATCCTCATTACACAGATTTTTTTTTTAACAGAAGTTCCAAAATTATAACATGCTTATAAAAAAGGCTCAGGCACATTTCAGATTTTTTTAAAAAAAAACTCAAAACTACTGGCACATTGGAAGAATTGTCGCAGCATCATAATTACAATGAACATTCAGCATCAAAGCCAGTGTGTGGTTGGTCATGAGGATACTGCTATGATAATACAATAACAAACACAAGATGTAAAACTAACTGTACATATTTTTTTAGTGCAATTTGCAAACAAAACAAATATACTGTAAATAGAAACAAAGTTGAAATTACTGTAAAATAGTGCACAGTTTGTTATATATATAAAAAATAAAAATAAAATGTTTGCATAATTGACCTTCAGATTATCAACACACTACTGTGTGACCAGACACACAATATGTATTAACCAAATGAATAACAATGTTACTATAGGCTCGATGCTACACTAGCCCACTGATCTACATGCAAAAAATAAAATAAAAGAAAGAATATTGTCAATTCTGACACCTGAAATTGTTGTTTACTCCACTGGATTTATGTTACCAACACTACTAATTGTTGTTGGCAAGTACCATGGCCCCTTCCACCTACAAAAGATCCTCATTAACCTATTTTGTGATGGAGCACATACTCCAGAGGTAATTTCCGTATACGCTCTTCCCCCTTTCTTGTTCCTGCCTACTTTTTCCCTCCAAGAATTTATATTTTAAATTCTTTCAGCATTTTAGGTACCTTATTCTTCACCTCCATTGGTAATTTATTCCAGTCCCTGACTCCCTTATCTACAAAATAAAGTTTTACCACACTATGGTGCCTGGAATCAAGTGTCAGCTTCAAGTCATGGGCATTGTTTCCCCTGGAATGCCACTCTCTTACAACTGAAAATGTATTTGGCAAATAAGCAAGCAACAATGCAGAGTAGCCTCATATCACAGATGTATTACCAGATTTTTTCCTGGTGATTGACATAGTTATTTTTTTCTTATGGCTTTACGCCTCTTCGACGTTGAGGTCATTAGAGGCGGGATGAGACTGGGGATAAGTAAACGGGGAGGAATTTGGCCATGGCCTTTCGAAGGAAGCATCCCAGCATTTGCCTGGAATGATTTGGGGAAACCATGAAAACCCCTAATCTGGATGCCCGGACGAGGATTCAAACTGGCATCCTACCAAATGTTAAGATATTCACAGCTTTTAGAAAATATGGTTCATAGCTTATACTTGCTTCTGGTCTTATATAGTTCGAGTATGGTATCCATTTTATATGAACAGTTGAGAATTGGTATTACCAACACTATGTTGCACCAAGTCTTCAATAGCTACTCCTTTCAATTCATTTAATTTATTTTTTGCTATCATATCTTTAATTTAAATTGAATTACATGTTTAAGATTCTACTTGCAGACCACATACCTTTATACACAACAAGTAAAAAAAATGCTGTTTTAACTGATAACACTAACTGGTTTCTGTTATGGAAAGGTCAAAAAATATTATCCTTGAATGTAGGGAAAAACTGCACATTTATACACCATTATTTATACAGTTCATCAGTATTTATCTGGTTTGTCTAAGTAAAAAAGTCAGGAACAGTACAAATTGTTACATTAAATCTGATACCTTTCAAACAGTAAACACGAAAAATGACTAGTTACAGCAGAAATACCTGATTAGCTTAATACATACACAGTGATTTTCCTACTGAAATCGTAGATGATTTCTAAATGAAAACGACTAAAAAATAACACAACAATGAAAGGAAACCTCTAATTTTCCAATGTAGCATTAAATGCAAGGATATAATTCAAGGTAACAAACAATGTGCTCAGAAGCAACTATCCCTTAGGTCTGAAATTGTACACTCATTTCCTTTTAAGAAAAATCACATATTAAAGTTAAAAGAAAATTACCTTACATATTATACCACATGAAAATTATGATATGTGATATCATCAGCAGTATGGTCTTGGCCATTTCAAAACACATCTTCGACAACAAGGATAACATCTGCAGTAGCATATGTAAAAGTGTTGTCAAGTTTTTGTAAGACCATATATATATCACACTTCTGCAAGAATAAGGCTATACGCCGAAACATTTTGAATTTCTTTTTTGTGTTCGTCATTTCCAGCCGCCCTCATCTGTGGTAAGTGTTGGGTCTTATTTCCCCATACTTCCTTCGTTTTATATATATATATATATATATATTTCAACTAGCACAATTTTTTTTTTTAACCTGTGATATAGACAGTTGTGGATGATGTTAACCCTTTCGTACCGGCTATTGGAAATAAAGGGAAATTTATAATTTCAATTATATATTTGTATAAAGGTACTTGAAATTAAACACTAATATTTTTTTCAAATTTTTTTTTGGAACTATAAGTGCTAATCACTAAGCCGGTACTTATAAGTACCGTCAGGGACTTTGTGTATCACGTGACATGTACAGAAATAGCAATTGAAATCAATTATGTTCATATTGGTATGAAACGTTTGCCTCGTGATATTCAAAAATCCAATTCTTTTTGCTCATTCAGACACAAAAGACATTGCAGTGGAACATTTGGAATGATGTTTTGACTGTATTTTCTTCATTCTACATACTTCACATCTTCATCTGATTTTTACAATTTAGGGACAGTGTATACCACTGTTTCCCAATCTTACATCTTTCATTGTGGAATAGTATGACTTCTGTTGTTTGAATGGATCAGGGCTTGGTGAAATATATATATAGATGACCTTTTATTTTTACCGATATCCTTCATAGTCATCATACCTTGTGCAAAGTATCTTCTAAAAAAAAATTCAGACTTTTTTCAAATATCGGACCATTTATGTTATAGGCACTGACAAATAAAACATCCGGAATTCCCAAAAACAATCTTTACCATGATATCGGTAATCTTCTGTCAGCATTGCACAAAGCCATCAGCTGATCAGCAGTATCAACCCCACACATGAAGATATTGTAGTCCTTGACGACTCTTGAGCACGAAATTGTCGACTTCAATCCATCTTTTTCTTTGCATATAACTAGTGGTGTAACAACAGGGTGGCAGGATGGGAAAAATGCTACGGGACCTACTGCCGGAGGTGGCCCCCGATGACCGGCCAGAGAGGCCCTCTGGTCCAAGAACCACCAGGTCACCAATCCAACCTGAGAGAGGGCCCATCTTTTGAAGTTGCCATTGACCCCAGTGTAATGGAGTTTCACCTCTGCCATGAAAATTTGATACTAAATGTATGACCTTTTTATCCTTCCATTTCCAGTAGCAAATATCTAGGTTTGTAAATTCACTGTCACAGTCTCTTCTTTTTAGTTTTCCATCAGCAGAATGTTAGAAAGTCCCTTGCAGTAGGGTCTCATTCTCCCACAAACAAAAGTTGTTTCAGTTTTTTAATAATGAAACTGATGAAAAATAATTATAATACTAGATAACATCATCATTACTTCATTTTTTCAGTCAAGACCACTCTTTGACCTAGTGAGTAATCTGAGAACATTCGAGTCATTTCTTCATTTTTGCCTTGATAATTATAAACTTCTAAGAGAAGAACTTCAGTCAGAGCGTATTTCATAAAAATATCCAAACCAATGATAAAACCAATTGTATACTTGCTAAATCTATTGACCAATAATCTGTATAAAACTACCCACAACTCCCTGACGGTACTTATAAGTCCACGTTGGTTTTTCTAGATTATTCAGTAAAGAAACCAGAAAAACATATTTTATAAGTAAAAAGTATATGGTTAAATGTTCAAACTAAAAAAGTAATAACCTAAATTTATATTTACCAAGTAAATTATCATCTAAAAATTCATTGTAATATAGCACTTGTTACTATGGTCAGTATGCTGTCAAGCCCCAACTTAGAAAATTAATTTCTCGCCAATCTCACGAACAATTTAAAAATAAATGTTGTCATTGTCTGACCTAATCATACAACAATACATCAACAGGCTTAACAATGCAGTGGACACTGGTATTGTCGAATTATATGGCGGTAAATACAGTGGTACTTATAAGTACCGTCAGGGAGGAATGGGTTAAACGTTGCTACAATCATCCACGCACACTGACACACTAGTGTCATCTATCTCAATTAAAAACATGACACTAACACCATATCAAATTCCAGGTACCACATGTTGTACCAATGTGTTTGTTTTTGTGGCTTTACACTTCGTCGACGTCATTAGAGATGGGATGGGACTGGGGACAAGGAATTGGGATGAATTTGGCCATGGCCTTTTAAAGGAAGCATCCTGGCATTCACCTGGAGTGATCTGGGGAAATGATGGAAAACCCAAATCTGGATGGGTGGACAGGGATTCGAACTGGCGTCCTCCTGAAAGCGAGGCCAGTGCGCTAACTGCTCACCCACCACACTCCATGTGAATGATTTTTCATTCTGCTTCAAGCTACATACCAACTTAATTGTCCCCAAAAAATCAAGCAAGCTTAAGATAACTCTGAAAACTAAATTCTTCATGCCTTATGCTGTACAAAATGCAAGATTTTTCGGTTTAATTCTAGATGGGGATACCGCTGCCTCGCGACTGTTAACGTGATGTCATCGTGACGTCACGTTCACGTACAGATCAACATAAACTGATATACTGAAGGTAGATCAGATGCAGGCGGCCGCTGGTAAGCGGCCGCAGACATCCGATAACATAACCAGATGTTCAATGTTTCAGGTGAAGCTCGCATTTCATCATCATCCGGCAGTGAACCCGCGAAGATTAGCAATATTTTCTAATATTTCTCTGATGAAATGCGAGCTTCACCTGAAACATTGAACATCCGGTTGTGTTATCGGACATCTGCGGCCGCTTACCAGCGGCCGCCTGCATCTGATCTACCTTCAGGATATCAGTTTATGTTGATATTGTATAGCTTTAAATTATTGTGACCGAGCGTAGCGAGGGCACAATACAATAATAAATGATGACTGTACGTGAACGTGACGTCACGTTAACAGTCGCGAGGCAGCGGTATCCCCATCTAGAATTAAACCGATTTTTCAATCTGGTCCAGGCTGCATTTCAACTTAATCACCACTACAGAACAGCCTGAAAATTACAAGATTTTACTTTTGCTGTTGCTGGGGCATTAAAAACGTGTTTGCAAATGCTCCACAAGAATTATATGGTGGTTAATACAGTGGTACTTATGTCTAAGGTAGGCCCTATTGTTGTTTTTATTTTAATATGGACTTTTTCTAGAAAGGTAGGTATATCCACAGGAATATGTGAACAACGATTCTACTATAATCATGGTGCCACAACTTAATGTAGGATTCTTATGTAAAACCAGAAATTAAAAGTGAAGAATAAATTTGTTTGTCATCTTGCATAGATCTCGAGATACAATGTCTCAAAAGTGTGGTGGTTAGTTTGAAATGCGGGCTGGACGGGAAGAAAATTTTTACCAAAACCAAATTTGATAACGGGTTCTTATGTAATGCAACGAGACAAATTGAAAGTGAAAAATATTTTTTTTTTTTGATATCTCGCTTAGATCTTGAGAGATACCTACTGTCTCGAAATTGAGATTCAGTTCTACATCTATACTCTGCAATTTACAAATGTTGTGGGAGGCACCAAAAAAAAATTGCCAGAGCCACAAGGAACTACACACTGCAATGCACAATGGATGTTTTGTTTTCTTACTACCAGTTATGGTTAGAACTAAATGTGTCCTGGACCAGGATAAAAACGTCCTCAAAGCATGGGGAACTGTAATCATAAATATTTTTTTTAGACTACATATAGAGAACTAAGAGATATCAAATAAATTTACTCTTCACTTTCGATTTTTCTAATCGAGTTACAGAAGATTCCATCATCAAACTTTGGCCCTACAGTTATGATAGTGCTGCCCTGTGTACTAAATTTCAGACCAAACGGACAAATCATTCTTGTCAGGCCGCTACTGAACCACTGCATATTTCAATATGCATTGCATTTTTAAGTAGACAAACATAGGTACATCATAGTACACGAAGGGTCCATTACACCTGTTGGTTGACGCTATAGAGTTTAGAGTACAGATGACATTGCTAAGCCTATTTTAGTGAAGTCAGTAACTTAGCGTTAATGTGGGAAGTAAATTAAACATTGAATTCATAACACCTTTTACTATACCACATATTGTTCAATACCCTAATCCTAGCTGCACTGATCCCAATACTTGTCCAACTACTTTCACTCGCATTAAGTAAAAAAGTCCACCCTGTACCGCTAAGTAGAAAAAGCTTGCATAGCTATTTACCTATAAGTATAAGATATATTTCCGTATATTTCATTTTGCTACCACCACTACATAGCGTAGACCGCTGGTGTTTGTATGTGGTAGTGGCCTCAAGTCTCCCACGGTGCACTATGATGATTAGATTTCTGTAGCTATGATGGTGTGGGAGATATGGTAGTTGAAAGTGGTCGACCTGGGACTCTTTCATATTTCGACCAAAGACGTTCGTATCCCTATAATTCACCTTTCAAGCGCAGACCACTGGCGTTTGTGTATGGTAGTAGCCTGGAATCTTCCATCGAGCACAATGGTGATTTCATGTCTGTAGCTATAGCGGTGTAGGAGATATGCTGGTTGAAATTGGGACATTTTCAAATTTCAACCAAAGATATGTGTGTCCCTATATTTCTCTTTGCTACCACAACCATGAAGGAAGGAAATATATGGAGGAGAAGTGAGGTTAAAATGGTGAAGCATGCGCAGTGGCGGCAGTGGCGATAATGCGCTTCCAAGCAATTGCGATATTCCCAGTATATCCTGAAAACTAAGCAAGATATCGAAAAATTTTATTCTTTATTTTCGATTTGTCTCGTCGTGTTACATAAGAATCGAATCATTAAATTTGACTTTTGCGAAATTTTTCTTCTCGATTTCAACTCAAGACACCTCACTTTTGATACAGTATATCTCTAGAACTAGGTGAGATATCGAAAAATTTTATTCTTTATTTCTCATTTGTCTCGTCTTTTTAAATAAGAATCCATGATCAAATTTGACTTTGACCAATTTTTTCTTCTGAATTTCAACCAAAACCATTTCACATTTGGGACAGAATATCTCGAAAACTAAGCAGAATATCAAAAAAAATTATTCTTCATTTTTTATTTGTCATATCGAGTTACATAATAATCCATCACCAGATTGCGGCGTCACTTCTACCCTAGAGTCCCCTTGAGGTTTTTGTACATATTCCCCGTGTCTGTATGGAAGCGGCCATGCCCCCTCCACTCCGGCCATGCTCCCCACTCCTCCTCCGCCCTGCTTCACTTCAGTGCGTGGTGAAGGTCTCTTGCGTCGTCTCCATATATTTCCTTCCTCCATGACCACAACTACATAGCGCAAACCACTGGTGTTTGTGTGTGATAGTAGGAGTCAGTCTCCCATCGTGCACTATGGTGGTTAGATGTTGGAAGCTATGAGGGTGTGGGCGATATGGAGGCTGAAAGTGATCGACCTGGGGCACTCTCATATTTCGACCAAAAACGTGTGTATCCCTTTATTTCACCCTGCAGCCCCAACTACCTAGCGCAGACCTCCGGGCTAGTATCATGCACTATGGTGGTTAGATGGTGATTACCATTGGGAGTGTCGGAGATTTGGTGGTTGAAAGTGGCATTTTCTTATTTTGACCGAGATGTGTGTGTCTCTATATTTTAGCCTGCAGCCACTGATTCTTTGTGCAGACCACTGGTGTTTGTGTGCAGTAGTAGCATGAAGCCTCGCATCATGCGCTGGTATGGAGGATGCTTGTTGGTAGCTGTGGGTGTGTGTGAGGCATGGTGGTTGAAATTGGTATATATTTAAAAATAGTGACCCTTATATTTGGGAATGGTCGAAGAAAGTGTTTTAAATATTACTTTGAATTTTCCAGCGCAGAGCACTGGTGTTTGTGTGACTGAAAAATTTTAAAAATGAATATTTGAATGTGAAAAATAAATATATAAAGATAAAAAATTCCAATGTGTAAAAGTGAATATTCGCGATCTCGGTTAGTATGTTTGAATTTTATAAATAAAAGTGTACATATAACTGTTTAAGGCGAAGCGTGACGCGGTGCATTAGTTGAATTTTATAAATAAGAGTATGGGTATCACAGAAAAATTAAAAAATGAGTAGTGACGTATGGAAACTAAAAATATAAAGATAAAAATTCCAGTGTGAAAAAGAGAATATACGCTGTCTGGAATCATATCTCTGACTTTTTTTAAATAAACTTGTATAACAGAAAACTTATTTATTTATTGGCCTTTAGCCTTGTCGGCCATACAGTCAGCCTTTATAAGGTTTACATTGATGTGAACGTAGAACATTCATTTAGTTATCAAACTTAAAAAGTGAGTAATGACGTGTGAAGAGTAAATATATATCAGTTATAAATAATACTGCACATATAAAAGAAAAATTAAAAACTGCTTATTGTAGCGTAAAAATACAAAGATAAAAATGGAAAAGTGTAAAGGAGAATATTTGGGCTCAGATTTTAACATTGATAAAGCGGGACACCATTGACAGTTGGGGAGGGGGGAGGTGTTCTTGATAAAAAAAGTTGCTATATATGGAGCAACAAATATTTTTATACAATGCAAAAATAGTATTGTAATATACTTTTTTTAATTTCAATACAATTTACAAATATAATACATTAAAAAATTATGTTTAGTATTATTTTATTCTTTGGCATATTTCTAATTTGATTGCATTTTTTTTCAGTAGATTGCTATCATTGTATAAGAGCTCATGAAATTTTTCACAAGACTTTGTTAAATTATATTTCACACAAAATATGGTTTCAAAGTCCTAGCACTTAATTGTGACTTTTCTGATGTCCACACTTTGTTTACCGTAAAAAAACGCGTTTAGTCGCAACATTAGTTCCTGGTAAAGACTGCGCGTATTCTACAATTGAATCGTTTATTCCTGAAAGGACACATGTCCAAATTTTAGCAAAAAGTATGTTTTTGCAGATTTGAGTTATAAAAGTGTAGGCTTCTTTACTGTCGAAAAGGCACATTCTCAACTGAACTCTTTACAATGTTGTAGCGGTTTGAAATCCGTGTGTATTATTGAATAGCCCTTCTTCCGCTATATTGGTTATATTGTTAACAAACTGTGCTCTAAGCAGATTGTTACGTTAGTAGCTTATGTTTCTAAACAGATGTTAACACTACAGACGTTTTATTATATATATTATTTCCATAATGTGTTTTTTTGTCACAAGATATTATCTCTCTTCATAACTACCCGAAATCAATGAATCAGGTGTCATATTAAAGTTATGGTCTCCACCTTGGTCACATCAAATTTTAAGAAAGGATTTTTTCAGAATTCGACCCTTAAAGGGCAAAAATGTCAACAATTCTAAAATGCTGTTTTTTTGTGTTACGAATCATTTATCTCCCTGCATACCTACATGAAATCGTTTAGTGAAGTTTCATTTTTAATTTAATTTAATTAAATTGCACTGGAGCACAGGCTCCGGTGGCAATTTCCCTACACACCCATCTTCCCCCTATCCTGCACCTACCTACATTTGCCCTCTACAAATTTTATCTTTAAATTCTTTCAAAGTTTTCGGTAAATTATTCATCATTTCTCTTGGTAACTCATTCCAATCCCTGACGCCCTTACCTAAAAAAGAGAATCTTCCCACACCCTTGTGCCTGAAATCGAGTGCCAGCTTGTGGTCATGGTCATCTTTTCCCTTCCATGCACTACTTTTCATACCTATTGCAATATCTTTCCCTGCCTCATCGCCAGTATATGCCCTGTACCCTCCCATGACCCTCCTCATCCTCCTCCTGTCTTGCAATGAATCCCATTTCAGCTTCTTTATCATATCCGTCACTGATTGCATTCTGCGATAATTTCCAGAAACAAATCTAGCAGCCCTTTTTTGCACTCTCTCCAACTCCTGTATTTGATACGTAAAATGAGGGTCCCATACTACACTACCATATTCGAGCAATGGTCTGACCAAAGTTTTGTAACCCAATTCCTTGACTTCTCTCGTACATCCCCTCATCACTCTCTCCAACAAGTGCAGAACTTTGAAACCTTTTCCTACCGCCTGTGCTATGTGTCCTGCCCAGTTAAGATTGTTATCAAAAGTAATTCCAAGATATTTACATTTCAAGTTTTCAGCAAGCAATTCTTTCCGTACCTTATATTCATAACTAACCTTTTGTTTTTTATTTGTGTATCTAATAAGCTGACTCTTCTTTGCATTTATCTTCATTCCATGTTTACCAACCCAATTAGATATCCTGTCCAGATCACCCTGCAACTGTTTACAATCCTCTATCGTTTTAATTCTTTTGTACAGCATTATGTCATCTGCAAACAATCTAATTTCAGATAGTAAACAATCAACACAATTATTCATTAGAATAATGAATAGCAATGGTCCCAATACGCTACCCTGTGGCACATCCATTTTTACTTCCAATTATTTTGATACTACATTTCCTTCCCTAACTTTCTGTTTTCTCCCTTTTAACAATTCTTCTACCCAGCAAATGACTTTCTTATCCACTCCAATGGTTTTTACCTTATTTACTACCATTTTATGGCTTACTCTGTCAAACACCTTAGACAGATCTAGTGCTACACTATCAATTTGGCCTCCCTTGTCCATTTCATCTGAAATATCTTGCATATATCCCACCAACTGAGATTCGCATGAATATCCTTGCCTGAAACCATGTTGCCTGCTTGAAAACCACTTACGTTCCTCACATATATTTCTGATGTGGTTGCATATCAATCTTTCCATTAATTTACCTACCACTGATGTCAAACTGATTGGCCTGTAATTCTCAACTCTATTTCTCACCCCTCCCTTATGTACCGGTACTACTATTGCACTTTTCCAGTCCTGTGGTAAGCAGCAAGTGTCTAGACTCAATTTAACTAATATTTCAAGATAAGGTACAATGTCACATCCGGCTATCTTTAATATATCTGTAGTAATATTATCTTCACCAGCCCCTTTATGTTTTTTCAGCTTTCTTATTTCCTTCATGATTTCCTCAGGATGGATATCAAATTTTTTACTATCGTCATTTCTAATTGTGTTTTTAAGCTCGTTCTCTGAATTAGACCCTCCTGTTTCTGATTCATTGTCCCTAATGCTTTCACTGAAGCAGTTACTTAAAATCTCTGCATTTTTCACATCGTCAGTAACTTCTTCTCCATCCTTATCTATAAGTGTCTCTACACCCTCCCTTCCCCTCAGTTTCCTGATATAGCCATTGAAATTTCTAGATGCATCAGTCAATGGCCCTCCTGCAGTGACAATACTCTTCATAAACCCATCTTTAGCCTTTTTTTTGCTGTTATTAAGTCCTTGTTTAGTTGTTTTAAATATTCCCTACTACCCTGCTGTCTCTAAACTCTGTTATGTTCTTTTCTTACCAACCTCTTTAACCTTCTCACTTCCCTATTATAGTACACTAGCTTTGCCCGCGACTTCGTCCGCGTGGAATAGTTATTTTGGGCATCATATTTATTTTTGCAAACAACCTCCTCAGCTTTATAAATTATAGCAGTTACCCACGACTCTGTCCGCGTCAATTTCTGTTATTATTTTAGACAAGTTTTTGCAAATTTAGTTTTTAAGTTTTTAAAAGAACATAATTATTTTAAAGTACTTCTGCGTAAATTATATTTTTAGTTTTATTTTCTTGTGGCAGAAGAACATATTGGTTTTCTCCACAACCCGATCTTGACAACGCGACATATCCCGAGTGAAAAGCAGTCTTGACGTAAACCGATTCCTACGTGTTTAAATGTTTGCCCCTGTGATTTATTAATTGTAACGGCGAAAGATAGCTTAACGGGAATTTGAATTTTTTTAAAATTAAAAGGTAAATCATTTGGAATCATTGGGATGCGAGGTATAAGCACTGTTTGACCAACTGCTGGACCAGTCAAAACTATTGCAACGATCACGTTATTGCGTAGAAACTTAATTTGAAGTCGGGTTCTGTTACATAAATTTGGTGGTTTGAGATTTCTAAGTAAAATTATTGGGGCACCTATTTTTAACTTGAGGGAATATGGGGGAAGGCCACTTGGGTTCAAAGAATTAAGAAACTCTTGTGGGTGGGTAATGTACCGCATCTTCTTGATCCATTACGTTATCAATAGATGTGTAGGTAACTATGTCTCCTGGAAGTTTACTTAAATTAGGTCGTTAATTTCGTCCACGCTACTGTTTCTCGCCGCCAATATTGCCCTTTGACACATCCATTGATGATCTTTATTTTCTATTTCGCTGATTTCAGGGTAAACTTTCGATATGAAGTCCTCAATGTTACTTACTCTTTCTCCTAAATAGCGATCAATTTCAATTTTATTTTCAAAATGAGGTACTTTCCCGTCTCCTATTAAAAGTAACTTTGAAGGAAAAGTTATACTACCTCCCCCAAATGTGCTCTCATATTTGTAGTTAATTTTAAAATGTTAACAAACTTCCATAATGGGGAACTTTTAAGGCAAGACTTTACAATGTCTGCTCTAGTTCCCCTTACTATTACTGGTAAAGTTTGTCGAAAGTCCCCAGCAAACATAACAGTAATCCCACCCATGATTTTATCACAGCGTCTAATATCTCTAAGAGTCCTATCTAGAGCCTCCACATGAGCTCTATGGATCATGGTACATTCGTCCCAGATTATTAAACTGACATCTTGTAAAACTTTTCCCAAAGGACCATTTTTACATATAGAGCACACGCTATCTTTCTGTAAAGAAATAGTTAGGGGCAGTTTAAAAGTGGAACGAGCTGTGTGTCCACCTGCTAATAAAGTTGCAGCGATACCTGACGACGCTACTGCCAAAGCTAGCTTTCCCTGAGACCTTACTTTTGCTAATATAAGATTAGTAATAAAGGTCTTGCCGGTTCCACCGGGAGCATCAAAAAAAATGCTTTTCCTTCATTAAAACGAACACTTCGCATAACACAATTATACGCGGTCACCTGGTCATTAACTAATTTTGGTTCATTTTGAGTAGTATACTCATTTAATTCATTTAGATCATACGGTTTTCGCAACGCTACTTCTAACGGATCCAGATGATTAAGTGAATTAATCCTTTTTGATACAGGAAGCCCAAAATCGGTTTGTGATTTATCGCAAATCTCATGAATTTTATCTTCAATTATGATTAGTCCATCATTGTATGTTAATGTCATATCTTGACTCTCATTACGCATTCTGTTTAATATATCTTCACATAAAGCATTACGAAATTTATTCCATAACTCTAAGGGGTCAGATGGTTGGCGAAATATAAGGATGATGGTAAATAATTCTCTTAATTTTGTGGCTGGCTCGGACATGACAGCATCTGACATTGTATTTTGCCAATGTTCATCTCCCTCCAGTAAACCTAACTCCTTGCAAGCGCGTTGATAAGTTTGGCAAATAACACCATTCACGGTCCTTAGATGTTCAAATGACATTGGACCGCGAACATGTTGCAGTAACATTCTTAAATAAAAACATTCAGTTTGAGTTGGATGAATGTTGTAGACACGGCCTAAAGTTGTGTCTTTTTTTACACCGGGATATCCTTCAACATCTTGCCCACGTCTTCTTCTAGAAAATTAATTGCTTTGCCATACGTAATACTGGGGTACTTCGTGATACAAAAGGGTTTTTGCAAAATCGTCACTTTTGCAAAGATCAAAGAACGCTGTAAGTGTCGTTGATGAAGGATTATTAACGCGATCTTGAAGGTTTACATTATTATGAAAATAAACTCTTTGTCCATTTTCCAAATGAACTGCTAAATGAACTACTGCCGGAAGACGTTCGTGAATAGGAAATTGGAAAATTCTCCAGAGCGCTTCCGAGGAACTTATATAGCGACCATTTAGATATTATTCCACTTCATCGTTATTACTTTGTAACGAAAATGTGGCTTGATCAGAACCTTTATGAATTTACTTACAGATGTACTTAATAGCTTTGACCAATTCACAAAACTCTACGTTGATGTGTGCATTGAAAATTCGTGATAGCACTGGATTATAGAATCTGGTTGTACTTTGTTAGCCAGCCACAATAAAATGTGGGCGTGAGGTAAGCCTCTTTTTTGCCATTCTACGCTGTAAACAAAGGCTTTAGATGGTCCAAAAATATTTTTCTTCGTTGGTAGGTCTATCATTTTTTTGAGTTTTAAATGAAACACTCTAGAAACCAAGTCATGTCTGTCGTAAGAATGTTGATCGGGTAATAACTCAATTTTTATTTCTGGCCATTCGGAGTTACACGTAAATGTAATGAAGAGATCTGGTCTTCCAAATTTCCTGACATATGTCATGGCATCTTGACTTTTTTCGTTCATGTATCTGGGGGATCCTGTAAATGACGACGGCAATATAACATGCTGGCCAATATTAGAAGCGTTTATATTGGCATCATTAACCACGCCATCTCTTAAATGAATGTACTCTTCTGCTCTCAAATTTTTTTTTGATTTCTTTTGATGAATTCAAGCCTCTCAGAAATCATTTTTGCCGCCATATCAACACAATATGCTGTTAAAGTCATTTATTCTCACCATGAGTCTAAATGCATAGAACTGCATACATGATACAGTTTTAGATCTAGCAGCAGTATTCTGCTGTGGAATATTTATACAATATCCGTCATTACCAAAGGGAAACAGTAAAGGATACTGAAATGGATCATAAGATCTATGAATTTCAGAAACTCGTTGAAGTCCACCATCTCGCGCAGTCAACACAATATCTCGGGGACCTTTGTCTTCATCTATCAAAAGAACAGTTACTTCATCTACTATTGGCACATTATACCGACCTCGATGCTCGTTAGGAGGTTTCACATCAGCATGAATAATAAGTTTTAAGTCATTCGGTGGTCTATTTTCCAGATTGTATTTAAAACTTTGAATATACGTATTATGATCGTGAAGATATGTTTGGAGAACGTCGATAAGATCGGTTTGCAAGCTTGGATTTAAATT
The DNA here is from genome assembly GCA_031002005.1 of Vandiemenella viatica. Lineage (NCBI taxonomy): Eukaryota > Metazoa > Arthropoda > Insecta > Orthoptera > Morabidae > Vandiemenella > Vandiemenella viatica. Next base: position 45,115,634 of record JARYHS010008075.1, read on the forward strand.
TGAGCGCAAGGATACCTGATCTGCATGGGAAACAAAATATATTTGCAAAAATTCGGGTTGTGCCCCTTCAGCTGGAAGTAAGTTACCGATCAAGTGATAAACTTGCCCTTGGACTTTAAAAGTAGGCATAAAGTTTCCCTCACGAATAACTTTGGCACCAAATGAAGTCATCTGAAATAGTGTATTATATTGTCTTGAGTGATTTAAGAAATGCTTTGATGATGGATGTGAGCCTGATATCAGTTCTTTTAAAACTGTAGTTGGTTCCGGAATTGTAGGTATATTTACTTTGCCACCTCTACAACACAGTCCAGGAGCTTCAATCGTCCATTTTTTTGCTTGGCATAAATTGCACATTTTATCCATTCTGCCAAAAATCAATATCATATAGCTCAGTATAGTCAAGGGTACAATCATAAGCAAACGCAGCATTTAATAAATTAAGTTGCCTGCGAGTTCTATTTCTTGCTGATCGTGCATTTTGCTGTGCTAATCGATGGGATCGTTCAGTGCTTGATTCCCGATCGCGGTTAGCAAAAGTTCGGGAATTCTGTGAGGCTAACCTTTGAGAACGTTCAGCGCTTGATTCCCGTTGTCGGTTCACCAAAGTTCGAGATCTCTGTGAGGCTAAACGTTGAGAATGTTCAGCGCTTGATTCCCGTTCTCGGTTCACCAAAGTTCGAGAACTCTGTAAGGCTTAACGTTGAGAACGTTCAGCGCTTGATTCCCGTTCTCGGTTTATCAAAGTTCGGGAAATTTGTAAGGATAAACGTTGAGAACGTTCAGCGCTTGATTCCCGTTCTCGGTTTATCAAAGTTCGGGAATTTTGTAAGGATAAACGTTCAGCGCTTGATTCCCGTTGTCGGTTCGCCGAAGTTCGGAAATTTTGTGAGGCTAGACGCTGCGAACGTTCAACGATCGATTCATTAGCACGGTTTTGTTCACTGATTGCTCGTTGAGTAGCCAACCTGTGCATATTTTCATCCTCTGTTTCATTGCTGCGCAAAACTCGCAGCCGCTTTGCAGTAGCAGTCTGCCGAGAAAGCTGAGATCTTTTTCTAGGCCTTATAGTGACGAAGAAAGAACGTAGGAAATGAAAACTTAACTAAACCGTAATTCATAATCAATAAAAAAACAAACGTAAGGTTAATAATTAGGAACCTAATTATTTTTACCTGTATTTGGTAATTACGTCCATAAAATGAAAATAAGGTAAACTAACTGTATGCTTAAAGTAAAACCTAACCTAATAACAATAATTATGTAGATGACACCTATTTCCAGGTATTATCTACAACAAAACAAAAAAGTGTTAATTATTGTTATATTATTAGAAACAAAATACTATCCTTAAAACAAACAATACTATAAAGAAAACCATGACACCTACTTATAATTAATTATTTACATCAAAACTAAAAAAATGTTTTAATAATTGTGAAATTATTAGAACCAAAATATTATCCTTAAAACAAAATGAAATAGTATTTAAAAAGTATTATTATACGACAATATTATATCGCAAAAACAAATAACGCTGCATACAACCGTTCAGAAGGAAGCCGACCGCGCGTAATATCTTCTAAGATGTTCATTGAAATTAAGTGATGCCAAAGACAATTTTGTTCACAATTAAATACTCTTAATCAACAACACATAAAAGTGTTAATAATTGTGAAATTATTAGAACCAAAATATTATCCTTAAAACAAAATGAAATAGTATTTAAAAAGTATTATTGCACGACAATATTATATCGCAAAAACAAATAACGCTGTATACAACCGTTCAGAAGGGAGCCGACCGCGCGTAATATCTTCTAAGATGTTCATTGAAATTAAGGGATGCCAAAGACAATTTTGTTCACAATTAAATTCTCTTAATCAACAACACATTTATTTGGATAAAGATTAATATTATTATGTTGATACAACTCTAACAAATAATTGGTAATAATGCATTAATTTCGACCAAATTTGATTACCATAAAAACGGTTCTAGTGAGTTAATCTTAAAAGATAGACATATACTGTCGCGGACATTTTTTTTTGGTCATTTCAAGAGGAATAATCCTTTCCTACATATTTTTTTGGTATCTTGAACCGTTTTCGCTGCGCACGCAACAGAAACCCTCAAAGATGAATAATTTTCCCCGTTTTTTTTACATTTTCCATTGTTTCTTCGCTCCTATTAGTCGCAGCGTGATGTTATATAGCTTAAAGCCTTCCTCGATAAATGGTCTATTCAATACAACAGGAATTTTTCAATTCGAACCAGTAGTTCCTGAGATTAGCGCGTTCAAACAAACAAACAAACTCTTTAGCTTTATAATATTAGTATAGATAGGTTCTCTTTATTTTCTGCTTTGGAATAAATTTTTCTTCCCACTTTCTTATTATCTCCTTGAACTCTTCCCACCTTGACTCCACTGTACCTGAGCCTTCCTTCCATTCGTTGAATTGTTCTCTGAAATATCTCTTCAGATTTGAAACCTGTACCTTTTTATATTTGTACCTATTTCCCCCTTCAATTTTGGCTGCTGGTTTACTGAATCCTCTAATATCCATCAGAACTGCGTCATGATCACTTATTCCTTCAGTTACTTGATACCTCAAAAGGTTTTCATCGGGCTTAATTAGAAATATATCCTAAATATTTTGTCCCCTAGTGTTTTGCTCAACCACTTGTGTAAATGCTCCTTCCCTTATTAAGATATTTGTAAATCTTTGTTCCCTTGTGTTATTTATCTTATTCCCTTCCCAGTTCACACCTGGTAAATTTAAATCCCCGCCGATGATGATCATTCTATTCTCACCTCTGAAATCTGAGTATGAATTTAATTTCTCCCCAAGAGCCTCATCCCCTTCTGCCATTCTTCCACTGCGGTAAACAGCCAACACTCTGATTTTTTCTTTTTTATTACCCCAGAAATCTACCCCAAGTAACTCATGGTCTTGATCTATAAACGCCAGTGAACTGTGGTAGTTTTTGCTAACTAGTATGAAGACTCCTCCACCAATTGCTCCTCTATCTCTGCGGTACACTCTGTAACCATCAGGAAAAACCTCACTGTCTAGTACTTCTTCTTTTAACCAACTCTCTACCCCAATTATTACTTGTGGTTCGTGCATCACTTATGAGTTTGCAAATTCGATTACTTTGTTCATTATACTTCTACAGTTTACCATTAACACCCTTACTACTGGCTTTACATTTTCAGAATTTATCTCCTCTTTCCCACTTTTACCGCAGTCAGTTATTGTTTTTAGCCATTTCATCTATTTCTTTAATATCTGTGACTTTTCCCATCGCGAATCTGCAATCAGTATCACTTTGATAATCTATTTCTGTCCATTCACCAGCAACCCCTAACCTAAAAAAGGCACAGTCCTGACCCCATCATCACTGGAAACGGGCTCCCTCACTGCTTTAGCTAACAACTCAGAAAGTACTCCCTTCCCCCTTCTATTTAGGTGTAGGCCATGCCTAGTGAAACCCCACCTACCTATGGTGTTCACAGGCACAACCCCCAACACAGAACTAATGCATTTCCCAAGTATTACTTCCGTTTCCACATTAACCCGTCTCACAGCATAGTTCAATTGTGGCCGGTCATGGCGACTTAGGACCTGCATGAGCTTCACCCTGGTATGCTGTGCCTCCTTCACCGCCTTCCTCAGGTCACTTTCTATACTATAACTCGCGTTTCTATCAATACTATTTCCCGCACCTCCCACTAACACTACTCTATCATCCTTAGTGAAACTCCTACAAAGGGAACCTATTTCCTCTATTACCTGGCCTAATGTTGCACTAGGTTTGAAAAAACTTGTGACCTGATATCCTGTACCTAACTGATCCTGCAGAAGAGGGCCTACACCTCTCCCATGGCTACTACCTAGCAGCAGAACCCTTTTTTTCCTATTCTTGCCCTGCACGCCCTTATTCCTAAAGGTCTGCTGCATCTTACCTACTCCTACTGCTACATCTACATGAGGCTCTTCTCCTCCTGAAAAGATTAAGATCTCCCCTTTGGTGACATCATCTATTAAGACATAAATTTTTCGATATTCCACCCTTAAAGGGCAAAAGAATCTATATTTCTGCAACGCGTTTTTGTGTCACGGGCCATATATCTCCCTTCATCCCTAACCAATATAGATAAATGGGGTATTATATTAAAGAGGAAGGTCTCCGCCGCGGTAACATTAAATTATAGGACATTAATTTTTCGTAATTCAACCCATGAAGGGCAAAAATGTCAATATTTTTAATATGCTTTTTGTGTCCCGAGTCATTTGTCTCCCTGGATATCAACTGAAAACGATAAATGAAGTAGGATTATGAAGAGTAATGTCTCGGCTTTTGAGACATCATATATTAAGGAAGAACTTTTTTTGGAATTCAACCCTTAAAGGGAAAAAGTATCATTGGTTCTACGACGCATTTTTGTCATGAGCCATTTATCTCCTTTAACACCTTTAAATTATAAGAAATTAATTTTTCGTAGTTCAACCCTTGAAGGGCAAAAATATCAATATTTTTAAAATGCTTTCTTGTGTCTCGAGCCACTTACCTTCTTGGATACATAACCGAAATCGATTAATGAAGTAGGATTATTTAGATTAGTGCTTCAGCTTTGGTGACATCATATATTACGAAAGAATTAATTTTTTTTGGGATTGTACCCTTAAAGGGAAAAAGTATCAATGGTTCTTCAACGCATTTTTGTGTCACAACCATTTATCTCCATTAATATATATTTACCGAGATAGATAAATGAGGTATCATTCTAACGATTAATGTCTCCGCTATTGTCAAATCATGTTTTAAGAATAGAATTTTCTGAATTTAACTATTAAAGGGAAAAAACATCAATATTTCCAAAATGCGTTTTAGGGTTTCTTTTTGTTTACCTCGCTTGATGTCTAACCGAAATCGGTAAATGAGGTATCATTTTAAAGGCCAAGGTGTCCACTTTGTTCACACCATATTTTATAAAAGGATTTTTTTTTGGAATTTTACCCTTAAAAGGCAAAAGTATCAAAATTATTTTTACAATCTTTCTTTTTCTTTAGTTTCGAGCCATTTATCTCCTTCGATACCTAACCGAAATCAATAAATGACATATCATTTTGGAGATTAAGATCTCCAATTAAGTAAAATCATAAATTAAGAAAGATTTTTTTTGAATTTGATGCTTAAAGGGGTCATGTGTATCAAACAGTTCAGAGCCAAGTCCTCAGATTGCAGCAGCAGTATCGTTGAGATGTCAATAAACTGTTTCTTTACACAATAAGTAGTTTTTCGGATATTTTTTTCTGTTACGGAAACATTTTTAATTTGCTATACAATTCCAGTGTAAACATTAGATTCGCACAGAAGCACATATCACAGAGATGTTGATTTGCTGTGTGCATTTTGTTCAGGTTGGTTGTATTCTGTTAGGGTCAGTGATTCATACAGTGTGTTTTAAATTTTCTAACTGTTTCGTAATGTGTTTTGAGCGTACCAATTACACTAAACCAGGCATGGGCAACCTTTGCTTAGCCGAGAGCGTAATTTCTGGAGTTAATCAGGTCGCGGGCCGTAGGTAAGAAATAAGTGGGTGAATAAAAAGGAGATAAAAATTCACAGTTTCGATATTGGGGTAAATGTAACTGGTACATAGGTGCAAAGTGTTTTCTAAATTAACATATGTAAGCCGAGTATAATGCTTATTTTTATTAATTTTCATGATTGGAAAAAGCTGCTCACATTTATACGTGCTTCCGAATGTTCAAATTATTTTTCGTGCGAAACCTATCAGCTGTGTGTATTTTTCTTCGGAAAGATATGTTCTATAAAATTCGCTTAGTTCCACAGCATCAAATTTAGACTTCAAATATGAGTTTTCTTGAAGTGCGATCAACTCTATTTGTAGGTGAAGTGGAGCGTCTTCCACATTACACTTACAAGGATTTGCAAAAATATTGAAATTCTTAAAATCGTAAAACCAATCAGTGAATTGCTCTGACAGTAGTTTCAGCTCTTCAGCTTAGCGAATGTATTCAGTGTTTTCGTGAATGGATAATGTTAAAAAATGAAAACAGTTTTTAATTCTCATTTGTGTTTCCCACAAGCGAATTTTGTTTTGAAAAGCTTTAAGATGACTATACAGCTGATTTATCAATTGCCATTGTTTTTTAAGCCTCTAGTTCAGGTCGTTTAAGTGTCCTGTGATGTCTACCACTAATGCCAAGTCACAAAGCCATATTGGATCACAAATTTGCGGCAATGATATCTCTGTCATTTCCATAAAATCAGCTATTTCTTTTCTAAGGTCATAAAATCATTTTAGCATTTTACCTTTGCTTACCCACCTTACTTTGCAATAGTATGTCATATCATCATGTTCTGAAGAAAGTTTATCCAAAAATGCTTTAAACTGGAGATGGTTAAGACCACGGGATCTAATGAAACTGATGGTATTTCCTACCACATCCATAACGTTCTTCAGTCGAATAGACTTACGAGCAAAAGTTTTATTGGTGAATAATGCAATGCAGAATTATTAAATCACATGCACATTCATAGTGGTTGCTTTTTCCTTCAGAATTCCGATAAAACCTTTTCGTAAACCGACCATTGAAGGCGCACCATCTGTGCACACTCCAACTAATTTACATCACTGCAACCATATTGCTAAAAAATTACTTTGCACCTCAGCAAAAATATCTTTTTCAGTAGTGGTCCTTGTAGCTGCCGTAAAGCCAATAATTCCTCTGCCACTACAAATTCTGCATCAACACCTCGTATAAAAATAGCTAACTGGTCTTTGTCAAATAAATCTGTACTCTGATCCAAACCAATCAAAAATGCTTGAAAATAAGTCAATCTATCAGTCAATGTTTTTTTGATGTCACTATCCATCATATCTATACGTCGAACAACAGTACGTCGCGATAAGCTCACTTTCTCAAACTCTTTCTTCTTTTCTGGGCACAAAAGTTCTGCAACATCTACGAGGCACTCTTTAACAAATTCTCCCTCAGAAAATGACTTTGATGTTTTCGCTATTTTGTAACTAACTATAAAACTAGCTTTAACAACTCTGTCTAGATTTTATCTTTGCGAATGGAACATTTGTTGCTCTTTCCCTAAATCGGTAATGAGTTTTTTAATTTGATCCTTTTTTAACTGGCCCGTAAGTAAATTATATTGAGCGAAATGCTTGCAGGAGTAATGCCGCTTCATATTGTATTCTTTTAAAACAAAAATTGTTTCACTGCACAACAAACACATAGGTGGTTAACCTATGTGTTTGTTGTGCAGTGTGTATGACAAAAAAGTATTCATCGGTCCATTTGCTTTAGAATTGATGACATTCTGTGTCCACTTTCCGCATTTTTAAACCAGACATCTTGATAGATTGTTGACACGTGCGATGAGCGGTTTATACCGAGTGGTTAAAATTAAACGTTCCCTATTTAACACGTTATAACACGGAAACTAATTACCGTACGAGTACCAAACTTGGTAGCATTAATGTCAATGACATGGGGAAGAGAAATAATTCAGAGTCCATTCAGTTGAAACACTTTTAATGTGCTGATAAGGTACATCATAGCATTACATACCGATATCATTACTGCTACAAAAGGGGCTCAATATGGAGCTCATCAGTGTCGGGAAGAGTCTGAAAGCGCAGGATTGCATTCTCCACAGCAGAACAAAGCATGTCGGTAGGTATGCTAGCTACCTCTCATGCTGCGTTTTATATCAGCACATGTGTGAATGTTCCCCTGGTAAACCCTGTCCTTCAGGTAGCCCCACAACCAGAAAACAGCGGGAGTGAGGTCAGGTGATCGTGCCGGCCAAACAATTGGCTGATAATTCGATCGTTTCCAAATGTGTTTCGGAGAAGCAGTTGAACTTCATGATCGATGTGCGGCACCTGGCGGGTATAGTTGGAACTGGACGGTGGCACTGTGATGCATGGAACCATGCACCCCATACTATGGACATTAATGCTACCAAGTTTGGTACTTGTGTGGTAATTAGTTTCTGTGTTATAACATGTTAAACAGGGAAAGTTTAATTATAACCGGTATATTACCCGCAATTAGCAACGAGAATACTCTTGACCTTACTCGAATATGCGATGCGAGTGGTCAGAGTTGATTGTTATTAATAACAGTCGAATCTGGAGTGCTTCAACGTCATCGGGCGGCTTCCCGAATGATTATCTGTTTGTCTCTTTCTAAGGACTATTTCTGATCAGTGGCGTAGCTAGGTCAACAAGGGCCCTTGTGCAAAAAATTTATTTTGGGCCCTCAGGCCAGACGGGCGACCTTTTTTTGCTTTGTGTGCTGGTAGAGGGGCCCCCTGAACTGAGGATGAGGGCCCTTGAATTATTCTTTAGGGGCCCCCCTGAGCACAGGGAGGGCCCTTAGTGAGGGGCTCTTGTACTCTCAGGGGCCCCTTAGACGACGGTAGAGCTAAAAAAAAAAAAAAAAAAAAAGGTCGCCAGTTTGCCGTGAAGGCTCGTGGGGCCCTCTAAACTGCGCTTGAGGGCCCCTAGAGGTGCCCCATAGTAGCTACGCCCCTGTTTCTGATTCAATCTGTGGCATACGCTTAATAATATTATTTATCGATTTTAGTCTTTATGATTTGAATAGATATAATTTTTTTTTTTTGCGCGTTGAAATTTCTGAATCTCCCACGGGCCGGATTGAAGCCTGTGGAGGGCCGGATCCGGCCCGGGGGCCGGGGCTTGCCCATATATGCACTAAACAAATAAATATTTGCTACAAAGTGTGGTTGTACTTTTCATTATATTACAAGAATTAAACCTCACTATTCATTGTATTTTATTAGCGAAATTTTCGCACGTGTCGTCTAGTAGTTTATAATTGTTATTAAAAGACATATGTCGTTCCAAAAAGACGTAGAAAAGACGTGTCAAAGCGAGCCAAATACTCATGGAATCGCAGTAGATTTTATGCAAAATCTCACTTTGCCTCACATACACCATTGCAGGAAATATTCTGTTATCGGCAACTATGGGTTAGCTGTTTTTGCATTTATGACTTGAAAACCAAAACAAGCAAAATCTATACCTACCATGAAGCAATGCGAAAAAAAGGAGGGAATGAGGTTTCCTCTATCCTCAAGCACTATATAGCATATTTCATCCACCAAACTGCAGAAAAAAACCACCTTTTTTCCGACAGATATAAAGGGCAAAACATGAATCATGCGGTTTTACGATTTGTATTTGGCCTTTCCTGGATAAGTAAAGCAACAATCAAGCAATATTTTCCAGTGAGACGTCACAGTTTTCTCCCATGTGATCGTATCTTTAGTTTTATAAAGAGATGATTAAAAAGAATTAACGGAGTCTACACACCTGATCAATATTAAAAAATTATTAATGAATGCTCTGCAAATGAATGGAAAATTGAAATAGTTTTTTTGGAAGACAATAACATCATCCTAGAATTTAACAAGTGGTGGTCCAAGCACTTTAAAAAGTAGGAGCTACCAAGTAAAGCTCGATATCAAAATGCGTTGGGAAAGTACTAACGACAGCCCGAGTTGTTTAAAACATCAGAACACTAGTATTATGAAATGAATGAGGGAGTCCTTTTAGGTTACGACAAATTGGAATAATAATAATAAAAATTAAGTTCTTACAGGTATTGAGCTTCCGAACGCAAAAGCTTTTGCAGGCATAATTCCCACCAATGCCAAAAAAAAGGATGACATAAGGAAAGTTCTAAAATATGTTCCTGAAAAACATATGCCATCCTACGATGCTATGATGTTGTGGCCATCTACCGAGAATGATTCTATGCTGATTAAATATATAAAGTAAAACATATAAGCTGGCGGATTTTGTGCAAAACTGCACTAATTTAAATTGTAAATTAAATGTAATTTCATATAATGTAACAAACAAAATATCCATACATACTAAACAAAATATGAAAAAGTATTTTTTTAAATTTTTTTCCCTGGGTTCATTATGAAAAGGGGACATGACCGGGTTACTTATCAATCTATAGAAAGCACGTAATGTACATAATAAATTCCAAATGTACGTCAAAAGTATGTAATATGTTACTTCATCAGCTGCAGTAAAAATATTTTAAAAAATAAATAAATTTTAAAATACTTATTGTGTTTTTATTGATTCCTGTGAACTTTATGAAAATTTACGTGCCCTTTCAAAAATAAGCGATTCAATTTTTATTGTGTTATTGTATGGAAAATGGTTTGTTTCAAAATGATGAAATATTTCTAACCATTTGCTTTCTATTGTGACTTTTGCTGATGACCATGATTTAAGTTCTTCCTTGTCAATATTTTTTTAAACAATGATACTTAATTAAAAAGATAATTTTAGGAAATATTACTATACGGAAAATTTTGAGTAATATGATCGAATGATTTTTGCACATCATTCCAATTAAGATCTTGTTCTAATATAACTCAATGAAAATGTTCAATATCATTATAATGTACCGTCCACTCTTCTAAATAATCTATGCAGTTACTGTAGAACTTTTTAACATGCTTAACGATATCTGCACGATTTATTGCACCTTTCCCTCTAGCTGGCTTATACTACTACGGATAGTTAAAGGAAGAAAATGTTTTCTAACCGCTCTTGACACTGAAATTTCAAATTATTAACTTCATTTGCTGCTTCGATTGCCGGAATTTTGTCTCCTTCAATAAGTTTTAAAGCGTTTTGAAAAAGAGATGTTTGATTGTGTACAAATTCTATCAAACTTTTGAAGATTCTTTTTCAAAAAAACTCTTCTAAAATTCTAGGACATTTATCCTGTGACAATGGATCGTACATTTTCAAAATTCTTTCGACAGCTTGGCAAAAAGCTGACCAGTGCGTTTTGCTGTATTCAGGTATTTTCTGGTATTCGACTTCCGTAGTTTCACAAGATTCTTTAAGCATTTCAACGCACATAATGTATATATAGAAACAGTGGCGGCTGTACCTTAAGTGCGCTCGTGCGCTGAACCACCAATCCAAAAGATTTAAAAATGACAAAATATTAAGTACCTACTTCATCTTTATTTTTATATTACCATTTTAACATTTATTTTTAAACATACAAAAACAAAAACGTATAAGAAATTAAATCTCCAATTATGGTGAAACCGTTTGAGCGCTTTACTAAACTATTAAGACTTATTTTCCTGTAAAGACAAATTCTCGTGCGCTTCGGCGAGTGCACGAGGACTGCTAATACAACTTGTAGGTGATACGAGTTAATACGCCCGACGCGTGAAACAATAGATAGTTCATAGAAACGTACCGAGTAATGAGTCGGTTGTCGAGCGCCGTACGTGCGAACCGAGGATTGCCGAGAGCACCCGATGTTTGACGAATTGGCCGGCCGGCATGAGCGCGCGTGAGGTGACGGCAGCCATGATTGACATCTCGTTATTAGACTATCAGTATAGTTTCACTGTATGTGTGACGCGCTAATAATTTTTTTATTTATATTACCGTAAATAATTGTTTTTAGTTTTTGTTTCGATTTTTTTCGAGAACTTTTATTCTATACTGTGTATGGTGTTAGTGAAAATGAGCATAAACATTGATTATATTAAAGAAAATAACAGAACTTTTCAAAATAAAGTGAACATAAAATTGGCCGGACCGCCACGGCCCTTTTTAAATTCAAAACAAGAGTGCAAATCGAAAAATAAAGCATTTACACGAAGTTTTAAAAGTGAAATGTATAATAGAAAGAAATGGTTGTGTGGATGTGAGCGTCTTAATGCATTCTTTTGTTTTCCTTGCATTATTTTTGGCGGAGAATCGATTTGGACAGAAACAGGAATAAAAAATTTGACGCATTTGAGTGAAAAAATAAAAAAACATGATTCTTCACAAGTACACCTACAAAATTTTAATATTTTAGTAAAGTGCACCACCAGTTCGATTACCCACCAGCCGCCACTGTATAGAAATAAGAATATATTTCAATAACAATATTTTCCACATCTACAGGCAACAAGTCAGCAGCTGTTAGAATGGCGTTCTGTATTATGTGCTCTGCACAACCGACACCAATAATATTTTAATTAAGGTTTTTGTTTAATTTATAAAAAATATTTTTTATATGTCTTCTCGCTTTTCCTCCAAAATTCGCGTTCGTGTTCTCTGCACAATATGCAATCATTTTATGTATTAAATTGTTCCTTTTCCTAAATATTAATAATGGAACTGAAAATTATTTCAGAAGTTTCGCCGGAAAAAGAAACGAAATATAAAATTTTACTTTTATTTCCGTTTCTGAATCAAAAAAATCTAATAATGGTTGGAAATAACTTTATGTCCTTATAATTAGATGCGTCAGAATATGTGGATATAAAATTATTTTTTTCTATATTTTTGTTTAACTCTGAAAATGTATATGGGGAAAGCACATTACACACAATTGCCCAGGATTTTGTTCTAGCACAGGCAAATTTTTTGTTGAATATTTTTTTTGACAACTTGCCATGTACTGTCTATAGATCTAAATGAATAATTATGATTAATAGCATGAAAAGTCATAAGTCCTTCTGCCAATGCTAATTTCGTTTCTTCATCTCCATAAGTTATTTTCCAAAAAAAAATTCCTGTATTTTGGAGCAAGATGCAACATTATTTAAATCTTTTATGTTTCTGTGCTTCCAAGTGCTTATGAAGTTTATGAAGTTTATGAAGCGTAATTATTATGAAATAGTCCGCGGCCGACGGTCGAACAATGCCGGAAACTGACCGCTCGCTCGCCGGGAGCAGTTTCTTCCTTGTAGCGCTAACAGTGGGTTGCGTTTCCCGGCGAACGCCCTGTATTAAGGTACCAGAAGGTTATACAGATCATGAATCTAACTATTTACAGTTGAGGCAGAGTGTTGCCAACCCCCAGCAATAGCTTTCCGCCTAACAAAGAGTAGCACGTGTAACGTTGCAACAAGGAAATTATCGACGGAACGGAGATAATCAGGCAGAAGGACAACGTGAAAATATGATGGAAACAGATCGAAGAAGACAAACATTACGTGGTGAAAGATAAACAGGTGCACAAACGGATCAAAGAAATAAACGGAATAGAGATAGAATGAGTAAACTTCGTTTAGGGATGCAGGTGAGTAGAAGTCTGAAGGGTGTTCTACATCAATTAAAAAGCCATTAATCATCATTAAGGTTGACAGGTTGTGAGAACCTAGCTTGCAGTGGGGTGAATGCATAACTTCAGTCTCTGCTGTGACCGTGGTTAATTGTGGATAATTTCAGTTCTAGCTTTGCAAATATAACTCAGTCGCTACTTAGTAGATCTAACGCCAAACTAAGAAAAGTTGTTGGAAATAAAAGTCACAAGTCTATGGCTGGTATACATACATTATATTCTTGAAGAGTTTGGAAAAGTCACAAACTGAAACGGCATCAGACAAATTCGCTGAAGATATAATTGCAGATTCGACTAATACATTTGAGTCAGACCAACCTTACGACCCCTAACTGACGTATTAAATTTTCTGCACACGCTCTCCTAAAAGTTAATAATGTCTGCACAAAACTATCATCTGCCACGCCACGCGCCTAACCAACGAAATACGCAGTGACGCGATCACTGTACCTGGAAGACTGGGGCGAGGGAAGTTTTAGACGGGTATTTAATTCTCGGGTGGGAACCTACAAAACTTCCTCTTCCCATGACAGCCATCAGATAACTGATCAGTTTCGTATAAGTTTACATCAAATACCTTTATCTTGAATGTTAAAAATGTTCTTTCACTCTGAAATTTTCAGAATAGCAAGATTTCGTGAAAAATTTCAACTTTAATTCTCATAAAAAATATCTGTAACTTCAATAGTATCTCTGGAAAAAAAATCATTTTGATGCGATCACAAAGACTTCTTAATAACTTTTGCAATTTCACAGCTATCAAGCTGAAACAACTTGTATTCTATTCCTAACTTACTGCCCTTCTATCTGATATCAACTAAAGTGGGTTTAGCCCACTATTATCAAAAGTGGGATAAAATTTGTGATCAAAATGTGACTAATTAAGTTATTAAGGATATTGGCTTGGAAATAGATTTAAACAAATCAACGTAATGAAAAATTGTTACTGTAAAAATCTGAAGTCTCTAAGTGCTTTCTACAATTTACTATGAATTTTTAAAATATTCATCCATGTGAATGATTTTCTAGCCAAGCCATATTAACAAACCGTCGTTGGTGCCAAAATTTATTTCATTTTACCACAATTCAATGCCTTAGTAGATTTAAATGAAACTTACTACAAATCCTTTGTATTTAATTAATCTTTACTTTGAACACGATTTCTTTTCATGATTTTTAGAAAATGACAGAAATAGTTGAATTTTCTTCAACCACGTGTCATCTTTCACCATATTATATTCAAAACTATCTTTAAGCTGCATGAAACTTTCCAAAATTTTAGTATACTGTTTCAACAGAAATTACGCTACTTTCTACCAACTGATTTCCTAGTTGTTATCTAACAACTGAATCCTTCGATCAGCGGCGGCCTTAATCATTGTGAGGCCCAGGGTGGCAGATCTTTGCGAGGCCCTTGCCTTTGAGCATAATACATAAGTATTTCTGATGATCGACGAAAAATGCAAAAGTCATAAATAAATAAATTTTAAGTTTTAAAATATTATATTAGAAAAGATATTAATAGTTAATAAACATAAAGACGCCAAATTATTATGGATTAACTGAAGTACATAAATGCCTTGAGAGATATACGCTGGGATTTAAAAATGACGTTTGGGCTTTTCCTAAGACTAAAATATGTAAATAAAGCACAAACATCTAACGAATGAGCTACGTCATTTTCAACTCAAAGAACAGAAAGGGCTGAAAAGCGATCTTCGAATCCCTCAAATATGTTTTAATCATTTTTAACCATGCGCACACTATTGTCTTAAGTGTGGTGGCCATAATTCTCAGGACTATTTCCACACTTCAATTAATGTTTTTTTTTTTTTCTACTATATATCTCATCATCGAGGTAAGGCCACTGTTTTCTTCTTATACACGGATTAACATATTCAGTTCTTCATACAATTCTTGTTCATCAATATCAGTTGTTACTCTTGCTGTTATCCGAATGTGAAATTGAATAAATCTAAATGAGAAATTTTGAACAGATACTTATTAATATATAATTTACTGTTAATTAATCAACTTTATTTTATTGTTATCACTAACAGCTAAAGATAAAATATATTCTTTTTCAAAACTCTGGTTGCTGTGCGAGGCCCCCTCTAAGAGGCGATTGCCCTTTTAGCCAAACCCTAAGGTCGCCTCTGCCTTCGATTCCAAAATGAAAAATTACATAACAAATGATTATACCGGCATATTACTTTTTAATGTATACAAACTCTATGTAGGGTCTTCTAGCAACAAAGTTTATTATCTTTTGGCTATTTATTCCTCTGGATATCTTTTAAGCGATTTAAGCTGATTTAGCGAGATTGTAGCAGAACCAAGAATTGCATATCCAAATCTAAGGTTAAGTTTTTTTACATCTCTTCACATGAGTTTATCGCCTGAATTTACTGTTTAAAATTGAATTATTAGCTATATTTTTTGGATTATTTCCTAAATTATCTACAAAATTGACTTTAAAACTGTGATATCATGTACTTCAACTAAACTTGCTATTCTGGAAACTAATTTCGCTATGCGAAATTCTAAGATATGTTACATGCCCCCCCCCCTCCCCCCAAGATTGAAGTTATTTTCAAAAAAAACTGACTGAAATCTTGAAAAAATTAAGTACAGCAAAAGTTAAAATCTCCCTTAATAATATCAGAACCAAGTATTGCATATCTAAATCTTAGGTTAAGTTTTTCTACAGCTGTTCACATAAATGTATCGCCTGAATTTACTGTTTAAACTTGAATTATTACCTATATTAGCTTTATTGTTTTGGATTATTCCCTAAATTCACTACAAAATTGACTTTAAAACTGCGATATCATGTACTTCAACTAAACTTGCTATTATGCAAACTAATTTCTTAGTTCGAAATTCTAAGATATGATACAAGATCCTTCAGGTTTCTGCATGAAAGCACATTAACGACTTCCGCCCGCTTCCCCTAAGGAAATCCGCGATTAGCATCCCCTAAGGAAATCCAATGCGCACCCCACCCCACCGCACGTGTCATTCCCCTCACCCCAGCGCCCGCGTTGCCACACGTGGCTACCCTATGACTTACGCTAGCGCACAATGACTAACCCCAGCGCACCTGGCGCCTCTGTGACTCACCCCTATGGCACCCGCAGCTGCCGCCCGCATGAGTCACCCCCGCATGAGTTACCAATCACGCGTTCTGCGCATCTCCCACGCGCATCTGCCACCTTATAAAAGAGGATACCTGATAATTCTCTCTCAAATTGCCACATTTAGCAGCAAGGAATATTACCCAACCACCAGCTAGGGTTTCACCGCGGGCATTCGATCACTCAACAGCTGATGAGGGTGGTCGAGACTGCTACGCGAACGTTCAGTTTTAAACACTACGGCGGACTGGCACTCTTGGATATTTCCCGAACCTTCGACTCGGTTTAGCACGCTGGCCTTCTGCTGAGACTATATGAGCAGAGGTTTCCTGGCAAATTGATCAAGTTGATCAAGTTATATCTAAAGGAACGAACATTCAGCGTACGTGTCGACAAACTCACTTCTACCCGACACAGAATAATGGGTGGCGTATCCCAAGTATCGGCCCTCTGACCCTTGCTGTACTGCCTGTATACTGCCAACGAGCCCACCCAAGAAAACGTCAATACAGCAACTTATGCAGATGACACCGCCTTTTTTCACCAGCAGCTGCAGCAAGGCCATCGTCACTCAGCGCCTGCAGAATGTGCTACAGAAAACCGAGGCCTGGGTGAGGCGTTGGAGAATTGAGATCAACCCCGCCAAAACTCAGGCCATCCTATTAACAAGAAGGAGAGGACCATGCCTGTGTCTGCAGCCGGACACTCAGCTGAAATTAAACAACAATCTGATACCATGGTCTAAAACGGCACGATACATGAGAGTTACGCTGGACTCTAGGCTAACGTGGAGGGCCCATATAGAAGACCTGCGCAAACGTGCCAGCGCCAGGCTGCAAGCACTTTATCCTCTAATTAATAAGGACAGTAAGCTACCTGCGTCCACGGTCGTGCGGATCTACTGCTCCCTGAACAGGCCAATGTTCGAATACGCCTGCCCGGTATGGGGGTAGGCTGCCAACAGACATTTGTATCGTCTACAGACAGTGCAAAATAGGACACTAAAGAGAGCCCTGCACATAGAATGCAGGTTACCCACTAATGCTATAAATGAAGCTACAGGCCTACAGGATTATTTGGATATGCGGTCAGTCCAATATCCATCAGTTTCGTCCAAGTTATTTCCAGTTTAGTGCATTGTAGCTCACACACGCAACCAGAGCTCACATCATCTAAGATTACCACTTAGGTCTATCTTAGAACGTGAGGAACCTTAATATTAAAATATGTAAGAATAGTAATAAGGCACGTAAGAAAATGGCGCTGTCACATTAGTTCGTTCGTAATAATAATAAAAATCTATGCTAGTACATAAACCCCCAGTTCTTTTATGGCGAGGGAACTCACCTAAAACCATCATACCGATGTAAAAATAAAACTACGTCTATTTCGTTGTTCCTGAGTAATGCTAAATGTATTGCATTTAAGCGGTGGCCGCTTCCAACCCATGAAGGATGAAAACAGTTTGTTATAAAATTACATATCTGATTATTATTATTATTATTTTTAAAAAAATAGGGGTACCTATTTGTAATTTAAAAGTCTTTTGCTTCACCCACTGCGGTTGAGGGAGGGATCAGATAATGTTTCTTTATTATGGCTTTTCGCCTCGTCGACGTGTAGGTCATTAGCTGCGGGAAAGGCTTAGGCAGGGAATGATTTTTGAAAGAACCATTTCGTCATTTGCCCGAAGTGATTTCATGAATCCATGGAAAACCCAAATCTGGATGGCCAGACTGTGATTGGAACCCGGATCTTCCCGAATGCGAGGCCAGAGCGTTACCGCTCACCCACGACGCTCGGTCCAAGTTAACTATCATTGGTTAATTTCCTTATATATGAATATAAATAATGGAGATGAGATTCTTTGAGAGAAACTAAAATCAATTCATAGTTCAGAGGTAAGTGTAGAATGGTTATAATTCGAAGGGGATTTAAATTTACCAGGTATCAACTGGGTAGGAAATAAAATTAATATCACAAGGGCACAGAGAGTTGCAAATACCTTAGTAAGGGAAAGAAGTTTTTCACAAATGGTTGAGCAAAATACGAGGGGGCTAAAAATGTTGGATATATTTCTAATAAAGCCTGAGGATAATCTTGTAGGATGTCAAGTAACTGAAGGAATAAGTAGTACTGATGGATATTAGGTGATTCAGTAAACAAGTAGCCAAAATAGAAAGGGGAAATAAGGTATAGTTATAAACAGGCACAGACTTTAGAATTAAATAGATATTTCAGTGAAAGGTTCAGCAAATGGAAGGATGCCACAAGTACAGTGGAGGCGAAGTGGGAAGAGTTTAAGGAGATAGTAAAAAATAGCGAGGAAATGTTTATTCAAATTCAGAAAATAAATAGAAATTCAGAACCTACAAACTACAATAAGGAGGTGAAAAGGTTAAAGAGGTTTGTGAGACGGGAACACAACAGAGTTAAAGTGACAGGAAGGCAATATAGGGAATACTTAAAACAACTAAACAAGCAGTTTATAAGAGCTAAGAGAGAAGCGAAGGATGGGTTTATCAAGAAGATTATTGGTGCAGGAGCACTACTGAACGATGCATCTGGAAATTACTATGGCTACAGTAGAAAAAGGAAGGGGAAGGAAAGGTATTCAGGCTATTATAGATAAGAATGGAGTTGAAGTCACTGAGGATTTAATAATGGCAGAGATATTGAATTCCTGTTTTAGTGAGACAAGTAGGGACTATCATCCTGTGATGAGAGAGAATGAATCAGAGGATGGAACACATTAAAAGTGTAAATGAGGAATTTGAAATAGATTCTCAGGAAATTATGATGAACTCAGAACCCTAAAAAGCCAGATTTGTTAAAGGTTGTGAGATACGATATTGTAACTTGCCTTGAAATTCTATTTAAATTGAGTCTGGAATCTTGCTGCTTACCAGAGGATTGGAAAAAAGCGATAGTACTATTATAGGCAAAAATATGCAGCTATTACAGAAATGTCTTTGAGAAAGGAAACTGGTTTCAGATCGACAACATGATTTATGCAAGTATATTCATATATATCTCAGATGGTGAGCTACATGCAAGATATTTTAGATGAATTGGACAAGGGAGGCCAAGTTGTTAGTTTGGCACTAGATCTTTGTAACGCATGTGACAAAGTGAGCCATAAAATAGTTCTAAATAAACTGAAATATATTACATTGGATGAAAAAGTTACTTGCTTGGTAGAGGAATTCTTAAAAACCAGAAATCAAAGTACAAGAGTAGAAAATGCATTATCAAAAGAGGTGAAATTAAATATGGGAGTGCCACAGGAGAGCGCATTGGGGCAGTTGTTCATAATTCTAATGAATGATTGTGTTGATGAGTTACAGTCAGAATTTAGGTTTTTTTTTGCGGATGATATAACGGTATACAGTAGGATCAAATCAGATGAAGACTGAACAGCTGCAGGGTGACCTGTATAGAATATCTAAATGGGTGGGTCAAAATAGAATGTAGAAAAATGTCAAAAAGAGTCTACTTATCGGGTACAAAGATGAAAAATTAAAGGTTTGTTATGATTATAGAGTGGAGTCAGAATTGCTTGCTTTTTTTTATCTGCTTAACGTCTCTCTAACAGCGAGGTCTTTAGAGACGGGAAAGGATGGGGGGCAAGGAATGGGAAGGAATTCGGCCATGGCCATTTGAAGGAAGCATCCCGGCATTTGCCTGGAGTGATTTGGGAAACCATGGAAAACCCAAATCTGGATGCCCGGACGGGGATTCGAACCGCCGTCCTTCCGAATGCGAGGCCAGAACGCTAGCCGTTACACCACCGTGCTCGGTAAAATTGCTTGCTGAAGGCTTGATGTGTAAATATCTTGACATATTGTTTGATAACAAACTTAACTGGGCAGGAAAACATTGGGCAGGTGATAGGAAAAGGTTACAGAATCCATCATTTACTGTAGAGTGTGATAGAGCATGTGCCAGAGAAGTTAGAGAATTTAGTTACAAAACTTTGATCAGAAGATTGGTTAAATATCGTGGTGTAGTTTGGGACCCACATTTTAGTTATCAGATACATGAGTTGGAGGGTGTGCGGAAAAGAACAGCTAAATTTGTTTTTGCAAATTATTGCAGGACCGAGTCAGTAACTGATATGATAAAGGAGCTAGATTGGGACGCATTGGAGGAAAGGAGGAGGGTGAAGAGATTGCTAGGAATATACAGGGTGTTGGTGATGGGGCTTGGAGGGATATTGGTCAAAGAATTAGGAATATTGCACGGTAGGGGAAAGACAACCATGATTACAAGCTGGCATTCGATTTCATGCTCAAGGGAGTGAGAAGATGGTCTTTTGTTGTTAGAGATGCCAGAGATTGGAACAAATTGCCAATTGAAGTGATGAATATTTTACCAAAAACGCTTGAGGAATTTAAAATTAAAATTTGTAAATAGTAAAAGTAAATGGAGTATGAAATTAACACTCCAATTATAAAATAAACATTTAAAAACAAAATAAAATGGGTTAAATAGATGATTAGGGAATTGCTATCGGAGCGTTAGCTCCATCACAATTAAAACTAATAATAACAATCCTTTATTACAAAACGTTTTTCTATCTGATCTGTTGCTTTCGATATATAACAACCTGCCATCTTATATGGGAGAGTTGGTATCCATTTCATTTATTGTCTCTGCGGACAAACAAATATCAGCATCATCAGTTCCTTCACTCAGCGTAGCTTTACGTCAGTATTATGAAAATATAACTGTTAAGGCTCTTGACAGCGAAAATCTCCATGCTGATCGATCATCACAGCAAATGCAGTTACATCAACAATACTATCACCACCACCAGCAGCAGATGCTTCAATACCAACCGAAACATCAATCGCAACCACCCCAGCCGACGGGGCAACACAACATCTCGCTACGCCGTATCCATTGCCGAACCAAATGTATGTACAGCTTAATACAAGAGCCAGTATGCCTTATCCTTCCCAGTGCTCAGATAATGCAAGTAGCTTGATATCTCCAATGGATGTTGTCAGTGAACAGAAAAGAACCGGTCAAAAACGCCCGCGTACCTAATCTCCAGATAACGGACCACCAGAAATGAGATACGTTATTGATATACCAACTTAAAAACGATTCCAAATCTTGCATTACGAAGAACCTGTAGAAGGAACAACCAAAATCATAGAAATAGTTATTTATTATTTATTTATTTATTTGACCTTAGATCTTGAATAGACCATACAGTCAGCCTGGTTAAGTTACAAGGTAATAATATTAATAGTATATAAAAATATACAGATATACATTAAATATGTAGGTCACTGTCCTTAATATAATCCTTGATGATACTATAGATATTGTTGCAATTTGTAGCGAGTAGTACTGTAATACTAGTTGGAAGTGGCTGCTGTGCTCGCACAAGAGACTTAGTTAAAACACCACCAATTTTTCTACACGACTTAAACAACCATCAAAGACTTACTCGAGATCTCAAAAAGTTTCTAAGTAATGAATTTTCAATCGAACTTAAAGGAAAAGTGACTAAAATAAATACAACCTCTATTCAGGATTTTAGAACTCTGACAAAACATTCTGATACAATTAAGTAGAAATACCATACATTTCGTGCCTCAGACTGAAAACAATTATCGGTTATCGTGTGTAACCTACCATAATCACTAACAGATGATGAAATAAAAGAGGAACTAATAAGACTAAAATTTCCAGTAACCAGGATAACAAGACTTTTAAATAAAGATAAGATTATGAAAGTAGAACCACGCAGAAAGTCAAAAGACGTCCCTCAGTGTACTAATTGCCAATTATATGGTCACACAAAAAACTACTGCAAACTTGATCCGCGTTGTGTTCGTTGTGATGGGAAGCACCATTACTCCTCATGTAACCACCCGCGTACTGCAAAACCGAAATTAATTGCGGCGGGGAACATCCTGCTAAATTTAAAGGATCTAAATATTACGAAGAAGTGAAACTTAGAAGTTTCAAAAAACCTTTACATCAAAACAAATTTAGCAACTCAGACAGACAGATGACTGGGACACACATACGCCCAATCCAGCCTCATCAGGATTTCACGTCGTAAAAACATTGTTGACAAAGTGATACAAAACAAAGAGAAACCTTATTTACAGCATTCTCCTCAAAACAATTCTCGACACTCTTACAGTATCATACTACAAGTAAACCGTAACACATCACCATACGACACAAACATACCACATAACGAGCACAACACTGGGCAAGTACTGCATGTGCAGCCTAATAAATGAATTAATCTCTAGATTAATCTCAGTTTTTCTCCCTATGATAAAAGAGATTATCATGCCATCAGTAGCTAGCTTTCTCCAAAATGGCAAGTAATACGGACAATGTTTCTAAGTTAACACTCGTAAACTGGAATGCAAATGGCGTACGAACTAAGAAATCAACACTTGCCAAATTTATGAGCCGCCAAAATGTTGACACTGCTTGTATAACTGAGACACACCTCACTTCGAATGACACTTTTAAAACAACTGGCTATAAAATTTACAGAACAGATCGTGATGCGCCTATAGCCTCCGGCGGTGTAGCTATATTGGTTAAAAACAATACCAGTCATTAATAGATTTATGGGCCCACCAATGATCTGGAAACAGCTGGAATCCGAATCCGGACTAACACAAACTCCGAAATAACAAACAACCAAATCGGAGGCTTACACAACAACAGCTCATACCAATATTTGATAAAAATCAGTCTACCTTACTAAGGGGGTATCTCAATAGCAAACACGAAGCTTGGGGATGCAGAACATCAACACCGAACTGTAGGAAACTGCTCGATGCTGCAGGTGACCTCGGTTTGCATATAGTCGCACCACACGGGCCGACCTATTACTCTCATAATCCAAATGTTACCCCTGACATACTTTATATTGCGCTACATTACCACTACCAATACATACGGAAGCAATCTCTGAATTAGACTCAGATCACATTCCGGTGTTAGCAAAATTTGGTACAAACCCCGAAATATCAGAACAAAACACTAAAGATACTAACTGGACAAGTAAATTGGAACATATTCGAAATTAATCTTCATCAGATATTACCACCATTCTCTGGACAAGACAATGTAGATAACATTGATGAAGGAGTACGACAGCTAACGACTGTAATTCACCAGGCGACGGAACTATCGACCAAGAAATCACAAACAAGATCGTTTAGATCACTCCATGAAAGAATACCGCAAAGAATCATTGAGCTACTCAACTACAAAAATCAAAATCGCAGATGGAGGCAAAGGCAGCGACTCCCACACCAACGCTGACTATTAAAACAATTAATTAGACAGGTAAAAACAGAACTTGTCTAATTTCGTTACGAATCATACAACATTATCTATCGGAAATGGAATCAGGTGAGAGGTCTCTATGGAAAACCACAAAACGTATTCTCAAGGAACCCACTATCTTACCATCCTTAAAATGGAATGATACATACATATCCAGCGTTTCAGGGTATTGCGAAATCTGAGCAGATCATTTCGAAAATACCTTCAAACCAATTCCTGTAGTTATAGTAGATCATGAGTTCAACACAACAATTGAAAATTCTAATCAGCATGATACATACTATCGGCGCGGATAATTACGTTAGATTCATTATTCCAAAAGAACTGCAAAAATAATTAAGAATTTAGCTGTACTAAAAACCCCAGGCCACGATAGCATTCCTAACATATCACTTAATTCATTGCTCCCAAAGACAGTAAGCTACCTGACGTCACTTTTCAAACAGCATTCTGTGTACCGGATATTTCCCAAGAGAACGGAAACATGCTAATATCATAGTTTTCAACAAACCTAAAACAAAACCCAGCATCCCTGCCCTCTAGTTACAGACCCATAAGTTTAATCTTTACTTTGTCAAAACTGCTAGAGAAAATAATATGGAAGCAACTAACTTCCTTCCTTGATACTACGGAAATTATTCCGCCTCATCAATTTGGTGTTCACCCTATGTACTCAACCTCACAGCAAATACTACACCCGGTATAAGATATTACAAGGGGCTTTGAGCTTAAACATCACACATTGGCTGTTTTTCTCGATGTTGCCCAGGCATTTGACAAAGTATGGCACACTGCCTACTATACAAACTTAAAAACACAGGAATGCCTCTGTATTTGTATAAAATTGTAGAAAGATTTTTACAGAATTGAACTTTCAGCTTGAGAATAAACAAAAAAATATCCATAGCTTGATCAATAGCAGAAGGAGTCCCACAGGTATCTGTCTTAGGACCAACGCTATTCAACATATTTACCTCAGATATACCAACTCCTCAAAATACCTTGACTGCACAGTACGCTGATGACACAATCATATACTCTTCGCACAATGACATTCATATCGCACGCAACAACCTTCAGGAAACAATAATGCAATTAACTAAATGGCTTAATCACTGGAGTATATCTCTTAATCCAGGAAAATGTCAAGCCAAAATCTTCACCCTGAGACGCCCACCAAACCCCCCGGAGATATAAACATCAATGAAAATAAAATAGCATGGAATCCAAATGATCAATCTATTAAATACCTTGAAGTCGATCTAGACAGGCGGTTAACATGTAACATACACATTAACAATAAACTAAACCAAGCCTATGCCAGATTACACAAATTGTACCCTGAGTTAAACAGAAAATCATTAAAAACAGAGTGCTGCCTATTAATTTACAAAATGATATTACGGCCACTAATAACATATGCATGTCCTATATGGGGATGTGAACCGTAGCAAATTACATCTATACTATTATAAATCTGTAAGCAAGCTGCGTTTCTAGTGAGGCTTGATCTCTAATAACGCAAAAACTACCGCATCAATTTGCATGGTGTTTCCAAATTTTTAAAGCTAATGTTGCTGATCAACATCTGCAGAAGTAGCTAACGACTAATATGTACCATGGGAAGAATCAAGTCAGTCAAAAACTTCAGAAATGTGACTGTATACCACAGATAATTATACACATTCAGACGGTCACTCCTTTCATAAAGAGACCTGACAAAATTTAGGATTCCCTTTTTTTTTTTTTTTTTTTTACTTCTGCGATTCATTTTTCTGGACCGCAGTACTTCAAAATAAAAAGAATACGTGAATCAAGTATAATCAGCATTTACTTGAATCGTAACAGGTCTGTTGAATTACGAAAAAGTTATATTACTAATATTGAAGACATGTATTGTCTCTGGTAGACTGTTATACAGTTTGTCTCTGGAACAAAATTGCTACGTGAACACTGTACAATACAGCCACAATAAGCCAATACTTAATACGAAATTCAGTTTTTTCTCGAAGAGCGATGTCTGAAAAACAGCTATTATAAATATCAGCAAGTAATAAAACATACTTCTTTCATAATGACTTGTGCGGAATTGCACATATTTGGAAGTACTTTATTCGATTAATATGTCTCGTGGCTATAACGTGCAAATATAACTAGGCATCCGAAAATTCAGGTACATGCGACTCAAATAATTACATAGAAAATACGGATATATTGAAAGAAACTCAAATAAAATTTTTTTCATATCCTAATGCTACACCGCGTAAATTATAAAGCTAAAAGCATCGTCCCTTTGGCCTATAACAACGCATATCAGCTGTCATCACTGTCCAGGTTGCATTTCAATCGATTTACAACTTGCGACAATTTTGCCACTGAACATTAGTACGTATACTGTACCGTGATCCATTTTGACATTTTTGAATTAATTATATCTGACTGAAATAATGACAATAATGATACGACGATATGAAACCAAGATTAACTCCAATTCACGTAAATTTCTATTTAAAGCAGGAATAATTGATGGTGTATCAACATAAAATAAAAACCAATATCCAAACAGCAAAAAATAAATAAATCAGAAAAAATTGAGATGTTGTGGTTATTGGTAACGAATTTTTATTTCAAATATAACTAGGCATCCTAAAATTCTATTCTACACCGCGTAAATTTTAAAACTAAACCCGTTATGCCTGATGCTAAACAAAACGTGTCAATTGTCATCTGGTCCAGGCAGTTGTTTCTCCAGGTACTTACATGCGACTGAAATAATTACATAGAAAATACGGCTATATTGAAATAAACTTAAATTAAAAATGTTTCATATCCTAATGCTACACCGCGTAGATTATAAAGCTGCAGGCATCGTCTCTTAGGCCTATAACAAAGCATCATATCAGCTGTCAGGTTGCATTTCAAGCGATTCACAACTTGCCATAATGTTGCCACTCAGAAATAATTGTTTCAGTTACATGCACGTTACTACATAAACTGTACCATGATCACATCTCGACATTTTTGGATTAATTATATCTGACTGAAATAATGACAGTAATGATACGACGATTTGAAATCAAGAGTAGCTCCAATTCACGTAAATTTCTATTTTAAAGCAGGAATAATTGATGGTGTATCAACATAAAATAAAACCAATATCAAAACAACAAAAAATAAAAAACAACAAAAAAATAATAAATCAGAAAAATTGAGATGCTGTGATTATTGGTAACGAATTTTTATATTTCAGCACACTTCCAAGAGGACTAAGTCGTAGATTACTGCTATATTTACATAAATTTATGGCACCGCGGTTATGTTGCAATCCTCGGTATCCACATTTAAAAATAAACTTTTTTTTAGTTAAGTATCATGGAAATAATATTTTTCATTATATCCACAGATACATACTTAATAAAGCTTATACCTAGCTATATAATCCCAGGCAAAGTTTACACATAAAATCGCCAAAAAAATTACACATAATGATTATAATATCAGCTTTCTTAACGTTACAACTGTTATATATCCATTTAAATTTTCGGTACCACGGTTAACGTGGAATCCTCCATATCAGCATTTAAAAATATTATGTTTTAGCTGAGTTAAATATTGCTTTCAGAAATATTATTATTATTATTATTATTATTACTCCGCGATTCACTAAAAGTGTGTGGCGGAGGGTGCATAGCACCTATCGAAAAGGGTTATGGTTTGGAAGGGTTATAAGGGATATGGCAGGAGGCGCCCATGGGCTATTGTGAGGAACCATCCCCGCATTCGCGTGGAGTGATCTGGGAAAACCATGGAAAACCCAGATCAGGATGGCTGGAGTGCTTTATCGAAAGCTACTCCTGTCGGATTTTAAGTTTACTCGCCCAGTAAATCCTTTCTATTCCATTCCCTAATCGCTCGTGGGAAAAATGAGTACAGAAATGAATCGGTTCTGGCCCTGATTTCTCTTATCTTATTTTCACGGTCATTTCGAGATATGAATGTTGCTGGTAGCTGGCAGCCGTGTGGAATGCACTGGGTAGTTTTTTAGGCTGAGGGAGGAATACCCGAAACACGAAATTCAGTTACGGGCAACCCAATCAGATACAACACAGGAATGTAGGAGCAACGTAAAAGAATCTCGTCAGTTAAAAGTTCTCGTAATTAACTGTAGAAGCGTTTGTAATAAACAACCGGAACTTGAAAGCGTTATTTGCAGTACAGAAGCGGATATCGTTATCGGTACAGAAAGTTGGTTGAAACCGGAAATAAGTTCCGCCGAAACTTTTAAAGATAGCATGAACGTTTTTCGTAAAGACAGATTACATTCTCATGGAGGTGGGGTATTTATAGCTGTTAGTAAATTTCTCCCATGTAATGAAATAGACGCCGATGCGAACTGTGAAATCATATGGATTAAACTCAACGTTGCTGGGTCAAAACTCATCATAGGTGCCTTCTACCGTCCACCTGATTCGGATATAGCTATCGTCGAGGAGTTAAGAAATAACGTAAATAGTATAGCTAGCCGTTTTAAAGATCATGCTATGATTCTAGGAGGCGACTTCAATCTGCCTTATATTGACTAGCGTAATTACGTTCACATCACAGGTAGCAGGGATAAGGCAGCTCCTGAAGTAATTCTCGATTTGTTGTCAGATAATCATCTCGAGCAGCTAGTTAATGAACCTACGCGGTGTCATAACGGTAGCGAAAACATTTTAGACTTGCTGGTTACCAACAGGCCAGAATTATTCACCGACATTTCAACGACCACAGGAATAAGCGATCACAAAGCGGTAATTGCGACTATCAAATTAATGACCGAGCGAAAAAGGAAAAAAGGGCGGATTGTATACAAATTCAGTAAGGCCTCAAAGGAGTGTTTTAGAACCTACCTGAGGAATAAATACCATAACTTCAAGTCAACAAAGGACACCGTTGAAGAGATGTGGCATCGTTTTATACATATAGTCAGGGAACGAATGGAAATACATATACCAAAGCGGACAATAAAGGGAGAGAATGATCCACCGTGGTACACATGCGAAGTCAAAAGATTACTCAAAAAACAAAGGAAAATACACGCACGTTCAAGAAGGAAGGGGTGTCGCAGCGATTTAGAAACCTTAGCTGATTTAAGAGGACGCATTAAGAATGTAATGCGCGAGGCCTTTAACGATTTTCACTCCAACTCTCTCTCTAAGATTCTCACAGAAAACCCAAAGAAATTTTGGTCGTATGTACGAAAAGTTAATTGTACCAACAGCAATATTCCAGCACTAATTCGTGAAGGTTCCGAGGTTAATGAAAGCCGCGATAAAGCTAACGTACTAAATACTGTATTCAAAAATTCATTTACAAATGAACATAAGGATAGTATTCCCGTTTTCCCACGCCGTGGCGAGTCGGTGATGGAATCATTACGAATAGATACTGCAGGTGTCGTTAAGCAATTAGAGCTCCTGAAGTGGGGGAAAGCACCGGGCCCGGATGGAATTCCAGTAAGAGTATTTTCAGAGTATGCTGCAGAAATCGGGTCATTTCTGTCTGATATATTCAGTAAATCATTAGAAGAGCGAAAAGTACCTTCAGACTGGAAAATCGCGCAAGTAACTCCGATTTTTAAAAAAAGGTGATCGAAGTGATCCTGGGAACTATCGTCCCATATCTATAACATCTGTTTGTAGTAGAGTTATGGAGCATATCATATGCTCGAACATTATGAATTTTCTAGATTATAATAATTTGCTTACAACAAATCAACATGGATTTCGGAAGAAAAGGTCATGTGAAACACAGCTGGCCCTATTTACACACGACGTAATGAAAGTTATCGATACAGGTTCACAAGTAGATGCAATTTTTTTAGATTTCCAGAAAGCCTTTGACTCTGTGCCACACAACCGCCTTTTAGCGAAGCTTCGAGCGTACGGTATATCGGATCAGCTTTGTGAATGGATAAAGGATTTTCTAACTGGTCGGTCGCAGTATGTTGTCGTTGAAGGAGAAAGTTCTTCTAATCTAGATGTTACATCGGGTGTACCTCAAGGAAGTGTAATAGGACCACTTCTTTTCTTAATTTTTATAAACGATCTCGGAGACAAAGTGAAAAGCCTTTTTAGATTGTTTGCTGATGATGCGGTTATTTATAGGGAAGTAAGAACTTTGGCCGATTGCTTAGAAATTCAGCGCGATCTGGATGTTATTTTGGCTTGGTGCGCTGAGTGGCAACTTACTCTAAACTGTAAAAAGTGCAAGACAATGAACATAACTAACAAAAAGAATCCGATTGTTCAGAAATACGAGTTAAACAATACAGTTATTCATATGGTCGATTCTATTAAATATTTGGGAGTAACAGTACAAAGGAACATGAAATGGGACATACACATTAATTCTTTAGTAGGTAGAGCTAATTCTAGGCTGCGATTCATAGGTAGAATCTTGAAAAATTGTAATGAACAAACAAAGGAGATAGCGTACAAATCTCTTGTGCGTCCACATTTGGATTATTGTTGTGCCATTTGGGACCCGTTTCGTAAGGGATTGATCGAAAGTATAGAGAAAGTACAGAGAAGAGCCGCTCGATTCGTGACCGCTTGCTACAGTCCTTATGAAAGCGTCACAGAACTGATTAGTAGATTAGGTTGGGAGTCTCTGGTAGATAGACGACATACGTTTCGTTTAAACTTATTGGAAAACATGCGTACTCCAACTTTCACTCATGAGTGTAGTGAAATACTTCTTCCACCAACCTATTTGAGTCGGAAGGACAGGAAAGATAAAATTAGAGAAATAAGGTGCCGGACTGATTCTTATATGAATTCTTTTTTCCCTCGTACCATTAGGGATTGGAATGCACAGCAAAGAGATTAGCTTTGGTGCTGAGCACCCTCTGCCACCCACAATTTTGTGAATTGCAGAGTATATATGTAGATGTAGATGTAGATGTAGACGAATATTTGCTGACTGTCATTCCGGAATACATCTGTCGTGAATTTTTCAATTAGCTTCCGTCGAGAGCAACGCCTTCGGTGTTCCAGGTCTTCCCAACCTAACTCCTTCAACATCGCACTTACGCTTTCCCTCCAACTATATATGCCTGTCACGAATCGGGCGGCTCTTCTTTGGACCTTCTCTAAAGCCTCCATTAACCCCTTTTGATGGGGACCCCATACAGAACAACAATACTCTAAGTGAGGACGTACTAGTGACTTGTATACAATCGATTTAACTTCCTGAGTGCATTGATTTAAATTACGACCTAGAAATCTGAGCATACGATTTGCTTTTCCCATTACATTCTCGATATGCTTATTCCACGACAAATTATTACGAATTGTTACCCCTAGGTATTTAGCGGAATCTACCGTTCTAAGGACAGTGTCATTAATCGTATATTCATAGTTAAATGGTGTCATCTTTTTACTTACACGCATGATTTGGCACTTTTTAGCGTTTAACTCCAACTGCCAATCTTTACACCATGCAATTATTTTCATAACATCGTCTTGTAACAAAGCGCAGTCGTCCTGGGTTTTTATTTCGCGATAAATTATAGCATCATCGGCAAATAATCTTTTCATCCCCCCTATTATGTCGCATAGATCATTGATGTATATGAGAAACAACAGAGGCCCTAACACGCTTCTCTGGGGAACTCCAGACCCCACTTCAGTAAGTGACGAACGCTCACCGTCGAGAACTACACACTGTGTTCTGCCCTTCAGGAAGTCTGCAACCCAGTCGCATATTTGACTAGATATACCGTAACCGCGAAGTTTCCTAAGTAACCTAGTGTGAGGCACAGTGTCGAAAGCTTTTTTAAAGTCTAATAGAACCAAATCAACCTGGGATTGCTGATCTATAATTCGGCACAAGTCGTGAATTAGAAGTGCAAGTTGTGTTTCGCAGCATCGGCCTTTTCTGAATCCATGTTGATTTGGATTTAAAAGCTCACCTTCATCCAAGAACCGCATTACATTCGAATAGATGATATGTTCTAAAATCCTGCAAAATATTGAAGTTAACGAGATCGGCCTATAATTCTGAGGATCATTAACATTCCCATTTTTAAACACTGGAGTTACGATAGCGGTCTTCCATTCGGCTGGTATTTTTCCTTGATCGAGAGAGACGGTATACAATTTCATCAAATACGGTGCAATTTCCTTTGCATATCTTGAGTAGAATCTTGTAGGAATACCGTCTGGTCCGGGAGCCTTATTGGTTTTTACATTCATAAGCAGTTTAGTTATTCCCTCGACATCAAGAACGAGATCATTCATAATTTTGTCGGTACGATTGTTAAATATCGGTATCTCCTCTGAGT
This sequence comes from Vandiemenella viatica, assembly GCA_031002005.1. Classification (NCBI taxonomy): domain Eukaryota; kingdom Metazoa; phylum Arthropoda; class Insecta; order Orthoptera; family Morabidae; genus Vandiemenella; species Vandiemenella viatica. Next base: position 45,147,628 of record JARYHS010008075.1, read on the forward strand.
TTTCTATCGTGAAAGCCTTTTTAAATATATCATTCAAAATTTCTGCTTTCTCTACGCTTGTTTCTGATAATTCACCATTTTCTTTAATCAGCGACGGCATAACCTTACGAGAGCCTCTTATTACTTTGATATACGACCAGAACTTTTTTGGATTAGTAATCAGATCTTCGGATAAATTCCTGTCTTGGAATTCTTTAAACGCATCGCGCATTGCCTTACGCACTTCCGAACGCAACTGGACTAATTTAGCACGATTAGATGAGTCCCCCGATTTTTTCACCGCGGCATGTAAACGCCTTTGCCTCCTGAGCAAACGTTTCACTTCCCTATTGAACCAAGGGAAGTTATTACTGACCTTAATACACTTCTTAGGAACAAACTTGTTTAAACCGGTCCATATTAGTTCTTTTAAATTAAACCAAAGTTCCTCAACATTTGTATTTAGCGTGTACGTTTCAAAATTATTCGCAAAGTGGTCAACCATACCCGCATCGTTTGCCTTATCGAAGCAAAACACGAGTTTCTCTTTTTCATGCTTCAAACTCAGACTACAGTTTAACGTTACCACAACCGCCTTGTGATCACTTATACCGTCTTCTATACAAACTTTATCTACAATATCAGGATTGCTAATTAGAAAAAGATCCAGAATGGACGAGGAATCTTTGTCGCACCGTGTTGGCTCTTCGACCATCTGTTCAAGAGATCTTTCTGCAAATGAATCTAGGAACGTTTCGGTTATTAACCTATCTCTTCCACCCAACCTGAACGTGTATGTGTCCCACCTAACCGACGGTAGGTTAAAGTCACCACCCACGATCAATATATGTCCTTGAAATTTTTTGTAAATGTTATTAAGCGACTCCCTGAAGTATTCCGCGTTAGCTAAATCAGAATCCGGAGGTCGATAAAATGACCCGAGTATGAACTTTAAATTTTTGCCAATTTTTACCTTGACCCATATTAACTCGCAAAAATTTTCCGTTTCAGTTACGACAGAGCAATTAACGTTTTTACTTACGGCCACGAACACACCCCCGCCCATTGAGACAGTTCTGTCCTTCCGAAAAACATTGAAATGAGGGCCAAATACTTCGCTAGATTCAACTTCAGGCGTCAACCAGCTCTCGGTTCCAAGTATTATATCGACATCATTAGTCGCAACTGAGGCGTGAAAATCCGCTACTTTCCCTCTAATACTCCGACAATTTAGTACCATTATCCTTACCTGCTTCGTATTGTTATTTGTGGAGTCTAAAATAACATTTTTCATACTCGCACTCTGACGGTAAACGGGTGAAGTAATTGGAGCTGTAATATTAAAATTATTCGCGCCATCACTACCGGGACCAGCTTCTATGTTATCAGCACATCCTCTTCGGTGAAATGAAGGATCCTCGGGCCTCACGCTGTTCCTAAAAAATAATTCATATCAAGGCGGTTCCAAATTTTAGCAGCAACCTTGGACGCCATTCTAGGTGTGTAGTGGACTCCCGACCTGTCAAATGCGTCCCAGCTGGCAGCTATCATCGGACGAAGGTCGACGAAGCCCCAGTTGTTTTTGCGACACAGCTCCTGCAAATTACTATTTAAATTAAAGATCTTCCACCACACAGCCTCCCCACAATCGACACGCGGCACCACACTGCAAATTGAGAACTGTAATGAAACTGAATTTTCCCGGGCGGCTTCATACGCCTTTCGGCCCAACTTGTCCATGGATTTAACTATATCTGGAACAGAAACACGACACGAGTCATTAGTGCCGACGTGCGCAGCTACTCTTAACTGACGGCAGTTCGATTCCCTAATCGCTTTTGGAATGGCCTCCATGACACGTGGTACGGTTGCTCCTGAAAGAGAAACGGAATGAACGTTAGTATGAGGATCTGCACCGTACTTCGTGGCTAATTCCCGTAGCGGTTTCTCCAGCCGTCGCACGTTGGAGCTGCCAATGACCAGTAAACCTTTTCCTGGCAAGGCTCGGGGTCTGCGGGTAAATCTTCCCTGCTGCTCTTCTGGGCCATTCGCGCTTGAATCTACAACTTCCTGCAACACAGAAAACGCGTTACTTAGGGGCAAGGTATCATTTTCCCTTCGGCTACTTGGGAATTTCGACGCCTTTCTCCGATCCACACGACGTCAGACGTTTTCTGCAACTGGAACCTGAAAATCCAAACTTGCCGGTTCCACTACAGTTGGCTGCGGAATTTCTTCGACGCACTGCCGCTCCTCGTCTAGGATGCTCCATACCTGCGCTTGAAGAGACGCCATATATTATATTAAGAATCTCCTCGAGAACCAGACGCCTACCAGAACACTTTGCACAAGCAATGTCACCTGAAACAGACAAAAACCGAACTACAAATGAATACACAAAAATCGGCGACCGCTACTAACGGCTGCTAAGGCTCGTGGCTACTGCTGCTACGGCTGCGGAGGCTCAACTGACTGGCACACTACCTAAACAGGAAATATACAAAGATAACGACAAAAACTAGCACAATTCAAATCACACACAAAAGTTGGCTACTGCTGCTGAGGCTCAACTGACTGGCACACTACCTAAACAGGAAATAAACAAAGATAACGACAAAAACTAGAACAATTCAAATCACACATAAAAGTTGGCTACTGCTGCTGAGGCTCAGCTGACTGGCACACTACCTAAACGGGAAATATTCAAAGATTACGACAAAAACTAGCACAATTTAAATCACACACAAAAGTTGGCTACGGCTGCGGAGGCTCAACTGACTGGCACACTACATAAACAGGCAATATACAAAGATAACGACAAAAACTAGCACAATTCAAATCACACACAAAAGTTGGCTACTGCTGCTACGGTTGCTCGACTGCTGACTCACTGCCTACACAGAAAATTCAAAGATTAAAACAAAGTCTATCTAGCACAGTTTAGATTAACCACACAAGAAAGTCGATGTCTGCTGCTCACGGCGGCGGTTGCTCGACTGCTGACTCACTGCCTACACAGAAAATTCAAAGATTAAAACAAAGTCTATCTAGAACACTTTAGATTAACCACACAAGAAAGTCGACGTCTGCTGCTCACGGCGGCGGTTGCTCGACTGCTGACTCACTGCCTACACAGAAAATTTAAGATTAAAACAAAGTCTATCTAGCACACTTTAGATTAACCACACAAGAAAGTCGATGTCTGCTGCTCACGGCGGCGGTTGCTCGACTGCTGACTCACTGCCTACACAGAAAATTCAAAGATTAAAACAAAGTCTATCTAGCACACTTTAGATTAACCACACAAGAAAATCGACGACTGCTGACTCACTGCCTACACAGAAAATTCAAAGATAAAAACAAAGTCTATCTAGCACACTTTACATTAACCACACAAGAAAGTCGATGTCTGCTGCTCACGGCGGCGGTATTTATTACTACCACAGATATTCTATATTGTAACCAAGTTTCTGCTCATCTATATACTCGCAGCCAAAGTTCACGCATAGTGATAATTGCAGCTGTGAAAACGTTTTAATTGTTAGTGCTGTGAGTTGAGTAAGTATAAAAGTTTATGATATGCCCTTGCGAAAGAGATCTAATCTGTCGGGGTCAACTTCTGCAGCTAAAAGATGTCGCCGAAATCGGCTAAATGAGAGTGAAATAGACCGACAACATCGTCTGCAACGTCAAAGAGAACGAGATGAAGTAGCTAGAACAAATGAAAGTAACCTGCACCGAGAAAAGCGATTGACCTATAACCGGGTTCTATACGCTAAACCCATAGCTTCTGAAAGCGCACAGAAGAAAGAATGTCGTTTGAACCGTGAAAGGTTTTCTCAGGCTTTGGCAAGAGCAACTGAAACTAGCAATAACCGAACAAAGCGTTTACGGATGGAGCGTGAACGTCAAGTGCAGATGCGTCTTAAAAATAAAAAAGCTCTGCAAGACGCAATAGAACATCAGTCACAAGGGCGTTTTGTGAATGCAATGTGTGAAGAACTTGTAGAAAATAAACAGATTTCACAGGAGCAAAGCAGTAAAAAATCTGATTTGCACCAAGCTGATGATAGGCTTAGAGGACCTACAGTAAGGGTATCTCTCTTAGACGGTGAAGGGTCAAATGTATGTGATATAAATCAGCAAGTAGTTCCATGGGAAAATAAATTTATGAGTGGATTTAACTACGAAGTTGGTTTTAATTATGCTGAATTTGGAAATATTGGAGGCATCACAAAAGTATGCAGACAATGTAGGAATTTAAAATGGAAAGCTGAAAGTAATGGTTTATGTTGCTCCTTTGGTAAGGTCAAGCTAGAACCTCTTCACGATCCACCAGACCCATTAAAATCTCTCTTAATAGGAGAACATAACAAATCAAAACACTTTTTGAAACATGTGCGTGCCTACAATAGTGCTTTTCAGATGACTTCCTTTGGAGGAAAGGAAATAAGGGAAGGAAACTTCATACCAACCTTCAAAGTTCAGTGTCAGGTTTACCACCTCATTGGATCATTGTTACCCACAAAAAATGCACCATCAAAGTTCCTGCAAATTTATTTCATTTCAGATTATCAAGCACAAGTCGAAGCACGCATGTCGGGTTTTACAAATTTAGATCGAACTATTATCGTGGAACTGCAAAGTCTCCTACACGATAATAACCAATACGTTCGCGCTTTCAAGAATGCTTTGCAATCTATTCCTGACAGTGATCAACATAATTACCATGTGGTAATAAGCGCGGACCACAAACCTCGTTATTCGCACAGTGGCCGCTACAACGAGCCAGCTGCTAATGAGGCAGCTGCAGTTTTGGTGAATGAGCATCGTGGAACTCGTGATATTGTTCTTCGCACTTGTGATAATCGTTTGCAGCGCATCAGCGAAACAAATCGTGCGTATGACTCTCTACAATACCCGCTAATGTTTTGTCGAGGTGAGTATGGATACCATTTTGATCTTTACAATGTTAATCCATTGTCTGGTGTAAAAACGAGTAAAAAAACAACTGCCCTTCAATTTTACGCCTACCGTTTAATGGTTAGAGAAGGGACAATAAATTATTTGCTCCTGTTTCGCCAATTACTTAATCAGTATTTGGTTGATATGTTTGCTAAAATAGAATCAGAACGTCTGTTTTACATAAGAACTCACCAAAGCCGTTTACGAGCAGAGAATTACATACATTTACAAGTTGCTCTGAGGCAAGACGTTGCTATCGAAGATATCGGTAAAATGGTCATATTGCCATCAATTTTCACGGGCGGACCCCGCTATATGCACGAACGCAGCCAAGACGCGTTCGTTTATGTACGGAAGTATGGGCGTCCTGATTTATTTATAACGATCACTACCAACCCAAAGTGGGATGAAATTAAGAACGAACTTTGTGAAGGTCAGGTATCTTACGCACGTCACGATATTATCTCTCGTGTCTTTCATTTGAAATTAAAGAAACTAATGGATCTCCTAATAAAGAAAAAGATTTTTGGTGCTGTTCAGTGTAATATGTTTTCCGTAGAGTGGCAGAAACGAGGATTGCCTCACGCCCACATTCTGCTATGGTTAGAGGAAAAAATTAGACCTACCACTATGGACAAAGGTATAAGTGCAGAATTTCCAAACATAATCACAGATCCTACCCTCTATGAAATCGTAAAAAGCCACATGATCCACGGACCTTGTGGACCACTCAATCCTCATTCCCCATGTATGAAAAATGGTCGTTGCTGTAAGAGGTTTCAGAAGTCACTGAATAAACAGACAGTAACCGGAGAAGATGGCTACCCGGCATATCGTCGCAAATCTGTTGAAGATGGCGGGTTCATTGCTGAAGTTCGTATGTGTGATAGAGTTATTGATGTTGATAACAGATGGATTGTTCCATATTCTCCCGTACTTTTACGCACCCTGAAGACCCACATAAATGTTGAATATTGTGGCAGCATGCAGGCCATCAAGTATTTATGTAAGTATATAAATAAAGGCACTGACCAAGCTACATTTTGTATTCACAGTAATCATGATGAGGTGGTGCGATACCAATCTGGAAGATACCTCAGCTCTTCTGAAGCGATATGGCGAATTTTATCATTCCCAATCCACGAAAGATTTCCACCAGTTTTTCATTTGGATGTCCACTTGGAAAATGGACAGCGAATTAATTTTCTCCCATCCAATATCCAACAACAAGTGAGCAAACCTAGAAATACCACACTTCTTGCATTCTTTCATCTGTGCAAGCAAGACATATTTGCCAAAACTTCGTTGTACGAGGAAGTTCCTGCATATTATACCTTCAACAAACAAACAGGAGTTTTCAACAGAAGACGAAGGGGTACCCCAGTTCCTAACCATCCTGATGTCTATAAGGAAAAGGCACTGGGTAGAGTATACACCGTCCACCCAAAAAACAGTGAATGTTTTTATCTTAGACTACTACTTAATACTGTACGAGGACCTACCTCCTTTGCCGATCTGAGATCTGTTGATAGTTTTGAACACGCTACCTATCAAGCGGCATGCGTCGCTAGAAATTTGCTGGAATCTGATAGTCACTGGGATAATGCTTTAGAAGAGGCATGCCTCAGTGATAGTTCGCCTAAACTGAGAAAATTGTTTGCTGTAATGTTGGTTTTCTGCAACCTGTCCAACCCTAACCAACTATGGTTGAAATATCAAGAGAACCTTGCCCATGACGTAATGAGTGAAATCATATGTAACGAGTCCCATAAAAACAACCACAACTACAACCTGGAAGTTACAAATAGGTGCCTTCTAAAGTTACAGGACGTGGTAACCTCTACTGGGGGCAATACTCTAGAGCAGTGGTTCCCAACAAAATTTTCTCGAGGACCCCCTCATCGAGCATGGTTGTACTTTGTCATATCACAGTATCAAATACCTAAAAAAAAACAATCAAGAGTCTTTTTATACGTTTTCTATATTTGGTACTTATAAACAACATTGACATATTCATTATTGAACAAATATTGAGCTTAAAACTTTTTCAATTTAGCCATCATTGTTATTGTTAAATTTTTTATTATTGCTCAAAATCTTTGTCTTCAAATCTGGGTGTTTAGTATAAGAAACTCCTTAAAAAATAAAAATTGAGTATGAACTGAAAATGACAGGAAAAAATTAAAACTGAGTGTATTGGTCTTTCAAGTGTACTACACTTGAGATTGCATTGAGTAGATATGTGTGAAAAATAAGAAAACACTAATTTCATACAAGGTATTATTTATTTGAAAGTACTCCATCAGTATACAGTTAGTTTTAATTTTCAATTCTTAATGAGATGAGTTCAATCTGACCTTTGAGTTCATTATTTCTGAAATATTAGGTTCCAAACTTGAAACTTTCAATCTGAAATCCGACCGTATGTCGAGTCGATTCCTATATTTGTTTTTCATGAAACACATGGAAGAAAATGCTTGCTCACACCGATATGTGGTTGCAAATGGAAGAATCTTTTTCATTGCCTTATCTCCAAGTTTCTTGTAGTCCTTGCGTGCTGATGCCCAGAAGTCTGTAATTTTATCACAGATGAAAATGTTTTTCATCGTACCACAGCTGGACAGATCCACAAGTTGATCTTGCTCTTCTACAGTGAGGCCATGGATTTTGTCTATTTCTTCACAGCTGAAAGGATTTCGAATCCATCTGTCGTCAGGGTCAGGTTTAGGGAAATACTCTCTAAAAGTGGTGGCTAGGCTGCGTAGATGATCGGCTACATTGATCTTGATCTGGTCAGGCAGACTCTCCTCTGATGATTCCAAGAATTGTTTTAAAGTAGAAAAGTTAGTTAGTGACTCGTTTTCTATTCTTGACGCCCAGATTTGACATTTTTTGACCATAGCACTAATCTTATCCTCAACTTTGAACATGTCTACATTTTTTCCTTGTAAACTCAAGTTTAACACATTCAAGTGTTCAAACACATCAGCTAAGTACGCAACTGAGCAAAGCCAAGAGAAGTTAGTGAGAAAATCCGCGTACTTTGTGTCAAGAAGGAAGACACGAACCTCGTCTCTAAGTTCAAAAAATCTTGACAAGATCCTACCTCGAGAAAGCCATCTTACTTCTGTATGAATAAGAAGTTGCTCATGCTCACTGCCGATCTCTTTACACAATAAAGAAAATAATCTGGATTGCAGATGTCGAGTTTTAATATAGTTAATGATTTGAACTACTTCGTTAAGTATCTTTTGCAAAGGTTCAGGCAATCTTTTGACTACTAAGGCTTCACGATGGATACAACAGTGAGTCCATTTCACCTCAGGGGCTACTGCTTTGATACGAGCTAGAAGTCCTGTTTTTTTGCCAGCCATTGACTTTACTCCATCCGTCGACAAGCCTACACATTTTTTCCAGGTGACATCGTGTTCATTGAGATAATTATTTAATGCAGTAAAAATATCGTCTGCTGTTGTATGCAGTAGTTCGCATGAAAAAAGGAAATCTTCAAACACTTGGTCCTCCCATAAGAATCGTGCGAAAACCAACATTATAGCTTTTTTAGATATGTCTGTGCTTTCATCCAATTGTAGAGCGTACATGTCACTCATGCAAAGTCTAGCCAACAATGTTTCTTCGATGTTAACTGCCATATCAGTAATTCGTCTTTGAACAGTATTATTTGATAGCGGGACAGTTCCTATTACCTTAGCAGCTGCATCACCTAACATTCTCTTGCAAAGTATTATTGCTGATGGCAGTATAAGTTCCTCAGCAATTGTGTGGTTTTTCCCACATTTAGCAACAAGCTGAGCCACCTCGTAAGACGCAAGGGTTGCATTTTCGTTTACATTTGCACCAGAGTGTTTAGTAATTGTTTTACGAGATATTTTCAACTCTCCTAATTTATTTTTGAAAAAATCTAATGACTTACTTTTGTACTCTGGGTGCTTTGTTTCAAGATGACGCCGGAGTTTTGCTGGTTTCATACATTCATTCGAAAGGCTTTCATAACAAATTACACATTGAGGTTTAGGCTGTTGCTCAGGTCCAGTGAACGTAAAACCGATTTCCAAGTAATCAGAGTTATATTTTCTAATTTTTCCAGTAAGCTTAACACTGATCTTGGAAGAGTTAGGTTCAAGGTACGCCGACGATTTAGGTTCAATGGACACTGACTTCGATTCGAGAGTCACTGACTTACTTGCTTGCACATCAAATGCATTACCTTCCTCTTCATCTGTAGACCTTTCTCGTTTTAACGAACCACTTTTTAACCAACGGTCCATTTTTAACTACACGAACTGTAGCTTCCGCGAAAAACAACGCTTTACAAACACTACTGTTGTAATACAGAATATTGAATACTGAACACGGTCTGTGAAAGCACTGGCAATAAATTAACAATGGCCGATTGTCGTCTGAAATACGAATTTCTGTGTAAAGTGACTGTCAGTTGTCAGCTGCAAAGAGGCAGCGCGCGCAGTCTAACGGCATACAGCAGAACTATTTTCTGCTAGACGCAGAAGTTAGCCGTTCGCTAAAGCTCTGCTCATGCAGGAAACGGCCAAAACAAAAAATTTGTTATCATACGAAATATATTTAATATATTTTTTATTCTAATAGCATTTTGCGGACCCCTCTGGCATAGCTCGCGGACCCCTGGGGGTCCGCGGACCACTTGTTGGGAACCACTGCTCTAGAGCACTACGGAATGCCGAGGCGTACAATGGAGAACAAATCAAAGAATATAAATGAAGAGGGAATAGGTTATGACATCAATCAATTAGCGCTTCTCGCAAAAGAGAAAGAAGCGGAACTCAATGCCGAACAACGACTGGTATATGAAGAAATCATGGATTATGTCAGGTGCAATAAAGGTAAAATATTCTTTCTGGATGCGCCAAGAGGAACAGGAAAGACATTCGTGGTAAATCTATTACTAAATAAAGTGCGTAGCGAACATAAAAATGCGTTAGCTGTAGCATCATCAGGTATTGCAGCAACGTTGCTACCAAGAGGGAAGACCGCGCATTCCTGCTTCAATATTCCACTGAACATCGAGTTCAATGACAGTGCAGTATGTGACATATCCAAACAAGGTAACAAAGCCGAAGATATCAGAACATGTGAACTTATTATATGGGACGAATTCTCTATGGCACACAAAAATGCAATTGAGGCTGTTGATCGTTCGTTACGAGACATTCGTAATAATAACAGAATAATGGGTGGCATAACATTTCTTTTTTCTGGAGATTTCCGCCAAACGCTACCTGTAGTGCCAAGAGGTACATCTACATCTACATCTATACTCTGCAAATCACAAATACTGTGGGTGGCAGAGGGTGCTAAGCACCAATCCTAATTCTGCGCATTCCAATCCCGAACAGATCGAGGAAAGAAGGAATACATAAATGAATCAGTACCGCATCTTATTTCTCTAATCTTATCCCTCCTGTCATTGCGACCTAAATAGGTTGGCGGAAGAAGTATTTCGTTGCACTCGTAACTTAAAGATTTTCGCATATTCTCCAGCAAATTCAAACGAAAACGACGTCGTCTGTCCGCCAAACAATCCCAGCCCAACCCACGAATTAGCTCTGTGACACTTACGTAAGGACTGTAACTAGCAGTCACGAATCGAGCGGCTCTTCTCTGTACTTTCTCTAATGTGTCAATCAATCCCTTGCGATACGGATCCCAAATTCCACAACAGTATTCCAAATGCGGACGCACTAGTGTTTTGTACGCTATTTCCTTTGTATGAGCATTACAACTTCTCAAAATACGTCCTATGAATAGTAGTTTGGAATTAGCTTTTCCTACAACGGAAGTTATGTGCAAGTCCCATTTCATGTTGCTTTGTACTGTTACGCCTAGATACTTCAGGGAATCTACAGTGTCAACAACTGAATTGTTAACTTTGTACTCCAGAGCAAGCGGGGTCTTTTTATTACTTATGTGCATTGCCTTGCACTTTTTACAGTTAAGTGTAAGCTGCCATTCACGGCACCATTCCGAAATAACATCCAGATCGCGCTGAATTTCTAAGCAATCGTCGGAGCACCTCACTTCCATATAAATAAGTGCATCATCAGCAAAAAATCGCATCCTGCAATTAACGTTGTCACCGAGATCGTTTATAAAAATTAAGAAAAGAAGTGGTCCTATTACACTTCCTTGAGGAACGCCCGAAGTAACATCTAGTTTAGAAGAGGCTTCCCCGTCTACAACGACATACTGTGACCGACCAGTTAGAAAATCGCGTATCCATTCGCAAAGCTGAGTCGGTTGTGTGGTACAGAGTCAAAAGCTTTCTGAAAATCCAAGAAAATAGCATTAACTTGTGATCCCGCATCAATAACTTTCATTACATCATGCGAAAATAGAGCCAGTTGCGTTTCACATGATCGGTTCTTCCGAAATCCGTGTTGGTATGCTGTAAGTAGCTCGTTTTCATCTAGAAACTTCATAACGTTAGAGCATATGACATGCTCCAGAATTCTACTACAAACAGATGTTAGCGATATCGGACGATAATTCCTAGGATCTCTCCGATCTCATTTATTGAAAACTGGAATCACCTGCGTAATTTTCCAGTCAGAAGGTACTTTTCTTTCCTCTAAAGATTTACGAAATATATCTGACAGAAATGGTTCTATTTCTTCCGCGTATTCCGAAAATACTCTTACTGGTACACCATCGGGACACGGCGCTTTCCCCCACTTCAGGAGCTTTAATTGCTTTATGATACCTACACTATCAATTTGTACTGGATCCATTTCAAATTCAACACGCCGTTGAAAAACGTGAATGTTTTCCATGTTTTCGTCAGTGAAGGAATTTTTAAATTCGGCGTTAAATACGGTAGCCTTGTCGCGGCTGTCATCAACTTCCCGACCGTCTTTTAGTAGAACTGGCGTATTGTTGTCACAACCACCTATTTTTTTTACATACGACCAAAATTTCTTTGGATTTTCAATGAGGCTCTTGGAAAGTGAGTTGCATCGAAAGTCATTGAAGGCTTCGCGCATAGCATTCTTGACCTGTCCTCTTGTCTCAGCTAGTTTTTCTAAATCACTCCTATACATCGTCCTTCTTGAGCGTGCATGAATCTTCCTTTGCTTTTTAAGTAACCTTTTGACTTCACGCGTATACCACGGGGGATCGTTCCCGTCCCTGATTGTCCTTTTCGGTATATGTAAGTCCATACCTTCCCTGACTATATTTATGAATCGAAGCCACTTCTCTTCAACCGAGCCTCTTCCTTCTACAAAGGTAATGTATTTATCCCTCAAAAACGTTCTTAAACTCTCCTTTGGGGCCTTTTCGAACCTGTAAACGACCCTTTCTTTTTTTTTTTACACTCGACTGTTAATTTTACTGTAGCAATTACAGCTTTATGATCACTTATTCCCGTGGTGGTAGAAATTTCCGTAAATAATTCAGGCCTATTTGTAACGAGAATATCTAAAATGTTTTCGTTTTCGTTGTCGCACCGCGTTGGTTCAGTGACGAGCTGCTCGAGATTAAGATCTGAGAAAAGGTCGAGAATAATCTCACAGGATATTTTATCCCTGCCACCAGTAACGTGGGCGTAATTACTCCAGTCAATATACGGCAAGTTGAGGTCGCCTCCTAGTATTATTCCATGATCCGGAAATTGACGAGCTATATTACTTACGTTATTTCTTAAGGCCTCAGCAACACCTACATCTGCATCTGGTGGACGATAGAAAGACCCTATTACAAGTTTTTTCCTAGCTAGTATTAGTCTAACCCTTTCGCGGGCAAAATAGTTCTGGCAGCCTAACAAACCAAATTAATCTTAAAAACTATCAAGAACTGTCTTCTAAGTATTATGGAGAAGAGAGTACAACTTTCTCTCTTTGTCTTTTCCTATACGACGAGGTGGGAAGTAATCTTCCCACGGGCACTTCTGGGAAGTAATAAAAAAGCTTGTTGTGTATCAATTTTCTTTTTATTTATTGACATAAAATGGTTAATTTATACACAAATACGCTCCTTTCACTTCCCATGTAATTTTCTGAAGCGGGGTTCACTGCATAAAGGTACATCACATGTTGTGCACATTTACCTAGTGCGTTTTTTCAGCAACTTTAGTAAGTGTTTCTTACAATTGGTTGATGTGTCCCTACACCTATCAATCTTACATCATCATGCACTTTCCCTCTTTTTGCCAAAAATGCTGGTTTGCAGCCTTACCATTTTCTACAAGAAAATCCTGCAATCAACTGCCTATCAAGGTGAATCCTGTATGTCAGTTGATCATAGTTACCGGAATTTCTTTTGTTTTGTTTCCATAAAAGCTGTTTATTATTGCTAGATCCAATAAAAACTAGAAGATCCTGTACCACCACTCTACAGAACGCATTCCTACTGCATATCGTTCCCTAAGCTGGTCAGATCTGTCCACACCTCCAATAATTATGATGCAACAATCCACCACTAATTTGTTTTTGATATTGTGGAAATGCGAACAGTCACTTCCCCATTCCTCATTACTCTCCACTAGTATTAGGAATTGCAGGCATACTTATTTCAATATCTGTCTCTGTAACTTCATTCTCAGATTTCCTGTTTCTATCCATGTGTGAATCATCCAAAGCATTCAGTTCATCTGGAGCTTCAAGACTTTTTCTCCACATCAGGATCGTCATGAAAATAATATATCATAAACCACATCTTGATACCTTGGGTTATTCAGGTCCAAGTATTCAGACATGTGAATGTGGAATAAGCAGATAAATAAAATGTATGATAGCATACAAGGCAGGAAATATGTCACTATTATTCAAATGTGTGCCACTATAATTACAATATAATTATATTATAATAAATGTTTGTACGTAAATTATCAAATAATAGGTTAGGTTCACAAACAGAACATCAATATATAATTATTTTTGACAAATATAAAACTTATTCAGTGCAAATATTCCCAACAAGTTATTGAGCTTCTCCAAGTAATACTAACAAGAGACAGTGCCGTGGGAAGATTACTTCCCACTCGAAAAAATTAACTTTACAAATTACATATACAATATTTTTTTGTGTGCAACACTTGAGAATATTGCTAAGGTACCTAATTACATAATTAGTATTCAGAATTTGTTAATGCTTTCCTCTAATAACAATTTATTCGAAAAAAAAACAGCAATTTCGTCCAACACAGCTTGAAAATGGACGCAAAATTCACAATGATCATCAACAATTTTGCGTTGCACAGAACACAATGTAAAAATGCACCATAAAGCGATTTTAACATGTTTCTTCAAGCTTCTGGCAGATGGCAGAACTTGTCGGAGGTGGTAAATGCGCTTCCCTCAAGAGCTTTAATTCAATTTGTCGAGTGGGAGAAGGTTTCCCACCGCCCGAAAGGGCTAATCCATAGGATTTCACAGACCGTATCAATATTTATTTCGTTACACGACAAGTGTTTACGAACAGCTGTAAATACACCCCCTCCATTTGACTGTAACCTATCCTTACGGAAAACATTCATGCTATCGTTAAAAATTTCTGCTGAACTTATATCCGGTTTTAACCAGCTTTCAGTACCTAATACTATATCAGCTTCTGTGCTACTAATAACGCTTTCAAGCTCAGGCTGCTTATTACAAAGACTTCTAGAGTTTATAACGAGTACTTTTAACGGTCGAGATTGATTTTCGCTACTCCTAACATATGGTGCCGAATTTAATTGGGCTGCCCGCGACTGTAATCCCAGTTTCGGGTCTTCCTCCCTCAGCCTAACAAATCCCCCAATGCACTCCACACGGCCCCTGCCACCCGTGTAGCCGATTCACGTGTGTAGTGCACACCTGATCTATCCAAGGGAACCCTACACGATTCGACCCCAGGGCGAAGATCAAGGAATCTGAAGCCATGATTATCGCAGAAACGACGCAGTCTCTGGTTTAGACCCTCGACTCGGCTCTGAACCAGAGGTCCACAGTCAGTTCTATCGACAATACTGCAGATGGTTAGCTCAGCCGAAATCTTGCGGTCATCAACCACAGAGCTCACCGTATGAGCAAGCCGCCGGAAGGAAGAGAGGATACCCTCCGACCCAAGGCGGCAAGCATCATTGGTGCCGACATGAGCTACAATCCGCAGCTGGCTACACCTCGTCCTCTCAATGGCATCCGGAATGGCCTGTTCCACATCATGGATCAGACCGCCCGGAATGCACAAAGAATGGACTTTGGACTTCATCCCAGACCTGTTCGCCATGTCCCTAAGGGGCTCAATGAAACGCCTAACGTTGGAGCTACCTATCACCAGAATCCCCTTCTGTGATCGCCCAGACCTAGCGGGAGGGGGGGCTGGCAACTCGCTGATTGACGATTGTGGATCTGAATCAGATCCAGACAACACATCAAACCTATTGGACAGTGGTACAGGCTTGCCCTCCTGGGATTCAGACCTGTACTCCTGCCCCCGCATGCGGCGTCGACGTCCGGAAACCACGCGCCAGACACCATCAGGTGACTGCCGCACAGGCCCCGAAGTCTCAGCCTGGACTGCAGGTACGATATTTGGCAGGGGAGAACCTGTGACAACACTTGCTTCGTCAGGGTCACCCCTTCCACATCTGCTGCAGTCACCTACGGCAGCTTCCAGCCTTGTAACATTAGTTAGCAAAGCTGCAAGCTGAGCGCGAAGATCAGCCACCTCAACCCGCGTCTGCACACAGCAGTCACAGTCCCTACACATATTACTTATAAAGCAAAAACTACGGAGAGGATAAAAGTTGAACTAACTGAGTAATCCAAATTAACTGTTCACACTTTACTACCAACCGCTACACGACCTAAAGAGAACCTCCTGAGGAATTGAATATAGACCAGACAACTGCACTTAGTAGTTAATAGGACGTACTGATGAACGGTGTTAGCCAACCAATGTACTAAATAAAAAACAAATAAGCTCTATATACTTCCCTATAGAAAAAGCAAATAAATGCGATCACGATTGGAGCACGCTGTTATAAGTCAATTAACGCAAATAAATCAAACGCTACCACAACACTTTAAATTATGTAAACAGATGGCGACACTCGTCACGACGGTTGCTGGGGACCAACTAGCTACTGCTCAGCGACGACGGAGGATATTCAAAGATAAAATCTACCTACAACACTTTAAAATAAAATACTCAGAAAAGGCGGCACTTGACTCGAAGGTTACTGGACTCAACTAGCACCTCCTCTGCGACGACAGAAGATATTCAAAGATAAAATCTACCTACAACACTTTAAAATAAAATACACAGAAAATGCGGCACTTGACTCGACGGTTGCTGGAACTCAACTAGCCCCTCCTCTGCGACGACAGAAGATATTCAAAGATAAAATCTACCTACAACACTTTAAAACAAAATACTCAGAAAAGGCGGCACTTGACTCGACGGTTGCTGGAACTCAACTATCCTCTCCTCTGCGACGACAGAAGATATTCACAGATAACATCTGCCTACAACACTTTAAAACAAAATACTCAGAAAAGGCGGCACTTGACTCGACGGTTGCTGGAACTCAACTACAAGGGCGGATGAAGTAAATGTATGAATAAAACAGTCATCTTTATGGTTCAGCATACAAAAGTATTCTTTAAAAACGAACAAGAGAACATATCTCCAAGCAGATCCAGAGTCTCAACAATTTTCCAAAATTCTGTTAGCAGTTGGCGAAGGAACCATGCCAGAAATAAACGGAGAAATAAAATTGACTTCGTCACTTTGTATTATGGTGCCAAACATCGATGATCTAATTTCGAGTGTGTATCCTGACATAGTAAATATTACCAACAAAGAAAAATCTTGGTTTTGTGAACGTGCGATACTGGCACCCAGGAATGAAGACGTGGATGTCATCAATAAGTATATCCTGGATATGATCAAAACAACGTCGATGACTTACGTCGCTATAAACACGGTTGAAGATCAAGCCGACGAGACTACTTACCCAACCGAGTTCTTAAATTCCCTCAGCGTTTCTGGTCTACCCGCGCATGAACTGAATATAAAAGTTGGTACTCCAATTATGCTAATGAGAAACATATCACCACCACAGCTGTGCAATGGGACTAGACTTCTGTTGAAATCATTGCACAAAATCATCATTGAGGCCGTTATTTTAACAGGATGTGGACGAGGAGAGGAAGTATTCATTCCACGAATACCATTGGTTCCTTCAAACTTCCCGTTCAAATTTAAGCGCCTCCATTTTTCCGTAACGTTATGTTTTGCCATGACAATTAACAAGTCTCAGGGACAGACACTAGGAACCGTAGGCATTGATCTTCGGACACCATGTTTCTCGCACGGCCAGCTATACGTTGCTTGCTCCAGGGTGAGTGGCAGATCACGCCTGTACATATGTACAATGAACAATCAGACCAGAAACGTGGTCTACACAGAGGCATTACAATGAGTGACCTACGTAGTATGCTGAAGATAGTATATTATTTCTCTTAAGCATTGCTTTATTTACTTATAACGCAAAAATAAAAGCCTTTCTAAACAATAAATGTTTATACTTCCCACAATAATTACAACCACGAATTACTAATGTTAATTTTTCAGGAACCTTTTCTACTATTGAATCAATTGCATCACGTTAAAATATGAATAAAACAACTCTCTGACATCAGTATGAAAACCGAACCTAACGTATTAACCGAAACAAACGAAACTATTCAGAATACATTAACAGTTCATGCCTTTCCACGTTAATGTCTGATAAGAGAATAAAATCGGTAAATAATTTCTACACCTGCCAAGGCACGCGCGCGTGAAGCAGCGGGCAAATGCTAGTAGAATATAAATATTTCAAAACAAACTACTCAGATTAGCAGTGAACGTACCATGGTATGTGCGCAATAGTCAGCTACACAGAGATTTAAATGTTGCTTACATTTATGAATTTATAAAACAACAAACCATACATTTTATCAAACGAATGAGTGGAGTACCTGGTTTAACACTTTACAAAATAGGGAAAAGAACCTGCCAAACTAGGCCAACAACACGACTTCCTCAAAATATTTTTCTATCAGGCAGTGATTTCGAAGAAGAAGTGAACCAGCAAATAAATTAAATACCGTGTAGCCTGCCATCTTCTATTTGACATCTCGTTTGTTATGTATAGAACAGATTATTGTCAGCGCTCGAAACCAAATGTATATATAAATATAAAAGTGTAATTATTTTAAACTAATTTCATTTTAACTGTTTTGATTACTGTTATAATTCTGATAACTGTTTTTAATACTTACATACTGATGTTCCTGTTATACAAAATTTATTGTATCATAACCTTGTAGACACTGAGGGGCCCTGTAGGCTGACCTCAACCATGACAATATGTAAGTTATGTTTTTTGTAATATTCAACATTGTCATGAAGTATATTAATATTTGCTGAATGGATAAAATTTTAAAAAAAAAACAAAAAAACAAAAAAAAAGCTGGTTTTAATATAAGTGAATTTCTTATTGCAATATCCTTGATTGTGTTTTGCTGTCCGTGTTCAATTTTATTTATGACTAATAACTGCGGTAGTTGCAAAATAAGAGGCAAAAATTCTCATGGAGGAAGGAATAATATGGAGACGATGCAAGAGACCTTTACCACGCATGGGAGTGAAGCAGGCCGGCGGAGGAGTGGGGGGGGGGCATGGCCGGAGTAGTGGGGGCTTGACCGCTTCCCAACAAACACGGGGAATATGTACAAACACCTCAAGGGGACTCTAGGATAAACGTGACGCCGCAATCTGGTGATGGATTATTATGTAACTCGATGAGACAAATAAAAAATGAAGAATAAAATTTTTTGATATCCTGCTTAGTTTTCGAGATATTCTGTCTAAAATGTGAAATGGTTTTGGTTGAAATTCAGAAGAAAAAATTATTCAAAGTCAAATTTTATGATGAATTTTTATTTAAAAAGACGAGACAAATAAAAAATAAAGAGTAAAATTTTTCGATATTTCACCTAGTTCTCGAGATATACTGTCTCAAAAGTGAGGTGTCTTGAGTTGAAATGCAGAAGAAAAATTTCGCAAAAGTCAAATTTAATGATGGATTCTTATGTAACACGACGAAAAAACTCGATAATAAGGAATAAATGTTTTCGATATCTTGCTTAGTTTGGGGGATATACAACATCCAAATTGAGGGGTTTAGGTTTGGATGCAGGCTGGACCAAAAATTAATTCTGTCAAAGCCACAATGATTACATGGTTGACATGCAGAATGGATATTTCAGTTTTATTACTACCACTTGTGGTTAGTCTGAAATGTGTCCTAGACCAGAAAAAAAGTAAGAGGACCCACTCTAGGGATGAGCAACCCAGACATTTTGTAGGCTGGTACCAGAAATAAAATGTTTATTCAGTCACCTTAATGAACATTCTCTTGATCAAGATGTGTTGTCTAATTTCACAGCCCTACTTATTAGGACAATTGTAAAAAAATTATCTCTTAGTTAGATTTAGATACGGGGGGGGGGGGGGGGGAGAATGTTGTACAAAAAAAAAGAGACTAAATTAGAAACACATTCCCCAAATTGATTTTGTTCAAAGGCCAATAACTTCTTTATTTATGAAGCCCATTTTTATTTCTGCATGAACCTGTTTCGACATAAATAGATGAGAAAGATTTCAAAATCGGTAAAAATAGGTATAGACGTATTTACAAACAGAAACAAGTCTTATATGAAGCTTTAAAAATAACCTAAGTCAATGGCCTGAAATAGCTATTTAAAAAATTAATAAAACTCACAGCTTCTCACATAACAGTTAATTTCATCATTCATTGTCAGTATAATCAGCAACGTGACGAAAGAAATCGTAATAGTAAATTCACTGAATCACGAAGTAAAACACGCCCCTTTAAATCTCATTTTAAACACTCGTTAAAAAATAATGCTAGTCTATTATGTGCAAAATAGCAAGTTTGCTGATTTTTTACACTACACCAAGAAAAATTTGAGAACAAAGTCATCCCATTGAGAGCTATGACTAAATATTTATAGACGTGCTGCAAAGTTTGCGGTGTCTACCGCTCACTTCAACAACGATAATTACATTTCAACTTACTTATGAAATGATATTCCAGGTTCTTTCCTGTCTGGCCTATTTGTGCAACCGTACGCAACACAAGCTGGCATTTTTAAACACTTATACACAATACTAAATGAAATAATCACTGCATCTACCACAATGTGAACACCTTAATTGTTGGGAAGCGCCATATGGTCGCTGCCGGTGCTGCCACCATGCGGGAGAGTTTAGTGCTTGCTTCACCGATTTAACGTCACTTCTCCTCCATATAATTCCTTCCTCCATGAAAATTCTATGCCGCAAGAGGCGCAAGGATTCATGGCTTTTTTCATATTCTGTCCCGTCTTTGATAAGGCCTCGCGGAGATCCGATTTGTGATTTTAAACAATGGTTGGATTAGGACTGCGCAAAGTCGTGGGGTTGTCGAGGGATAATTTTCAATCCATTCTGTTTTACTCCTCTTATCTTAACTACCCAGTTACCAAATCTTCACTGAGTTGCTGGAGTTAACAGGAGCTTCAGGAGTGTAACTGTTATTGTGTTTGATATTTGCATCACGCCAAGAGTATCAAAGTCATCGCAGAAATCATCCCAGTTATATGTGAGTGGAGACTTTCCCGGCGTGTGAAGAATTTTTTAATTATCCCAGTTCATTACCTAGATCTACGAAAAATAGTACATTTATCTAACTTTTGTCTTGTATCTTTGGAAATATGGATAACTTTCATGTAATCGATTTTGGTGAATGGTCGATTTTTAAGAAACAGCTTAATACCAGGGAAAAATAAACATTTTCTGATCAGCTGTATACTGGTCGTTGGGTGTTTTGTGTTGTTATGGCTAGCAAAGCGATAAAATTTGGGGCACATCTCAAGGAATTTCGGATTCATTTGTGTCAAACATCAAATGCTAGCAAGGGAGTAAGGTAGTTCCAAATTAATTTATATAAATAGCATTATTAGTATTTGTGTTGTGTATGGTAATATATGTATGGTTATTACTTCGCAGGGACTTCATCGAAAAGTACTATGTAGGCGTTAAAAACAGCAACCCGAAGTTTCCGATTTTAATTAGGGAATGTAGTGGAGTACAACCAAGATTGTACGCTAGATACGGTGAGGTTATTTGAACTGTTACTCCTTCCATGTATTATTAATAAAATAGCATTACAAAGTGGCGCCTTGCTAACTTTTTAAGCGCTCTATAAGCTGAAAGTGACAGAATAAACTGTTGATCTTTTTCCATAGGACGTATTTTTGCGAAGGGCGTAACCTTTCGACGGAAGCTGTGTTTTGAAATGTGAAGAAAACAGAGATAAATTGAGAGTTTATATTTGACAAAGAGAATAATGATTGGAATTGTAGTGTGTAAAACGATAAAATTGTTGTAACTGTTAATCCATTATTCCATAGAGAAACTGCTACCATATGGAGAGTACAGGGGGAGAAAGATAAGGTCCATAAAGAGGTTTAATTCTAGATGGGGATACCGCTGCCTCGCGACTGTTAACGTGACGTCACGTTCACGTACAGTCAGCTGCGTAAAATACGTGTTATTACTTGTCGAAGTTAACAGCAGATAATTTATTATTGAAATGCGAGCTTCACCTGAAACATTGAACATCCCGTTGTGTTATCGGACATCTGCGGCCGCTTACCAGCGGCCGCCTGCCTCTGATCTACCTTCGGGATATCAGTTTATGTTGATATTGTATAGCTTTAAATTATTGTGACCGAGCTACGCGAGGGCACAATACAATAATAAATGATGACTGTACGTGAACGTTATGTCACGTTAACAGTCGCGAGGCAGCGGTATCCCCATCTAGAATTAAACCCATAAAGAAAGGTTTTGAGAAAAATGAATTTTTAATTCCAAAACTCTTTCCTTGCATTACATTAGAAACTCAGTTTGTTACAGAGCTCAGTATTTGTTCTAAGAGCTAGTATTAAGGGACAATTGATATATCAACTATTTCAGGCTTTAAAAAGTGTTTTAGTAATATGATGTCATAAAAAACAATGCAGACAAGATGAAGGTGAGGCAGATTTTGAAAGTATTCTTGGCACTTTTGTGAACAAAACCTCTTCAGATGCTGATGGTCCTCGTATTTTTTTTTTGTTGCACAGATTGGTAATGGTTCATGGTGGTACGAATAGAGGGAGGTTAAAGCAGCTATCTGGCAGAGATGGCTGTTTCCTTTTAGGTTGAGAGACTATACTCTAATCATGTTTACCATTGCATCATGAGAGGGTGATGATTTTTCTTAAAGCAGTTTCACTGTTCTAGTCTTAAGGGGACATCATTTAACATACACAAAGGAAAGCTGTCCAAGACTTAAACATGTCTTGATTTTTACATGATACTAGTTTAAAAGGGCTGAGCTTGCATCGAGTATTTTCAGGTATCTCATTCCATTTGTGAGGAAGTTTGACACTAGGGTTTTGATTTTGCCGGACCTATACTTTTATTGTACTCAAGGTATGAATGCCCACATACTGTGAATATGATCTCGATTGCCAGGAGAACCCCCCTCCATGATGTTCTCCTGTTGATGAAGGGCCTAGCCCAAAAATATTCATTGTTTTTCATGTGTTTTGTGCTTATTTATGTGGTGGTTCATTTTGCTATCCAATTTTTGTAAATCCTTTCTCTACTTAGCTCCTATTATTTCCTGGTAAGTATATATATATATATATATATATATATATATGACCGTATATTTCACTATGCTGCCACAACTACGTAGAGCAGACCACTAGTGTTCATATGTGGTAGTGTCCTCAAGTCTCCTATCTTGCACTATGGGGTTACATATCGGTAGCTATGGGTGTGTGGGAGATATGGTGGTTGAAAGTGGTTGGCAGTTTCATATTTCAACCAAAAATGTTTGTATTCCTATATTTCACTTTTTAGCCAAAACTAACTAGTTGGTAGCTGTGTGGTATAGGAGATGTGTGGTGGTTGAAAGTGGCTGAACATTTTTGTATTTCGATCAAAGACGTGGGTCCGTATATTTCACTTTGCTGCCACAACTACATAGTGCAGACAGCTGGTGTTTGTATGTAGTAGTGGCTTTGAGTCCCATGGTGCACTATGCTGGTTACATGTCAGTAACTATTTGGGTGTGGAAGATATCGTGGTTGAAAGAGGTTGATCTTGAGCATTTTCCTATTTCTATGAAAGATGTGTATGGCCCTGTACTTCATCTTGCAGCCAGAACTATCAAGTGCAGACCACTGTCGTTTGTGTATTGTAGTAGCTTGGAGTCTTCCATTGTGCGTTATGGTGATGGCGTTTCGGTAGCTGTGGGGGTTTAGTAGATATGGTGGTTGAAAGTGGTCAACCTGTCCTTATGCCCACACTACAGCAAAAATTACCTAGTGTGGTACACTGGTGTTTGTGTGTGGTAGTAACCCCTAGTATCCCAATGTGCACCATGGTTGTACCTATGTGGGTGTGGGAGGTATGGTGGTTGATCTGGTTGATGGAGGGCATTTTCATAGTTCGTGTGTCCCTATATTTCACAAAATATCTAGTGCATACCCTTGGTGTTTGTAGTAATAGCTTCAAGTCTTTGATTTTGAGAATTGAATGTTGGTAGCTGTGGGGGCATGGGAGATATGGTGGTTGAAATTGATCGATGAAGGGCATTTTCATATTTCGATGAAAGATGTGTATCCCTATATTTAACTTTGCAGCCATTAATGTCCTGCACATATCATTTGTGTTTATGTGTGGTATTACCTTTGAGTCTCCCATCGTTGCACGTCGGTAGTTATCAATAATTTTTTTTTTACATACATGAACGAAGTTGTGGGTACCAGCTAGTCCCTTCATACAATGAAGCATTGGAAACAGTGCAGTTTTTATTCTGGCTCCCATAGGAGTCACAAAATATTATTTCTTTTACTTCCAGAGCCAGATGATTAAAAATAAAGTTCCACCATGTAAAACAAACATGTCCTCCATTGTATATAAATTAGGGTTACCAAAATTTTTTCCCCAAATCCGGGGACGCTTCACAACTTTTTCATCAAAATCCGGGGACGGTCTCGGCATTTGTTCTAATTACGCATTGTACTTTTATAAATTATATGATTAAAGGTTGCGTTAACTTAAAAGCCACATATTGTTTATATTTTACCGAGCGGGGCGGTGTAACGGTTAGCGTTCTCGCCTCGCATTCGGGAGGACGGCGGTTCGAATCCCCTTCCGGGCATCCAGATTTGGGTTTTCCATGGTTTCCCCAAATCACTCCAGGTGAATGCCGGGATGCTTCCTTCAAAAGGCCATGGCCGAATTCCTTCCCATTCCTTACCCCCCATCCTTTCCCGTCTCTAAAGACCTCGATGTTAAAAAGAGACGTAAAGCAGTTAAAAAAAAGTTTATATTTTGTATTTTAAATGAGGATCACAGACAGCCATGTTGCACACAGCAAAGAGATTTGATTTTCCAAAAGCTGTTGCATCCAAGACGCAGTACCCTTTTAATTTTCTTTTATTCCTAGGCACATACAAGGAAAGAAGTGCGCTTCATATCTTTTGCTTTAAACGAATGAATTAGCAAATAAGGCCTTTTAAAGAACTCTCGCTTGATTTTTTAAAAAAAATCTGTGGACAACATTAAAAATCCGGGGATATAGAGGTAAATACGGGGACTGTCCCCGGAAAACGGGGACGTCTGATAAGCCTAATATAAACTTTAATGTAGGTGTAAAAAGTAAATGGGCTGCAGCTCTTTCTCCACCTACACATGTGAGTCATGCCGTATGCTGAGCACATCCCTCCTTGCCAGTTAACCCAGTCCTAGGTACATGAATAACGTTTTAAAGTGTTTTTGTGTTTGGCCCCGTACCTTTATCTTGGTAAGTGAGGGGTTGTTTTTCTCATCCTTCTTTATTTTCATTGCCTAATGGCACTTCATGGTCACCACTATCTGAAAATTCGATATAGCAAACAGTGAGTGGCCAAACAAACGTCAGTTGTTAGCAGAGAACCGTGAACTTTGACATCAGTGCATCCAATTTATGGACTATCTTTCTTGCATACATTTTCTGTCATACTCGTCTTTTTAATAATACAGTGATGTCTGTACTGTTTCTTGTGAATGAATCAAATAATATTTTTCTTAGGAAATTTCTTTTAATCGAGACTCAAATTGCCATAACTTGAAGATACTGTATGTTTTTATTAACTTCTATGGAGCTACTGCCCATTGGCAATTTCCCTACTTTTTTTTTTTTACTATAATGGTGACTAATATAACATGGTGTATAGTGGATTTTGAATGAAGCAGGTGGCCAAATCGAATTCTGACCATAATGGTGTAGGTTGAAATACAGCCTGGACTGGAATGACTACAAATATTCTATGGTGCTTGATGGATCTTGAGTTAAGGTGACTGTCAAACTGAATTCTATTTTGATGCCAGAATCGGCTCGAGACATTTATTTCTGCTAAGTCCCTAATATGTATAACCATATCGTTTGGCACACATTGCACTTTTTTTACCTCTTTTCCTGTCTTTTGTGTAAACTTTTCCTTGAAAAGTAAGTGTCAAGGAAGCAGTTGCCCATATTTTCGACCGTCGAGGAAAATTTGAACAGTAACCCATTTCCCTTGATGTTGCTTTATCAACTTTGACACTTTGTTTCCTACCTCTTAAGCATTTCCCCACCCATCATGATACATCTTCAGTTCTATGGTTCATATGGATTAAAAAGATGTAATACAACACAATCTATTTGGCCTGCTGAGTCCATGAAATATCCTGTACATTACTTACTAAATGCTATTAATCTCCTGTTTCATACATTCTCTGGTTTTGTTTTACAGTGAAGGATATCAGAATTTTTCATGAAACCACAACCTCATCAGAACTCTGCAGATGGAAACTAGCCTACCAACATATCCTTGACACTGGACATCCTCCTAGATTCAGTCTCTGATAAGACCCTTATGCAGCACTTATTATTACTACTTCTCCTTCGAAGGCAACATCTATCACCAAACCTGCGGAACTGCCATGGGTACCCGCATGGCCCCCTCTTATGCTAATCTGTTCATGGGCCGGCTGGAACAGACATTTCTGGAGGAATTCCCTCTCAAACCCCTCATTTGGCTTCGTTTCATTGATGACATATTTATGATTTGGACGCATGGAGAAAATGAACTGCTAAATTTCCTGAACCATCTCAATAACTTTAGCATGCTGAAATTCACTTGGTCCTACTCCCACACCAAGGCCACATTCTTGGATGTTGATTTGTCCCTATCCAGTGGCTATCTCAACTCTTCAGTTCACATCAAACCAACCAATCTTCAACAGTATCTCCATTTCGACAGTTGCCACCCATACCACACCAAACGTTCACTCCCCTACAGTCTTGGCATTCGAGGTAGTCGCATATGCTCTAACCAACAGTCTCTCATGGATTATTCAAACAGTATTTCAGAAGCATTAATATCTCGGAACTACCCTCCAGCTTTGGTTAACAAACAGCTTTCACGTGCCACATCACAACTGAATCAGCCAATCAATCATCCCAGACCCGCAAAAAACCAACCACAATCCAGTCTTGGTCACACAGTACTACCCAGGCCTCGAATCCATCAACAGAGTCCTCCGGCAGGGCTATGATTTCTTACAAACATGCCCTGAAATGAGATCCATTCTTCCTAAAATCCTCCCTGCCCCTCCTAGAACTTGTTTCAGCAGACCTCCTAACCTCAGCGAACTTCTAGTCCACAAACACAGTCTTCCTCTTCCTAACAGTCAACCCCAAGGCTCTTTCCCATGTAATAGACCACGCTGCAAGATGTGTGACATACACCATGCTTCCACCACTTTCATCAACCCGGTCACAGGGGAAAGCTTCCCTATCATAGGACACGCCACCTGTGAAACCACGCATGTAATATACCAGTTAACATGCAACCACTGCCTGGCTTCATATACAGGTTTGACCACAAATGCACTCTCCATAAGAATGAATGGCCACCGTCAGACGGTATTCACACAGAACCCAAAGCACCCAGTTGCTGCCCATGCCATAACCCACGACTTGAATAATTTCAACTCTTGTTACACAGTCCGTGCTATCAGAGTTCTCCCTAATAGCAGCAGTTTCTCTGAACTCAGAAGGTGGGACTTGCCTACCAGTACAAACTTGGCACTAGGCAACCACCTGGTCTCAACCTAAGATAATACCCGGTCACCTTTTTTTCTTTCTCCCTCTCCTTTCCACTACCTATATTGAACCACCACTAACCTGAGGTGATGTTTAATTCATAATTATTATTATTATATATATATATATATTTTTATTTGTATAATATTTTAATTTTTTCAATATATATTATATTCTGATCTTCCTACCAACCAGAAATTAGTTTGGATATTAATTTTTGCTCGGGTATGAGCTCTGATTCACTGCCCCTCTACTTTTCCGTTGTTTGAATTTACCCCCACCATTTTGTCGACCGGCGGTCTTTCCGTGAGGCAGTCTCCGGGTGCACCCACCTCTCATAATGTTCTCTTGTTGAAGAAGGGTTTTTTCCCGAAAATTTCTTTATTATTTGTGTTTGTGTCTTTTCTGTGTGTTCGCGCCCCACATCCATCATCTAAAGGTAAGTGGTGGCTCATTTCCCTATCCTAATTTGATTCCTTTCCGCTACTTAGCTTCTTTTTTTCATTGTTATCTTAACTTATTATTTTTATTTATTCATATTTTATATCTCTTAAATTTAATATTTTCTACATAAAATGTTCTGTTAATGTGTATATCCTCTCAGTTTAATTACTTTGACGATGTTCCTCCACTTCCTTCAACAATATTTCTTCAGAATTATTGATACACTTTTTCCTTGTTCCCCTTTACTATCACCCCAGCTGGAAACCTTTTCCTGGACATAGCGATGGTATGCTTACACCAGAAAGAATATTCAACTATAGCTTGAATCGGGCTCTACGAGTTATTGGAAATATATTTATGATATGTGGTTCAAAATTCCAAGTACTTTTAAAATCTATAGAATTGCCTCCTAACAAAGTATGCTCTCGCTTGTGCCTACTTTATAATTTCCTTCACAGAAATGCGTATATTCTTTCTGGTTCTTTGGATAGGGAAGATTCCGAATAGGATCATGGAGATCAGAAATTTTGCCGTCCGATATCCTTGTCACCGCACACAATACTCCAACTAACTGGGCAAACGATGCGAAGGAAATCCGAAATTAATTCCTTGATTACTTTCTATCAGATAAAGATCCAGTGCTATTGAAAAATGACATCATATCAAACAATGTAGCCTACCAACTTATCGTTCATATACATTTTTTTTTTAAATTCAACTTACTTGGCATTTGTCTGTGTTTTAATCAGTATTTCTGTTTCCTCTCATTTCCACCATGGGAAATAAAAATGACAACAGTTTATAACTGAACTAACTACTCTTCAACTTTTCATATTTTATATCTCAGTGTCCGCGCTTAAATTTTCCTTTCAATTTCCACCACAGACAGATTGTATTTATCAGCGGCAGTCATCAATATCTTGCTTTTTAATTATTGATTTCTGTATTCCATGGACTCACAAACAATGATGGGCATGTGTCTTTTATAAACTGTAAAGTTAAATCCACACCATAATTGAAAAATATTCTCCTGATTATGGATCCTCTTGTTCCTCTGCCCTTATGGGTTAATAGGAATAAAATACAAATGTAGTTGTTAACATGCGTTCTATTTTCTGATAAAGGGAATAAATCTGAACTGATCTTGATTCGCTTATCAGTAATGTTGTAATGTGTGTGCTTCCACAATTCAATGACTATTGAGTCTTTGGTTAGTTGATGGTTGCTTTTCAGTGATGGAATGATCAATTTGATTTAGTCTCTTCATGTCAGGCATAATCAGCACACATATTTTACTGTCTTAAAATATACCTAGATTGAGGAGTTCCATAATTAAGGAGGCACTTGAAGTACATATCCAGGATGTGAGAGTTGTCCTTATCGTAGGGATCTTTGGGATCTTGTATCTGCTAAGGTTGAATTTAAAAATTGTATGAAAGTGTTAGAAGTTGATCTCGAAATCTTGCTGAATCTGCGCTATCTGGTTTTGGTCGAGGGCATGCTTCACCCTGAAGATTTCATTTGAGCATGTTTCTTAGCTGTTAGCTAGTTCACCCTGTTATCTTGGTTCTAATGAAAATTCTACCGTTCCCAGGAAAGTTGAGTTGATCCATCTCATTCATTGTAACACCACGCCTGTTTATGTCGCTTAGAGGGACTATTTTCTTAAACATTTAAACCAGTGTCTCTTGGAGTTGTACCTAAATTTCTGGCTCTTGGGACCATACTGCATGTTGAACCCTTGATTACTCATTAGCTTTTCTGTATTGAACCTGCTGATATTTCTTTGCTGGATGTTTGAGGTGTTTTTCGCAAAAGATTAACATTGATCTTGGTCATAGACTAATTTGAATCAAGGTTGTCACATTTCAAAACTTTCATGTGTTGTGTCTCTCTTATGTTTTCTCTGCAGTTGTAACATTATCAGTTTAAAGTTAACCTAGTGGTTTGAGTCATCCAAGTTTTCTGTAACCTGGGAAAATTAACACCTTATAGAATTTCAATGGTCTCTCTTCATCACAGTTAGTTCTCTAGTGACCCGGGTAATTCACAACAATTTTTGTATTTTTCTTTTTGTGCCCAGCTGGAATTCTGAAACCAGAATGATTGATTGTTTCTCAGAAATTTTAGAGAAAATATCGTCCCTAAATTTAACTGTTCCTGCTGCACCTTTCTTGTTCACGTGATTAGTTGGTACATGCACATTACTGTGGGCTAGACATTGTTCATATTTAGCTGCTAGGGAAGGTGAAATCTCTTATTCTTCTATGCATATTTTTCAACTTTGTTTATTAAGGGAACCTTGTGACAGGAATGCATGTTTATATGTAATCTTGTTTCCTAAATCACTGTGATGAGGATTGGATGTTGTGATGCTGTGTCAGTGAAGGGTTTCATTCTTCTGTAGTGAGTTCACATAAAAAGTCACAGAGAATTTACTGCATTTATGGTCGAACTTTAAATCCTGAGAGTCCAGTTTTACTTTTATTTTGTGTGTGTGTGTGTGTGTGTGTGTGTGTGTGTGTGTGTGCGTGTGTGCGCCCGCAAAATCCAAAGATGTTGTTCTATCTGAAACCCTTTGTCTGTTGATAATAGCAGCTGCCATTAGCTACCATGAAATAATAATCCACCCCTTAAAAATTTTCTCCTTTGACTCCTGATTTTTGACATGAATTGTTTAATTTAATTGCAATGGAGCACAGGCTCCGGTGGCAATTTCCCTACACACCCATCTTCCCCCTATCCTGCACCTACCTACATTTGCCCTCTACAAATTTTATCTTTAAATTCTTTCAAAGTTTTTGGTAATTATTCATCATTTCTCTTGGTAACTCATTCCAATCCCTGACACCCTTACATAAAAAGAGAATCTTCCCACACCCTTGTGCCTGAAATCGAGTGCCAGCTTGTGGTCATGGTCATCTTTTCCCTTCCATGCACTACTTTTCATACCTATTGCAATATCTTTCCATGCCTCATCGCCAGTATATGCCCTGTACACTCTCATGAACCTCCTCATTCTCCTCCTATAAAGGTAGAAGAAAATTTGTGATACCTACCATTATTAGATGCCATATTCATATTAAATTTTTTCAAATGTGAACTCATATCAAACAGATCCATCATGTGACTAGTTCATTCTTTTGTTGGATAAAAGTTATGAGGTTTTGTTTTCTGTTCCAATATGCTGTGCTGTAATTTTATGCTAAGCTGTTATCAGTGATAATGACATAATGTAATATAATAGGATCAAAATGGAATAAGAATGTCAACATAGGACGAAGATAATTACAAAGAAAGTCAGTTTATTAGGTACACGGATAAAAAAACTGAAAGTTGGTTACAATTAGAGGGTGGGGATGGTATTGTTGAAGACTTGAAATGTAAATTCTGTGGCATAACAGTTGATAACAAACTCAACTGGAAAGGACACATTGGACAGGCTATAGGAAAAGGTTTCAAAACCCTTCACTTGGAGCAGTGGCGTAGCTAGGGGGGGGGGGGGGGCGATCCGTCCTGGGTGTCCACCGTTTGGGGGTGACACCCACATTTCGAAATTAGTGTGATACTTTTTTTTTTTTTTTGGTAGACTTCTTTTATCCTTTGGTGTCGAAACAAGTCTACCTTGAATGTTTTGAATATTTGTTTTTAAGTTGATCTATCGATTTTTCAAATACACAGACGGAAAAAAAAATCCCAACACCAAGAAAAAATTATTGTAGAGTAATGAAATTTGGACAATGCATTTGTCAAGTTAACATGTTGAATTGATTAAATTTTCAAGATCACAGGTTAATTTAAGCTCAAGAAAATGCATTTCAAATGTGAAATACTGTTAAATTAATAGCCGGTGTAACCTCCAGAATTTTGAATGCAAGCCTGCAAACGTGAATGCATTGTGTCATACAGGTTTCGAATGTCACTTTGTGGTATGGAGTTCCATGCTTGTTGTACTTGTGCTGTCAATACTGGGACGGTCAGTGCTGGCTGTGGATGATGCTGGAGTTGTCGTCCAATGATATCCCATACGTGTTCAATTGGAGACAGATCTGGTGATCTCGCAGGCCAAGGTAACATGTCGACACTCTGTAGAGCACGTTGCGAGACAACAGCGGTATGAGGGCGAGCGTTATCCTGTTGAAAAACTCCCCCTTGAATGCTGTTCATGAATGGCAGCACTACAGGTTGAATTACCAGACTGACGTACAAATTTGCAGTCAGTGTGTTTGGTATAACCACAAGAGTGCTCCTGCTGTCATAGGAAATTGCTCCCCAGACCATGACTCCAGGTGTAGGTCCAGTGTGTCTAGGCCGCAGACAGTTTGGTTGCAGGCGTTCCCCTGGCCTCCTTCTGACCAACACTCGGCCATCACTGGCACCAAGGCAGAACCTGCTTTCATCAGAAAACACAACAGATCTCCACTCCGTCCTCCAATGAGCTCTGGCTTGACACCACTGGAGTCGCAAACGGCGATGGCTTGTAGTCAGTGGAATGCACGCTACAGGGCGCCTGGCTCGGAGCTGTCCTTGAAGTAACCGATTTCTAACAGTTCGTTGTGTCACTGTGGTACCAACTGCAGCTCGAATTTCTGCCGCAGACGCAGTACGATGCGCCACAGCTGTACGCCGAATACGGCGGTCTTCCCTCTCAGTAGTGCCACGTGGCCTCCCGGAACCCGGTCTTCTTGAGGCAGTACCATCCCTTGACCACTGCACCCAACAATCATGCACAGTGGATACATTCCGGCCAAGTCTTTCTGCAATATTGCGAAAAGAAAATCCACCTTCTCGTAGCCCTATTACACGACCTCGTTCAAACTCGGTGAGCTGTTGATAATGGCTTCTTCGTCTTCTTAAAGGCATTCTTGGCTAACATCAACTCACTATGTCAAATCTCAGCGGTAAATAACGTTCACAAACTTTACAGCGCGTATTTAAAGCAAACCTGATTTGCAAGCTCTGAGTAGCGCTACTAGCGCCACACTTATGCGCGAAGCGCGAAATTTGAATCGATGTCATCTTTCAGATGTATAAACACGCCTACCAAATTTCGTTTATCTAACACAAGTCTTTCTTGGTGTTGGGATTTTTTTTTCCGTCTGTGTATGATCCAGGGGGCTGTGCTCTTTCATTACAGTAGAGTATAATTATTGGCAACACCGCACGCTTAAACAAAGAGAGCACCGCTCAGTAGCTCCAACAATCACAGGAACTCGTTGTGCTTGCCGTCTGTCACTGTTGTTTGGTTTGTTAGAAGCGGCGTGGCGGTGGATATAATGTAAGTTTTCTTGTATAAAGAGAGGTAGTTTTAAAATTAAAGGATATAATATATATATCTAAAATGAGAGAATCATGGTAATTAGACAGTTAAATTGAAAATCCTCGAAATTATTTCAAGAAAAATGTTAGATTTTCCTTTGAAAAAAGGAAAAAAAAAAGAAGCAACCAAGCGTATGTCGGAATACGCGTAGTCTAGGCTTCAAAATTGTTTTTCTTATTTAAAATTCTATTAGCTTTCTAGCTAAGATTCACAAGTGCATTGAAGTATTTTCTAGTATGTAATTTTTGAATTTACCATCTGACAGATTCGTGATGTATAAATTGAGTACATTTCGCGTCATCCGATTTACACTCTGCGTACCTACCTATTGTGACAGTGCACCTATACTTGACATGAAATTGTATCATGTTAGAATTAATACAAATAAAATGATTGGGAAAACTGTGCATTAAAATAGCAATACTGTCAGGTTTCAAGTCAATCCGAACGAGTCCAAGTGTTCGTTGATGGTATTGTCTTTCCTTGGTAATGGAACTCCATCTGAATGTCAGAGGTAAGAGGAAGCTTTCGCTTCTTATTGCTGATGAGGTCAGAGGATGCCAGGTGTGTGAAAGAGGTATTCCTGTGATAAATGGTGTTAAGTCGCGGCCTTTTTTAGGGTAAATAAAATAGATTTATTAAGATGTCTAAAGGAAATTAATGTCTCTGATGATCATAATTTGTTGAAATTAAAAATTCCAACTGATATACCAGTATGTAATAATAAAATAAACAATTCAAAGTCATTGCGTCAAAGTGTTCAGACCAGTATTTTCCACCAAAATATAAGAGGAATATTTAGTAAAACTGATGACATTACCTTAAGCCTAGAAGAGATTCAAAATTCCAGAAATTTTAATGTAGACATTTTGTGTATATCTGAGCATCATTTGTCTGATACAGGAATATCTCAGCTGACCATCCCAAATTATAAATTAAGCTCTCATTTCTGCAGATGTAAAATGGAGAAAGGGGGAGTTGCCATTTTTGTTAAAAATAATATTGAATGCAGTAGTGTAGTTGTAAGTAAGTATTGTATAGAACAACACTTTGAATGTTGTGTTACTAAACTAGAATATGATAAGGAAGAGCTGATAGTGATAGCAATTTACAGGGCCCCCTCAGGTAATTTCAGACTGTTTTTATCTCATTTAGAGTCTTTGCTACTAAGTTTTACAAATAGCAAACAAATAGTATTATGTGGAGATTTCAATGTTGACTTTCTGAATCACAGCAATGATAGATTAGATATGGAAGCCTTGATGTTGTCTTTTAACTTAACAGCACTTGTAAATTTTCCTACGAGAATACAAAATAATAGCAGGACTGCAATTGATAATTTTTTTATGGATATTTCTCAGTGCAGTAATTACAGCATACATCCAGTAATAAATGGTATCTCAGATCATGATGCCCAGCTATTATGTATCGAGTCCAGGAACACTGTTAAACAGATAAAAAAAAGCTGGGTTTATAGAAGAAATATTAGTGAAAATAATATAAAACACTTCATAGATACCTTAAACAATGAAAACTGGTTAGAAGTATATAATGCGCAGGGTGTTAATGCGAAATTTGATTCCTTTCTGAATATATTTCTAACACTTTTTGAAGGTAGTTTCAAAAAAAGGAAAATTCTCAACACTCCAAACAATGAACTGGGCATGGGATGGATAACAAAGGGTATTAGAATCTCTAGTAAAACAAAGAGGGACCTTTATTTAAAAATGAGAGAATCGGATAGCTATGCGCTGAAAGTTCACTATAAACTTTATTCTAAAATACTAAGAAATGTAATAAGGAAGGCCAAGAACAGGTACATATCGGCGAAAATAGAAAATTCAGACAATAAAATGAGAACAATATGGAATATAATAAAGACTGAAACAGGAAAAACTGTAAATCACTCTAAAGACATAAAAATAGAACAGAATGGATATGTGTATAGCGAAGTAGGGGAAGTTTGTGAAATATTTAACAAACATTTTATGTCAGTAGTAGATAAATTAGGCATAGAAAAGCAATCCCCACATAGTGCTCTAAGGCTTCTTGAGACTGCTTTCCCAAATAGCTTTGTGGAGATGAAATTGCCACCAGTAACAGTCTCAGAAATAAATAAACTCATTAAACAATTAAAACCTAAAAATTCTTCCAGCTATGACAATATTTCAAGTAAATTACTGAAAAGATGTTCAGACTGTATCAGTCATGTACTTGCTCACATTTGTAATGAATCCTTAATACAAGGTGTTTTTCCCGATAGACTAAAATATGCTGTTGTAAAACCATTATTTAAAAAAGGAGAAGTAACATGTGTAGACAACTATCGTCCCATTTCATTACTTTCAACATTCTCAAAGGTTTTTGAAAAAGTCATGTATAGAAGAGTAATAAAACATGTTACACACTATAATATCCTAACTAATTCACAATTTGGGTTCAAAAAAGGATCATCCATAGAAATGGCTATATATTCATTTTTAAATAACACATTTGAGGAACTGAATAATAAAATGAATCCTGTAGGAATATTTT
The DNA here is from genome assembly GCA_031002005.1 of Vandiemenella viatica. Lineage (NCBI taxonomy): Eukaryota > Metazoa > Arthropoda > Insecta > Orthoptera > Morabidae > Vandiemenella > Vandiemenella viatica. The sequence goes on from JARYHS010008075.1 coordinate 45,183,153, forward strand.
GTGATCTTGCAAAAGCATTTGACTGTGTAAATCATGAATTACTTTTGAAAAAAATGGAATACTATGGTATTTTTGGGACCGCAGGTAAATGGTTTAAATCATACATTGAAAGCCGAATGCAAAAAGTTTCAATTTTTGATTCTAAAATAAGTAAAGATGCTTCATCAGACTGGGAGAAAATAAAACATGGAATTCCACAAGGCTCTGTCTTAGGTCCCCTCCTCTTTCTGTTATACATCAATGACCTTCCTGGAATTTTATCCGACAAAGTTAAGAGTGTTTTATTTGCAGATGACACTAATCTGACTGTGCGTAAAACACCAAACAGTACTAAAGAATTTAATGTAAATGAAGTACTTAGAGTAGTAGCAAATTGGTTTAAGGCAAATTCATTAAAATTAAATTTTGAAAAAACACATTATATTAGGTTTAAAACAAAAAACTATGCACAGCCAGATATATGTATAAACTATAAAAACAACACAATCTTAGAAACAGAGAGTATAAAATTTCTTGGTATTAAAATAGATCAGAAACTCTGTTGGCATGATCATATCACTACACTACTGGCAAAGTTAAGTAGTGCCACCTTTGCAATTCGAACACTTTCTCTAACAGCAGATCTAGAATTAATGAAACAGGTGTACTACTCATATTTTCATTCAGTAATGTCATATGGCATAATTTTTTGGGGAAACTTTCACAAAGTAAAAAAGTTTTCATAGCACAGAAAAGAGCTATTAGGTTTCTGTGTAGGGTAAAACCAAGAACTTCTTGCAGACAACTCTTTAAGAAACTCAATATTCTTACAATGTATTCTCAGTATATATATTCTCTCATGAGCTTTGTCATAGAAAATTTTAACCTGTTTACACCTAATTCACAGGTACACAGTTTCAATACAAGAAACAGAAATAACTTGCATAAAACACAAACATCTCTGTCATTAGTACAAAGAGGAGTTAATTATTCTGGGATACATCTGTTTAATAAACTACCTAATCGTATAAAACAGCTTTCAGATAATAAAGATGTATTCAAACAAAAACTTAGAGATTATCTTATTGGCAACTCCTTCTACTCCATTCAAGAATTTGAAGAAAATAATTAATTGTACTCATTATGACATTTGCAAAACTCAGTTGCAAAAATGTATGTTTATTATTTCTTGTATTTGTAAAATATGTATATATATATATTTACTATGATATGACTCATATTATGTGTATATGTATCAACAATGACATGTTTCACATCCCAGAGGTATTTCCTCAGCAGGGATCCATGGAACAAGATTGATAAATAAATAAATAAAATAAATAATCAGTTTTTGTGGGGTATGTGTTTGAAACAGTCGGAACCACGTATCTTGCTAGCGAAATCGTAACATTAGTAAGCATTTTAACTCTAGGTTCATGTAAGTTTGCTATACTTTCTACTGATCGAGAATATGCAAATATGATCGCGATGAAATAAATAAGCGTATGATTCTCTAAGAACTTTCCATAATAAATTTACAGAAAAAGATTTCTATTATGAGTAACCTCTCTGTCGAATACAGTTACCTAAATTCTTACGGGTTCCTTAAATCGACAGGGATGTCGAACTTCTGTTCCTGAACAAAAATTGAGCTTTAATCATAAACTGAACGAACATTCGAGCCGTATACATCTTTATTTATATGCTAGAAATGTAAAATTTACACGTGGAGACGGTCTTAAGTACATACAATGTCATATTTAGGAGTCTGTAGCTACGTGTATCTTGGGCGGGTAGTAAAATACTTGTTAATTACTTCATTTAAAGACGGCAGATATCGCAAAGGCATGTTATTTTATTATCTGACCCGTTGTTTTTTAAAAAAATTACGCTTAATTATGTTTTTATATTTTATTTATTCTTCTATTTTTATGAAGGAACTTAATGTAGAGTTGCTTCTCTGACTACACAGTATCCCCCAGGGTCTCACAGCTTGTGGGACCCGGATCCTAGGTTTGCACCAATGGGACCCCATCTGGGTCTGGAGTTGCCTCTACTTGATCAAGCCACTTCTGTTAACTTTCTTCTCAATATCCCTTGGTCCTGCAAATACCGAGGTTGCGAAGTCATTTAAATACAACCTATGTTAACGTTTCAATAGCAAATGGGTAGCTTTCAACCTTTTTTAACTTTATAGCGGAATCTTATGGTCGCCCTATAATTACACTGGTGGAAATTAAAATCACAACACGCATACATGAGTGGTAGAATTATAGGAAAGTTTGACGATATATCCAACGGCATACCTAGAAGAAGTGATAATGAATGTAAATGAATCAGGCTAAGTTATTACCTGTAGAAACAATTGTCAGTGAGAAATGTGCCCAACTTGAGCACCAATACATTCGTGTATCCTTGCTGGCATTGACACAACAAGTGTTCGGATGTCTTCTTTGGTGTATGACTTTCTATGCCTGCATGTCTTTTGCACTCAGTTGTTGCACAGTTTGTGCTGGGTGGCCATGTGATCTAATGTGTCTACTCCTGGTATCCTAGACATGCTCTATTGAGGACAAATCTGGGAACCGTGCTATCCAAATTGTGACAATGGCCACAGTATGAGGACGGGCATTATCTTGTTGGAAAATGCGATTTGGATGGTGAACATGAAGGATATCACAATAAGATGCAGTACCCCGTCCACATAGTGATGGGCTGTCATTGCCTTCAACAACAGCCGACTCAGTCATGCTGTCGAAACTGATTGCCGCCAAAACATGACACCAGTAGCTGCACTTGCGTGACAGTTTGAAATCACAGTAGGTAAGCCCTTTCTCCACTACGCCTGTGAACATGTCGTCGATTATCACTTTGCCAAACACAGAATCGAGACTCGACTCTAAACACAAATGTACACCATTCACATGTCCGTTTGTGTTTCGCATTACACCAATTTAGTTGATGCTGGCAATGAAATTAGATTATTGGGACACATTGCACAGGGGCCAGAGAGTGTGACCCAGCTTCAAGCAATTAGTTTACAATTGTCCAGGGAAGGGGGGGGGGGGAACTATCTGTAACCACTGCTAGAGAGTTGCTACTCTTCGCCTTGGCTTACTTAGCCAACAAAACTTGTGGACAACAAAGTGTCATGTTAAACTACACTGTTCGACAATTATACGCTTAAAAAAATGAAATTTACATATTAAATAGCACCGTAATTTTGATATTATTACATATGAAATTTTCAATTTTTAATCATTTAATACTCTTTGTGCGGGCATACTTGGGGCCAAATTTCATTCATTTATTACAACACCATCTGGGTGTTGGGATTTTAATTTGCGCCAGTTTGTGTATCTGTTGCTAAGTGTAAAAGGTCGAGCTGCACTTTGCGAATACTGGCCTGTACCATCACCGTAACAACAGTCGGCCGAGTGATGGCTCACCCCCTCGTGTCCACACTTTTAGGTAGCACGCCCGTGTTCCTACCCCGTCTGAGTCTCCTTTAACGTTTTCAAGTGATTGTTTCAGGAAATCAGTGTTGGGGATGACGGGTAGATTTGAGACCCTACTTTTTTATAGAGTACTGTACTAATATTTTGCAGTTTTGGTACAAAAGTACATTAAAATACTTTTTTATCTGACTCACGTAATCACTTAACTGGTTGATGTCTTATTTACAAAAATAGTATCTCAGTGCAGTATTAACAGTATCAACGCAATCTCAATGAAATGTCAATCACTTCGCACTTGACATGTTTGTTTTGTCTGAGATTCTTGAGTACTTTTTGTTAGTGAAGAACGAGATTATAACATATTTAAATATAGGTCGTAAAGGTTTTGTATAGTAAAAATAATAATTTCATAATTATCTCAATGTTCTAGTCACAGAATTTCTTATTGGGAAACTCCCAGTGCACCTAAATCTTAGTCACCTAACTTGAAAAGAAGACCTACAGATTAACGTGAAATTCGAACCACCGAGCGTCCTTCGCATTAACAGATAAAAGTTTTGCCAGTGGTAAATGTCAATTTTAATGCCCGCAAAAATTACAGTCGAGACCAGGATTTGAACTGGGACCTTCAGTTTCCAAATCACACGCAGTAACCATTTGAGTCAATAGTCTGAATATAGGTGTAATGAAAAATAAGTTTTCAAACATGATAAAATAAACATTTTTTCTATACCATCTATTTTTGCTATCAGAAGACTCGAATCGACTTTTATGTGTTTGAATACATATTTTTCAGTACTTCTAGATTAGTCTTGCGTCTGGTTACTGCGTGTGATTCGGGTGTGGTAGGTTCGGTTACAAATGCAGATCTCGGCTGCAATTTTTGTGGGTCTTAAAATTGATCTTCAACTCTGGCAAAGCTTTGATTTTTTAATGCGAAGATGCGAGGACTCTTCCTACATTTTATGAACATCTGATGAACATGGATAAAAAAAAAACTTTTTTTAAAGGCAAATAATAACACGAAAACAACAGTTAGTCGTAAGGGAAGGGAAATTTCCGAACTCTCTCTATGCGCTTCTCTACATCCATCAGGCCAACACTGATCAGCACCGTCAAAACATAAACCAATCCAAAGATGGCCGAGTGTCGGACTGAGGCCCGATCTTCAGAAGAGTTAAAGTTAATCTAAAACCACTTTCGATCACCGGTGAGCAACACGTGGATAAAATCTTGCCATATTGACTATTGAACATGAAGTAAATCAAATTGTTAATTTTGAAGATGTGATTTACGACTTTGCAGCTGTCAAAGCTAAAAATCTGAGATTGTGTAAACAATTGTATTTAGTTTATTTGTGAATTTTTGAATGATTTTAATATTATAATTTTATTAACTATAATTTTTAAAACAATAAATGTTTATTTAATTATATTTTATTAATATCATATTTTACACTTAAAAGATACGTATTATATTTTACTTAATTTTGAATTTAATTTTTCAAGGGGTGACACCATCAATAACCGCCCGGGTGTCACCCACGCTAGCTACGCCACTGACTTGGAGAGAGTAATGAGAGAATATACCAGAGTAGTAAGGGAATTGGGTTGCAAAATTTTGGTCAGACCATTTATTGAATATGGTGGCATGATATGGGGCCCATATTTTGGGTATCAAATATAGGAGTTGGAGGAGGTGCATAGAAGGGCTGCTAGTTTTGTTTTTGGAAATTACTGTTGAACACTATCAGTAACTGATATGATAAATAAAATCTAATGGGGTTCCAGAGTACAGGACAAGGTGAAGAGTGTATATTGGTGATGAGGTTGGAAAGTTATTGATGGAAGAATTGAGAGAGGTGCATGGAAGGGAAAATATGACCATCAACATGAGCTGGCACTCAATTTCAGGCATAATAGTATGGGAAGATTTTCTTTTATAGGTTAGGGAATCATGATTTGGAATAAATTACCAAGAGAGCTGATCAATAATTTATCAAAAACCCTGTGATAAATAAGTGTTTAAATTCAAAGAGAGCGAAAATATGTGGTTACAGAAAGGGTGAGAAAATGGATGTTTAGGGAAATTTCCACTGGATTCTGTGCTCCATTGCAATTGAATTATTATTTTTTTTCAGAACCAGCACCTGTCTAGTCATCAGACTTATAACATATAATAGCATATATCAGAAGCTTTTATCCATTTCCACCTTTATTCTGATCCTAGTTACTCTTTCCCACAGATTGGTATCTATCTTGTTAGAGGATCTGAAGTGTAAATTTCGGGAGAGGGCCATTTTAATTTCTTGTAGTTGAATATCAAAACTCTTCATTTCATGGTGCATGCTGTATTCACAAATGAAATGACTGATTCCCATTGAAGGGAGTAATCAGCTGCTTCTGGATGGCACTTTCTTGTTCTGGAAATAACCCTAAAAGACAGGTGTTGTATTGGTAGTGATCAGCAGCATTTAGATGCTTAAGGAAATGGAAAATGACAGCATTAAGATCAACAGAATATTCCAAATGTCATGTAATCCTCTTTAACTACTTAATGATTTTGGTTTGTATTGTGTAAAATGTTTTGGAAATTCATCAGATTTTTGTGTTGGAATGTCGAAGGGGACGATATGGGAGAATAGATAAAAATCTTCGCCTTGTTGGCTTATGGTGTGTTGGGTGCTCTTGGAGGGGGGGTTGAGTATACTTTGATGTTGGGGTTAGTGAGGATAATGGAAGGGTGTCCAACATTTCTGGTCTTAGGTGTATAGTTTAATTAAATGACAAGCTGTGAAAGTGGTTGCCAGAGTAAGATTTGTAATGAATAAAGGAACAGGAAAATGAGTCAGTTGTTTTGAACCGTTTTACATAATTATTTTGAAGCAAATAGAAACTAAGGCATGAACAAATGTATATGCTCATTTCCAATAAAAAGGCAGATGAAATAAAGAAAATATATGTTGGAGTTACAGAACTAATTAAGTTTGTAAAAGTTGTGAAAATAAATAAAAGTGACTGGTTTGATATTTATGATATAGTAGGAAATAGAAAGAAAGGTATATTGTAGAGACATTTGGATTAGGAGAAAGAAATGGACAAGGAAGCAGGGTGTTGCAATTTTGTTGTAAATGCTGGGAGGCTTCCTTTAAAAGCTCGTGGCTTTATCCTCCCCCAGTCCTGTTGTACCTTTAATGACCTTGACATAAATGCAGTGTAAAGCCCATAGCAAAAAAACAAAGAAAAATCCTTCAAAGATTGTGGCCAAATTACTATCATTGCTTGTTCCCTATCCTCTTCCTTCTCTAGTGACCTCTTTGTTGAGGTGTAAAGCATTAAACAAAAAAGAAATTCCAGAGAATAAGGAAGACTGAAAGCAGACAGAGTAAAAGAACTTCAAATGGAACAGATTTTCCAAAATTCTAAATGTTTTAAGGAGAAGTTCAAGTGAAGAAAACGTAATCAAAGCAGAATATCTGAAAGACAAAATGAGAGAATGATCACTAAAAACATAAACCTACTCAAAATGTTCCAGACAGCTAAATTGAAATTATGGAAATACCACTATGAATGGTTAAAATTTATTCTAAATGTGTTTGCCTCCTCATTCCAATTATATGATGTTCTTTGTTTATTTACATACATGCAAATTATTACTGTAAAAAAAAAATAATGAAATTCTTTTTAAGTTGTTCAGTATTTGGTGAAATAATTACTATTTTATTTTAGAAATTAAATCATTTTGTGTGTTGACATTTTCCTCAGTTATTACTCCAAATATTTAATGTTTTTGGTTGCTTATAACATTTAACTGATATTGTTTTGTTCTCTCTAGAATTAGGAAAAGAAAACAGTGTTCCATTAACAAACCTCAAGGCAGAAGATGTACTTAAACAAATTGAATTATTGGCACAGAAGTAGAAGATGAAGGAGAAGATATGTTGACAGTTTATTGTAATTATTAATATATATGTTTTGTAGTCTTATATAAACTTATTAGAATAAACAGATTTAAACAGAATGATTTTGCTCATACTTTGAACATTTAAGTAATTGATCAAACTGTGTATACAAATAATAATTCAGCATCAATTTAGCAATTAGAAATTTTCAAATGAAATAATAATTTATATTTATGAATATTACAAGCAATAGATATAGACAGTGAATGCTTTGTTTTCAGTCACCTCCGTAGTATGTTGCCAAGTGAAGTAAACATTCTTTCATCTTCTGTGTGTATCACTTGTATAAGTGTGGCAGGGGGAGGAGCGAAGGAGAAATCGGGTGATTTTATTGTGTCCAGATGTGGAGTTCCGACCTGAAAGGATTGAGGTTTCTATTTCCTCTGTAATTTCATGTGGTAGTTCTTGAAGGTCTGTGGGCACTGAAGGATATTCAAGAAGTGAGGGTGCAGAGGAGACAACAGTATTTCTGAAGGTTTCATCAAATAGTGAGTGAGAGGGCAATGAATATATTCCTTGTAGGGTTTCGACAAACGTGGTGGCTTTCTCATCGTCGTCATCGGAGGTGCGGTTATTGATGGTTAATGAATGTGAAGGGTGGGAGTACTGTCCTGTCAGAATTTTGAACCTCTCTCAGAACAGCCCTCCCTGTTTGTAGTCAAGAGTGTCACAGGTTTGTTGCCATTGTCTTTGTAAATGAAGGGTGATGATCTTATGAATTTTTGCATTTAGTCAATTCCATTCGGTCTGAAGCAAGGGGTTGGAATCATGTTTGAGTTGTCTATATTGTCGTCTCTTGGCCTTGATGGTGGAAGATAGTTTATAGGGGTGAATTTGCTTGTTGGGGATCGCTTCCTCGGCAGTGGAAGAAAAAGCGGTGTCAATCTCTTGTGTGATGTATTCCATGTCTGCCTGTGTAAGAATATGGAAAGGATAATTGAATTGAAGGTTTGCCAGTCAGCGTTTTGGTAATCTTTTATGGTGTGGGAGGTATGGGAAGGGTTAGCTCTAACAAATGAGGCTGTGAACATGAAGAAAATGTGATCACTCATGATAGTCTCAGCGAGGGCCACAGAAAATAAGGAGTTTTGGAGTGGCTGTATAGAATGTGGTCAGGATAGGAGGAAACTAGTGTGGAGATGAAGGTGGGGGAATGAATAGGATGGTGGCAGATATGAATAGAAGCAAGGCAGTAAACTAGAGTGCGGCCGTTGGTGTTAGTACGGTGGTTGCCGAGAGGTGTATGCCACGCGTTGAAGTATCCTAGTATAATATAGTGCTGGAAGGTGGTGAAATAACCTAGTAAGGCAACAGGGGTGGGATCAGAAGGATGGATGTAGAATGAGGCAATTATCAGTGGGTGTGAGTTTTTCTTAATGATTTTTATGGCGACACATTCTACTTCAGAAAAGCAGGAAGGGAGGGGAAGGGGGACTGCTGAGATGGACTTCAAAGTTAATATGGCTACACCTCCGCGGGACTCACCTGGCCTGTCATGGCAAAAGGTATTGAACCCAGAAATTTGAATATTTGATTTTGGGGATGCGTAGGTTTCCACCAGGACAGCAATATGGACATTGTTGGCAACAAGTGAATGATGAATTAAAGTCTTTTTGTGTCAGAAACCACCTTTGTTTATGAAGTAAAGTCGCAGGAAACTACTCATCGTTGTCTGGTTCATTATGTCTCGTGTGAAAAGGAGATTTGGGGGGGGGGGGGTGTCTGGTGATGGTGAGGTGAATCTGGTTGTTGTCCTGGATGATTTTTATAGTCTTATTGAGGAATTGTCTGTATTGTTGTATCAAGTGTTTTGTGATGTTAGGCTTTCTGTCTTGGAAGAGATTTACAAGAATAGCATAGATTAGTCGTATAATGTCATCCTTTAGGGCTGTTTCCTCAATAGAGGTAGAGTGGATGGAGTCTGGAGGTGGGGGGGGGGGGGGGTGGAGGATCTTCCGTGCATTTGATTTTTGCGGTCATGTCAGGGGGTATGGCTTCTTTTAGTTTGGTGGGACATTTCCTGGCTATAGCATTATGGGGTCCTATGCAATTGATGCATTGTGGTTTGTCCTCTTTTTTTAGGACATTTGTTATAGGGTTGTCACCTCTGCAATGGGTGCAAATGGGGGTGCGCTTGGAGCAGGAGGAGGAGGAGTGCTGATATGAAAGACAGTGTGAACTCTGGGCTGGGAGAGGAGGGGGTCGATTGGATGGTTCCGTTCGGTATCTGAACTGTTGGAAGTAGAACCCCTCTTCTAGTAGATGGTCTATAGTGTACTTAGAGAATGTAATAATCCTCATCATCTTAGTGGGGGAGTTTGTAGCTCTGGAGCGAATCCTAAAGACCTTGTGGAATTCTAGGCTTTGTTGGTTGAGTGTCTGACAAATCTCTTCATCCATGATGTCATAGTCCACACCTTTCACGACAACGGAGAAGGATGGTGAGCGAGCAGGTTGGTTGACTAGAAAGCGAGGAAGAGTGTAGGTGATGGATATTTGGGTTCTGAAGGTGATAGGGAGTTGTTTGTTTTTGAAGGTAAGGTCAGGAACTGTAGTTTTAACAGTTATATTATTGCTGGTGGCCTTTAGATATTCAATGGGCTTTTTGATGGTTTGTTGCAAGATTTGTGGTATGGATTTTTTGTTGAAATTTGGGGGGATATTGTGTACAAAGTAAGTATTTAGAGGTCGTTGGGGGGTGAGGGGAGGAGAGAGAGAGCAGGGATGGGAGATCAGAGGAGCTGTGGGCAGGGGTACATGGCAACATCCATAGGAGAGGGAGTGAGTGATGTGGTGGGGGGGGGGGGGGGGGGAGAGAAAGGGACTTAGAGCAGGAACGTGTTAGGTATGCTTTAGTTCACCAATAGCACTCCCACTAGCTATCCCCAGTAGTAAAATATTCTATAGATCGGTTGTAAAGTTGCTTATGTTGGACTTAAAATTTTCGAGAAGAGTAATTGTCAACTTGACGGAATTTTCCTGTAATCTTTCCTACGGTGAGGATTTATCATAAAAAATCATTTTAAAGTGTATTTATTATATCGGGAAACGTTAATTTTAAGAGATATTCCGGTTTGTTCACGTTTTGATATACATGATCCGAAAAGTAAAATCTAAGATTTGAAATAGCTTTGAATCGAGTGAAGCTACAACTGATCTTTTATCACCAGCTATAGTCAGCATTGTTCCTGATATTTTGGTAGTAAAATTAAATAATTTGTAGTTTTAATTAAGAGAAAAAATGAACTTTTTAATTAAAAGGAATATTAATTTGAAATTTATATCAGTAGATAGCCCAAATTAAGACGATTATGAATATATAATGGTTTTGGTAAAAAGTTTAAGCATTTGTCTGGTAATTAAGTTTTTGAAGATAGATTGTCGTAAATTGTTGATGGAGCACGTAAAAATTCCGCCAAGTTCGTCACGTGATGACTTCAATTTTGAGATTATAGAAACCCTTTTGAATGTCAAATTAAATTAAAACAGATAGAACATGACAATAGAATTCCAACATGCCATAATACTCACTGATGTTAGGGGGACTTTGTGAGATTTTGTCTTCTCATGGAATTGTACTTAATCTGCAATCTTCAAAGAAACTGTTGTTCGATGCTTTATTCACGTTTCTGGTACCGACAATGTATAAGTGAACTTTTGCAAGAATATAAGTATTTCGTTATTCTCAAGCTGTGTTAAGTGACTTTATTTAAATTACCCTTCGCATTTGGGGTTTAATACGAATGTGTGGCAACCAGGTTTTTTAATATTATAGGTACCAGAAGGCTAAACATGGTCATGAACTTAATGGTTCACAGTTCAGGCGAAGGTGTTGAATAACCCCCATGTAGCCTAGTGGCCTGACAAGGGTTTTGGTTTTTTGGCTTGTTGAGTGATGGGGTTGGTCAGAGTGACAGGCAGCTTGACTGTGGGCTGGAGGGTCACTAGTGTGGTTTGGTGAGCTGGGGTTAGATTTTGTTTGCAAGGAATGGGAGTAGTTAAAGGGTTTGGGGGAAGGGGGGCATCTTGATGGAGTGGTTTGCATCACGAGACACCATGGTTGAAGTTGTCACCGTAAGGTTGCGACAACCCTGGTGACTTCCTACTCAGAACAGCCTGCTGGAGTACCGCCTAAGACGGGTCCTGGGAGCGCAAATGTCCCTATCAGTCTTTGGTTGATGAAATTGCAGTGTGTAACTGGTGATGCAAGAGGTTGATGATGTTGGAAGTCTCGAAGATGTATTCGAACAGGTGGGCCTGCACAGGCTCAGAGCAATATGGCCTGTGTAGACAGACACAAGTAGTGGATGATCTCTTGAGGCGACTAGAAGTCTCGGTGGGTATCAACAGTTGTAAAAAAACTGTTGCTGCCAAAAGAAAGATACTTGCTTCCTTTGTAATCAGCTGATTCAGTTGTAGAAGCTGGTTGTGTCACTTAGGTGTAGAAATGATTTTTTTCCAAATTCAGTAGTTCATACTAATTTAGAAGTCTGACGACGGCATATTGTTCAGTCTAACGACATTTGCTTTTCTATAATAGCGAGAAAGCGCATGCGATGAAACATCTCTTCGCTATGGACACTCGTTGGGGTATGATGAATGTCTTACAACTCTGACTCGTGTAAATACCCAGCAGCCAGCAGTCACATATGAGGCTTGCAGTGGAAACTGATCTCCCATTGGACACAGTGTCAACTAGGCCTCATATGAGGCCCGCAATGGACAATTACACTTTGGCTCCCTTCCAGCGTGCACGTATGTTGTGCTGTTTTTGCAGATTTTGGATGATTGGTTTCCATGTTTCACTACAACAACAGCGCGAAAGTCATGCTTGCCTAAAATGAGCCAAGGTACAACTGACTGTTCCAGGCCTCTTGTGAAGCCTACTCCACGCAGTAGCCAATGGGAGAGCTGCTTTCATAGTGGGTCTCATATGCGACTACTGGACACAGAGTATTTATATGAGCCAGATTTGCGAGTCATTCACACTAGGTGACATGTTGTCGCAGTAGCACCTTCACCTACCATTTCACCTGATGAAGATTATAAAGGTAACTATCAAAACATCATGTATGGCGAAACTTATATTGCAGTACACCTATGAATAATTTTTATCAGCTGTATGACTGAAAAGACTAAATTCTCACAGTATATATGTGGATATGCACAAGGTACACTGGAAGCTGTCAGACTTTTATGGTTAAATAGTCTTAGAAAATAAATTATAGACAAGCAACACAGATCAAAGAGACTGTCAGTGGTCTAATTAAAAGAAAATCACAGAAGCTTCTGGCAGAATTTTACAAATGTAAGGTTTAAGAGAAATAGAAAAATTCAACTGAGACGGAGTTGACATATTGAAGAGAGAAAAATATTGGTTTTTGGAAAACTGTGGGTAAAAACTGGGTTACAAAAGAAATGATGAATAAATAGATGAAGTACAAAAATAATGAATATGTAGTACATAAATAGGAAATACAAAATAGCTACAAGATGGGTGTGAAGGTGTGGTTATAAAGGGATTAATTGTAAAATTTTAAAATCAAGAAGAATTTTGAACGAAGTAAAAGTGTTTTAAATCAAAGGTCCTGATAATTTATGTCATCTCAGATTTCCTATGCAAGATTATGTCTGAAGATGTGTCGCGAAAGGCATTCGCGAGGGTTCGCGAAATATAATTATTTAAAAAGAGTTAGATTTATTTGAGTTGTGAATGTTAAAATACTAGGAGCCAGCCAGCCAACACAGAGACGGGAGGTCATTAAGCAAACGCGTTAGGAAACTATTAAGACATCCACTGCACGTCAATAACAGAGGGAAAGTCTGGAGAGCCTCAAGCAAGGTGACAACATTAAGACACACACTTTCAAAGCCGGACCTAGGCATGGAAGAAACCGGGAGGCTGGGTAAGGTCACTGAAAGAGAGTTTCCAACCTTACAAAATCTCACGTGGAGGTCCATGTGATGCGGACGTGTCTGACCACAGATTAGCTTCTGGAAAGGACGGAGATGCCGTCATTAAGCAGTATAAATAGTGGTGGCTGAGCTAACAAACGTCAGAGTAGGAACGACCGCCAGTGAGTGGGGTCGTAGCTGCCTAGTGCCGGGGGCCTAGCAGCATTGCATAGTAGAATGGCGGAGTCAGAGGGCTAGGACTTCGAATCTCAACTCCAGTCTCAGTTGGAAATTGGGACTTAGGTTTCGACATAGGTGGGAAGGCACTCACTTAGATTCATGGATGTGGGGGATTGGAATTTCCCGCTAATCAACTCTCAGGGGAATGTTGTTACCTATAGGATGGTAGTGAGAACCATGCGAAGGATTCGTCAATGGCTAGAGCGACTTAGGGCACGGATGACTTCGAGATAAGTATTGGAACACTAATTTACCAGTGCCCCGCCCCTCTCCTTGGGACTTTATCGGTTCTTAGTGAGTTGCAAGTTTGTTTCTTGTAATTTCTATGTGTTTGTTTATTTCTACCAGTTATTCCACTCCGAGTTTCCCTGTCTGAAAACCCGAATCCAACTTAGTTCTGAGACTTCTAAAGGTAACTTTAGACAGTCTCCTCTGAGCTCTCAACTTCCGAACCGCTCGCGGAAGTAAAAGCCAACCAGGACGCAACAGATGTTAAGGCACCACCATACTTTCAGCAGTTATGTGCAACCAGCATGAGATCACATGTTTATGGTTTTTAGTGAACTTTCTGTGATAATGTAGGTAGTATTAATTTTTTATGTTTGGCTTATATTTTGCCTTTATCATGGCTAGACTTTCAGTATATTGTGAAATCTGATATATAGTGCTCTAGCATATTGGTAGGAAAAAAGTAAAGCCTTCATCAGAATTCAAATGAGAGACCCGGATTTTTATAGGTAAGTACATTAATCATATCTTTGACTACCCAACCTGCTCATATTATGAAAAAATATTCAGATATTTCAGCTGCAGCCATCAGCATGTTACAGTTGATGATATAGAGATCTGATTTTAAGGTTTAAAGAATTTCAACTCCAAGTAGGAGTAGATCTGATGGTTTTCAAAATACCTGAAAAAAAGAGCATTTAAAAGAATATTCATTTTTTTTTCAGAATGTTAAGCAGCTAAAGGATTTTTATGAAGGCATCGTATAATATAATTGCAATTAAGCATTCACTATATTGGAAAGTTTGCTTATATGCCCATTTTTATACTTTCTTTTGCGCAACTACTTTTGCCTGTTATGAAATTTTAATTCTTTAAGTCTTTTGTGTAAATTATTCATCACTTCCCATGGCAATCCATTCCAATGGCTGGCTATTTTACCTACAAAATAAAAATTTCCAACTCCCTTATGCCTGAAAATGAGTGTCAGCTTGTGGTCATGGTCATCTTTTCCCTTTCATGCATTAATACTTTCACCAGTATCTTTTAAAGCCTTGTCTTCCAATGAATCCAAATCCAGCTCTTTTGCATCCCCCCCAACTACTGTATTTGATACCCAAAATGTGGATCCCACTCTAAATTTCCATACTTTAACAACGGTCTGACCAGAGTCTTGAAACTCGGTTCCTTCATTTCTTGTGTACGTCCCCTCATCACCTATTCCTTATTCTGCCACTTTCCTAATGTGTTCTGCCCAGTTGAGTTTGTTATCAAATGTTATGTCAATATTTTTACACATTAAGTCTTCAGCAAGCCATTCCTTTACCACATACATGTAATCATAAATAACTTTAGTTTTTTTCCTGTATATGTAATAAGCCCCTCTTCTTCATTCCATGCACATCTTCACAGCTAGATATCATGTCCAAGTCTGCAGCTGTCCAGTCTTCTCCCATTTTGAATTTTTATATAACATCAACACAATGATACATTAGAATAACAGATAGCAATGATCCCAATACAGTACACTCTGGCACTCCCAATTTCACTTCCATTTCTTTTAATACTGCATTTTCTAACCTATCTTTTTTCTTTATACTTTTTAAGAGTTCCTCTTCCTGCAAATAAGTTTTTAATCCAAACCAATGTTTTTCACCTTACTTAATGCCACTTTATGGATCAATCTGTCTAATGCCTCAGGAAAAACCTAGTGCTACATTATCAGTTTTGTCTATTTTGTCCATTTCATGTGAAATAACTTGCTTACATCCTACTTACTGAGATTCACACGAATATCCTTGCCTAAAGCCATGTTGTCAAATTAAAAACCACTTTCTTTCCTAATAGCAATTTCTGATGATGCTGGAGATCAACTTGTCTATTAATTTACCTATCACTGATGTCAAAGTATTTGACTTATAATTTTAAACCCTGTATGTTACCTCAGCTTAATGGACTGGTACAACTATCACTCTTTTGCACTCCTGGTAAGCAGAATCCAGATTAAATGATCTTTCAAGGGAAGTTACAATGTTGTATCCTGTAATCTTAGATACTCCTGCAGTAATATCATCTAAACTGGTCCCTGTATGCTTTTTTAGTTTTATTAGTTTGTTGATAATATCCTTAGAATGAACTTAAAATTTTCTAGTCTGATCCTTTCTAATTTTGTTGAAAAACTCCAATGGCTGACTCGTAGCATCTAACGGTTTCATCCAAGCAATTACTTAATGTCTCCACCTTTTATAAATCCTCAGTATCTTATTCTCACTCTTTATCTTTAATTGTCTAAATACCTTCCCTTCCACTTAATTTTCTAATATATACAATGAAATTTCTAGATGTATCGTTCAGCCATTCCCATGCACCCATAATATTCTTCACAATCCATTTTTTTTTTTTTTTTAGCTTCCCTTTCTCCTGCTATTAATTTTTTGTTTAGTTGTTTTAAGTGTTTGCTATTGCCTTGCTGTCTCTTAACTTTGTTGAGTTCTCTTCCCATTAGCCTCTCTAGTGAGGTTTTGTTCTTTTGTTTATTTTCTGTCTTGGAATAAACATTTCTTCTCCCGTATTCTAATTATCTCCTGAACTTCTTCCTTGCTTCCATATGTTGAATCCTCCCCTGAAATATCTCTTAAGTTTAGAAATATATGCCCTTTTATAACTGTACTGTACTGGTCAGAACCAGATCTAAGGGGGGGGGGGCAAAGATCTGCCTCTGGTACTAGCTACTATCTTTGTTTGTGGCAACTGGTTTACCGAACCATGGTATATCCATCAAGCTGTATGATTGTTTACCACTTCAATTTCTTTAGACCCCACAAGGTTATCATCAGGCTTTCTTACAAATATGTCAATTATGTTTGCTCTGCTTGTACTCTGTTATACCTCTTGTTTCCATCTTCCTTACTAAAATATTTGTTCTCTTGTGTTAGTAATTGTGTTTTCATCTCATTTGACACCTGATAAATTAAATTGCCATTTTACACTCACTTCTAAATTCTGAATATATTTTCTGCCTGACAAAAAAACAAAACAAAAAACTGATGCACCTAGAAGGGGAGGGTGAAACAAAATGATCATGGCGTCACATTGTGTTCAACAATGAATCACGGTTCTGCACTACCTTGGATGACTATTGCCGATGAGTACTGGGGTGACCTGGAGAGAGATCTCTTTCTTCCATTGTTTTGGAGAGTTATAGTGGTATTTCTCCTGGCATCTTGCTGTTGAGTATGACTTTAGATGATGGCTGGTAGTGGATGAGAGCACCATTGTATGTAATGGATATCCTTTACCTCTTGTGCTACAGTGTCATGCTGCCATAATACTCGTCCACACATGGAAAGTGTGTCTGTGAGCTGTCTGCGTGATGTTGAGGTACTCTTGTGGCCAGCTAGATCCCCAGATCTGTTCCTAGTACAATGTGTCAACTCCGTGCTATATCCAGTATATCAAGGACAAGTTACAACGGCTAGCTTGCCTCAGGAGAGGATACAATGACTTTGATACCCTTCTCAACTGAATCAGTGCATGTATCCAGGCCAGATGGGGTGCAACATTATACTGCAAAGTTCTTTGTAAATCTGAGTCAATTTTGTAAATAATGAAGAAAAATCGCGTAAACTCTAAGTCCTCTAAGTTTAATTTCGTTTCTTCCTTCCCTTCTAGGTGCTACACTTTTTTTTTTTGTCAAACAGTGTGTTTATTTTCTTCCAATCATTCATTTTTTCACTGCAGTAAGCAATACTGTGATTTTCTCTTTTTGTATTACCACACAAATCTCCCCCTAGTAACTCATGGCTATTATCTATGATTACCAATGAACAGTAGTAGTCTTGTTAACTAATATCAATACCCCTTCATCTATTGCTTTTCTATCTCTGTGGTACACTCTGTTACCACAGGGGAAATATCATTGCCCAGCACCTTTTCTTTTAACCAAGACTCTGCCGCTATAACTTATGGTGACCCCATATTATACTACCGGTATATTTTTTGTCGACTTTCAAGGGCAGTGCAGGCAACAGAGAATACAGAAAAATGGTCTACCTCAAGGAAGTGTAGTGGTTCCAGTCCTTTTCAACATATATAAACATTATCAACCATTACATCCAGTTACCAGGAGCTTCTAGTACACTGATGACCATGCCTTACCACACAGAACACTAAACCTGAAGCAGTGGGAAAAAAAATCTGTTTACTCCCCTTGAATGCTTATCAAGTTATTACAGAGAAATTCAAATGTGCATTTAATCACAAAAAAAAAAGATGAAGAAGGAAAGCGTAATATAAGTTGAAAGGATGTGATCACATATTATACGATGCCCTAAGTTCCCATCTTTTTGCAAAGAAAATGAACTGTGACACAAAGAATGCACTTAATGCAATGTGTTCACTTGTATCTTTCTTTCTGACCCAGGAATAAATCCTGTAAATATTACATGCCGATTGAACGAAACACTTACTTTTATTAAAATAATGAATACAACTGATAATGTTATTATAAGAATATTATTTGGTTTCTTAATGTAGACTCCTTGGAGTTGACATTTATGTTTCCTGGCTCTTTGTCTTTTGAAAGGTGTGAAAATGAAGTCATCAAGGAAAAGAGATCCCACAAAAACAATTCTTGTAAAAATAGGCAAAGTCTCATGCTCATGTAGTGACAAAAAGTTATGAAATCATCTTCTGAGCCAACTCTTCACTTTACAGTGTGTATTCACTTCACTTTGTAAACAGAATGGTTTCTCTCGGTGTTATAGATAATTTATTTAGAATAATAATAGTAATAAAAAATTTGGTGACTTATAATATTTAATTTAACTGCAATGGAACGCCGGTGGCAATTTCCCTACACACCCATCTTCATTATGCATGCAATGTTTTAGTAAACCTATATATAAACACCTTAAATGTGTTGCTTTGTCAAACTTTCAAATACATAAAAAACCAAGAATCTCCTCACACTTTTTCGAATTTGACAAGTATCTATATTAAACCTATCATTTCAGTAAAAATTGTGACATCCATAAAGGCCAAGTCACCAGATTTTTTTTTATTCTTAATAAACAGTGTATAATAACACAGAGAGAAATCATTCTGATTTATAGAGTGATGTGAATACACACTATGAAGTGTAGTTTTTGCTCAGAAGAAGATATCATTTGGGTGCACGGCAGTGCACTTGCCAAGTCGAGTCAATGGCGGCATTGCCCACACATTTCTCGAAGCAATTCAGGCCATTTTTGAACCTCAATTTCTTTGGTTGTATTCATGCTATATGTCTCAGATTTTTGGTATGCGTAGATATCAGCAATCTTAGCAAATGTACTAAATTTTATTTTGTTACTGTTCTTAGTACGGATGTTATTTGGATGCAAACTTCAGCGATTTTGTCACTCACTCATTCACTGACTGAGTGACTGATGATCATCAAAACTCTAAGGCACTTCCCGTATCCGTAGGAAGTTGAAATTTGGTACACAGATAACATTTAAAATTCTGAAACTTGTAAATTTCCATATACCTACTCCCTTACCTACCCGTAACGTGAAATCGCTTTTTATACCCTAATTATTTTATATACCTCAGATTTTCACTGTGAAGTGAGCTTACTATGTTTAACTAATGTGTTAAATTTTATTTCCTTCCTTTTCTTACTTTAGAAGTTATTGAAATTCAAAATTTTATTTCGGCACAACACCCCGACATCTAATTTCCACTGTACTTCCAGTAATCCTAGAAACAAGTAATTTGGTGCACATATATGGTTTCATCCCTAAATCATAAGAAAAATCTGATATTGGAGTTTTCCCCCATATTTGTTTAGTTACAATCCCAGACACGAAAAATTCTAGCACATATTTGCGGCTTAATTACTTTTCTCTAGATGAAGCTGTAAACCTGAGACTTCTATACTTTATAGAGGCAAGCAAGTTCCACCAAAGCCTTAAATTTTACTTTGTTCCTATGGTTAGTTTGGAAATTACTTGTAATATTTGAGGTGGTAGTTAAACCAGCGGCAATGTTCGTTGCTACGACACACATTGTTTTCAGAGAGTGGGGCATTGTTGGTAACGTATATTGATGTCATAAATTCTGAAATGTTCTTATTCACCGATTTTCAAATAGTATAATTTCATTTGAGAGGCGGTTCAGAATAAGCGATATACCTACAAAATGAAATGAGACCCCACAAAAACATTTCTTGTAAAAATAGGCCAAGTTTACACTTTACAGTGTGTATTCACTTCACTTTGTGAAACAGAATGGTTTCTCTCGGTGTCATAGATCGTTTATTTAGGATAAAAATATCTGATGACTTGGCCATTACGCACGTCATAATTTTTACTGAAATTGAGGACATAATACATACTTGTCAAATTCGAAAAAGAGCGATGGAAATCTTGGCTTTTAAGTATTTATAAGTTTGATAAAGCAACACATTTAAGGTATTTAAATACGTTAACTGAAACATGGCCTGCATAATGGCCAAGTCATCAGATTTTTTTATCCTATATAAATGATCTATGACACCATTCTGTTTCACAAAGTGAAGTGAATACACACTGTAAAGTGTAGACTTGGCTCAGATGAAGATCTCATAACTTTTTTGTCATCACACCTATTTTTACAAGAATTGTTTTTGTGGGATCTCATTTCTTTTTGTAATTTTATCACTTATTCTGAATTGTCAAGCAATTGTAATGATTCCATTTGAAAAATAGGTGAATAAGAACATTTCAGAATTGAAGACATCATCAATATATGTTACCAACAATGTCCCCCTATCTGAAAACAATGGGTGTGTGCTGTAGCCAAACAGTGCAAACTGCCACTGGTTTAACTACTGCCATAAGTAAATAGCTACTAACTTCCAAACTAATCATAGGTACAAAGTAAAATTTAAGATGTTAGCAAACCTTGCTGATCTCTATTCAGTAAAGAAATCATATGTGGCATAATTTTTCATGTTTGGGATATATGTAAAAACAACTCTATTAGACTTTTCTTATGATTTAGGGATGAAACCATATGTATGTACCAAATTACTTGTTTCTAGAATTACTAGAGATACAATGGAATTTTGATATTGGGTTGTCGTGGTCGAAATAAATTTTTTAATTTCACTAATTTCCAAAGTAAACGAAGGAAAGAATTAAATGTAACACATTAATTAAACTTATTAAGCTCACTACACAATGAAAATCTGAGATATATAAACTTATGGGGTAGAAAGCGATTTCACATTAGGGGTAGTTAAGGGGCAGCAGGTATGTTGGAATTTACGAGTTTCAGACTTTTCTTATAATATGTTGGAAAAAGTATATCTGTCTACGAAATTTCAGCTTTCTATGACTACCTATGAAGTACCTTAGAGTTTTGATGATCAGTCAGTGAGTGCGTGACAAAATCGCTGACGTTTGCGTCCAAATAACATCCGAACTAAGAATGGTAAAAAAATGAAATATAGTATGATATGGTATGATTACTGATATCTATTCATAACATAAATTTGAGACATCAATACGGTCAAAGAAATAAGAGGTAAAAATATGGCCCGAATCGTTTTGAGTAAAGGGTAGGCAGTGCCTCTGTTGATTTGACTTGGTGGTTGCACTGCTGTGCACCCAGATATTTTATTCATATATGTTTTGGTTTTAAGAATCTGGGTTATTGCAGTCTGGATGAATTATATAAACTACTAGCAGAGTACCTGACACCCGGTGTAATTGTGATTGATTTACTCGTACACTATTTTTATATTCTGTACCAAGTTTAATTAATTTGGTACCAGCCATTTGCAGAAGTATATTAAACGCTGATGTACCCAAACAATTCACAGAACGGGATGATTTGGATGATGTGGTACACAATGTCAGTTTACGTTTTGGTCCAGGCTGCATTTCAACCTGACCACATCATCTGTTAATGTTGCTGCTCGATAATCGAAACATGTACTATCTTCGCATTAATACTTACAACATACATAAATCTGAATCTGGAATATGTCTCTCTCTTCTGGATCAGGCATAAAACGCACATTTTTAATGGGTTTTTACAACTTGAGAGCTTGGGGTCCAAAAATCTGACATACATATTAAGATATCAGGACACATTTATACTATGAATAATCTGGGATTACTTGAAAACTCTAGAATCGATATTGACGGGATTTAAAACTGTGACTTTTTCTATAAAGCACACTGGAAATTAAGAAGAATGGAAGAGGAAGGTTGGGATTTTGCAAACCAAATGTAGATAGTATTATTCCATTTGTTTTAAAGAACACGTGTTCCTACAAAATCGGACAGAAGCTGTAGCTTTGAATGAAGAACCTTGACAAAAATTAAGGGGATGGAAAGGCAGAGAGGGCTTCAGCAAAGCTATCAGAAGGCTAGGCTGTGCCATGCAGTGGGGCTTTTAAGCTTAGGGTGCCCACACTCAAGCTCAGCTCAGGGGAGCCCCCAAACTCAGCTCAGTGAGCCGAGAGAGGGGTTGGCTTTCTGTAAACCAAATATAGACAGTATTTTTCTGTTTATTTTAAAGTGTACATACCAAACGAGAAATATTTTTTCTATTTGTTTTAAATGTGTGTGTGCAAAGGTGCATTGAAATTGATAAAAATTGTAACTTTGTATCATGCGCATTTAGAAAAATTAAACATGGTAAATAGGATGAGAGGTTTCGTTTTTGTAAACAAAATGTAGACAGTACTTTTTTCTGTTTGTTTTAAAGTACACATGTGCAAAATTACTTAAAAATCGGACAGAAATTGTAGCTTTGTATAAAGAACATTGAGAAAAATTAAGGGAGTGATAATAGAGATTCTGTTAACCAAATTTAGACAGTATTTTTTCTATTTCCATGGAAATCTGATAAAAATTGTATCTTTGTATAAAGAATATTTCAAAAATTAAAGAGGGTGTAAAGGGGAAGAGTAGTTGTGTTTTTGTAAAACTGATGTGGCTAGTATTTTTCTCTTTGTTTTAAAGCATACGTGTGCAATGTTAAATCGAAATCAGATAAAAACTGAGTTTGGATAAAAATTAAGTGGTGTAAAGGGAAGAGTAGGTGGTTTATTAAGCTTTTGTCAGAAACCTTCTGCATGAAAAAATAGGCCTACATGTATATGCCAACTTTCATGGTGATCTGTCAAACGGTGTTGACTACAGCTTTGCACAAAGATCAGTGACAAAAATTAAAGGGGTAGAAAGTAGAAGAGGGTTTGAGTTTTTGCAAGCCAATAGTTGACAGTATTTGTCTCTCAGTTTTAAAATTATACGTGCGCAAAGTTCCATTGAAATTGGATAAAAAATCTAGGTTTGTATAAAAATTAAGAGGGCAAGGGAGTAGTTTCTTGATTTTGGTGGTAAGAAATCTCCATGACAAAATACACATATGAGCCAACTTTCATGGTGATCGGTTAAACGATGTCTAAGTCTATTATATATATAACGTCCATGATATATAGAACTAGCTGGTGTCCAATACTTCATTGGTGTTTGTCAAGAATTATGAAGGTTTTTATGTTTTAGCTCTTTTGGCTTATGTTACTCGCTACCACATGAACAATCTGATAAGCACTTGGTTGTATGAAATAACAACTCGTGACGAATCACTATTCACTCAAGTTTAATTTTTTCTGCAAGCCATACATTAACATTATACAGTACACAACACACATAATAGGCATTGGCTCGACCCAAGGATACTAAGCACAACAACCATGCAAATAACCCAGCGATTATACTTACAAACAAAATTCCTTTTTTTTTGTTATATGTTTATTATCCGATCAGCAAATTTAGCTTTACAGGATAAAGTTGTCTTTTACAAATTATAGCATTTTTATTGACATGGTTGAGGTCAGCCGATTAGGGCTCCTCAGTAACTACATAACAGTGATACAGTAAATATTTTACGACAATAGTGAAAACAGTAATAAGAACAGTTATATATATATATATAATACTAATATCAGTGTGAAAATAGTATATATATATAAATATATATATATATAAAAACCACACACACACACAGTTGTAATGAAATTGATTTAAGATAACTACACTTTTGTTCATGAAATACATATAGTTTTTTTAATTTTGAGCGCTGAGGATAATCTTGTTTCACAATATATGGTTTACTGGTTCATTTCGTCTTCAAAGTCACTGTTCGATAGATAAATGTCTTGAGGAAGGCGTTTTTTTTAGTCTAGTTTGACCCGTTCTTTTTCCTAGCTCATAAAACCGCGAACCAGGTACTGAATTCATTTGTTTTATAAAATTTTTAGTATGTTGCCTTATGAATTTTAATGTAAGAAATATTTAATTCTCGGTGTAGCTGACTGTTTCGTACGTACCATGGTGCATTCACAGCTAATGGAAGAACTTTATTTTGGAATATTTGAACTCTTTGTAACTTGCTACGACTAGCACATCCCCATATACAGGGTATATACCAAAAGTAGTAGGACTGATTTTAAAAAAAAAAAAAAAAAAATTATTGAAGATATCTTTACAATTCCTTAATCCTCTTCGAAATAGCACCCTTAGGCAACTACACACCAAAAATTACGCTGCTGCCATTGGCCATACGCCTTCTGGAAGTCAGTTTCGGGGACGCTGTTGAGAGCCCTCGTCGATACTGCTTCAACGTCCTGGATTGAGTCAAACCGCTGTTCCTTCAGCTGCTTTTTCATCCATGTGAGTAAGAAAAGTCAGATGGAGCCAAATCGGGACTGTAGGCGGGGTGTAGCAATGCGGCAATGTCAATTCGGGCTAACAGTTGGCTCATGACGGCGCGCCTTGGCACGGCGCATTGTCGTGATGCAGAGTCCAGTTGGCGGAGATGACTGGTCGGACGCGATTCACTCGGTCTCACAGGCGGGCTGGCACTTGCACGTAAAAGTTTGAATTGACAGTTTCCCCAAGGGAAAAGAACTCCTTATGAATCACCCCGCGACGGTCAAAAAACACGATCAGCATTGTCTTGATCTTTGATTTGCTCATGCGAGCCTTCATTGGATGGGTGGACGTGGAAGGCAACTTTTGGCCCGAATCGGCGTTGCCACGTTGCTGCACCTTGCCTACAGTCCCAATCTGGCTCCAACTGACTTTTTTTTTATTCCCACGGATGAAAAGGCAGCTGAAGGAACAGTGGTTTTACTCAATCCAGGACGTTGAAGCAGCATCGACGAGGGCTCTCAACAGCGTCCCCGAAACTGACTTCCAGAAGGCGTATGGCCAATGGCAGCAGCGTAATTTTTGGTGTGTAGCTGCCTAAGGGTGCTATTTCGAAGAGGATTAAGGAATTGTAAAGATATCTTCAATAATTTAAAAAAATCAGTCCCAGTATAGACCTGTAGGACATGCGTACGTTATGAGCGGTCGTAATATCATTTTGTAAATTAATAGGCAGCATTCTGTTTTTAATGATGATTTTCTATTTAATACTGGGAATAGTTTGTACAATCTGGCATAGGCTTGGTTTAATTTATTATTAATGTGTGTGTTCCACGTTAACCGCCTGTCAAGGTCGACACCGAGGTTCTTAATTGATAGGTCAGGTGGGTTCCATGCAGTGTTATTTCCCATGATGTTTATCTCTGGCAGGTTTAGTGGGCGTCTCAGTGTAAAAATTTTGGCTTGACATTTTCCGGGGTTTAGAGATATTCGCCAGTGATTTAACCATTTGGTTAGTTGTGCAATTGCATCCTATAGGTAATTGCGTGCGTTGTTGATGTCGTTGTGTGAAGTGTATATTACTGTGTCATCAGCATACATTGCAGTCGAGGTAGTTGGAATGTCCGACGTGTATATGTTGAATAAGGTGGGTCCTAAAACAGATCCTTGTGGGACTCCTGCTGTTACTGGTGGTGCTGAGGATATTTTTGTGCCCACTCGTACACAGAATGTTCGGTTCTGTAGAAAGCTTTCTAAGAGTTTATACAAATACAGAGGCATTCCTGTATTTTTGAGTTTTATATAAGAGTCCAGTATGCCATACTTTGTCAAATGCCTGGGCAACATCGAGAAAAGCAGCCAGGGTGTGATGTTTAAGTTCAAAGTCCCTTGTGACGTCTTCAACCAGGCATAGTATTTGGTGTGAGGTTGAGTGCATCGTGCAAAATCCAAATTGATATGGTGGGATGGTTCCCGTAGCATCAAGGAAGGACATTAGCCGCGTCCTTATTATCTTTTCCAGTAATTTTTATAAGGTTGGGAGTAAGCTTATAGGTCTATAGCTAGAGGGTAGGGAAGCTGGTTTATTAGGTTTATTGAAAACTATGATATTAGCATGTTTCCACGCTAGTGGAAAACATCCAGTACAGAGAATGCTGTTAAAGAGTGTTGTGAGATAACTTATTGCCTTAGGGTGTAATGACTTCAGTGCTATGTTGGGTATATTATCATGACCTGGTGATTTTTTTACGGGCAAACTTTTAATTATTTGCCTCAGTTCTCTTGGGGTAGTGAATTTGACATAATTCTCCACTCCAATGGTCATATACCGATTGGAATCTTCGACTGTTTTGTTGAACACATGATCTACTATAGGATTTGGTTTGAAGACTTTTCAAAATGATCTGCTAAAATTTCGCACTTCTCTGAATCACTAGATATGTATTTGTCATTCCATTTTAAGGGCAGTAAGACAGTAAGTTCCCTGAGAATTTGTTTCGTAGTTTTCCATAGAGATCTATCACCAGGTTCTAATTCCGATAGATAATTTTGATATGTTTCGTAGCGAAATGAGTCAAGTTCTAGTTTGACCTGTCTAATTAATTGGTTTAGGAGTCTGCGTCAATGCTGTCTTTAGTGTCTTGCCTAGAGAATGGTAATAGTATCTGATTGAGATTAAGTTTGAATAAATTCCAATTTACCTGCCCAGGTAGTATCTTTGGTGTTTGTTCTATTGTTTCGGGGCTTTTACCAAATTTTGCTGAAACCGGGAGGTGATCTGAATCTAGCTCAGAAATTGCTTCCATATATATTGGTAGTGGTGTGTTTTTTGCTAGGGCAATATCAAGTATGTCAGGCACAACATTTCTGTTATTAGAAAAGTAAGTCGGCCCGTGTGGTGCGACTATATGCAGACCAAGGTTACCTGCAGCGTCGAGCAGTTTCCTACCGTTTGGTGTTGTTGTTCGACATCCCCAAGCTAAGTGCTTACTGTTGAGATCCCCCATTAAAATGATAGACTGGTTATGATCAAATATTGGCAAGAGTTGTTGTTGTGTAAGCCTCCGATTTGGTTGTTTATAAGCGGCAATGATTGTTATTTTGGAGTTAGTTTTAGTTTGTATTCGGATTCCAACAGTTTCGAGATCATTGGCGGGCATATAAATCGAGTAATGACTGATGTGGTTTTTAATCAGTATAGCTACACCACCGGAGGCAATAGGCGCGTCACGGTCTGTTCTGTATATTTTATATCCAGTGATTTTGAATGTATCGTTAGAGGTAAGATGTGTCATGGTTATACAAGCAATGTCAACATTGTGGCGACTAATAAATTCGGCAAGCGTAGATTTTTTATTCCGTACACCGTTTGCATTCCAGTCTAGGAGTGTTAATTGAGAGACATTGACAGTATTATTTGCCATTTTGGAGGAAACTGGCTACTGACGACATAATAATCTCCTTTGTCATGGGTAGAAAAGCAGAGATTAATCCAGAGATTAGTTCATGAATTAATTTGGTCCAGGCGGTACCTTGCTTGGTGTTGTGCTCGTTGTGTGGTATGTTTGTGTCATAAGGTGATGCGTTGTGGTTTCCTTGTAGTATGTTGCTGTAAGAGGGACGAAGGTTATTTTGCTGAATATGCCGTGAATTTGTTTTATCTTTGTTTTGCGTTATTTGGTCGGCTGTGTTTTTAGGATGTCGTAGAGGGGATAGAATTGTTGGTAAAGACGGGAATCCCGGAGAGGCCAGATTTTGCGGAGTGTGCATCTCAGTCAGCTGTCTATCTGAGGTAAGCTTGTTTTGGTGGAAAGGTTTCTTGAAACTTTTAAGTTTAATTTCTTCATAATATTTATATCCCTTAAAGTTTCCTGGATGTTCCCCACCACAGTTAACACATATCGGTTTTGCAGTACGCGGGTGACTGCATGAGGAGTAATGGTGTTTCCCATCACAGCAAACACATCGAGGGTCAAGTTTACAGTAGTTTTTTGTGTGCCCATAGAACTGGCAATTTGTACATTGAGGAATATCTTTTGACTTTCTACGTGGTTCTACTTTAAAAATGCAGTGGATCAGTCTATCTAATTCAAAGATATTGGCACAATCGCGATTTTCTTCAAGCTCAACTGCGCAGAGTGGCATAGGATTCTTATCTTTATTTAGAAGTCTTGTTACTTTGTTCACTAGGAATTTAAGTCTGATTAGTTCTTCTTTAATTTCGTCATCTGTTAGTGAGTATGGTAAATTACTCACGATTACTGATAGCTGTTTGGAGTCTGGGGCATGAAAAGTGTGGTATTTCTGTTTAATGGTATCAAAATATTGGGGATTCTTTCATTACCGTGGCGCCAAAATCTGATGATGAATTCTTGTAGAACTCGACAAAACAAATTGAAAGTAAGGAATAAAGTTTTTTGATATCTCGCTTAGTTCTCGAGATATCGTATCTCAAAAGTGAGGAGGTTAGAATGTGATCCGGCATGGACCAGAATTTTTTTTTCACCAAAACCACCATATCTACACGGTGGAAATGCACTATAGGTGTTTTATTTTCTTCCTAGTGATTGTTGATAGGTTGAAATACGGCCTGGACCAGAAGAAAAACCACCAAATGCAGAACGAACTAAACCTCTGGCTGATTTTTAACATGTTATATCTCTAAAACCAAGCGAGATATCAAAAATTTTTATTCTTTATTTTAGATTTGTTTCGTCGAGTTCTACAAGAATTCATCATCAGATGTTGGCGCCACGGTAATGATAGAATTGCCAAAATATTTTGTTAGAGTTCTGAAATCTTGGAAAGAAGTAGTATTAATTTTAATCACCTTTCCTTTAAGTTCGGTTGAAAAGTCATCACTAGCAAATTTTTTAGATCTTGAGTGAGCCTTTGATGATTATCTACATCGTGGAGAAAAACTGGTGGTGTTTTATCTACCTTTGTCGTTTCAGTTATTACTTCTATCGGTTCTTCACTATGTAAGATTTGGAATCTGTTTTGTGTAGGTATATTTATTACATATCTCATTTCTGGCAGTCCGTTATCTGGAGATAAGGCACGCGGGCGTTTTTGACCGGTTCTTTTCTGTTCACTGACAACACCCATTGGAGATATCAAGCTACTTGAATTACTTGAGCACTGGGTAGGCTGAGGCGTACTGACACTTATATTAAGCTGTACATACATTTGGTTCAGCAATGGATCCGGCGTAGCGGGATGTTGTGTCGTCCCCGTTGGCTGTGGTGGTTGCGGTTGATGTTGTTGCTGATACTGAAGCGTCTGCTGCTGCTGGTGATAATGCTGTTGATGGAACTGCATTTGCTGTGATGATCGATCAGTGTGGAGATCTTCGCTGTTAAGAGCTTCAACAGCTGCATTTTAATAATATTGTCGTAATGCTACGCTGACTGAAGTCATTGCTCCATCATTATCTGCCATAGTGTTCCGAGACATATGTCTCTGGAACACTACGGAGAGGACGCCTTATTTAAACTGTAGCAATTCAAATCCAAATCAATTGAGAAAACTCGAATAAAAGCTCTATCAGGAAAAGATTCAAATATATATAAAAGAAACTATTTTAAATTACGAGCTCAATGAATAAACAGTTGCTACGGTAAACACCAAAGATACTATAAACAAAATTCTAACAACAGGCTACTGACAACTACTTTCAAGCAACCTGTCTCCTACTATATAGATCACTGGTAAGATCACGCATAGAATACGGAAGCATCGTTTATGGAAACGATCCGCAACAACAGCTACGGAAATTAGACCAGCTACAATACCGCGCTCTCCGCACCTGTGTAGGAGCCATGGAAAATTCCCCCACGAATGCTCTTCTCATGGAAACCACGGAATTGCCACTTGAAATCCGCCGACAATATCTTGCAGATAAATTTTTACTCCAGCGACTCTCCTTTACACATCTCCTCCTCTACCGAAACTGCAAACACTAAGCAGTAACATGGGACCCTTCGGAGAAAATCGCCCCCCACGATGTCCACTCTTGGTTTACAGTTATTATAAACTAAGATCCGCAGCACCGCTAGAAACGAAAGGGCTTATTCTACCAGTGTTCGCAAAATCCTACGAATGCTACCACCGCAACTCAACCATAAATCTGCTTCACTGCTATTATCAACAGTTTGGAGGGAATTCACCCATATCTACACAGACGGATCCAAAACAGAACTGGATTCGCTTATTACTGTCCGGCCAACAACCACGGAGCATTCTTCTCACTACCACGTGAAGCCTCAAACTACACGGCTGAAATTCTACCCATCAAGGAAGCCATCTAGTATGGATTAGGACAAAACTTCAAGAAAATACTTATCCTAACGGACTCCAAAAGTACCCTTCAGCGACTCCAGAACCCTAAGTGGAACCTCAGCAGTAACAGATACATCATGGACATTATAGAGATGACAGTTTCAACTCAAGAACAAGATATCAGATTCATGTGGGTAAAAGGTCATTCTGGCATTACTTATAACGAATTAGTAGACTCACTCGCCAAACGTGGAGCCGCGGAAGGCACACTATTAGCTCTGCCTTTACCCTATACAGACTTCCTCACCAGGGTGAAACAAAAAATGATACAGGATTTTCAAGAATTTTGGACAAAATCAGCACAACACAAAGGAAAACACTACGCGGCTATTCAACCATCAGTCTCAAAACAAGTTTGGTACAAAGACTTTCACCCGAAAAGACAATTCCTAACATCAATAATTCGGATGAGATTAGGACATTGCGCTATCCCCAGCCATCTCTATAGAGTGGGAGTCATGAAATCACCACTGTGCGATGCAGACAAGGAAGACGAGGCTGATTTAAATCACATATTCCTAGGATGCAGTAAATGAACGACCCATAGCAAAAATCTGCTAACTAAGCTATTAGCGCTACAGGTACCTCTCCCAACAACGATTCCTACCCTCCTTGCGTCGGGTCAACCGAAGATATACAGAGCTCTGATAAACTTCTTACGCGATGCTCAAATTAACATCTAGACGAGACTAATCCAAGCGAAAGGACAAACATACCAAAACATTGTGTAATATAAAAAATATGAAAAATTTACATAAGTCAATATGTAATATTTTAGATATGAACTACACGTAAATAATATGTAAATAATGTGTAAATATGTAAACTATGTAATATGTTAGATTTGAAAGATACTCAACAAGTAAAATGTTCCAGTCAAATATAATATATAAAATGTAATAGGTGGGCTGGTGTAATGGTCTTGTGACTAGAAACCAATAAATAAATAAAAGCTACTTTCAATTAACTAGTAACTAACAACTCGTCTCTGCCATTCATTTGTATAGACGCTATGGAAAGATCCAGAATAACACAGAAAAAGCCTACCGATGTTTCTCGAACGCTGACAATATAGTCCGAGAGCTATTAAAAATTTGGGGTAGGTATTTGAGGCACCATAAAAATTTGTATAACATTTCCTTTGTAATTTCTAAGTACGTAATCGAAGACCTGGCTGAAGGGCATAGACCACCTTTGAATTTTTAACTTATTTACAAAAAATGTCCTTGAGGCATTTGGAAATTTTAATACCTTCAGATTTGGTATGTAATAAAATTAAAAATAAATAAGCCAGATTATTTAGTCAGGCTTAAAATTATGCCAGGCCGTTTCAAAATTGTATTTCCTAAATTTCGAAAAGTGTATTTGAGGCACGCTGAAATCTAAACAGGATAATATTTACACCTAGAAATAAATAATTCTGAAAAGACAGGCAATTTGGGTGGGACTTTACACCTGCCAAGTCATCGGAAATGTTATACGATAGCGCGAGTGAATTGTATATTGGCGGCCGGCTGATTCAAAATGTGTTGTGGTGCGATTGGCTCTCGCCAGACCACATGACTCATAGCAAGAATGCAGTTGTTACAACGATTTTGGAGCACATTCGTAGTAAAACTTGTAGTTACAAAAGTGCTATTTTGTTTATGAATATATAAACTAGCTTCGAGCCCGTCAAAAATGACGGTTTGAACGCCATATTCTGGCAGTTCCTTTTTTTTGCAGTGGGTTAATTATACGGAATTGTTATTACGTAATGATAAGTTCTTTGATTTTGTACTGTTCTAAATATTTGATTTGCTGTTCACATAGCAATATTGCAGTAACTTCTACTGAATTAATGACGACGGAAGTATAGAACCAATAAAATTAAAAATCATTTAGGATTCCCGAAAACTTTTGCTGTCCATGTAATATCAGTTTTATTCCTGGTCCAGGCACAATTCAGCACGATAGGTATGGAACTACTTTCACCCGCATTAATTAATACGTTCAGTATCATGGCGCTTATGAAAGCAGTTTAAATGGTTTGTAAAACTGATTTCAGAGCGAATTATGCTGCAACAAAATGTTTCAGTTACGAATCTGGTCTACTTAGCCACAACCTCCACAACGTTGCATTCGAAAAATAGCTTTTATTACCCTCATATGAATAACGACAGGCAGCACCTATGGCGGTAGTCTGGATTTATTCTGGAAAAAACTTGTATGGAAAAGCAAATATCAACCATTTTAATGATATTTTCGTGATAAGGGTACCATACTGTGGTTAGATTATCGGGGTATTTTACTATGATTTATTTAAATAAATTCATTTTACTTTAATTTTACTATAATATCAAAAACAAATAACGGTCATTTATCTGGGTGGATATATTTCGCGATGCGTACATTTCTCTGAGTTTTGAATTAACTTCATTGTTTCTCATCATCTAACTGATACAGGTAATATAATGTAAACATAGAATAAATACCCTTCTCCTTACATTTACATGAATAAAAAGCAATATGTAATTTTAAAGGAATGTACTAATTGTAACTTTGTGACATATAATTGCCTCGCATTAATTTTTTTCACCTGCTCTCCGTATTTCTAATATCTCCGCTCACTGCTGTTTTGCGGCAGTAATATCGTTGTTGAATTGCGAGTGTCACATGGCTTATACAGTTGATGATTTAAATCTAATAAAAAGGTTATCTTAAATCGCATTTAATAGCTAACACATGTATCAAGTATTAAGGGTATCATCTATAATGGTAGTAGGAATTTATTCAGAAAAAGAATTATTTTTAATTATATCTTTCGTTATATGAATACGTTACTCTGGTTAGATTATCAGAGTATTTGGTTAATATTTTAAAATAAATAAATGCATTTCACTTCATATGACGGGGACTATAATTTCGAAAACGGATAACTGTTATTTATTTGACTAATACATTTCGCATCACGTACGTTACTCCTAGTTTTTAATAAACTTCTTTGTTTCTTACCTTCTGCCTAAAAAATTATTAGGTTATGGTCCTTATCACTGATGCAGATAAAATAGCGTAAATATTGAATCCTCTTCTCCTTACATGAATATCTGCGTCTAACTGATACAGGTAAAATAGCTTAAATATTGAATCTTCTTCTTTTTATATGAGTTTCTGCATCTAACTGTAGTAAATAAACAAAACGCGACATGAATGAAGGAATACAATATGGCGGCTGTTGATTGGCGAGTGACGTCCGTCACGTGACCGTTCTGTAGCCAATCCGTGAAGTAGCTATAGACGACGCACGCAGACCACACGTTAGCGTTTTATATCTATAATATAAAAATGAATCGCAAAATGTGTTGGTAAGCGCATAACTCAACAACGCCTGGACCAATTTGGCCAATTTTTTTTTTTAAATGTTCGTTGGAGTTCAAGGATGGTTTTTACGGCGAGAAAAATTCGAATAATTGCCGGAAAATCCCTTAAAACAGCCCTTTTCTTTTTCCAACCCTTAAAACAGCCCTTTTCTTTTACCCATATAAACATTTCCTATACCATTTATCAGATTGCAATGAAACTTTGGAGAGTTTTCGAGTGTGCGTCTGCAAAGGTTCTTGTGAAAAAAAATTTCCAAAAAGTCAGCCCTATTCCCCATAACACCCCATAATTTAGCCAAACCATATTTTTTATTCGATTTAGATAGGAATTTGTACACTTATACTTTAAAACAAACAGAAAAACACTGCCAACATATGATTTCCGAATATTCATCCCCTCTCCCCCTTTCCACCCCCATTACGTTTTTACCCCATAATTTAGGCAAAACCACATTTTTTTATTCGATTTAGATAAGAATTTGTACACTTATACTTTAAAACAAACGGAAAAATACTGCCTACGTATGGTTTCCGAATATTCATCCCCTCTCCCCCTTTCCACCACCATTACGTTTCTACCCCATAATTTAGGCAAACCACATTTTTATCCGATTTAGATAAGAATTTGTACACTTATACTTTAAAACAAACAGAAAAATACTGCCTACGTATGGTTTCCGAATATTCATCCCCTCTCCGAATATTCATCCCATCTCCCCCTTTCCACCACCATCACGTTTTTACCCCATAATTTAGGCAAACCATATTTTTATCCGATTTAGATAAGAATTTGTACACTTATACTTTAAAACAAACAGAAAAATACTGCCTACGTATGGTTTCCGAATATTCATCCCCTCTCCCCCTTTCCAACCCCATTACGTTTTCACCCCATAATTTAGGCAAACCTCATTTTTATCCGATTTAGATAAGAATTTGTACACGTATACTTTAAAAAAGAGTACACATTAATTTCACAAAAACCCAATTCCTCTCCTCTCTTTCCATCACCTTAATTACACCCTCTGTCTGTCTATCTGTTTGTCCTCTATGCGCTCCTAAACCGTTCGTCCGATTATGGTGAAACTTTGGTGAGTTGTCGAGTGCGCATCCGGGGTGGTTCCTAAGAAATAAAATTTCCAAAAAACCACCTCCTCTTCCCCATTACACCCCATAACTTAACAAAACCTACGGATTTTATCCGATTTGTACGGAAATTTGCGTACATATACTTTAAAATAAACAGAAAAACACTGTCTACATTTGGATTCCAAAAACGCACCCCCTTTCCCCCTTCCCGCCCCTTAATTTTTACACAAACCTACACTTTTTATCAGATTTCGATGGAACTTTGCACGCATATACTATTAATAAAATAGAAAAATGCTGTAGACATTAATTTTACAAAAACACAATCCCTCTCACCCTTTCTACCCCAAAACCACCCCCTCTTCCCTTTGCATCCCATAATTTAAAAAATACCCACAGATTTTATCTGATTTTGATGGAAATTGGCACACAGAAAAACACTATAGACATTATTTTTACCAAAACCTAATCCCTATCCCCTTTTCCACCCAAAAACCACCTCCTCTTCCCTCCTACTCCCCATAAATTAGGAAAACCTACAGATTTTAACCAATTCTTTAAAACAAATTGAAAAATATTGCTTACGTAGGGTTTCCAAAAACGCCATCCCTCATACCCCTTCACATCCCCCTAATTTAAAGAAATACACAGATTTTATCCTATTTCTATAGAAATTTGCACACGTATACTTTAAAACAAACAGGAAAATATTATCTACATGTGGATTCCAAAAAGGCAACCCCTTCGTCCCCTTTACATCCCCTTAATTTTTTGCCACTGTGTCATATATAAAGGTACAGTTTTTACCCGATTTTGAAGGAATTTTAACACAGGTATACATTAAAACAAGCAGAAAAATACTATGTAAATTTGGTTAGCCTAATCCCACCCCTCTTCCCTTTTACCCCCTCCCTTCTTAATTTCCAATTATATTTATCAAAACCCACAAATTTTTATCCGATTATGATGAAACTCTGTTGAGTTGTAGAGAGTACGGCTGGGAAGTTCCTGATTTTTTTAAGAAACCCTCCATCCCTTAATTTAAACAAACCCATAGAATTAATCAGATTTCCACCAAAATTTGCAACATATGGTATCCAAAATTGCAACCCCTTTTCCCCTTTAAACCCCCTTAATTTTTGCCAGTATACCTTATATAAAGCCAGTTTTTTTCCAACTTTTTAAGGAACTTTGCACACATATACTTTAAAATAAACTGAAAAATACTGTCTACATTTGGTATGCCTAAACCAAGTCAAGCAATAGCGAAGCATTGCCGGGTCAGCTAGTAATAGGATAAAATAGTAATAAGCTCATTTATAATGGAAGCTGAACATTTAGTTCGTGGTATTTGCTCAAAAAATAAAGAAAGAATTTTTGTTTTTTTAGTGAAAAGACTTTACAAAAAAGTCATAAAGTGTTGGAAATTCAGCAAAAACATGGGTTTAAATATAAAGATGTTATTTTGCCACCCAGTGTTAACATAAAATAGGGTTATCACTCATCTTGCTGCAAAAAATTTCCTTGCTATAATGAAGAAATATATGACGAAAAATCATATAAAAAATTCGATTTACCTACCTTCTTCATTAGGCATAGTATAATGTTACCATGCGTAATAATATACTGTAATAAGAAATATCTTAAGACTCATTATATCGACCACAGCATATATATATATATATATATATATATATATATATATATATATATATATATATATATATATATATATTTATTTTATCCTGTGATATATTTTTTTCTGTAATATAAATTTTATAGATATTTCATTTTCCGAAGAGCATACTGCCGGTCAGCAAAGTATGGGTGAAACGTCAGCATCTCGAAACAACATTAGTGTTGGTAATGTATTGCTGGGATACCAAGCATAAATTTAAAAGAAAGTGAATTAGAAGATTTTGAGGGTTCAGCAAATCAAGATGTTTGTATTTTTTGTGACAAGATTTTCAAACCATACAAAGAGAGACGTCTATCTCTTAATGCTCTCGATAAGGAGGTTTTGAAAAAATTACAAAAAATTTATCAAAGATACTGAGTTTTTTTTTAAAAAAAAGTTCAAATTCTATAAATAATTATTGAATCTGCCGAAAAGATTATTTAAATAAATTGTGAGAGTATCAAGAAAAACGGAGTTCCTTAAAACCTGAATATAATGGATGGCAATGGCAGAAAAATGGATTAGAGTTTCATTGGTTTGATGGAGAATGTATGGCAACAGAAGAGGAGTATTCGAGCACTGATGAAGACTTTGTTGCTAAAGTTGATGGTTAAAAATGAAAAAATCAATACAGATAAAGAATAAGAAAAATTCAAAAGAAAAAGTATATTTTCATACTTACATAATTATTTAATCAAAACGAATTTTATCAAGTAATTTTATTAATACATTTTTCAATCCTTTATATAGTACACAGAGGATAAATAAAAAATATTTTTTTGTTGAAGGATATCTACAGGGTGGTCAGAAATTCACTCATCGACGGGTAAGGGCAGTGTTCAGGACGTTGCACTAACGAAATAAATAAATAAAAAAAAATCTAGTAAAAGTCGTACCGTTTTTGAGTTATAAACAGGTAAAGTTGGCCAATAAGAGCACTGCGCGGGCGAATTCAAACATCCTTCCACGGGCGGTGTTGCTAAGCTTACTCGAGGCACGGGACCGCCAAAGAAAACGAAAAGAAAAACTCTCTTCGGAAGTGGGGATCGAACCCGCAACCTTCAGATTGAGAGTTTGCAGTCTTACCGACTACGCTGCCAAGGCACTAGAATTTCCTTGTTTTTAGAAGCCACTAGGGCGGACAGTTTGTTCGTAATCGGAATTGATCGGTAATCCGTGACATTTTTCGGAAAGTCGGTGGTAGGGCTAAAGGATTTTTTTTATGGGAATCGTTTTTTTAGTTGTTCTGCTTGCTAGATTAATCTTTAATTTTTGTACAAAAATCGTTTAGTTACTGGCACAAAAAAAAAAAAAAAAATCTCTAAACTTAATTTATTCGTTGCAAAGAAGCTTCTTTTATTCCATGTAATTGTATTCCACTAGATTTCAATCACAACATTTTTATTGATTAACGTGAATATCCTTGCTAATATTTTGCAACAATAAAACAAAAAACAATACACTTTTGGAAAAAAGAACAATAAACCCATTCTATTGTTTGTAACGTAACTTTCTCTGCTGCAAAAAGTCTGTTCTTATTCAAACAAGTTGTAAACATTTTGGTAACGTGTATCAACTCGCTAACGCGCGGCAAGCCGCAAAAGGTAAACAAGCTCTTACTCATTGAAAGCCCTTTTGTCACTGATACAAAACAAAATTACTGTACAGTAGTTTCATTTCCAACTTGACGTTATCAGTCGCAACATTGAAACCCAACACGGATTTACTTACAATAATCGTCAAACCGCGACAGTAACCGTAAAATAAATAATATCTGAAAAATCTTGTTTTTAGTAAAAATGTATCCCAATAAACAACAATAACAAAAAATACGGTCCCTTACATTTTACAGCAACTGCTCAAAACGTCCTCCCTCAACTGCAATACCGGCACGACAACGCTGAGTTACTGAATTTGCGAGTCTTCCAAAATTGTAACTTTCTGTAATTTCATCAAAAGCTAGAATTATCCTAGCCAAAAGTTCTTCCTCTGTTTCTACTTCAGTTTCATTAAAAATGGCCTTGACAGCTCCCCAGAGATAAAAATCCAATGGGTTGTAGTCTGGTGACTGAGCTGGCCAGCTAATTGGGCCTCCTCGACCAATCCACCTGTTAGGATACAATGCATCTAAGTGTTGACGTACCGGTACTGCAAAATGCGGCGGCGCGCCGTCATGTTGAAACCACATGTCATTAGTAATTGCTAAAGGAACGTCTTCTAAGTACAACAGAAGGACGTTTTCATGAAATGCTAAATAAGAAGCGCCATTTAAACGTTGCGGAAGTAGAACAGAGCCTAGTATAAACTCGCCAAAATACCCGCCCAAATATTAACACTAAATTTGTGTTGGTATGACTTGACAAAAATTTCATGCGGATTTTCGACATCCCAGATGTGGCTGTTACGGCTATTAAAACACTCCTCCCTGGTAAAGCACGCCTCATCCGACCACAGCACCTTCCTTTCAAAGTTTGGATAATCGTTACATTGCTGCAGGTACCACTGTGAAAACTGAACTCGAAGTGGAAAATCGTCTTCCTCCAAATCTTGCGTTCGACTTCTTCTGGCATGGTCCTTTAGCCCCACCACCGACTTCCCGAAAAATGTCACGGATTACCGATCAATTCCGATTACGAACAAACAGTCCGCCCTAGTGGCTTCTATAAACAAGGAAATTCTAGTGCTTTGGCAGCGTAGTCGGTAAGACGGCAAACTCTCAATCTGAAGGTTGCGGGTTCGATCCCCACTTCCGAAGAGAGTTTTTCGTTTTCTTTTGCGGTCCCGTGCCTCGAGTACGCTTGGCAACACCGCCTGTGGAAGGCTGTTTGAATTCGCCCGCGCAGCGCTCTTATTGGCCAACTTTACCTGCATATAACTCAAATACGGTACGACTTTTACTAGATTTTTTTTGTATTTATTTCGTTAGTGCAACGTCCTGAACACTGCCCTTACCCGCCGATGAGTGAATTTCTGACCACCCTATATATTTTTCATTTAATGTAGAATTTATGAAAATTCTAAAAAAAAAAACCACGAACGAGAACCTATTGACTGCTCCAAAATCGTTTTAAACAACTGCATGCTTGAAATGAGTCACGTGGTCTGGCGAAGGCCAATCACACCACAACACTTTTAAAATCAGCTAGCCACCAATATACAATTCACTGGCGCTATTGTATAGCATTTCCAATGACCTGAGCAGGTGTAAAGTCCCACCCAAATTGCCTGCCTTTTCAGAATTATTTATTTCTAGGCGTAAATACTATCCTGTGTAAGTCTCAGGGTGCCTCATCTACATTTTTCGAAAGTGAGGAAATACAATTTTGAAATGGCTTGGCAAAATTTTAAGCCCGACTAAATAATCTGGCTTATTTATTATTAAATTTATTACACACCAAATTTGAAGGTATTAAAATTTCAAAATGCCCCAAGGACATTTTTTTTGTAAATAAAAATTTGCAAAGTTAAAAATTCAAAGGTGGTCTATGCCCCAATACCCTTCAACCTGATCTTCGATTTTGTACTCAGAAATTACAAAGGAAGTATTATCCAAATTTTGACGGTGCCTCAAATACCTACCCTAAATTTTTAACAGCTCTCGGACTAATACATTCAACAATCAAAACCAGATTAAAACAATCAGAATTAACACAAAACCATTCACAATAATCATGGAACACACTGAAATGAAAATTAAAGATATTTACAGGTTTTATATTAGCATAAAGCCACGAAAATGCCACCAGTTGCTTACCATGCAGCTTTGGATACCTTGGCTGGTACAAATTTTAAAATCTTGAGCATAGCTGCGTGTCAGCAACGGTAAAAATTTTATATTAGCATAAAGCCACGAAAACGCCACCAGTTGCTTAAGCAACTGGTGGAGTTTTTTTGGCTTTATGCTAATATAAAATTTTTACCATTGCTGACAAGCAGCTATGCTCAAGATTTTAAAATTTGTATATTCCTAAGCAACTGGTGGCGTTTTCGTGGCTTTATACTAATATATAATTTTTACCGTTGCTGACACGCAGCTATGCTCATGATTTTAATATTTATAGGTATTTACACACAAAATTATCAACATAAAGCAATCCAAAAAGATGAGACTTGTCCTCCAAACATCGTGGCTCACACCAGCACTTAAAATTACAAAATTTAAATTAATTTAATTGCAATGGAGCACACACTCCAGTGGCAATTTCCCTAAACACCCATCTTCCCCTTTTCCTGCACCCACCTACATTTCCACTATACAAATTTTAACTTTAATTTCTTACAACATTTTTTTGTAAATTATTTATCATTTCCCATGGTAACTTATCCTAATCCCTGACACCCTTTCCTAAAAATTAGAATCTTCCCACAATCATGTGCCTGAAATCCAGTGCCAGCTTGTGTTCACGGTCATCTTTTTCCTTCCATTCACTGCCTTTCATACATATACCAATATCTTTCCATGCCTTATTCAATCCCATGACCCTCCTGTCTTGCAATGAATCCCATATCTGTTACTGTTGCATCTTGAGATAATTTCCAGAAACAAATATAGTAGCCCTTTTTTGCACCCTCTCCAACTCCTGTATTTGATACTCAAAATGTGGATCCCGGACTACACTACCATATTCGAGTAATGGTCTGACCAATGTTTTGTAATCCAATTCCTTTACTTCCCTCGTACATCCCCTCATCACTCTCTCCAACAAGTGCAGAATTTTGAAACCTTTTGTTACCACCTGTCTAATGTGTCCTGCCCAGTTAAGCTTGTTATCAAATGTAATGCCAAGATACTTACATTTCAAGTTTTCACCAAGCAATTCTTTCCCCACCTTACAATCATAATTATCCTTTTGTTTTTTATTTGTGTCTCTAATATGCTGACTCTTCTTTACATTTATCTTCATCCCATGTTTACCAACCCAACTAGATATCCTGTGCAGATAACCCTGCAACTGTTTACAGTCCTCTACCAGGCAAAGTTGCTTCATAGGTCCAACAAACCTCAGGGCGGCGCACAGTGTGTTATTTTCTAAATCTAGAGGGATAGAAGTCAATTTTGACACAGGCAAAATAGTTATTGATATTTAAAGTAGATAAACTATATTATTAGGAACAAAGGATTATTTTCCAAGAATCTGCGCCTAACAATAGAAATAATAGTTTGAACAATGGGCTTCCTGTGAACCACCGATCAAGTGATCCGTTCGGCCGCGCCATTCGACTGAGTTTCGTGGATGATTACGCTGTGTTTCTGTGTGGTATTTGTAATTTGTATGTTGCTATTGCTTTTGGTGAGTTTAAAGATAAGTTTATGCACGATTTTTCCGTAATATGTTTTAAAACTGAATCATGAGCATCATTAAAACAGAGCGAGATTATTTTTGTTAAAAGAAAACTACTGAGCCAATGTCAATTTGAGTTTTAGTTCATTATATCACATTATACCAATCTATACCTATATTTATTTGAAAGAGCTACTTATTAGCTACAAGAATTACCTTCATTTTTTTGCGCATGTTTGCGACACCAATACAACTTTTCTTCATTTTCAGAAAGACTGCACAAATTTCACGTAGAGAATTTTTCAACGTATGGTTTGCTGACGCAAAAAAATCAAGGATAGATGCTTTGTTACAGTTTGTATTGCAATAACTAGTTGACACATCGTTTTCAGACATGGAGGAAGGAATATATGGAGACGAGATTACGCGAAATCTGTGAAACGTCGTGAAAAAACTGTGCCTGCGCGGCGGACATCGTAGGAGTACCAAAACATTGGGCTGTTTGCACTGTGTCAGCTGCTGAGAATATTTCATTTTCTAATATTCTAAAGTTTTCTATAATGCCAAGTTGTGATGCATATGGTTGCACAAACAGACGAGATAGGAAAAAACCTGGAATAGCGTTTCATAAGTAAGTCACATTGTAATTATCGTTCTTGAAGTATCTGACAGGCAACCGCAACATTAGTGCCATTCGCTATAAATTTATTCATTGCTCTCAATAGGATCATATTATTCTCACATTTTTGTTGGTGTAGTGTAGACAATTAGCATATGTTACTATTTTGCACCTGAAAAGCTAGCCTTTTTGTAGACAAGTGTTGGAAATTTAATTTAAACGGGTCATGTTTACTTCGCGACACAGTGAATATGGTATTCTGCATGCATTACTCACGTTTGAGTTTACACTGAAATTGCACGATGAAATTAATCGTGATAATTTGTGCTGTGCGAACTACTAAACGTGATGAAATAAACTTTGTTGACGGAAATGTAGTTCGCGATGCATTTCTTGTGTTTAGATGTGACTACATAGTTTGGTTTTGTAGCGGCAATATTAATGGAAATGTTGGCAGGTTGAAATGCGGTGTATACCTGAAGAGAACAAACAATTTATTTATTATTAGCTGTTAGCTTCTGATTTTTAAATGTACTGATTTTTCTAGCAAAATTATATAGGCCACTAACAGTACAATATAAATTAGCTCAGAAACTATGAGGTTTTATGA
This sequence comes from Vandiemenella viatica, assembly GCA_031002005.1. NCBI lineage: Eukaryota > Metazoa > Arthropoda > Insecta > Orthoptera > Morabidae > Vandiemenella > Vandiemenella viatica. The sequence goes on from JARYHS010008075.1 coordinate 45,226,080, forward strand.
AGTATTAATTTTTTTAAAGCTCTAAACATTGACATGCTTTTTTTTAAATTTCAGATATGACTTGTTTCTGTTTGTAAATATGTCTACAAGTTATTTCTAGATTTTGAAATCTTCCTTGTCAATTACTGAGATAGAATGTGGAAATAAAACCTATTTGAACATCAACTAAAATTTAAGGACTGTAGAAATAAACAGTTTGTTATTCAAGTTAAAAAGAATTACCTGCTCATTAAGTTACGTCCGAATTCATCACCAAATGTGGATATGGCGATAGTTTTTTTCTGGTCCAGGCCGCATTTCAACCTAACCACGTCAATTGTATGGTACAATATCTCGAGAACTAAGCGAGATATCAAAAAAAATTATTCTTTAATTTCAGTTTCCCTCATCGAGTTACACAAGAATTCGTCATCAAATTGCGGCGCCACGGTTATCGTTGAATCCCCTCATAACCTAACAGCCTTACTTTAGAGACAGCATATCTCGCGAACTAAGCGAGATATCGAAAAATTTTATTCTTTATTTTCGATTTGTATCGTCGTATTACATAAGAATCTATCACCAAATTTGACTTTGGGGACACGTTTCTTCTGAATTTCAACCAGAAACTCCACTCTTTTGAAACAGTATATCTCGAGAACTAAGCACGATATCAAAAACTTTTATTCTTCATTTTTGATGTGTGTCGTCGAGTTACATAATAATCCATCATAAAATTGCGGTGCTACGGTTGTCTTATGATTCCCTTGAGGTTTTTGTGCATATTTCCGTGTTTCTCTGGTCAAGCAATATGGCGGCCTCCTCTCCCCACTTGTCTCCACCCGGTTTCACTCCAGTATGTGGCGAAGGTCCCTTGCGTCGTCTCCATATATTCCTTCCTCCATGTTTTCAGATGACATTATAAGGAGTTTAAAAGCTACTATCAGAATCGATTCTCTAAAAATTGAGCAAAAATGGTCTAAAACTGGAATACAAAGAGACCTCTTTCAAAACACATATTCTAAGTGGTTAGAAGGAAACGTTTCTTTACCTGATATTGTCACCAAAACTGCACTGCCTGGGACGAGTTCGGGTTCATATGGAAGACCAAAAAAATCATTGAGAGTTCAAGTATTAAAACAAAAAGACGGCGAATCAAGCATCTCCTTGAAACGGCAAGTCAAGAAGAAATTTCGATGACAACCGAAGTCCAGATTCGCAAGTCAGGAAAACGAGATTCTGCAGGAATCGTAAAAGACCTTTGTCTTTATTCACCTAGGTTTCCTTGGCATTCACAAATTTAATGGGACGACAATATCTGGTCGAAGAAGGTGAAGGGTTTTGTCACACAATTTTTTTCTTGCTTTGGTCATCTTCTGCATAGATTTGAATGGGCACCATCGATATGCTGAATAAACTTATATCTTTAGAAAATTATTGCTTATACTTATTTTGTTCAGCACCATCACAACCACATTTTACAATGATTTCAGAATCATCATGTCAGTCACAGCCTTCAGGACCTCTTCTTGTACTTTGCACAATCGTGTAATCGTGTGATCCAGAAGAGCCTGCAGCCTAATTTCAGCGAGCGTTTCAGTGACATTAATACCACTGGGATAGCATGATTGTTTTGCCATTTTTACTTTATAATAAGGTGGATACATTTTCCAGTTAATACATTTTGATTGCAGGCGTATTGTTTTATACTGGTGTGTCGAGAGGTCCGCATCAAGCATCAAAGCGAGAGCTTGGTCCTCCGATAGTACAGCTGGTTTTGACGTCTCTAAACACTTCCGCGCTTTCTTCATATTAGTGCCTCTTCTAGGTGAATAAAGACAAAGGTCTTTAACGATTGCTGCAGAATCTCGTTTTCCTGAATTGCGAATCTGCACTTCGGTTGCCGTCGAAATTTCTTCTTGACTTGCCGATTCAAGGAGATGCTTGATTCGCCGTCTTTTTGTTTTAATACTTGAACTCTCAATGATTTTTTTGGTCTTCCATATGAGCCCGAACTCGTTCCAGGCAGTGCAGTTTTGGTGACAATATCAGGTAAAGAAACGTTTCCTTCTAACCACTTAGAATATGTGTTTAGAAAGAGGTCTCTTTGTATTCCAGTTTTAAACAATTTTTGCTCAATTTTTAGAGAATCGATTCTGATAGTAGCTTTTAAACTCCTTATAATGTCATCTGAAAACGATGTGTCAACTAGTTATTGCAATACAAACTGTAACAAAGCATCTATTCTTGATTGTTTTGCGTCAGCAAACCATACGTTGAAAAATTATCTATGTGAAATTTGTGCAGTCTTTCTGAAAATGAAGAAAAGTTGTATTGGTGTCGCAAACATGCGCAAACAAATGAAGGTAATTCTTGTAGCTAATAAGTAGCTCTTTCAAATAAATATAGGAATAGATTGGTATAATGTGGTATTATGAACTAAAACTCAAAATGACATTGGCTCAGTAGTTTTCTTTTAACAAAAATAATCTCGCTCTGTTTTAATGATGCTCATGATTCAGTTTTAAAACATATTACGGAAAAATTGTGCATAAACTTATCTTTAAACTCACCAAAAGCAATAGCAACATACAAATTACATATACCACACAGAAACACAGCGTAATCATCCACGAAACTCAGTCGAATGGCACGGCCGAACGGATCACTTGATCGGTGGTTCACAGGAAGCCCATTGTTCAAACTATTATTTCTATTGTTAGGCGCAGATTCGTGGAAAATAATCCTTGGTTCCCAACAATAAAGTTTATCTACTTTAAATGTAAATAACTATTTTGCCTGTGTAGACTAGTGTCAAAATTGACTTTTGTCCCTCTAGATTTAGACAATAACACACTGTGCGGCGGTGATATTCTCAAGGCGGCGGTGACATCACTACTTCATAATTCTGCCACTAGATACCACCACCAGCAATTAGGTACAATCAATTCAACATACATGGTAAAAATGGACCTCGCAAAATGAATAGTAATGGTCCCAATAAGCTACCCTGCAGCACTCCCTTTTTTTTTAAATTTATTTGTGTTGGCTTTCGGCCTGGTCGGCCATACTGCCAGGTTCTTTACATTTAATTTTACATTGGTTTATGTTTAATGTTTCAGTTAAATTACAATTTCTTATCCTTTATTTTACAATGGTTCATAAGTCCCATGAGAGATGGGTTACAATTTCTTTATAAAATATATCACGTTATTGCCTTTTCAATTGCACCGTGTGAGTCGTCACCAAAAGCCCAGGGACCGCTTTTTTTATCTTTCCACCACATATGAATATTCATGAAATAGTTCCTGTGATTGCCTTATCTATTTGGATCCTTTGGTGTGAATAATGTTGCGTACTTGTATTTGTAACTATTCTCATTGGGTGTTGCTTTAGTGTGTATGTTCTAGATAATGTGGAGTATTTTTGAAGGGTTAGTGTATCTACTTAGTTTATGACTGTTGGTCTAGGATTGGCTGGTCCGCTTTGTTTTATATTTGAATATTTCCTTCTTTAAAAATGGACATTATGGTTCTGTATATTGAGTGGTTGTTGGAAGAGAGCAGGATGGCTAAATTAGTTGGGAAGGGGATCTTGCACCTTGTGAGTTCCTTCAGCATTTTGTTTTGGATGTTGGTGTATTTTTTGGCGGAGAATAACAGATGGTTGATGTCCGCTATTGCTCGGTCGGCACAGTTACATCTGGGGCTATCTCTTAGTCCTATCCAGTTCAAGTGGCTGGGAAAGTTGCCGTGGTGGAATCTGCTTCTGATTATATTAATTAAGTGGCGTCTGTTGATTTTCGAGCTGTAGAACCAGGGTTTGGAAGGAATATATGTTTGGATGTGTCCATAGAAGGATCCTTTGTGGTGACTCGTATTGTTCCAATCAGTTTGCCATCTATTTCTTGCTCGCTGTTTAATATCTTGTGCATATGCTGATGGGGGTAGTAATAGTTCTTTTCTTTGTCCATATGAGATGGCTTCCTTGGCTAGTCTGTCCGCGATTTCATTGAACTTAATCCCGTTATGAGAGGGAACCCATACTAATCTTGTTGTGATGCCTTTGTTGTTGCTTATGTGTATTTCATTTAGTATTTCTATTAGTAGTGGCGCCATCCTATAATTCCACTTTGGTTCTGCTATGCTCCTGATGACACTCAAGGAGTCGGCTATTATAACCACCTTCTTAGGTCTTCTGGTCCGGCCGTATCTTACAGCTTCTTATATCGCTTCCGCTTCTACCAAATATATTGTAGTTTGCGGTGGTAAGGAGTATAGGGCTTTGTGCTGAGTTTTGGGGCAATATAGTGCACTGCCGACTTGTTCTCCTGTATTATTTTTTGATCAATCTGTGTATATATGGATTGAATTTAGGTCTTGGCTGGTGAGCAGGGCGTTCAGGGCATAGTTGGCGTTGGTGCCGGGCGTGTGTTTCAAATACTTTACTTGTATGTCTAGACTTCGGAGCTGGTAAGGAGCTTGGAATATCGGGTGTGTGGAAAACTTCGTTATGTTAACGCTCCTTTCCTCCCACGTATTACACATGTTAAGTAGAAGAATGTTGCTTAGCGCGCCAGACTGTTTATTTCCTTTATTTCGCTTAGAGTGTTTGAGGTTGACTAACCGTTCCTTTAGTGGGTATGTGGTGTTGCTAAGTTTTTCGATTATAAACTTCTCTGTAAGTAGTTGTCTTCTTATGTTGAGAGGCATTTCGCCTGCTTCCACTAGTAAGGCGTTGGTTGGTGTAGATTTGAATGCTCCTAAACATGTTCTGCTGCAGGGAATCTAATTTCCGCAATGCGTCTTTTGTGGCGTTGGCGTAAAAGACGCTGCCATAGTCTATGGTAGATCTAATCATTGATTTGTATAGGAGCAGAAGTGCGTTGGGGTGGGATCCCCATCTCGCTCCGGCCACTGCTCTTAGGATGGTAAGTCGTTGGTCTGATTTGGCTATTATATGTTGAATATGGTCTCTCCAAGTTAGTCAGCAATCCAATATCATTCCTAGGAATCGGCTCTGATTATGTACTGGGAATGAAAAGGGACCTAGATGTATCCTGGCCATATCGGGAATGTTGCGTTTTGAGAATATGACTATAGATGATTTCTCAGTAGATATGTCTAGTCCGTTACGGTGGGCTCACGTGATGAATGTCTGTATCGCTTCATACTACTGTTCGAAGACGTCTTCTATTAATGAGCTCATGGTGTATATAACGATGTCGTCCGCAAATTGGAGGATTAGAACACTTAGGGGAGAAGATTTTTTCTAAGTCGTGAGTGTATATCAGATAAAGGAGAGGACTTAATATCGCTCCTTGTGGGAGTCCATTGTAGACCCAACGGGGGCCTACCAGCTCCCCTGAGTTTGAAATGTACATAACTCTTTCTGATATGAGCGAGTGTATCCCTGCTACAAACTCATGTGGGATTCCCAAGTTGGAGAGCTTTTGCATCAGAATGTTGATAACAACATTGTCATAAGCTGAAGTGATATCTATGAATATTGCCGCTAAGTAAAATTTCCGTGCAAATGCAATATTGATATCTGTAGTAATTATTGCTAAGTTATCGGTGTACTTTTTCCTTTCCTGAATCCAAATTGTGATGTTGCTAGTAAGTTGTTTTTTTCCATTCAATATTCTAGTCTGTTTTTTACGATGTGTTTTGGATACACACGACATCAGGGAAATAGGTCTATACCAGGGGTGGCCAACTATATTAGATCTACTGTTTGCGGAAGAAACGCTGTGCGATCGACCAATGATATACTTCTTGAAATTTTAAATGAAACAGTATAGTGCAGTGCACAATTTGGTTTTACTTTTATTTTAATAAGAGGGAAAACATTAAACTGAAAATTATTGTTAGTAACTACTTATTTACATTAGTGTGAGCATTGCGTCTGAGCATCTTCCGCTAGATTAGCAAAATCAGGTTTTTAGTTGGAAATTGTCAACCTTACAGAATCCAATGTATGAGCGTCTGTCAAGTGAAACGGTATTTATTTTTTGTTTGTATTAAGCAGGAAACTACTGATTCACATAAACACGTTGAACCAAAACACGAGTGAAGTTGTTCAACACATTTCTTCAAATTTAAATATTTCTCGTTGGAAACCAATGCCCAGAAATCTAGAACTGAGGGTGACCTTACTTTAAGAAATATGTCGCAGCGCAGAGCAATAATTTCATTTTGAAATATCATGTGGTCCATTTGAAATGTCTCTGCATATTTATCAATGGAATTATTAAACGGATAACTGATGAATTACACAAATTTCTCAGTTTTTTTGAAATCACTATAACGACTTTCAAAGTCGGATACCACTACCATAACCTCTGCCGTGTACTTGTCAGGAATGAAATTTTAGGTAGGTTGTTTTTCCATATGATCCTTGATGTTTTTAAATTGTTGATTTTTTTTCTTTTCGATGTCAACTATCACAGACGCTGATTGACTTGGAATTCTACAATAGAACTCATAATTTTTATACATGTTTTATTATTGACTTGTAGTTCCAGATTTAAGTGCTCAGTTTTCCGGTAAAATCTGTTAAAAATACTAAATCATATTGCAAGTCTAAATCACGCAAATGCCATTAATCATCACCCTTTTCGTCAGGAAATTTTATTATTTCGTCAAATAGATCTCGAAATCTTTGCAAAAACTTGTTTCGATTTAATCGCCTTACGTCAGTGTGAAATGCCAAATTTGGTTCATTCTCATCTAATTGCTGTTTAAGAATCCGCCTTTGGAGAGATTTTCGTTTTATGGAATTTAGGTACAATCTTGAAAGAAATAGCCATTAGATGTTTTGTGTTTAGTCTCTGACTGGCAAGTACTTGTTTTGAATTATGCAGTGGAAGCTAATGAAGTCTGGAAATTCTTCGTCTTTGTGATAAAGAGCAATAAAACCATTATGAACACCTCTCATTGCAGAAGGCCCATCAATTGTCATTGATATGAGTTTATATAAAAGTAGCTTAATATTGCTAATATATGCTTTGAACTCCGTGAATATATCAAGGCCAAGAGTTTTTCCTTTTAAGGAAATCATACTTAGCAATTTTTCTTTCGTCGAGAAATCTTCAAGGATCATCCGAATAAAAATAAGTAACTGTGCAGAATCAGTGATATCTGTTGGCTTGTCAAGTTGTAAGGAAAAAGCAGCGCAGCAGAAGATATATCTTTGTAGTTGTTCGTTTATGTTTTCACTCATCGCATCGTTTCCATGGGCGCCGGCAGGATTGCTTCTAGGGGGGTGCACCAGGGCTGCGTTGGGCCCGGGGCCCCCTCCTATCGGCCCAAAAGTTTCCGGGCGACCTTTTTTTTTTTTTTTAGCTCTACTACTGCCCACACAGCGACCCGGGATGTGGGATGTAGGGGGGTGCACCAGGGCCGTAATTGGTGCTCCCAACCCCCTATCGGCCCAAATTTACGGCTGACCCATGTCAGGGGGGTGCAAGTGCACCCCCCTCCCGGCGGCCATGATCGTTTCTATACGGTGCATCACAGTAAATCTAGACAGCTGTAAACCATGAATAGCTTCTTTAATTTCATTTTCATTTTTGAAATTCACGAAAAGCGAATTCGACACTGCTTCGAAAATTTCCTTGATGTATTCTCCATCGGAAAAAGGTTTGCACTTTTGTGCAATTCTGTAGCTTACTTGGAAAGAAGCTTCTGTTACAACCTTACTTTGCTCAATAGGTTTAGAAAACATGTTTACTTGATCTGTAAATTGCGATTTCAATGCTTGCAATTTACTCTTTCTTATTTCGCTATTAGGTGGAAAGTCTATCTGATATTCACTATTGTGTTAAAATGTTGCTCTAAATTTCCTGTTTTCGGTATTGCTACGAATGTATTGCATATTAAGCAGCATCAGTTTTCTTTCACCATCGAAAGAAGTTGTCCCGTTCCCATTCTTGGTGAAAGTGATAAATATTTTATTTCTTTGGAACACATTTTTCAAGGATCTACAAAATAAAATTAAAATATTAATAACATAATTCGTATAATAATACCACTAAATGTGAATTAAATTTATTTTCGTACTGATGGCACAAAGTCAGAGAGTGAACATTATTGAGGGTTTCGTTTGCCATAGTAATAATATCGAAAATATTATCTTATTTTATTTGATGAACCTTGAGAAGCATTTCTTTCTTCATTTAACGTTCCTTCAGCGTTTCTCTTCAACCACGTATCCCTGGCGTATGAGGCGCGATGCAGAGTCTAATCGTGAGTTACATTTACGTTGGTGTCGTAACTCTGCTAGTCCCTGTCGTCAACCGACGGAATGACAGCGTCCCACACGCTTCCCGCCTATTGGCCATCACACGCCGGAAACAAAAGGGAGCTACCTTGCCATGATCGACTGGATTAATAGCCGCGATCGACCGGTCTATCGTGATCGACCGGTTGGCCACCCCTGGTCTATACGATCCTGGTTGCTTGGGATCTTTGTTGGGTTTTAGTATTGGTATAATTATCTGAGTTCTCCACTCTATGGGACTCGGTTGCTTCATCCAGATTTCGTTAAAGATTTTAGTTAGGAGCTGTCGGGCGTTGGCCGCCAGATTATACAACATCGAGTAATATATTCTATCTTTGCCTGGTGTCGTGTCAGAGGACTTTAATATTTTGTTCCACTTCTTTAACTGTGAATGGAGAACACAGTTCGTTTTCCGAATGTTGTTCTGCGTTCGGCGAAAATCTAAAGTTTTTATTGTTGACACTATCGGGGGCAATTCTTTCCGCTATGGCTTCTATACATGAGTTGTCTAACTTAATGCTTGAAGTGAACGTTTTCCTGTTCTTCAAGTTTCTTATTTGGTGCCAAATAGATGTAGTGTTTGTATCTTTCCCCAGGTTCTCACAGTATTGTATCCAACTGAGACGTTTCTGAGTTCGCAATATTCGTTTGGTGTATGCACATGTTCTTTTGTAGGTTAAGAATCTTTCTACTGTCGGTTCCTTGCGATAATTTCTGAGTGCTAATCTCCTTTTGGCCACTGCTTTAGAACACTCAATATTCCACCAAATTGCTGGAGGATTACTTGTAGATTTACATCGTTTTTTAAGCGGTATTGATTTGTCTGCAGCTGTTGTGATGGCTTGCATCAACTGTTTGTATGCCTCCCTGCCTGAGATATCCGTGGGGATGTTTCTCACTTCCTCCTCTATGTATTGTTTATATAGTGCGCAATTTGCTTGGCTGGTGTTCCAGTGTTTTGTGGGGTGTCCCTTCCACTCGAAGTTGGTGTTGCAACCTATCGTGATTTTAATAGGTAGATGGTCCGATCCTAAACTGTCGGTTAAAGTTTGCCACATAGCTACGGATGCAATAGATGGGGAGCAGAGTGTTAAGTCCACGGCTGATGGATTCCGTCCTATTCTTGGGATTAGAGTTGGGGATCCATTGTTTATTATGACGAGGTTTTGGTCTTCTATTTTTTGTAATATGTCCAAGCCAAAGGGGTCGTCCTGTTGGCAGCCCCAGCTTCTGCTGTGGGCGTTGAAGTCGTCCGCTATAATGTATGGGGGGGGGGGGTGTGTTTGTTTAAAGAGATGGTCCCAGTCGTTTCGACTTATTGTAGTTCGCGGGGGGCAGTATAAAGATATTATTGTGCATTCGAGGTTTTTAAGGCGTAATCGAATAGAAATAGCTTGGAATGGGCGGTTTCTGGGAGCTAACTTTACCGGTTCGTGTGGTATGTGGTGTCTAATCAAGATTGCTACTCTTCCTTTTCCGTCTGGGCGGTCGTTTCGATATGTCTGGTAATGCTTAAAGTTGATTTCTTTCTGTGGTGGAAACCAAGTTTCAGATAATAGTGCAATATCGATTTTACTGTTACATAGCTCGATGGTCAAGCTTTCCCTATTTGAGTACACGAACCTTCCGTTCCATTGAAGAAGGTTAAGTTGAGTTGTGAAAAAGGGGGGGGGGAGATTGTGGTGCCTTGAATTAGCTGTAGGGTTCATGGAGTGGAGGAATTAATAATTTGGTGGAGTGAGTTGATTAGCTCAGTGATGGATATTATGAAAGTCATCAGTGGGATTTCAGTATTTGGGGGTTGGTGTCCCCCTGTTTGGTGATAGTTATATGGTGCTACTAAGGTACTATGTGGGAGAGGTGGAGTTATAGGTTGGTATGGTCCGTCACTTCTCCAGAACAATTTTTGGGGAATTCTCACTTCGTTTCCCTTAGTGCTTAAATTTGCTGTGTTGGCATATGGTTGTGATTCTTTTGTTCGGCTGTACAGTGTTTTTTCCGTTTGTTGTGCGGGTTGTTGTGGATTAGGTTGTAGCGCTAGATAGGTTCCTTCCCGGTAACCGGTGTTAGGGTTCTGGATAATTGGGGCGTGAGAGATAGTTGGTAAGGGCGGAAATTCAGTGTTGCTCTTGAATCTAGGGCTGGGGTTTGCTGCTGTCTGGGCGTAAGCTCTATTTTCAGTGCAGCTGATGCTTCTCTAAAACTGGCGTTGTTGTATATCATGTGTTGTTTAATTACTTTAGCTTTCTGGTAGTTGTGGCATAACCGATCGGTTGCTAAGTGTTGTCCTGTGCAGTTGGCACAACGTGGTGGAGCGGTCTTAGGGCATCCATCAATGTTGTGGTCCGCAGAGCAAAAGCTGCATCGGACCTGACTACGGCACTGATTACTGCCGTGTCCGAAACGCAAACATTTGTAGCATTGGATGACGGCGGGGACTTCGCTCTAGGAAAGAATTTGGAAAGATGATATATTGCAAACAGTTTCACAAACTTCTGCCCAAATAACCTCCTCACTAACACAACAAATAAAAGAGGCCACAATTGCTTTAGAGGTTAAACTCGGTGAGAGAATATCGGCCTTGGATCACAAAGTACAGTTATTTACTGATAAATGTGAATTAGAATCTGTTGATAGTAAAAAGACACCAACAGCTCTTCAACAAACAGCTGATTTAAATATTTTGGACAGGGAGCCACAGCCTACTGTAGGTGATGTCATAGTCAGAGCAACTCAACTCACAAATACTAGACCAACAGCTGACAGTATTCATGATATTGGTCAACACTACACTTGCCCTATTGAGTATAAGATTTGTACAAATGTGACTTCACAACACAATTAGCTTCTTAGGCGAAGTAAACTTACACCTGTTCAAGTCCTTGCAGAGAATCTACATATATTAATGTTTCCAAATGAAACAGATATTCTTTTGTCAAGTCGGAATGTTGTTATTGGTGAAGCATATTTTCATAACACACATTTTGTGCAACATATACTTTTCAGTGATCAGGCAGTTGATCTTATGGCAATATTGTCATCACACTCTAAGTTGCACCACTTTCATTTCAAATGCTCACTTTGAGCTGGAAATACACTATGACACATAAGGAAACATAAGAACAAAAAGTTCTACAGTATTTTTAAGAATGGTAATACTCTGACACAGAAAATGACCATTCAACAACACAGGAAAAGTAGAATACAAATAAAGGTCAGAATGACAGGTTTTGGGGGAGGATGGTAAAGAAACATGATATTCTTTTTCAGTCTTTTAACTCAAGAAAGATGCTGTTTGGCAAATTGAATAATACACTAAAGCTTAAACATCCATACTACTCTATACGCATATACCTTCAATGGAATTAACCTACAGGGATTTTTAAGACAAATATTGCATCTTGCCTTTTTCAAATACTGCTATTTCAGGAATTCGACTCGGTGAAGTATGGAACTCTGAAGTCAGTTACTCAGCTGATTTTATTTTTTGTGGTTGTGTTGTCTGATAGACATTTGCCAACATTTATACGTTCTATGAGGTACCTTGTATATTCTATCCACTTCAAGCTCTGGGAGAGCATTCTTAGATTTAGAACGAACATGTTTTCAAACTCTGCAAAGGTAAAGCAAACTAAGGTAATGTTTGATTGTCAAGGAGTTGAAATCTTTACCCAAAAGGATGCAGAAACTGGATGGTGTTGTAGGTTAGAGGCATTTCCGAATAATATTATGTAGAAGAAAGGAGGAATATTTGATAAAACAATTTAATGGGAGTATACTTTTATTTGAAGATCCAGGACATTAGTAGCAGAGACCACCTGCGATATCTTTTATTTGCAGTATAACCTACCATTCCATTGCACACAATGCATTATCATATAACAAGAATATATAAAAGCACCATTTCCTTGACTGCGATGACATCACTAGTGCATCATTGACATAATAGCAGGATTGTACATTATATGCATCACCAGCAGAGTACTTGATGATATAAATTTTAAGGTCCGGGGCACTAGCACAGACTAGGGGACACCTGTGGCACTTACATTAATATAAAATGCATCGACAGTTCAGTACTAGGTTGCTAATAACAGCGGGGAACACTTTTAATTTACATGTACTGTGGAGATTGAAGCTGACCCTACAGAATTTATATCAAGGGAAAGAAGCTTTCAAGACATGATAACAAACTGAGGTGTTGCAATACTTTTTGTGGAATATATGAAAGTGTATATCAGATAGAATGGTTGTACCCCAAGAGAATTTTTGTACCATAGAAAAGATTTAGTGAAAGCAAACTATAATTGCAGTACACTTTAGAGAATGAAAGAAGTTAGTAACGTGATGCAGGAATATGCATACACACACACACTTTTAAACAAATATTTAAATGGAAACCCAGTTTCCACATTCTTCTTTTGTACTCAACATTATTATTAATAGTTTCAATCTTCATTCAGTTTTATAATTCTATATTTATAATTTGTCTTAATTTTCAACTGTGGTTGAACAATTTCTATGTGTTTTTATGCACCACTCGTGGTCTCTTTGAGGACCTTTTAAAAATATTGATTTGCTTTTATGCATAACATATGTGCACTACATTTTTTAAAGCATACTAACATGACTTCACTTACTATGTTTTATCATACATATGTACACTAAGGTGATACATTACTTCAACAGATGGTTGATATACAGCCCAGCTGTTTTCTCTTATAATTGCAATAAGAATAGGACACTTCATGGTCCAGAGTCACGTTACCCTATTGTTTGCTAAATACACAACAGAACTCATGACCAGTGTACTGGTCCATACAACTCATGCTGTACAGTGACATAATATTTGTATATGACTTATACAACATCAGTATACTGATGAATCGAAACTACGTTTCGGCAATGGTGATTTTTCAAACCAATTTCATATAATTTCTCTCTGAATAAGACTATAAATATATTTTGGGATAGTTATGATTCCATAACCTTTTGTGCTATGTACTACGGTTCTTATGTCTACTTTATAAAAATTATTATGTTACTACGATCATTAAAGATCTTTAAAAGCCATATTTATACCACAATAAATTGGCACAATTACCAGTTTAACAATTTTAACCAAACAACTTTTAACCAGATTGCAGGTCTCAATTTGTAACAGGGTAATGGCACTTCATGCCTACTTTGTGTATGTAATCTTGGATCATTTTACCTTGGGCATTTTCCTTATAACTATTCATTTGAATTTGTCTTTATACTTACATTTTTATATTATGGTGCATAATCACTTTAGTTTTTTTTTATGAAAATGCAACACTTATTATGATAAGGGCATTCATACACTTGTATTTCCACAGGCATTTGGAGTGACTATGCCCTCTGTTCCACCTGCTGCATCAGGGGACGAATATAATAGGACTTCGCTCTAGGGCGAATAATATCGATGGAGCCTTACTTTTTATATATAGATAGCTCCAATAGCTTATTTTTAATTTTAAGTTCTTGTGTCTCCATGACAGGACTTGGAGTTTTGTTTATAATAGTTTTCTAGGCAATCTCCAGATGCAAAGAATGTGGCATTTAAAGTGTAAACTATTTTTTTTTCTCTCAAATGTAAACAGATACTTTTAAGGGCAAATGTGAAATTTATTCATTCATGTTATAATTTTATAACTGAAAAAACATGTATAACTTGCAACTGGTATCAGAATTTAGGGAATTTGAGTTTGTAATTTACATTTTTCAAGTATGGCATCATTTAGTATGGAAAAGCAGGTTTGGTTTGAATGTTTTGTAGTCTGAATGATGAATGAATGAATGGGGGAAGCTGTCCACAACATATAGTCCGAAGGAAAGTGTTACTTTCATACATTTTAGATTCAACTTATTTCAGCTCTCGTAATTCGCAGAATAAGTTTAATTTTTTTTTTTTTTTTTTTGGGGGGGGGGGGGGAGGGGCATCTTATACATCTATTATCTTACCTAAACAATTCAGCAGGAGGCCTATTATATATTGCGCACTAAGGGAATAACTTTTATAATAATTTTAACAGTAAAGCACTTTTCATGTAAGAATATAACCTTGTTATATGTTCATTATCTTGCTAAAACCATTTAGAAGGGGGCAAATCTCATATAATTGTATGGTAAAGAACTTTTATAACGATTTTCTTAACAAGAAAGCACTTTTTAAATCAATTCTAAAACATTTTTGTAAAAGACATAATACTCAAATACGGTTGTTTTTCAGTCATGATGAATTTTGTTGCATTCATTTCCATTAAGAAAGCAGAGAATGACAATCAATTTTTGGCAGTTTTTGTGCCCTTTTAAAATTTATATAAGGAGATATTTCAAATCAAAATAATTCGATCTTTTTAGAAAAAAGAGCTAGAAAGATAAAATTATACGAAAGAGAAAAATTCAGTTAGTAATAAACATATAACAGTACAGAACTAACTTGAAATTTAAATCAAGATAAACGAAGTTTTAGTCTTGACATGTGATTGCATCACCATGTGTGACTTTTAGAAATTAATAGCTCTTAAACGAGAATAATTATGAGAAAAGTTTTCATGATCAAAAAGATTCGGAATAAATTAAACTATAACACAGTAAAATTTTGGGAAAATCCGAGTAAAATTTGGGTTCAACAGGAATGTTTTTTTTTCTAATTCACTAAAGAATAGTGTTTTCCTATGGGAATACACCGGTGTTACATGGAAATTCAGCAATAGATAAGCCAAGCCTATAAAAAGCCGACCAGCGCAAGCAGTTGCGGATAGTTTCCAAGCAGTTTTTAAGCAGGTAGTTTTGAAGCAGCAGTACGTGTTGCTCTGTGAGGGTAAATTTCAAAATTTAACTACTGAAAGTTCAACTATCTCACCTCGGAACAAATTCGTGGACTTACTCATTCACTTTAAGGAAACTTTAAGCTAAACTCAGTGAAAGAACTTTTTTATGATAGTTTCAGAAGCCAACAGAAGCAGTATTTGAGAACTATCTTGAAGCTCACTCTAATTTTGTGGTTGCAAATAGAAAATATGTTTGCAAGAGTGAATGCATCATCAGTGTTATGCCTTGAAGGATAACCTGCATCTTCTTATGTGATTTCGAAGTTCGATATTGACTTAAATGTTTTCAATAGTGTAATCTGATACCAGTGTTAACATCAGCAAACTTTCAGAATATATTTCAAATTTGTACCTACAAGTGACTTTCTTTCATTTATGTATGACCTGTTAGCTATTACAGGGTAAACTAATAGCTTGGCGACCAGTTTAAAGAACTACAGCATCTTCGAGAAAAGGTATCAGTAATACAGACAACACAATGAAGTTAATGCGAATGATGTATAACCCCAAGCAACATTTACGCATTACATCCTATTGTGGGATCTATGAAAAATGAATATATTGTATTGAACTAATTACAGCTGCACATAAATAGTGCAGTCAAAAAAGTACACAAGAAGGTGCTTTCTCCACCCAAAAGATATGAGATATCTTGATTACTGCTGACAATAGTAATATAATACCATTCAAAAAAGATTTTTTTTACTATAAAATATGTATTCAATGCCATGTAAACAAGGCCAAAAAATTTAAGTCATGATTTGAGCACGAGCAGAGAGTTAGTTCAAAAATGAAAGAGAGATTTTATATGTACTCAAATGCTGCATGCTTTGTTGACTAACACAGAAAACATGTCAAAGGTTCCACCTTCATCCAGTATTCTATACCACAGAGACTAGAATTTATTAAGATCAAATTTTACAGAAAGAGGTTTGAGGAATTCAAGACAGAAAAACTTTATTTGCTTTGGGCATCATGCCTTACCGATGTTGTGGTCATTAGATCTGTGAGATGGAAGGCAAGAAATTGAAAAGTATTCAGCCATGGTCTTTTGAAGTAACAACTCCTTGCTTTTGCCTGGAGTACATTCAGGATATCAGAGAAAACTGAAA
Source organism: Vandiemenella viatica (assembly GCA_031002005.1). Taxonomy (NCBI): domain Eukaryota; kingdom Metazoa; phylum Arthropoda; class Insecta; order Orthoptera; family Morabidae; genus Vandiemenella; species Vandiemenella viatica. The sequence continues at coordinate 45,242,311 of JARYHS010008075.1, forward strand.
TCTGATGCTCAGATGGATATTCGAACAGAAAAACATCTTAGACACAAAGTGTACTATGTATATTTTTGAAGCAGTCACAGTAAAGTTATAAAATCTGACAAATAAAATTATTTAGCATGAATCAAAAACAACACAACTTGATGATCCATTAATCTTAACTTTAATATATTTCTGTTTTGTTCAATGGCATCATTATTGAAAATCATTAGAAATCGACAAAATTTAAAAATAGCTGCTACATAAATGAATGTAATTATATGAAGTAAAGATGCAGTTAAAATCACTGAGACAGTAGAAACATGGATTCAAAGGAAATCTTTTATATGACAAGGCTTAATCCAAAAATAACAATTCATGTGTGCAGTTGAAATGTCTGAATACTGCCACTAAAGACAATATAGGTATTCATGAATAAAAAAAAGTTTACACAAGCTATTAAAATTCTGACTCAAGGTAATCAATACTAAGGTATTTAAAGATTTTCACTATAATTACATCAAATTTTTGTTTCACATATTTCACTTAAACATACTGGACAAACACAGGATAAGAAAGACATACATTATCATATCTCAGTAGACAGAGAAATATAAAATACAAATGTTTACACAATTTCTTTCATGAAATATAAAGTATTTACAGTCTGTGCACAGCACAAATTAAAATCTACAAAAATATATCTCCACAGTCAATCATTTTCATTCTGTAAACATAATGTATTTACAGTTTGAAATGTTTGGTATTAACATCATTTCTAAGGAAGGCTAACATTTATCACAGACAATGACATTTACAAAATTATACAAATAAAACTTCAGTCTAAATCAGTAGTCTCTTCCTTATTTTGAACGTATAAGTGAGGGTTAATGATGAAGCTGCCCGATACATCATGGCACTTACATATACCTATCAGTCGACATGCAATTTCAAACATACCTGACCTGAGAGAAATAATAATAAACTGTGAATTTCTTGCTCTCTCCTGAAATAGAAAAAAAATGTGAATTTTAGAGGGAGCAGTATAAAAATTAGTACCGCGGAGGCTTTAGAAGAATGAACAAAAACTGAATGATAATTTATGCAATAATTAATATTAAATGTATCCTTGAAACCAACATTTATACTTGAATGAATATAAATAACATAATTTGCAAGTGACCTTTTTTTTTAAAAAAAATATACTTCTGCACAGTGGTATTTTGTTTGTTAAGAATTAATAACATTTTTACAGTTTCCAATTGAAGGTTCAAATAAGAGAGATTCAAGTTGTACAACTGATAAAATGGGCAGTTACAATGGCAAAAATACTAAACAATCAGTTTTAATTTACTTAATTTAACCTGATCACAGTGGAGTGCATGCTCTGGTGGCAATTTCCCTATATGCCAATTTTCCTTCCTTTCCTGCACCTACCTACCTTTACCCTCCACAAATTTCAAATTTAAATTCTTTCAAATTTTTTGGCAAATTATTCAACATTTCTCTTGGTAACTTATTCCTATCCCTTACCCCCTTACGTAAAAAAGAGAATCTTCTCCACATCCTTGTGCCTGAAATTGAGTACCAGTTTGTGGTCATGGACATCCTTTCCCTTCCATACATTACTTTTAATTCATACAAAAATAAGATAGGATAGGGAAAATAAACAGTTACCCGTCACTTACCACAGATGAAGGCAGGAGGGCGAGACACGTAAAAAACACAAAAACAAAAGAATTACCCAATATTTCGACATTAGTCTTACTCATGTAGGAGGCGAGACATATGGCAGGGGGAAAGATGTGGTCACATCCGAGCCCGCCACATGAATTCATTAGTAAGACTAATGTCGAAATATTGTGTATTCTTTTGTTTTGTGTTTTTACGGTGTCTCGCCCTCCTGCCTTCATCTGTGGTAAGTGACGGGTAACTGTTTATTTTCCCTATCCTATCTTATTTTCAGTGCCTCGCGGCAGTTTCTTTGTTTCCTTTATCCAATTTTGCAGTAATTTCCTGAAAGAAATCTAGCAACCCTTCATTGCCTCTCTCTTGAACTCCTACTCCTGTATTTGATACCAAAAATGCGGGTCCCGTACTACACCACCAAATTCAAATAATGGTCTGATCAAAGTTTTGTAACCAATTACTTTATCTCTCTGGTACATCCCGTATCACTCTCTCCAACAAGTGCAGAATTTTGAAACCTTTTCTTGCTACATGTCCAATGTGATCTGCACAGTTAAGCTTGCTAGCAAATGGAATGCCAAGATATTTACATTTCAAGTGTTCAACAAGCAATTCTTTTCCCACCTTATAATCACAAATGACCTTTAGGTTTTTATCTGTGTATCTAATGAGCTGAATTTTCTTTGCAATTAACTTCATCCCATGTTTACCAAACCAACTAGATATCCTGTCCAGATCACCCTGCAGCTGTTCACAGTCCTCTTCCATTTTTATCCTATTATATAGCATTATGTCATCTGCAAACAACCTAACTTCTTTATAAAATTCTCTCGCGAAAATAGCCGAGTTAACGAAGTGTTATTACACAATACTTCGGCAATCATATTCACTGTCACCATCTCTTGGAGAGTATGATTGCTGAAATATTGTGTGATAACACTTCATTAATTTGGCTAGATACATGAGACCATTTTATAGATTCTCAACGCCGAGAGAAACTTCATTCTTATCAATCTAACTTCAGATAGCAAAGCATCAACACAATTCTATCGTGATAAGTACAAGGAGTATAAGTAATTATCATTGTATAACTTGTCTTGTACTCCTTTTACAGACCGGATAAAATGCGAATTGATTTAAACTAACAGGAAAAATACTCAGCACCGACTTATACTGTTAATACATATATTAAGATGATAGACATGAATTTATAGTAAAAAGAAATCGTTACTTATACTCTTTGTAATTACCACGCAAGAATTATTTATTAGTTATATTTTCAACTCTTTGTTTATGAAGAAATCCTGTGAACAACATTGTCATTATCATAGCTATCTGTGTACTGATATATTGATTTATTGACAGCTAACTTTAGAACTGGAGCAAAACTTCAAAAAATAACAACATCTGTTTTTAAATTAAATACCACCCACTAACACATGTGTTTTGTGGTATGCCTTTTTTGCTCTCATTAGTCTCTGATTGGTTTGATACAATTCTTCATCTCCTTCTATCTCGTGTGCTAACCTTTTCATCTCAACATATCAATTGCAACTTACATCTTCAATTATTCACTTCATATATTCTAATCTTTGTCTTCATCCCCAATTCTTACCTTCGACTGTTCTCTCCACTAACAAATTAACCAATCCCGCATGTTTTAAAATTTTGTGTACCATCCTGCCTCTTCTTTCTTTAAGATCTTTCCACAATCTTCTTTCCACACCCTTCATTTCCAAAACACATTCATTTCATACTTTATCTTTCCATTCTTCTATGGTAACGCATTTTAAATGCTACAATTTTTGTTCTTTCTCATATATGTCCATGTTTTGCTACCATAAAGTGCTGTGCTCCACACATAAGAGTTTTTTTTTACTGAGTCCTAGATCAATATTTGAAACTAAAAGAATTATATTTTTCACTAGTGCTGTTCTGCTTTTAGCATCATTCCTGCATCAGCCATTAGTTGTAAATCAGAATTTACTTCTCCAAACACATCTGATCTTAGATCTATATTTAATCTGCTACCTTCATAATAAACTCATCTCCTTAATTCGAACTCTTCGTTCGTTTCATAGGAGATGGGCAATGTTGTAAAGTAGGGAAGATCCTGGAGAGTGAAGTACAATGGAGACTATTTTCACTTCCTCATTGTTACAGTAATTATGAAAACTATACAAGAATTTTGAAAAATGATGCCATATTAGCAACAGGAAGCAAGTGTTGCATTGTAAAATCCCCTCAGTTTTTTTAAAAAAATTATTACTATTTTTTAAAAGAAACATCTACTAGAAGATATAAATCAAGATGACATTATGCTGATAAAATGATGACCCTTGTATCCCTGTGGATTTTACACACAGGCACAGGCGATGTCAGATTTGTTGAATTGGAACTCTGTTCAATCAATGGCTGCACATTACTTGTTCATTTTCAGTAATACCATTTTCTAATACCTGGTTTAACAACACAACAACGAAGTGTTTTAAAATGTTGTTGCTAATGAAATATTCATTATTTAGTTTATACACCAGAGCAGTAATCTCTTTTTAAAACTGTTACTGGTATATACTTTCCTGCATTATATCCTAAAGAAAAGTAGGTGAATTCAAAAGAAAAAACTGATGCTGAAACAGTGGAGAAATGTGCGATTTTTTAATTACTAACAAGTTAAGAATTACTTAAATATTAAACAAACCTTTATATACAAAGCAACAATTCGAACATTATTTATGTCAAGTGCTGCATCAATTTCATCAAGAATGTAGAATGGGGATGGTCTGTAGTAGTGAAGTGCAAATACCAGGGCCAGTGAAGATATTGTTTTTTCACCACCTGACAGTGCTGATATATGCTTCCAAGCTTTTTGTGGTGGTCGAACACTGGAACGAAAGATTTTATGTTTCAAATTTTATCCATAACAAAAAACAAACCCTTAATTCTAAGAATCAATGATTTACTGTAAACAGACAGCATGGGTTGATATTAATAATCAACAAAACTGCAACAATTATAAGCAGATATATCAGGAATGAAACAAAAGGTATACAAGAGTGCAGCGATGATGGTGTATTACTGTTTATCTGCAACATTCCACTCATTCTATCCAGAAACAAATTTTTCTTCATTTGTACAAAAGCTGTTCCAGCAGTAATCTACATACTATCACAGAATTTTATTATTTTTCCTCTCAAAAATGTAAATTTCTGTTATCAGTTTTGCAACATTTCATCTGTATCTTCTGAAGCTATTCAGCACCATAATGGGAGCATCATACTGAATTTAGATATATTTAACTTATTCCAGACCATCCATACTTCTAATAAATTTTGGAACATATCAGGATTTGTGCTTATTTGGTTTACTGAAACACCCTTGCACTTACATCAGAATCCTGCTGTAACATTCCTGTACACTTATATCATACTAGCAGAGGACCCAGCACTGCCCTGTCTAATTGGGATTGATTTACCAATCCACTATATTTATGACTCCAATGTGACTCGTGTGTACCAAGTTTCATTGATTTGGCACCAGCCATTTCCAGTACTAAACTAAACAATGATGTACACTAACCATTCCCAGAACAGGTTGAATTTGATGTGATACGGAATGTCAATTTACATTTTGATCCAGGCTACATTTCAACCTACTTACAACATCTGTTAAAGTTGCTTCTTGATAATCAAAACATATACCATCTGTGCAATGATACATACCACATACATAAATCTGTATCTGGAATAAATCTGTTTCTCCTGGCATCACACAGTAAATACAGATTTTTCTCTCTTCACAATGTGAAAGCTTAGGTACCAAGTTAAAATCTGACTTTCATGTTGAGGCATTAGGACACATTCTTTTTATGAATATTCTGGCATAACTTAAAAACCAGCTGTATTTATTTTGATGGGATTCAAAATTGTGGGGCTCTATAAAGAACACTGAAATCAAAAGGGGTTGGGGTAAAGGGATTGTACTTTTGTAAACCAAATGTAGACAGTATTTTTCTGTTTGATTTAAAGTATATGTGTGAAGAGTTCCATTTATATAGGATATAAAACATAGGTATGCATAAAGAACATTGGCAAAAATTAATGAAGTGTAAAGGAAGAAAATACTTAGGTTTTTGTAAAACTAATATGGACAGTATATTTCTCTTTATTTTAAAGTATATGTGTGATAAATTCGATCGAAAACAGATAAAAACTGTAGCTCTGTATGAAGAACATTTGCAAAAATTAAAGGGGGTAAGGGGTTAGGTTTTGTAAACAGATTGTTCAGAATATGTTTTTCTTTGTTTTAAAGTGCAGTGTTCCATTGAAATCTGATAAAAACTGTAGATTTGTATAAATAACATTGGAGGGGAGGGGATAAAGGGGTTAATTTAGCTAACCTAATGTAAACAGTATTTTTCCGTTTGTTTTAAAACGTACATGTCCAAAGTTCCTTCAAAATCATATAGAAACTGTAGCTTTATATAAAGAACATTACCAATAAAAAGTGTAAAGGGAGAAAGGGGTTGGGTTTTTGTAAAACTAATGTGGACAGTAGTTTTCTATTTACTTTAAATTATAAGTGGGCAAAGTTCCATCGAAATTGTATGAAAAATATGGATTTGTATAAAAATTAATGGATGAAAATTGGGAGAGGGGGTGATGGTTTTTGGATTTTTTTGGTCATAAACCTTCTCCATGAAAAATACATGTATGAGCCACTTTTCATGGTGATTGGTAAAATTGTATTGACTGTAGCTTTGTATAAAGAACATAGGGGGTTGGAATGGGGGAGAGTAGTTAGGTTTTCGCAAATCAAATGTTGACAGTATTTTTCTCTTTATTTTAAAGTAGGGGAGACCGGGGCAAGTTGATGAGTGGGGCAAGATGAATAATGATTTAGTTTAAATTCCCACTTCTAAGTAGCAGCACTGTATGCATACTACTAGCTCTCCACATGACTAGGAACTAAAATATAGTGCACTGACGCTGCTCGTGCCGTATTCTTCCACGCTATACGCTGATCGAGAATTCTATGTGACGTGATGTAATTTTCTACATCTCTGAATTAAGACTTCGCAGACTAACAGGTAAGATATTGTTTTATAATTTGTCATACATGAGTAGCTTATGTACTTTTCATAAAGGCCGTGTATTTGTATCTCATTCTTTTTTAAACTGCCGCAATAATGGAAGGATTCTAACATTGTCGTTCGGGGCAAGTTGGCTGGGGTAAGTTGACGACCTCGTCATCTTGCCCCAGATAACTTTTGCTGTGTCTGTTTCAGTTTTTGAGTGCCTTTTTTGTGTTCTGTGTAACAGTCTTGACTTGCACACTTAGTTTTTCTTAAACTTTTGAAAGTGCGCTACTTTACTAATTTATGACACAATATGATCCAGATATGGTGAGAACTTACAAAAATAAATCCTCCAGAGACGAATGGGACCGAAATGCTTTGGTTGCTGTAATAATTGATGTGAAAGAAGGCTTACAACATCCCTGAAGCAACACTACGTTGCCATTTGAAGAAAAGAGATGACGTAAGACTTGAATGTTTGTTTCATACTCACATATATTCATCTAACTTTGCAAGCGCGTTCGCTTGTGTGTGTGTATGAGACTTTAAACATTTGCCAAAAGAAGAACCACATATGAAGAAACGTAGAACTCACAAACAATGTGCAAATGTTCTAACAAGCATGCTTATGAAACATGGTTTAGAACAGAAAGAAGCACAGAATATGAAACAAGAACTTCTTAAGCAACAAAGACGACAGGCTTGGGATACAAGAAATAGAAGTTTTAGTAAGAAACTGACGTTTACCTCTTCTGAATTATAGGAAAAAAAGAAAAGAAAAGATTTGCGACAACATCAAGAAATGCTTCCGAAGAAAGTTTAGTTCAGTGTCCTAGATGTGATGAGGTCTATGAAGACCCTCCATCAGAAGACTGGCTACAGTGTTGCATGTGCTTTAAATGGTGGCACGAAGACTGTTGAAACTGTGAAGGAGCGAAATTTGCATGTGACTTCTGTTAATATATATACAACAATATATAAATATTAATGCATAACAATAAAAAAAATATTACAGTTTCATTAAACGTCATCTTGCCCCGTGGTCAAAGTCATCTTGCCCCAGTCCTGGGGCAAGATTACAGATTTGCACTACTTTCTAAAATTAGTAAAAATCTTTGATATCATGAAAATAAAATTATATATAATTACGAACATTGCAATAAAACACCAGTCTAATAATATTTGCAATGAAAAATATTTTCTTCAAAAAATGAATTTATCAAAAATGTTTAATCGTTAACATCATCAACTTGCCCCGGTCTCCTCTATATGTTTGAGAAGTTCCATTGAAACTGGATAAAAAATGTGGGGTTGTATAAAAATTAAATGTTGTAAAGAGGGAGAGGCGATGGTGGTTTTTGGATATTTTGGTCATAAGACTACACTTGAAAAACTTTCATGGCGATTGGTCAAACAGTGTGGATGACTATCAATCTTGGAGGTGTATATATATATATATATATATAGCCACCACTTACCTTTAGATGATGGATGTGGGGTGAAAACACAAAGTGTGAAAACTTTTCATTTAACCCTTTCCTACCAGCTATTGGAAGTAAAGGGAAATTTATAATTTCAATTATATATTTGTATAAAGGTACTTGAAATTAAACACACATATTTTTTCAATTGTTTTTGGATCTCTAAGAGCTAATCACTAAGCCGGTACTTATAAGTACCGTCAGGGGCTTTGTGTATCACAGGATGTACAGAAATAGCAACTGAAATCAATTATGTTCATATTGGTCTGAAATGTTCACATCATGATGTTCAACAAACCAAATATTTGTCTCATTCAGACACAAAAAGACATTGCAGTGGAACATTTGGAGTGATGTTTTGACTGTATCTTCTTCATACTACATACTTCACATCTTCATTTGATTTTTACAAATTAGGGACAGTGTATACCTATGTTTCCCAATCTTACATCTCTCACTGTTGAATAGTATGACTTGCGTTGGTTGAATGGATGAGGGCTTGGTCAAATATTTGTAGATGACCTTTTCTTCTTACCGATATCCTTCATAGTCATCATATTCTGCGCAACGGATCTTCTGAAATGTTTTACGGACGTTTTTTTTCAAATATCAGACCATTTATATTATAGGTATTGACAAATAAAACATCCAGAATTCTCAAAAACAATCTGTGCCATGATTTCGGTAATTTTCTGTCAGCATTGCACAAAGCCATCAGCTGATCAGCAATATCAACCCCCACACACAAATCTATTGTAGTCCTTGATGACTCCTGAGCATGAAATTGTGGACTTAAATCCATCTTTTTCTTTGCACATAACCAGTGGTGTAACAACAGGGTGGCAGGATGGGCAAAATGCCACGGAACCCACTGCCAGAGGGCCCCCCGATGACTGGCCAGAGAGGCCCAAGATCCACCAGGTCACCAATCCAACCTGAGAGAAGACCCATCTGTTGACGTTGCCACAGACCCCAACCAGTGTAGTGGTGTTTCCCCCGCTGCCATGAACATTTGATACTAAATGTATGAACTTTTTATCCTTCCATTTCCAGTAGCCAATATCTAGGTTTGAAAATTTATGGTCACAATCACCTCTTTTTAGTTTGCCATCAGCAAATTGTTAGAAAGTCCCTTGCAGTAGGATCTGATTCTCCCACAAACAAAAGTTGTTTCAGTTTTTAATTATGAAACAGATGAAAAATAATTATCGTACTAGATACCATCATCATTGCTCCATTTTTTAGTCAATTCTAAGACCACTCTTTGACCTAATGAGTAATCTGAAAACTTTCCAGTAATTTTTGCCTTGATAAATTATAAACTTCTAAGTGAAGAGCTTCAATCAGAGTGTATTTCTTAAAAATATCCAATTGAAAATATCTCAAACAATGATAAATTCAATTGTATACTTGCTAAATCTATTGACCAATAATTTGTATAAAACTAACTAGAACTCCCTGATGGTACTTATAAGTCCTCGTCAGTTTTTCTCGATTATTTAGTAAAGAAACTAGAAAAACACATTTTATAGGTAAAATACAGGGTGTCCACAAATGAATATCGGGGTTTTAATGCTTTATAAGATTTATTACATTATCCTTACAGTTATAAATGATATGTCAAATGAAAGAGCAACTCAAACAGTTTTATATACAAGCTTACAAGTGTTCTATGTGGGCACCACTTGTCACACGGCACACATCAAGTCTGTAGCCGAGTTCTTCCCAAACGTTGAGCAGTGTGTCTTCAGTAACTGTTGCAACAGCTGCTTCAATCCTCTGTCGTAATTCAAGGAGGTCGGCTGGTAACGGAGGCACATACACACGATCCTTGATGAAACCCCAAAGGTAGAAATCACATGGCGTTAGGTCAGGTGAACGTGGAGGCCACGCATAGCAAGCTCTGTCATTGGGCCCCTTGCGGCCAATCCAGCGGTCGGGTACAGTTACGTTCAACCAACTGCGTACTTCGTTATGCCAGTGAGGTGGCGCACCATCTTGCTGGAAAATGAAGTTCTCTGGTTCATATTGTTCCAACTGAGGGAAGAGCCATTGCTCTAGTGTATCAAGGTAAAAAGTACCAGTTACAGTCGGTTCATAAAAAAGAAAGGTCCGTAAACTTTCCGCCGGGATACGGCACAAAAACACTGATTTTAGGGGAGTCTCGTTGCACTTGTACGATCTCTTGAGGATTTTCTGAGCCCCAGATCCGCACATGTCCACTGAGGTGAAAGGTCGATTCATCACTGAAGACAACATGATGTGGAAAATCTTCATCGTCATGTAACAACATTTCTTTAGCGAATTTGGCACGTAAACCATGGTCTGCAGGCTTTAGAGCCTGTAACAACTGTAAACGGTAAGGACGTAGTTGCAAGCGTTTCCTTAAAACTTTCCAAACAGTCGACTTAGAAATTTCTAATTCGCGACTAGCCTTCCGAACAAATTTCTTTGGGCTACGAGTGAACGACTCTCTCACTCGCTCAACAGTCTCTTCGCTAACTCTTGGTCGTCCCGCGCTCTTCCCTTTACAAAGGCAGCCTGTATCTTCAAACTGATGATACCATCTACGGATGTTATTGTCACTTGGAGGATCACGCCCGAACTTAATGCGGAACGCACGCTGCACAGTAACTACAGATTCAGTCTTTGCAAACTGTAAAACACAAAACGCTTTCTCTTCACTAGTCGCCATCTTTGCTACTACCGCATTCTAGCGGAAACATTTCACGCACATGCGCACTAGTGCCAACGAACAAAACTGTTTGAGTTGCTCTTTCATTTGACATAGCATTTATAACTGTAAGGATAATGTAATAAATCTTATAAAGCATTAAAACCCCGATATTTATTTGTGGACACCCTGTATATATGGTTAAATATTCAAACTAAAAAAAGTAGTAACAGAAATCAACACTGACCAAGTAAATTCTCATCTAAAAATGCATTGTAATGTAGCACTTGTTACTCTTGTCAATATACTGTCAAACCCCAAAGTAGGAAATTAATTGTACAACAATAGATCAACAGGCTTAACAGTGCAGTATTAAGTAGTATTGTCAAATTATATGGTGGTAAATACAGTGGTACTAATTAGTACTTTCAGGGAGGAAAGGGTTAAATTTGTCAGGCAAGGAGGGCACAATGGACAAAAGATAATGACTAAGTGGAGACAACCAGGAGCATCTGACATCTAAAGAATGATTCTTCCCATGTTAATATTCATGTCAATATAAAGCTAGACGAAATAGCACACCAATTACTGAGAACTTGATAACCTAAACATACTAATAAAATAGGGAAGAAACTAACAGTCAGACAAGTAGAGCAACAATTAGTTGAACTTTTCACACTACCTTAAATGTAAATACAGTACAGCATCTAGTCTGGATGAAATATGAGTGGAGTCAATCAAGAAACAATCAGTCACAAGGAAATGCTTACTGGAGTTGATGATTATACTGGTTAGTGATGAACACAAGTTGCTGAAGGTGGAGAATTGGAGAGGTTAAATTAAAAAAAAAAAAAAAAACACATTAAAAAAAATACTAAAAGCTTTAAAATAACTTTATGTTTTACTTAGAAAAAAAATAAATCTAAATGGACAATATTTTACAATACTATTATTGAAATTTTTAAACTAAGCAGTTATTTTTGGAGTCAGTGCCAGCTGTCACACCATGAGGAATGAAATACTGCACTTTATTTGGTGTTCGAGGTGACGGGAGTACAAACAAAAGTTCCGAATATTTTACAGCATATAGTGACGCAGATGTTATTTTTGCAGGGACAATTTAGAGAAACAAATTAGACAATATTTTAATCTTTGGTTCAGCCACGTTGGTGGTTGAGACATATTTCTAGCACTACATTGTCAGTTGGTAGACTGCACCATTCAGTAAATGAAATATTTAGTGGTTCTTATGTCTGGCTTCATTAAAGTTTCCAATTCCATGTATCATCTGTATGTTTCAGTTTTGTTGAAACATGTTTCTCACATTAATCATAGGTAAGTAGTAAGATGATTTTTTTTTTTATTTATTACTGTCATTCCATATTATTGACATTTTTTGCCTCTTCGCTTTGGCTAGTACCGAAACCAAAAATAATTAATTCATGTAAAAATTTGAATTATATTTTAGTAAAATATTGTCCATTTAGATTAATTTTCTTCCAAGCAAGGTATAAAGTTAATTTAAAACGTTTGGTGTTTTTCTGAAAGAAGTATTTTTTTTTTTTAAATATTTTATTATTAAATTTTTGGTGGTATTATAGTTTGTTTTGTATTTTAAATACTGGGCAGTAGGCCACATTTTCCAAACTTATAATGAACGTGCGACAACACAATGACATTGACCTCTTGCATAGCTTGTGGGTCGGTAAATGGATGACGACTTGGCTGGAGTTATTATAGTGCAGCAACACGTATCTTTGTCAGATGATTTTGCTAATAGTGCTCCTATTTTGTATTTTGCCCAGCGTAAAACAAGTTAACATATAATGAAAAAACAACTGCAAAAAATGCTAAGGTGTACCGTGTGTACATGATATATGCTGTTGATAACTCTCTTGAGGTGGCAACTTATGGTATGGCACCAACCATATAAAATGCTATTCCAAATAACATTAATAACTGTGGAGGGTTCTTATCAACCATGAAGTCAAATGTCTTGTTTTGCTGGGATTATAAAAAAGAAATTAAATGGGATGCTATCTGATGAGAGCAAATAGAAGAAGGCGAGTTACCTGAACGTCTTGTACAACAGGGATTAGGCATCTTCGGAAGCCATTCTCGACCTGTTCTCAGATCATCATCTAGAGTATCTGATTAATGATTCAATGTGGTGTCATATAATGATAGCAATAATATTTTAGATCTTGTGGTTACTAATACGTACCAAGAAGTCAGAATTATTCATTGACATTTCAACAACCGCAGCAATAAATGATCACAGTAATTGCAACTGTCAAATCAATAACTAAGCAAAAAATGGGAAAAGAATAGATCATGTACAGAGACTATAAGACCGCAAAGAAGTGTTTTAGATCTTACCTGAGGAATAATTACGATACCTTCAAGTTAACAAGAGGCTTCATTGAAGAGATGTTTATTCACATATTCAGGGAAGGTGTGGACATACATATACCGAAATGGACAATAAAGGAGGGAATAACCCACCTTGCAGTCACAACATTACTCAAAAAGCAAAGAAGGAAACACGCATGCTCAAGAAGGATGGGGTGTTGTAATGACTTACAAATCTTAGATGATTTAAAAGGACTTGTTAATAATATGACACTTGAGGCCTTTAATGATTTCCTTTGCAGCTATCGTTCCAAGATACTCACTGAAAACCCTAGGAACTTTTGGCCATACGAATGAAAAGTTAGTTGTAGTGACAATAATATGCCAGTTCTAATTCATGAAGGGATTTGAGGTTAACAAAATGAACGATAAAGCTATCATTTAAAACAAACTTAAAAAGATCATTAGCTAATTTTCCACCCATTTCCACACATCGTGTGGAATTAGAGATGGATCCATTACAAATAGATACTGCAGGTATTATAAAGCAATTAGAGCTGGTGAAGTATGGCAAAGCACTGGGTCCTGATGGAATCCCAGTAAGAGTATGTTCAGAGTATGCGACAGAAATTGGGTCATTACTGTGTGATATATACTGTAAATTCTTAGCAGAGAAAAAAGTACCTTCCAACTGGAGAATAATGAAGGCAACTCTGATTTTCAAGAAAGGAGATTGAAGTGATCCTAGGAATACCAACACAAACCTATAACATCTGCTTGTAGTACAGTTAGAGAGCATATTATATGCTAAAACATTATGAATATTCCAGATGAAAATAATCTGAAAAAAAGCCACAGATTTCGGAAGAAAATATCATGTGGAATACAGCTGGCCCTATTTAGATATGATGTAATGAAAGTTATTGATGCAGGTTCATGAGCTGATGCATTTTTTTTTTTTTTTTGTTTTTTTTTTTGTTTTTTTTTTGTTTTTAGAAAGCCTTTGACTTTGTGCCACACAGTTGTCATTTAGCAAAGATTCCAGCATACGGTATATTGGATCAGCTAGTGAATGGTTAAAGGATTTTCTAACTGGTCAGTCACAGCATGTCATTGTTGAAGGAGAAACCTTTCTAATTTAGATGTTACATCAGGCTACCTCAAGGAAGTGTAATAGGACCATTTCTTTTCTTAATTTTTATAATTAAACTAAGGCAAAAGGAAACTGCTTTAGGCAATATAATTGTAAGGAAAGGGAAAATGACTCACCACTCACCAAAGTTGAAGGCAGCGACGAGAGAAGAACATATATAACGAACACATGCTACCCTCGGCGTGTGCACACCTCCCGAGCCTCATGATTCATTTTCTCCGTCATGAATAAGGTTTTATAACCGAAATATTGAGTTTATTTATGTGTTCGTTATATATGTTCTTCTCTCGTCGCTGCCTTCAACTTTGGTGAGTGATGAGTCATTTTCCCTTTCCTTAATTTTTATAAATAATCTTGGACACAAAGTGAATAGCAGTTTGAGATTGTTCGCAAATGATGTGATCATCTATAGGGAAGTAAGGAATTTGGCTGATTGCTTAGGGGGCATCGATAAATTACGTGAGGTGAAATAGGGGGGGGGGGTCCGGCTAAATCTCACCAGGGGGGAGGGGGGGGTCTACGGAAATCTCACGTGAGATTTTGCGAAAAATTTGGGGACAGTAGAGCCAAAAAAAAAACGTCTACAATTTGCGCCAAAGTCGATTTTAGGAGAGTATTTCGTCAAAAAAGTTAGGGTGTGACCTAAAAAAAAAAAAAAAAAAGCGGTTTACAAAAGTTTCGAGGGCGATTTCTAGGGGGGGGGGGGTTCTCACGGACCAGATCTCACCAGAGGGGGGGGGGTCCGGCCAGATCTCACAAAATCTCACCAGGGGGGAGGGGGGGGGGTCCAGAAATCCGGAAAAACACCTCACATAATTTGTGGATGCCCCCTTAGAAATTGATCACAATGTGAATGTTATTTCAGGATGGTGCAACAAATAACAACATACACTAAATATTAAAAAGTACAAGGAAATGTGCACAACTAGCAAAAAGAATCCATTTGTCCAGAAATACGAAGTAAACTGTTCTGTTATTGGTATGGTTCATTCTATGATGTATTTGGGTCTAAGAGTACAAAGGGACATGAAATAGTACTTGCACATTAATTTGGTTGATGGTAGCTGTGATTCATAGGTCGTAACTTGAAAAATTGTAATGCACAAACAAAGGAGATAGCACACAAAACTCTCGTGTGTCCGCATTTGGTCTACTGTTGTGCCATGTGGGATCTGTTTTGTAGAGGATAATACAGAAAAGCGCTTCTCAATTTGTGACTTCTTGTGACAGTGTTGAAGATTTGATTCACAGATTGGGCTGAAATACTCTGGTAAACATAAGATTTAGGTTTTGTTTAGACTTACTGGTAAACACGCATATACCCACTTTCAGTTATGAATGCGATGAAATACTTCATCCACGAACCTATTTGGACCACAATGGCAGGAGTGATAAGATTAGAGAAATAAGATGCCGCACTGATTCTTACAAGTATTCTTTCTTCCCTCATGCTACTCGGGATTGGAATGCACAGAGTACAGATTAGTTTTGGTGCAGAACACCCTCTGCTACCCACAACATTGTGAATTGCAGAGTATATATGTAGATGTAGAACATTTCACGCACAAAAAGGATATGAAGATGTGGAGTGAAGAACGCTGCCGCTCATCTTAATCTGTAACTGTATATACATTACAGGGCACAAACCTCGATAAGGCAGTATTTGATTTATGAAAAAGGAATTTTGGAAAAGAACAGATTTATGTGGCAATCAGTCACATGAAAACTTTATAAGGCTTTGTTTGATTTGCATGCAAATTATTAAATAGTCCACAATGAGAAAACTCTCACAGAAATGATGAGGTTGTATTATCTATTTAATAACTAGTTTTTTTAACTCATAGGTTGATATTTCGCAACCAACCAAAGATGAGAAATGGGCAGGTAGCACGTGAACCGACCAAAGATGAGAAACCTAGAGAGAGGGGGGGGGGGGGTGAGTTAGATGTGTGAAGGGCTAGTTTGATCTGATCTGATCTGAACAAAATATGGTCAATTTGAGACCTGATTTGAACTCGAATAAATATTTAGTATGAAACAACTGGAACATGGATACCAGATTGTAAGCACCTTAGAATTTTGATAAATTCTAGTTATCTTAGTTTCAAGTAGAAGGGAGGAAGTAAGCTTTCATATAAACATAAGATTTCATTGCAAGTACAGGTTATGATTGGAACGTTTCAATAGAAGCTGAAACCACAACCTAATTTATTAAAATAAACAATTTTTAATTTAATTGCAATGGAGCAAAGGCTCCGGTGGCAATTTCCCTACACACCCATCTTCCCCCTATCCTGCACCCACCTACATTTGCCCTCTACAAATTTTTTCTTTAAATTCTAAAAGCAGTAAAGACCCACAACATCTAATAAAAGCACTAAATAAACTTTTTATGAAAGTAAAGAAACTTTTTAACTAACCTGGAATAGGATATTCCACTATAATCCAACTTGTAAACAACAGAATTTTGTTACGTGAATAGTGTTGTAAAAAAACGTTTTTTTCTGACTTGAAAAAAATAACATGAAAAAAAAACTGTGAAAAAAAAAAAAACATGTTTTTTTTCTGGGACATGTTTTTTTTTCATTACTACTAAATTTCATATGTTTAAGGCATTTATCGTTTAATATGACTGTCTTAGAGTTTATACTAAATACTTATCTTAATTTTTAAATCTACTATATTTTTCTGGTTAAGTAGAAAAAAAAATTACAAAAATATTGGCATCATCGACTGAAGTATTCTTTTATGAATAGGCTAGGTTGCATGAGAAGGAATCCCCGTTGTTTGGATTGATACTCACTATTTGAACTAGTGCTGCCAGCCCTACAAATTTATCTGTAGACCTATGGATCTTTTCAAAAAAATCAGGAATTTTAAATTTACCAACGGTTTTATGCCTCTTTTTATTACTTATTGTGCTTTCCTTATATTCGTATACTTGTTAAACTCGCAGCGTATAGTGATACTGAGTCATTAAATTGTCAGTTATTATGAATCATTTCCTTGCAACCGTTGGCATAAACCAACGATTGAAAAGAAATAAAGCTCCTATTTTGTATGATAATAGATTTAAATTCAAACTTATAGACCGTAATATGGAACTATCGGCGCAGTCTTTATGCACAGTGCGTACTTTGCTCACAATTTAAAATTGCAATCTCAAAATCTTTTGTGTACAATACAACCAGTAAAAGAAAATGTAACTACTTCTGAAGTTATGGATCTAGAGGAGACAGAAGAAGAAACAGAAAATTCTGCCTCCGACCGCACTAGTGTTGGTATTACTGATACTAGTGATTGTGGTACTGACCAAGAGGATGGATAAAAAATTATCTTACCTATATAGATACATTAATGAATCATTATGTAAGACATTATATGATTTAGTAAGATTTAAAACACACATGTAAAATGTAACTTCCGTAAATAAAACTATAATTTATCAAATATATTGTTTTCTGAAAAAAAAAAAAATCTAGAAAAAAAAAACCAGGGTGCTAGGTTTTTTTTTCACAAATCTGAAAAAAATACATTTTTTTTCTTCAGTTTGAAACACTATACGTGAGCATTTCACCATTTCTGAACAATTTTAAGTGAAGTAAAGTAATTTGGAAATAACGTAAATAACTTAAATAAATTTTCAAACACATCGATAAATGCACTCCCACTTCTAAGATTTTCTTATCATATGTGCCTAGTAATTTCTCGATCTAAAAAGTAGATTTTCTAAAAGAGCCAAAAATCTAGTATCACATATTTAAATTTCAGAACATTCGATGCAGTAGAACAGATTTTATATAGGTTTTTAAAATTATTTCTTCACTAAACACACGTGGTTTCACTAGGGATTAATTTGCAAGTAAACTAAGCCACTTCCATATATAAAATAACTTTCAAAACACGTAACTAAATTCAAAGAAAATTCCGACAACTTTACTTTTTCGATACAAATAATAGAAGAATAATTATTAACAAAAAACCAAGTGTTTGCTAAACTAAAATAAACTGATTTCTTAGTAAATTCATAACTCAGCCATCTCACCACCGATCTTCATAAAATTTACACCATTAGACTCAGGAATTATCGTAGAACACTCTGACACTAATTTTATTGTGATAATTTGTAATCCAGCAATATTTCTAAAAATTGTCTTAAATTCAAACATAGAAATAGGGAAATCCCTATTACGGTCGGAGAACCATATCAATACACCGTTTAAATTAAATTCATTTTTAAACAAACTAATAATTCGAGAATTCTAACTAAACACTTTTTATGTACCTTGAGGACAAGTCTATATACTGTTAAAGTCTGAACACTTTCTATAATCTCAATCATTTTACACTATTTTGGGAAAGTAGGTGAATACCAGATGTCGCGCGGATGGGTTATATAAGCAGGTACCTCGTAGAGGTCTTGGTCTCTCTCTTGTTTCGTCTTCAGTCTTTACTCCGGGAACATTATGTAAGGTAACTCTGTGTCAGTTGTTTTTTTGCGGGTCGGTTTGCAAGCCGGAACTTGCCGCGCTAGCCTAGAAACGTGTGTCAGCCATGATGAATTTTTCGGTACCAAAGTCTGGTACTAACAGTTAACATGAACTTTTAAATTTCAAAAAGGGGTTTTTATTCGGTTTGTATCCTTTCTCTCCACAACCTACAATTTTCTGGAAATGTTTGTTCGATCGCCTACTCAACTGTAGAATGCAATTTTTAAATATGACTTTTTGAAAATAAACTTCAGATTTCCATCAAAGTTAACTTTTGTGATTTCATAGTAAATTGAACGTTTTCTAAGTTTGTGGTTTAAACAAATTTAGTGGCGACCTGTACGCATCTCAGTTGAGAATCCAGATAGGCAACATGGTCATTTAAAATTATTAATGTCAGAGAACTTTCATTTCAAGTGAACTGCTAGTTAAGGTACTAGGCCTATATATATATATATATATATAATTGAATTGAGAACCTACTCCTTCTTTGAGGTCAGTTAAAAAGAAAAGTTATGAGTCACTAATGCTAACTGCAGAGGGATGTCGAATAAACAAAATGAGAATATTGCGAGGAAGCTAAGTTCATATTTAGTGTTTGGATGTAGGAATAAAGTGGTCATAATAAGTTGAAAACTATATATATTTTAAAGGGAGACAGATTTGTGAACATTTTAATGAAGGAAGAAGGCTTTACACAAGTGGTAGACTAAAACATACGGGGGCACAATATGATGGACAATTTATTAATAATGCCTACCGAAAATTACATCAGATCTTTGTCAGATTTATGCTGCATGTTTGGATGATGTGTAAATCTAGCAAAGTTATATACAACATCGTGTTGGCTGCGAAAACCGCCAAATACTTTTCATTGAATTCCAAATTTGGCAGAAGGAAGCAATGATCATGTAGCAGTTCTGACGGATGTAAGGGGGTTAAGGTAAATCAGTGGTATGAAGGGGAAAGGTTTCAATATAATTATAACAAGGTTAGGGTTTCAGAAATTAGAGAGATATCTTGGGGAGGCGTTCAACATGTGGAAGGAAGGCATTTGAGGTATAAAAGAGACAATTCAAATATATAGTAAGATTAAAAAATTAAGATAGAAAAATTAAAAATATGGAGGAGCACAAAACCTACATATTACAATAGGGATCAAAGGAGATTGTGGATATAAGTGAGGAAGATAAAATTATAGAGTAAAGAAATATCTAGGAAATAGAGAGCATGTGAGCCAATTAATAAAATTAAAAGCAGCAAAGGGGGGAAGCTAAGAATGCATTTATAAAAAAAACATCACAGTTGGTCAGACATCACTGAATGAAGTAATTAGAAATTTCTATAGCTATGTTAAAAAAAAAAAGTATGGGAGGGAAGGTATACGACAATTGTAGATAAGGATATGAAGAAGGCTAATGTATTGGTCAACTGGTTTAGTGAGACTTATGATTGCTACACAGGGATAATTAAAGAAAAAAAAAACTGAGTAGGAAATTCTCCATATTATCAGGAATGAGGAAATTAGGAACGGAGTCATAATACATTATGCTGCTTGATATAAAAAAAGTAAAGTGCCAGATATAGATAATATTATCAAAGCTATATTAAAGGATTCTTTGAGGTGACATTGTACCATACCTATAACTATTTCTTAGTTTGTGTTCCTGCATTCCAAAGAACAGAGAATTTGTAAAGGATAAAGACAAAGAGGGCTGAGGACTATGCAACCATCAGTTTGACATGCAGTAATGGGAAAGTTGATGGAGAGTTTCAAAGATAACCCCATTAGCTAAATTTGTGAGGCAAAGAATGGTTTGTAAGTAAGCAGCATGGATGTAGAAGAGGTTATTCATGTGAATCTCAGTTAGTAGATAATGTACAAGAAATTTCTAAAGAAATGTATAAAGACGGCAAGGTCCAAGCTGATAATGTAGCACTGGACCATCCCAAGGCATTTGACACAGTTAGCTGTAAAGTGGTTGTGAATAAGGTTAAAATCATTAGGGGAAAAATCACGATGTGACTCGATGGGTGGAGGAATACTTAAAAAGGCAGGGAGCAAAGAGTTGACTCAGGAAATGTGATATCAGTGAAGGTGGCATTAACAACAGGAGTGCCACAGGGTGGCTATTGCTGATTTACAAACAGAGGTTAGGTTGGATAATATTCTCTTGGTAATTAGCCAAGGTAAGGGTTAGGGAGAGGCTATACTAGCCTTTTCCAACCAAATGTCAACCTCTCCTTCATGTGGTGCATCCTGTTTGCACGGACGAGGCTCTGGCGACTGAAAGATTGCCGGTATAAGGAGTCACCCGCTGCTTGCCAACGGCCTCCGAAAGGAGGGCGGTAGAGTGGGGAGTGGTTCAGGGCACACTCTTGCCCTTGCGGTTGCAAACGGCCCCTAAAGGTGGATGAATCAGAAATGATCAACAGCATGGGGATGCAGAAGGCAACGGGAAACCACTGCATTAAAGACCCAAAAGGGTATCCCGAGGACATGTAATCCTCTCAAAACTACATATATCATGATGGCTTCTTCTTGGGTAAAATATTCCGGAGGTAAAATAGTCCCCCAATCAGATCTCCGGGTGGGGACTGCTCAAGGAGGAGTTATCAGAATGGATAGAAACATTAGACGAGTCGGAGTGTGGAATGTTATTTATTTATTTATCAATCTTGTTACATGGATCCCTGCTGAGGGAGTACCTCTGGGATGGGAAACATGTCATTGTTGATACATATACACATAATATGAGTCATATCATAGTAAATATATATATATACATATTTTACAAATACAAGAAATAATAATAAACATACATTTTTGCAACTGAGTTTTGCAAACGTCATAATGAGTACAATTAATTATTTTCTTCAAATTCTGGAATGGAGTAGAAGGAGTTGCCAATAAGATAATCTCTTAAGTTTTTGTTATCTTTATTACCTGAAAGCTGTTTTATACAATTAGGTAGTTTATTAAACAGATGTATCCCAGAATAATTAACTCCTCTTTGTACTAATGACAGAGATGTTTGTGTTTTATGCAAGTTATTTTTGTTTCTTGTATTGAAACTGTGTACCTGTGAATTAGGTGTAAACAGGTTAAAATTTTCTATGACAAAGCTCATGAGAGAATATATATACTGAGAATACATTGTAAGAATATTGAGTTTCTTAAAGAGTTGTCTGCAAGAAATTCTTGGTTTTACCCTACACAGAAACCTAATAGCTCTTTTCTGTGCTATGAAAACTTTTTTACTTTGTGAAGAGTTTCCCCAAAAAATTATGCCATATGACATTACTGAATGAAAATATGAGGAGTACACCTGTTTCATTAATTCTAGATCTGCTGTTAGAGAAAGTGTTCGTATTGCGAAGGTGGCACTACTTAACTTTGTCAGTAGTGTAGTGATATGATCATGCCAACAGAGTTTCTGATCTATTTTAATACCAAGAAATTTTATACTCTCTGTTTCTAAGATTGTGTTATTTTTATAGTTTATACATATATCTGGCTGTGCATAGTTTTTTGTTTTAAACCTAATATAATGTGTTTTTTCAAAATTTAATTTTAATGAATTTGCCTTAAACCAATTTGCTACTACTCTAAGTACTTCATTTACATTAAATTCTATAGTACTGTTTGGTGTTTTACGCACAGTCAGGTTAGTGTCATCTGCAAATAAAACACTCTTAACTTTGTCGGATAAATTTCCAGGAAGGTCATTGATGTATAACAGAAAGAGGAGGGGACCTAAGACAGAGCCTTGTGGAATTCCATGTTTTATTTTCTCCCAGTCTGATGAAGCATCTTTACTTATTTTAGAATCAAAAATTGAAACTTTTTGCATTCGGCTTTCAATGTATGATTTAAACCATTTACCTGCGGTCCCAAAAATACCATAGTATTCCATTTTTTTCAAAAGTAATTCATGATTTACACAGTCAAATGCTTTTGCAAGATCACAAAATATACCTACAGGATTCATTTTATTATTCAGTTCCTCAAATGTGTTATTTAAAAATGAATGTATAGCCATTTCTATGGATGATCCTTTCTTGAACCCAAATTGTGAATTAGTTAGGATATTATAGTGTGTAACATGTTTTATTACTCTACTATACATGACTTTTTCAAAAACCTTTGAGAATGTTGAAAGTAATGAAATGGGACGATAGTTGTCTACACATGTTACTTCTCCTTTTTTAAATAATGGTTTTACAACAGCATATTTTAGTTTATCGGGAAAAACACCTTATATTAAGGATTCATTACAAATGTGAGCAAGTACATGACTGATACAGTCTGAACATCTTTTCAGTAATTTACTTGAAATATTGTCATAGCTGGAAGAATTTTTAGGTTTTAATTGTTTAATGAGTTTATTTATTTCTGAGACTGTTACTGGTGGCAATTTCATCTCCACAAAGCTATTTGGGAAAGCAGTCTCAAGAAGCCTTAGAGCACTATGTGGGGATTGCTTTTCTATGCCTAATTTATCTACTACTGACGTAAAATGTTTGTTAAATATTTCACAAACTTCCCCTACTTCGCTATACACATATCCATTTTGTTCTATTTTTATGTCTTTAGAGTGATTTACAGTTTTTCCTGTTTCAGTCTTTATTATATTCCATATTGTTCTCATTTTATTGTCTGAATTTTCAATTTTCGCCGATATGTACCTGTTCTTGGCCTTCCTTATTACATTTCTTAGTATTTTAGAATAAAGTTTATAGTGAACTTTCAGCGCATAGTTATCTGATTCTCTCATTTTTAAATAAAGGTCCCTCTTTGTTTTACTAGAGATTCTAATACCCTTTGTTATCCATCCCATGCCCAGTTCATTGTTTGGAGTGTTGAGAATTTTCCTTTTTTTGAAACTACCTCCAAAAAGTGTTAGAAATATATTCAGAAAGGAATCAAATTTCGCATTAACACCCTGCGCATTATATACTTCTAACCAGTTTTCATTGTTTAAGGTATCTATGAAGTGTTTTATATTATTTTCACTAATATTTCTTCTATAAACCCAGCTTTTCTTTATCTGTTTAACAGTGTTCCTGGACTTGATACATAATAGCTGGGCATCATGATCTGAGATACCATTTATTACTGGAAGTATGCTGTAATTACTGCACTGAGAAATATCCATAAAAAATTATCAATTGCAGTCCTGCTATTATTTTGTATTGTAGGAAAATTTACAAGTGCTGTTAAGTTAAAAGACAACATCAAGGATTCCATATCTAATCTATCATTGCTGTGATTCAGAAAGTCAACATTGAAATCTCCACATAATACTATTTGTTTGCTATTTGTAAAACTTAATAGCAAAGACTCTAAATGAGATAAAAACAATCTGAAATTACCTGAGGGGGCCCTGTAAATTGCTATCACTATCAGCTCTTCCTTATCATATTCTAGTTTAGTAACACAACATTCAAAGTGTTGTTCTATACAATACTTACTTACAACTACACTACTGCATTCAATATTATTTTTAACAAAAATGGCAACTCCCCCTTTCTCCATTTTACATCTGCAGAAATGAGAGCTTAATTTATAATTTGGGATGGACAGTTGAGATATTCCTGTATCAGACAAATGATGCTCAGATATACACAAAACGTCTACATTAAAATTTCTGGAATTATGAATCTCTTCTAGGCTTAAGGTAATGTCATCAGTTTTACTAAATATTCCTCTTATATTTTGGTGGAAAATACTGGTCTGAACACTTTGACGCAATGACTTTGAATTGTTTATTTTATTATTACATACTGGTACATCAGTTGGAATTTTTAATTTCAACAAATTATGATCATCAGAGACATTAATTTCCTTTAGACATCTTATTAAATCTATTTTATTTACCATAAAAAAGGCCGTGACTTAACACCATTTATCACAGGAATACCTCTTTCACTCACCTGGCATCCTCTGACCTCATCAGCAATAAGAAGCGAAAGCTTCCTCTTACCTCTGACATTCAGATGGAGTCCATGGCGAGTATAACTGTCCCTACCAATGCAGGCCACATCAATCAAACCAATGTGTGAATTAGCCGGCTGCCAGAGAACCCTTTCCAAGGATGCATTTGAACGCCTGATGTTATGCCACATCCAGGGTTTATCATAACGCTCAAGCAAGCCAACAAATCTCACACTTGTCTGACGTGTGTTCCTGGAAATGTGGGCAATGTCTCCCTCAATTGATAATTGAGGTCTTTATCAAGGCTATTTCCTGGTCCCCCAACAATTACACACAATCCTGATCTGAAAAATCTTTAACTAGGTCTTTCACATTTGCTACCACACTTCCAAGATCTGCATTTGGTTTGAAAATACTGCAGACTTCATAATCTGGCCCCAAGTCAGACTGAACCATCTCACTGATTCCCCTCCCATGACTGCTCCCAAGTAACAGTACCTTCCTGTGTTTACTTTTAGATACACCCTGAAAACTTTTCCCTTTTACTTTGCAAGAACCCAGATCGTTCAGTCCAACCTGACGGTCCTCAGAGTCACCATCTAGATCCTCCAATAGCCGAAACACATTGGATGTCTCCAGCTGGAAACCATCAGACAGACAGCGTCTCCTACCTCTCCTGCCAGAGCTGACTTCCTTCCATTGACTGTTCTGCCTATGCCTAAGAACAGAGTTTTCTGCCTTCAGGGCCTTTAAATCCCTCTCTGCAGATGCCAAATCTGACTGGAGTTTCAGAATCCGCTGCTCCTGATCACTAATTCTGCAGGAGTGACAGTTCCAGGAAATACTGACACAAGAGTCACTGTTAGATACATCGCTGCACCCCCAGTGAAACCAGCGCCCGCAGTCCCCGCATGTCACTCCTTCTTTTACTATCCTTCGGCAGTTTCCACACTTTGTATCCATTGTGATACTTTCAAAACAACTTAAGAATTTACAAGCAAAGGAACTTTAAAAACTTTTACTTTTTAATAAACTACTTGTGTGTCAAATGCCAAAGAAATGCAAAAGTAGCCTTCTACAAAAAATGTTAAAAACCTATGTATATCACTAGAAACTTTTCCTAAAAGTGAATTACAACACCTGTCAACTACAAGATTTACAATAAAACTGCACAAATGCAAACAAAAGAACTTTTTAAACAATTACTATGAAATTTGATACCCTAGAACTCTGAATCACAACTAACCTCAAATGTAAACAAGTAAAAAACTGCGTTTACACTGTACTGATTATGTATTAAATAAAACGGTTCACTATCACTTGAGAACTTGCCAATCTACTTTGAAACAAAACTAATGCTATTAAATCTTACTTACAATGAACTGCTGCTACGCTATAACAATAATATTAATACTAAACGTTAATACCGGATGTAAACAAAGCACGAAACACTGAATTTACAATTTACGATTTATACTGAATAAAACGTACCACTAACACTCACACTACTAGAAAATGATATTATGCAACGAATTAACTACCTTTCGAGACAAAATTTAACTTTTTAACTACAAAAACACAAATTATTAGCACTCGACACGCACTAAAGCGCGCTGCAGACGAATTCCAAAGATGAAACAACTTAAGTTAGATGTTGTTAGGATTAGTGAGATTAAATGGAAGGACGCACAGGATTTCTGGTCTGGGGAATACAGGATAATTAGCACACAAGCTGTCAATGGAGTCACTGGTATAGGATTTGTAATGAACAAGAAAGTAGGGAAACGGGTGAGTTATTATGAACAGTTTAGTGACAGGATTATTTTGATGAGGTTAGAAACTAAGCCCATCCCAACCACATTAGTACAAGTGTATATGCCAACATCACAGGAAGATGACGAAGAAATAGAAAAAATGTACGCTGAAATTGAAGAGTTAATCCAATATGTGAAGGGGGAGGAAAATCTAATAATCATGGGTGATTGGAATGCAATAGTGGGAGAAGGAAAAGAGGAGAATACTGTAGGAAGTTTTGGTCTAGGAGAAAGAAATGGGCGAGGAAGCAAGTTACTAGAATTTTGTGAAAGATATAAGCTAGTAGTGGCAAACACACTGTTTAAGAACCACGCAAGAAGAATATACACCTGCTACGTTCTGGGGATACAGGCAGATATCAGCTAGATTATATCATGGTCAAACAGCGATTCAGGAATCAAGTTCTAGACTGTAAAGCATACCCTGGAGCAGACATAGACTCTGACCATAATTTGATAATATGAAGTGCAGGCTGAAATTTAAGCGAATAAGGAAGCAGTATAAACAGAACAGACTGGAAGTGAATAAACTGAAACAATCTAGCACAAGAGAAAAATTTGCAGAAATGGTAGACTTAGGTCTAAGAAGTAACTTTGAAAGGAGTTCAACCGAGGACAAATGGAATGCATTAAAGACCGAAATAATGAAAGCTGGTAAAGAAACATTAGGCTTTGAGGAACAAGCTGCCCGAAAAGCTTGGATCACAGAAGAAATTTTGGAGCTGATGGATCAGAGGAGAAGGTACAAAAATGCTCAGGATGAAACAGAAAGAGAGCAGTACAGGCAATTTAGAAATCAAATAAATAGGAAATGCAAAATAGCAAAAGAAAAATGGCTACAAGAAAAATGTGAAGTAGTAGAAAAGGAAATGGTCGTAGGTAAAGTAGATGTTGCAGAAAGATCAAACAGAATTTTGGAGAAATGAAGAAAAGAGGGATGAACATTAAATCTGCCGA
Source organism: Vandiemenella viatica (assembly GCA_031002005.1). Classification (NCBI taxonomy): domain Eukaryota; kingdom Metazoa; phylum Arthropoda; class Insecta; order Orthoptera; family Morabidae; genus Vandiemenella; species Vandiemenella viatica. The sequence continues at coordinate 45,269,912 of JARYHS010008075.1, forward strand.
TGGGAAACCTCTTTCAAGCTAAGAAGATAGAGCTAACCGATGGAAAGAATACATTGAGACACTGTATGTTGGGGATGACTTGAACAATAGTGTAATGGAAAAGGAATGCGATGTCGACATTGATGACTTAGAGATCCTGTTTTGAGGACAGAACTTAATAAAGATCTGAATGACTTGAAAGCAAATAAGGCAGTTGGAATGTATGAGATCCCAGCAGAGCTTCTTAAATCCCTAGGAGAGGAAGGAATCGAAAGATTATTGAAGATGATATCGAAAAATTATTAAACAGGAGAAATTCCAACTGATTTTAATAAAAATATCATCTTCACACTTCCAAAGAAAGCACAAGCGGACAAATGTGAGAATTATCGCACCATTAGTCTAACAACACATGCTTCAAAATTATTGACCAGAATAATATACAGAAGGATGGAAAGGGTAGTAGAAGAGATAGTAGGTGAAGATCAGTTTGGGTTTAGGAAAAATTGCGGTACAAGGGAAGCAATTCTGTTTCTAAGATTAATACTTGAAGGGCGGATCAAGAAAAACAAAAATACTTTTATGGCATTTGTTGATTTAGAAAAAGCTTTTGATAATGTTAGGTGGGACAAGATATTCAAAATTTTAAAGAAGTCATGTCTAAAGTATCGAGATAGAAGAATACTCTATAAACTATAAGAATCAGGTGGCTATAATAAAAGTAGAGAATCACGAGAGACATGCATCAGTTAAAAGGGTGTGAGACAAGGCTGTAGTCTATCACCGTTAATATTCAACTTGTATGTAGAAGAAGCAATGAAGAAAGTCAAAGAAAAATTTCCATGTGGCATAAGTTTTCAGGGAGAAAAAATCAGTATGCTACAATTTGCTGACGACATTGTCTTGTTAGCAGAGAGGGCTGAGGATATTGAGAAGTTACTGAATGGCATGAACAAAATACTGAAGGAAGATTTTGGACTGAATATAAATCAAAGCAAGACAAAAGCGATGAAATGTAGCAGAAATGATACCAATACTAGTGGATTTAATTTAAAAATAGCATCGGATGCAATAGGAGAAGTAAGAGAATTCTGTTACTTGGGAAGTTAAATTACAACCGATGGCCGAAGCAGGAATGATGTTAAAAGCAGAATACCACTAGGAAAAAGAGCCTTCATGAAAAAGAGAAACCTTTTAGTTTCAAATATTGATCTAGGAATCAGAAAGAACTTTTTAAAACTCTTTGTGTGGAGCACAGCACTTTATGGTAGCGAAACATGGACTTTAGGAATACCGGAAAGAAATAAAATTGAAGCATTTGAAATGTGGTGCTACAGAAAAATGCTGAAAATTAAGTGGACAGACAAAGTAAGAAATGAACGAGTTTTGGAAATGATGGGTGAGAAAAGAAGTTTGTGGAAGAAGCTTAAAGAAAGAAGAGACAGGCTGGTAGGTCATATTTTGAGACATGCAGGATTGGTTAATTTGTTAGTGGAGGGAACAGTCGAAGGTAGGAACTGTAGAGGAAGACAGAGATTAGAATATATGAAGCAGATAATTGAGGATGTGGGCTGTAAGGGGTATGTAGAAATGAAGAGGTTAGCACAGGATAGGAAGGGATGGAAGATTGCATCAAACCAGTCGAAAGACTGACAACAGCAAAAAAAAAAAAAAAAAAAAAAAATAGCCAAGTGAGTCCATTCATGAAACATGTTATACATCATCCTGATAAGTCAATGACTTCTGGTGGGAACTGATAGTTACTGGTGAGAACCTTTGGCTATTGACAGGAGCCACTAACTGCTGGCAAGAACAGTTGTTTGCTGGTGGGACCACACTTTCCAGGAATATCTGGAGGCTGTTCACAAATTCTGCCGCAGTCTCACTGTCTGGATCCAAGCTTTGCTCTCTTGAAATCCAGCAACTCTGTTTACAAGATCATCCGAGATATGGATTTCGAAAGCTTCAGAAAAAATGCTGTCCCAATAACCACTAATGCATGCAGCTGTGTCCTGTATTGATGCTGTCCTCAGCAACTGCTGACTTATCAACTTGATGCAGACAGATGTTGCATGCATGTTCAGCACACCTTTGGATTATGTAGTGCATGGTTTGCCTGTTGCACTCCTCCAGCCACGAGCTCCAGTTCCAACTTTGTTATATTGGCTGCCGAAGATACATAAGGATGTCCCCACCATGTGAGGAACTCTGCAGTGTTCATCAACATGCTGAAAGGACTTTGACTAGTAGCAAATGACTTCTTGGAACATTTTGGTATAATGTCATTTTTTAATGAAAGTGCCATTTGTGGACAAATTAGCATTGCTGGTGCAATACTTTGATTTCAAGGAAGTGGAACTATTCTATCATATGCTCCAATCTACCTATTTACAGTTCTGTTGGGAGTATTATGAAAAGGTAGCTATGTGCTGATCCCCTATTCCAGCAATTTTTATATGGAAGAGTTTGACGAGCAGGCACTACAAGTGCTCAAAAACAGCCAACATGACTCTATTGGTACCTTGACGATGCGTTCACTGTATAGTCGCAAGGGCCAATAGTCTACAAGAATTTTTAGAACATCCTGATGGAATCAACAAGAAGATTAAATTCACAATGGAGGTGGAGAAGGACAGTAGCCTTCAATTTTTAGACATTATTTTAGAAAGGTAGGCAAATGACACCATAGGTAATTCTGTATCCAGAAAACCCATGCATTCAGAACTATACATTAATACATGCAGCCACCACCACCTGGCACAACACAGAATGGTACTGCAAACTTTGGTTCATTGAGGACAAACTATATGCGATACATTTTACCAGCTGAAATTTGCCATCTGCGGAAAACTGTCTGCAAGAATGGTTTCAGCAAGGAAGTAATAATACATTAAATTCTCTGAAGAGGAGGAAGTAAGAAAATGCAATAACTGGAAGACACTTCACACTTCTTCTGTATGTGGGAGCGACTACAGCAAAAATTGGAAAGATTTTACAAAAACTGGTATTCAAACTATTTTCTGACCACTAGCCAAGATTAAAAACATACTTGGCTCACCCAAGGAAGATGTAGCACTATGAACACCCCGTCCATTGGATTCCTTGACAGAATGGAAAGGCAAACAAACTACATGCTGTATAAACCACCGAATACCTATGCTATGTCTGCCTGGGTCAAACCATCAAGTCAACAGTTACCGAGCTCAGCATTGATAAGAGACATGGCTTTGATTTTAAAGACAAAAAAAATCGAACTTACACAAGAGATTATTGGAACAGCATTTTTTCTAAAGATGTCTTAATCTGTATCTTGAATTAATTTGTCAACAGAGATGCTGAATTTGAACTAAGCAAAGCCTGCAGTTGACTGATCAAGACAATTAGATTGCTGCAAAATTTGTGCACAACCTACAGATATTCCTGGAAAGAACATGGCACTCTGTTAGTCCTACCAGCAATCAACAGTACCTGCCAGCAGTTAACGGTTTCTGCCAGTAGCCAACGGTTCCCATCAGTAACTAATGGTTTCCACCAGTAGTATTGGCCTATCAGGAAAACGGATCACATACCACAGACTCTGAGCAGTATATAAGCAGCCCCATCACACATCGACAGCAGTCACTTGACAATGACGGCAGGACTATGAATGCCTGAACATAGTGTTTCACAAATAGGCTGACATGGCTAACTACCCAAAAGAATTTTATCTATGTACAATGCCGAGAAAACCTCCAGTCCTACAGAGGTTAGATATTTTACAGATGACATAATGCTGCACAAATGGATTATATCAATTACAGGATCTAGATGAGACATCTAGTTGGGTGTATAAACATGGATTGGAGATAAGTGTCAAAACAAGTCAAATTGTCAGGTACATGGACGGAAAAATGTAGGTTTTGTCTGAATATACAGGGGAGGAAAATTGTCTGATGAAGGCATGATTGAAATATATATATATTTCAACCTGAAACCTCCACTACCTAGCTCAGACCACTGGAATTTGTGTATGGTAGTAGAATGGAGTTACCCATTATGCACAACGCTGGCCAAATTCCGGTAGCTGTGGAGGTGTGGAAGATATAGTGGTTGATGTGGGAGTTTCATATTTTGACCAAATACATGTGTGTCCCTATTTTTCTCTTCACTGCCACAACAACATAACACAAACCACGGGTGTTTGTGTGTGGCAGTGCCTCCCATCTCTCATCGTGCACTATGATGGTTACATGTCAGTAGCTATGGGGGTGTGGGAGATATGGTGGTTGAAATTGGTCAATACAGGACATTTTCATATTTCAACCAAAGATATGAGTGTCCCTATATTTCATTCTGCAGCCAAAGTACCTAGCACAGACAACTGGTGTTTGTGTATGGTAGTAGCCTCAAGTCTCCCATCGTGCACTATGGTAGTTGCATGTTAATAGCTGTGGGGGTGTGGGAGATATGGTGGTTGAAAGTGGTCGACGAAGGGGATTTTCATATTTTGATTAAAGACATGTGTATCCCTATTTTTCACTTTGCAGGCATAAATACGCTGCACGGGTCACTTGTGTTTGTGTGTGGTATTAGCCTCAAGTTTCCCATTGTGCACTATGGTGGTTGTATGTCAGTAGCTATCAATCAAAATTCTTTACAAACACAAACGAAGACATCGGCACCCACTAGTATGTAACTACAAGTTATAATGGGGAAGGCACACTGGGGAGGTAGTATGTAAAGGTTTCGAAGTTCTGTAACTGGTGGAGAGAAAAATGAGGAAGTGTACCAGGTAAGGTAAGAGATATGGGTTGCAAAACTTTTATCAGTTCCTTGTTAGACTAGTGTGCTATAATTGCAAATACTGTGGTTGAAGGGGATGCAAAAGAGGTCAGCAAGATTTATATGTGAAAATTACCATAAGATGAACACAGGAACTGAAATGATAGCGGGGCTAGGAGCCATTGTAGTATAGAAGGCAGGCGAAGAGAATTGTAGGTATGCATGAGACCTGGATAAATAGTGAGGGAAGACATAGACGCAGCATATGGAAGTGAAGAGAGGGCCATGGTTATATATTAGCGCTTGATTTTAAACATAGGGGAATACAAAAGCTTTATAAATAAGTAGGAGAATGAGGGAGTAGAACAGGTAACCTAGGGAGATGATGAACAAGCTGTAACAGAGTAAAAATGTGATTGACTATTAAGTAGGTACAAGTATGTAGGGAAATTGGCATCAGTGAATGCACTCAATCAAAAGTTATTTATTTACAGTGCTGCCAATTCTACAGATTTATCCGTAGATCTACGGATTTTTATAAAAAGTTAGGATTTTGTTAAAATATCTACGGATTTTTGCTACTTTTTACTATTTGTTGATTTTTCCTTATATTGGTGTTTTGTTAAACTTTTAGCGTATACTTTTAATACATTGCAGAATTGTTAATAATTGCGAATCGTTTCCTTGCAACCGCTCGTATGCACCAACGATTGATATAAAGCTCATATTTTGTTTGATTATAGATTTTATAGACCTTAAGAGACCGTAACACACAACTATTGGCCCATTTTTTATGCACAGTGACACGATCGTTGGCACGGCTTCTAAAACAGTGTATTCCGAGAAGGCCTAACCAATATCCGAGAATCAAAGAGGTCGCAGTTTTTAACATTTCCTGTTACAGAAGATATGCTAAAGTTAATGTCAACACAGAAAATGTAAGGCCTCAAAAAAAAAAAAGAGAAAGAGAGAGTAGGCTCAGCAGTGATGAAAGTGACGCTGTATTAAACATGTTCAGAAGATATTTCTTATTTCTTGCTTTCAATGTCGAATATTATTTTGTATTTCGAATTTTAAAGACCTGTAAATAAAAGTATTCTTAATTTTGACTCTCTCTTCAACAAGTATTGTTTCAGTCTTCCAGGTAGCTAGTCTCCTAATTTTTGTACCAAATCTACAGAAATTTTAGTGGCCATCTACGGATATTCAATGCCAGGTGGCTGGCAGCACTGTTTACTTATCAGCCATTTTCGGTCATTATCTGAAGAGGCGTCTTAGAATCATGGCTACTGATCATCATGAACAGGATGTGAAGCATAGTCACCATACCTGCTTTAGTGATGGATTGGTGACTCAACCACTTGCTTGAAGGAATCTATTCTAATGGGGGAAATGAAGTGCTGCCTTCTGTCTGCAGTTCGTGTAGCTTACATTCTCCTTGATAGCTGCAATGCCAGTCTCTCGCGCCAATGTGTCTTTTAAAGGCTAGCGCCTCTCTCCTTCCCGACACCCTGCTTTGTAGTTCCTGCCAGTCACAGCTCCGTATTGTGCCTGTAATGCTGGATGGCCAATTTTGACTCTCTGTCCTTTTGTTTGAAATGAGGAAGTCTTAGCAGGTATCACAATGCTACAGACCCAACTCTCTGTTAATAATGCCATTATTCAGCCGTATTTCAATGGCTTCTCTAATAACTGAATCCTAAAAGAAAAAAAACACTTTGCCAGCACATTCACATTGGTGAAGTCTATTTTGTGGTCATTTACGATTATATGTTGCACGACTGCAGATTTCTCCAATGGAAACAGCCGAATGTTGCACTCATGCTCAACTACACGAGCCTTGATGGCTTGCCACATTGGCATGGTATGATATAGACTCCTGGTGTCTTTAAACCTAGATCATCCTTTACTGGTCTGAGCCAGTCATGGATTTTAGCAGGACAGAATATGCTCTTAATTCTCTGTCAAGCCAGTATCCTGCCTATTTTTCTGGAAATGTTGCCTGAATATGGGATAAAGGCCAGTGCCTTTGACTCAACTTCTCACTCTACTGGGTATTTCTTTGATGTTTTCAGAAGTGCCCATTCTATCCGAAAGGGTTCCATCAGGTCTCAGTCTGATAAGAATCTGGAGGAAAGGCCGGTGGCCATTCTTCTCTAGTTTCATTGTGAATGTTCGAATGAATTCCACTGAGGTGGTCCAGGAATTCGTAAAGATTCTGAATGCCATGTGGCCAAACCACAAATGTGCCATCTACATAATGGAAGAAGCATTTCAGCTTAAGGATAGACCCTTCGATTGCCTTATCCTCGAACTCCTCCATGAATAGATTGGCCACTACAGGAGACAATGGTGACCCCATGGTCTCACCATTGGACTGTTCATAGAATTTCCCAGCACAGGTGGAAGTAAGAACCAGCTCGAAGAAGACTATGATGTTGGTTTCAAAAAGGCAGCATAAAAGTTGCAAAGTGTCTCTCAAAGGAACCTTTGTGAATAATGAAACGATATCAAAGCTGACATTTTATCAGTTTCCCAAAGGCGCATCATTTGGAGTGTCTTGACAAGTTGGGCTGAGTTCTTCACTTGATGAGAACAATTACCAACAAATGGGCTAAACATTCCCATCAGGTGCTCGGCCACACTGTACAAAGGACCACCAATGGCACTTACTATCAGGCATAGAGGTACATCTTCCTTGTGAACCTTGGGGAGACCGCAGAATATGGCTCTTGATGATGTCAGATGTCAATTAAACCTTCTTCAAAAGAGCTGTTATCTTTCTCTCGATCCTCAGAGGTAGATCATCATTAAGAGGCTTGTATGTGGTCTCTTCAATCATTCTCCTTATATTGGTATTGTACAGATTGAATGTGTGGAAGTCAGTAGTATTTCCCTTATATAAGCGTAGGTTTTCCTGGTGTATCTGATTCTTGAAGATCTCTCGGGCATACGGCCAATCAATTTGTCATATTGCAATGAATTTTGATGGTGTAACATGCCATTATCTTCAGGTTGTGTCTGCTGACTGTCGTGAGGAGTGCAGGCCAGGACACAACTGCCAGGCAGGATCTGCTGGGGTAGTATTTATATCTTCGACCCATCCCCTCCACTGCCGCTGCAGTGTTCTGATAGTGTGGGTGGTACACTCTGAAGCACCGAGCAGTGATCTTCAGTCTGCATGCCAACCTCGTCATGCGCTGTTCCTTGGCTCTGGTGTTTGTGGAGCTGCTTCTGTGCTTGGTTCCAAGCTTGGCTTAGTTGGAACCCACTGTCTTTGTTGATGAGGTTATTCCAGAGCCGAATATCAATGGTTTCCTTGTATACACAGTTCCAAAAGTGAGATGCGTTTCTCAATTTCGGTGTCCTCATATTTGATAGTATGCTGGGTCTCAAGACAATGTTCAGCAATTGCTGATTTTGATGGCTGCTGTAGCTCGGTGTGACGTTTATGTTCTTTACACCGTTCTTCAATCGTGCGAATGGTCTGTCTGACAAATGCTTTTCCACATTTGTACAGTATGTGACATACGCCAGGCTTCCTAAGTCCCAGATCATCTTTAACCAAGCCAAGAAGTGCTTTAATCTTGGCTGGCGGGAAGTAAATGCACTTGATGTTTTTTCGGTGTAGAATTGTGACAATCTTGCTCAATACATTGCCAGCAAACAGGATGTGGCTCTTGGCTTGTCCTCCTCTCGAGTGGTCTTCTGCCTGAAGGTGTACTGAATTTGCGGTTGTCATAGCAATTATTCTGGAACACATTCTTGAGGTGCGTTATTTCTGCAGTGGACTGTCTTTGTCACAAATCACACAGGCTCTGTGGACCAGTGTATTTAGCACTCGTTCCCTCTGTGACAGGTGGTGGCAGCTGGAGGCATGTGAATATTGGTTCATGTGAGTAGCGTTACAGTAAACACTGTGTCCTAATGTGCCACCCGGTCTTCTCTTTACCAGTACATCGAGAAAGAGTAATTGTCTGTTGTGTTCTACCTCCATGGTGAATTGTATCTGGCTGTGGATAGAGTTCAGGTGTTGAAAAAAAGAGTGTAGTTCTTCTTTTCAGTGGGGCCAAATGACAAATGTGTCATCCACTTACCTGTAGAAAACCGCTGGTTTTAATTGTGCCGATTCCAGTGCTACATCCTCAAAGTGCTCCATGTACATGTTGGCAACCACAGGTGACAGTGCTACTCCATCCATCTGTTCATAATACCATCCATCGAAGAGAAAATTGGTTAATGTTAGAACAAAGCTGAACAGTTTTGTGAGCTCAGGCCCAAATTTCTCGCCTATTAGCTCATGTGATTCCTTGAGAGGAACTCTAGTGAATAGCGATACTACATCGAAATTTACCAAGAGATCAGAGTTGGACAGTCTTAGCTATTGAGGATGTTCAATGAACTGAGCCGAGTTCTTGATGTGGTGCTCACATTTATCAACTTACGGACTCAAGACAGATGACAGGTATTTGACAAGACTGTACATGGGTAAGTCTGGTGTGTGCACTTTTGGGAGTCCGTAGAGCCTAGGTGGTTCGGCAGCTTGAGGCCAAAATTTCTTGGCTGTATCATTAGGTAAGTAATTTTGAAGAATTTCATTGAAGTACAAACAATTGATCTGGGCGCTTTTGAGAGATCTTCAAGTATTCCCCTGGTTCGTTGGCAACATGAAAATCTTGTCATTCTGACGTAAGGCACAGAGGGCGAGATGTTCTGATTTTGTAATGTTGAACTTTGGGGTTTTTGGTCCTTTCCAGAACTCTACAGGTTTTCCCAACATCTTAGACCTCTTCGAGCAGGTTTTTACTTCACCCTGTTTCACATACACTGGGAGATTCTATGAACAGACCAATGGTGAGGCCATGGGGTCACCATTGTCGCCTGTGGTGGCCAATGGCCAATCTGTTCATGGAGGAGTTCGAGGATAAGGAGATTGAAGAGTCTATCTTTAAGCCTAACTGCTACTTCTGTTATGTAGATGACACATTTGTGGTTTGGCCACAAGGCATTCAGAGACTTTACAAATTCCTGGACCACCTCAGCAGAATTCTTCCAAACATCAGGTTCATGATGGAACTAGAGGAGAATGGCAGCCTGCCTTTCCTCAACATTCTTATCAGATGGAATCCTTTTGCATAGCGTGTACCTGAGACTCACACACACGGACTGCTAATTAAAGGCTAGCAGTTTCCACCATCCGGCACAGAGGAGCACCATGAACATGAAGCAGAAAATGGCTGATAAAAATAACAGTGTGTGGAAGTTGACTAGTAACATATGTGAAGCTCACTCAGATGTAATGAAGAAATCTGCTCTTGCAGTGTGTTATTCTGAATATTCATGCTATATTTGCTATTCTTTGTTATTCTTTGATTTGATAAATAAATATGTCCTTAAATAATATTGTAGTACTAGCCTCAAAGCCCATCAAAAATGCCAGGTTTAATGGAATGTTTTGGCAATTAACTTCTTTGCAGTTGCTTAATTAATCGGAATTGTTAAAAAATAAAGCTCAATGTAATTTCTCGTCCCTGGTGTCGTAGCAAAAAGTTTCAACTGTCAGCTTGGTCCAGGTTGCATTTCTTTGAAACCACAATTTCCGCGAATATTGCTTCTAGAAAATCAAAGCATCAGTCAGGCATGGATTGATATGTTCCCTGTATTGGATGTCAATGTCATCATGCATCGCGATATACAGGTAGTCCAAAATCTTCACGGGTTCTTACATCTTTCTTTCTTATTATCTGTGATGCAGATCGATGTTTTAGTGGTTGACTCAGCTTAAATCCATCTGAAAATAAAGGATGCTAAAAATAAATCTTAACAACTTAAGTTATGCCATGTAATATTAGTTTTAATTGTGGTTTAGGCTGCATATATCAAGATCAATTTGGAACATCTTTCATTCAAACCCAGTAATGATTTAAGTAAAAAAAGAAAACTGATGATTAATATGCCAATTTAAATGAAATAAAACTTTTATTTCAGTGTTCTAGCAATTCATTTCTTAGCAATTGCTTAAATAAATAGAATTGTTATGAAATAAAGCTCAGTGCAATTCTTAGTGCCTTGCACTGTAACAAAAGGTTTCCATTGACATCCTGGTCCAGGTTGTATTTCAACCTAACTACATACTACCCTAAACTTTCCGCCAGGGAAACAATACTTCAATCACATGCATATTTGAACATGTACTGTCTTGCATTTTAGTGGCTTGCGATATAAACTAAATAAAAAATCTTCCAGTTTCTACAACTTCCTTTTTTTGTTATATGTAATTCAGATTGATAATACAATGGTTGAATGGATAATGCATTTACATACAACTGAATTATGTCATCAGTGAAAGCAAAGGAAATTAAAAAAAAATCTTAACAACTTACATCATGACAGGTAATATTAGATTTAATTGTAGTCTAGGCTGCATAGATTTCAATCAGTGTGAAACTGCTTTAATTAAAATGAAGTAACGATTTAAGTTCCAGGACACTCATGAAAACAATTTAAATTGTTTTAAAAAATAATTTACTCATGCCCTCTGCTTTAAAGTCAAGTGTTGGTTACAATAACAATCTAATCATTGCTAATCGAAAATTAAAAGGTTTTATCTTACATATCTACTGCCAAATATTTTAATGAATACTTTTACTTCAAATGAGTACTAAATAAAAACTAGACGACCCGTGTGAAAATTTCACGAATAAAATGCGATGAATGGTGAGGTTGAATGCTTCTAAAATAATGAAAAGTAGAACCGTACTTTTGTAGCAAATATATATATTTAGTGTAAAAGGTACGCAACAAAATACTCGCAACATATTACTGACCTTAACAGAATAAAACCAACCTGAACAAAATGCACACAACATATCAATATCTCTGAAATATTTGTTGCTGTGCGAATAAAATGTTTACATTGGAATTTTATAGCAAAACGACAGGGCTTCCGTAACAGAAAAAAAAATATTCGAAAAGCTACTAACGCAATAAAAAAAAGTTTATTGACATCTCTGTGATATCCGCTGCTGCAATCTAGGGACTTGGCTGTGAACAGTCTCATACGCGCTAAGAACTTTAAGCACCAAATTCTGAAAAATTCTTTCTTAATTTATGATTTTACCTAGTTGGAGACCTTAATTTTTAAAATGATAAGTCATTTATTGATTTCGGCTAGGTATCGAAGAAGATAAATGGCTTGTAATTAAAAAAAAAGTTGTATAAATAATATACTTTTGCCCTTTAAGGGTAGAATTCCAAAAAATTCCTATTATAAAATATGGTGTGACCAAAGCCGCCACCTTGGTCTTTAAAATAATACCTCATTTATCGATTTCAGTCAGTTATCAAGCGAGGTAAAAAAAATTTTTTTTTTTTGAGAAATGATGATATTTTTGCCCCTTTAGGGTTGACTTTAGAGAAAGTTTTTTCTTAAAATACGATATAACCATAGCAGATAATTTAATATTTAAATCGATACCTCATCTATTTATTTCGGTTAAGGATCAACGGGAATAAATAGCTGGTGACAGAAAAATGCGTTGTAAAAATATTAATACGGTTAGATATAAAGGAAGATAAATTACTCGTGACACAAAAATGCGTTATAGAAAAATTTATACTTTTTCCCTTTAAGGGTTGAATTCCAAAAAAAATCTTTTTTAAAATATGATGTCACAAAGCTGAGACATTACTCCTCATAACCCTACTTCATTTATCAATTTTGGTTAGATATCCAGGGAGATAAATGGCTCGAGATACAAAAAATGCATTTTAGAAAAATTGACATTATTGTCCTTGAAGGGTCGAATTACGAAAAATTCCTTTCTTAAAATATAATGTTACCACGGCGGAGACCTCAGTCTTTAATATGATACTTAATTTATCTATATCGGTTAGATATTAAAAGAGATAAATCGGTCGTGATACAAAAACACATTGCAAAAATATTGATACTTTTGCCCTTTAAGGGCGAATTCCGAAAAATTTCTGTCTTAATATATGACGTCACTAAAGCAGAGATCTTAATCTTTAAAATGATACTTCATTAAACGATTTCAGATAGGTATCCAAGGAGATAAATGACTCGTAACATAGAAAACAGTATTTTAGAAATATTGACATTTTTGCCCTTTAGGGGTTGAATTCCGAAAATTTTATTTCTTAAAATATGATGTGACCAAAGTGGAGACCATAAGCTTTAAAATGACACCTCATTCATTGATTTCGGTTAAGTTTAAAGGAAGATACAGGCTTTTGACATAAAAATACCTTATAGAAATAATATATATGATAGGCAGCTAATAATTATTTTGTTGATTTAATCGGAATATGTACTTTTGTTTCAGTGTTCTGACAATTAATTTATTTACTAATGCTTGGCTATATAGAACTGTTATTAAATAATGTGTATAACCTAGAACAATATCTCTGGTCATAAGTAGTGCAATGAAGGTGAAAAGCGTGATGTCTTAGTGCAATGTCATAGTGTGATGTCACCGCATGACAGAACATGACAAAATAATTGTTTTGTAAGAGTAGATAATTTGTATTTTTTTTCCATTTTACACTTTAATTTTCTTCAATTCCACAATTAAGGCCACTTCAAAACACACCCTGTCTTCTGCTAAGATAGTATAAAACTCACCACAGATTCTATACCATGCTAAGGTTGCATTCTTCATAAAAAGTAAACCCTCTACTAAGATTCACTCAACAACATAGTAATGTCTAGTATAAAACTTTATCAGTTTTCTTTTTTACAGACTAAATAACCAGACTTGATAATATTGAATGAAGAGTTCATCCAAGACTCTGATATCGTATCATGTATTCATCGGGCCACTGTAAATTCATATGATCTTCCTAGCATCATCTTGTCAGTTACACAGCCAGTCCACAAATTGATTGTATCCTTTGTCTGTCATTTATCGAGCACCTAACAACATATCAACAGGCAATCAGAAGTTTTTTTCAAAAAAACATTTCCACGAGTGTTTGTCTCATAACTCACTTATTACTGACTCCAGTTCCCTGGGAAATTTCTTATGACTTTCACCAGATATTTTTCTGAGGTTCTTTTCAACCTTCCCACATTCCAATGAGCCTCCAGACTGATGGGATGTAGTTCAGGTTTTCTGATTTCATGTAATAATGCACAGTTACAGAACTACAGCCGACTAAAAATTTCATCACAGGTCTGATTTCCAAAAGGATTCTATCCCAATGTCATACTGCTATGTTGATGATGTTTGTTTTTTGTTTTTTTTTTTTTTTTTGTTTTTTTTTTTTTTAAAAAAAAAGCTCTTCCACATCCCATTGAGATTCCACCCAATAGAATGTTTCTAGCAGTTTATTCAAGGTTTTATTTATATCTAGATGTTTCATGGAAATTAATTCACCCATCTCATTGAGGACTTTGTAAGATCACAACAAGTCTTCTCAAGTTCATTAATAAGCTTTTATACACACACTTGTTAAGATTGCAAGTTCTGACCCAGTCGTACCAACAGAATGTTGCAAAAAGTTCCGAATGTTTCAGGTTTACTAAATAAGAAGTCAGAAGCAGCTGCAAGGCAACAAACACTTTCAATCATCTTCAAAAGTTTAACTGTGACCACCACCTTACAATATGACAGTGAGTTTTTATACCACAACTTCGTATTTCTGAAATGCAGGCTCCTGCATTAGTTAACCCTACTACCAGTTTGATGAGCTCGACCACAAGCAAGTTATTAATTATGCGCGATCATACACCCTGTTCACTACAATGAAATGGTTGTCTGTTCCTGTTAGCACCATCTACTTTCACTGTTCTGAACTATTTAATCAACACGGCACCATGCCGAAACATTACATCACTACATCTCGCACTAATTAATCCATACTTCGCATTTTTTGTCAGAGCAGCGCATGAACATGTCTTTCTCCAGCAATCATGGCTGCTACCCCTCCTCCCCCCCCCCCCAACTCCCTCTCATTGTTCCAAGCTCCATCACATGACTATACAGGCACAGATATATTGGCTGTTAGGTCCAGTATAGATACATCTTGTTCTTTCATATTTCTTGGGAAGATAACTGGTACTACACTATTTCTATCATCCATGCACCTCAAGCATGTGTCCGGGATACTATCCTCCATTACCAAGGAATCCTGTTGTTAGCAATAAGATTTAGTGATAACAATCTGCTAGAAGATATTTTCCCATGAGGCATATTCAACTTTGCTTCAGGATGTGTGTCAGGATATTTAGAAATTCTTTCCTGATTTCAATTTCCACCCAATTCTAAGATTATCCTAATAAAAACACATCGATGCCTTTTTGTTATTTATTTTCTGATAATGTCTGAAGAAGTTCCCCTCACAGTATCTGGGTAAGGGCATCAGTATTATCATGCTGATACCTTTCTAAGGCTCACTTTTTAAGTCTTATTTTGTCAATAATGCCTTCTGTTTCCCTCTGCTTGACCAGCAGCAGTCTTCTCTGTACCTGCCAAATGGATCATGAGTTATTTATCTTCAAATGTTTTGATTACATGTGTTCTTCCACAGTCATTATTATATCAGAAAATGTTGTGATGTTGGGTGAATATATCCAGGGTGAGGTTTCACAGTTCTGGTCAACAGCTTCAAGAGTCTTTCCCCTTTCCACATGGATGTCATGAACTCTGCTTCATTTGTAGTGGTCTTTTACTTATCAACTTAAAGCTAATTGACTCACTCTTGCTGGCAACAATGTCATTCTCAAGGTTTTTATGATGCACAAAGTTTGCTATTTTAATGGCATTGTCCCATTTTCAATAGGTCTTACCAGAGTCTTTCCCATAACTAAAACATTGATGGACATAACAATCGATTAAAAAGTTGTCAAATCTACAATTATATTCACCATGATGTTGAATAATATGGAGCTTAATTTGGCCATGAACAAGAATTTTTTTTAGTTCTCACACCTCACAATTTTATATTGAAGATCTAATAACACAACATTCTTGCTTAAGAAATCCGTATACAAATGCAGTTATTGGACATATTTTCTACCAGAAAATTTCAACTTTATGCTGGTGGCAATCTCCCAAAGAATCAGAATTGACTGCATAATGGCTGTCCACAACATAATGTTGCTTATTAGTAGCACTGTTTTTTTGTGTGCGAACTCCTGCACTTCAGGATTGATCTAGGCGCATCTGTACCCACAGCAGTTTTTTTTACTAATGTTTGCTCGTTAGTATGATGTCCATACACTTCTCGATCTAAGCAGCTGGAATAACTACAGGATGGGTTTCCACTATAGTAGTTAATTTATGGCTCTTCCGAATAGTTACCTTTCATTTCCAGAATCAATGGCGATGCACTTCCCATCCACAGTACCAGAATTTAAAAGTTTTTATTATCTTGGTTCTCTGGGCGGACCAACATCAATTTATAAAAACCTAATGTTTCTGCCCTCTTATTGTGGTTTTCATCAGAGGACTGATCATTTAAAAGTTTGTTTGGGCCTAGAGAAATTTTCATGTTCATCTTTACCTGGATCTTCCACTGTAACGTTATTACGTGCTCAATGTTACAGCTTCACTATCCACTTGATCTCTTCCAAAATGAGCACATTTGTTAGAAGTTCCTTTGGATCTTTTTTGCCTCATCAGAAGAGTTTAATTAATTCACCTTAGGATTCCTTATTAATGTAGAGAAGACAAACAAAATTTTCTAACATCTTTTGAACACATCCAGAATAACCGCATTGGCTAACTTATATCTCCCTCAGGGTCTTGGACAGGCTATTTAGATAATCAAATATAATCTTTAGGTAGCTTCTGTAAGTCATCTCTATACGGTAATTCTAAAACTGGTTCTTCAACAGCAGCTCAAGACAGTTGTAGTCACTGCTTTTTTCCTCCCCTGGAATGGTCTGAACAATATAAACAGAATTCCTAGTCTGGGCTAAAATCAATGCAGCTGCTTTTTCCCAACTGGACTGCTGCAGCTTGAAGCATATCTTCACAAAAAACTTTTCATAAAAAACTGTAAGTTTTATTTTAACCCTACCCTGAACACTAACCAATGTTGCTCCAAGACATAAAAAAAAAAAATCACTGAATTACTTTTCTAGGCTGGTTGTCTTCTGAATTATTTCCTTTGAAAAAGTAAATACTTTCCCTAAGATTTCTTCTTGCAGTACAGGCATTTTATTCATGATTTTTTCTTGCCGAGAACATGTTTTCCATCACGTTTTCCTCTTGCAACCTTTCTAAGGGACTCTTTCATCTTCTACAAAGTCCAACCATGCTGCATTAGTCTGGAACTTATTGGCATTCTGCCACTAATTTGATGGCAGTTTTGTCTTGCTACCATTTCCTCCTTTTTTCCTCGTATTTCTTCACATCTAACCTGTCTTAATCCTTTTTCCTGAACTCTGTCATCCACTTCAACAATCTCAGTTCTACTGATACCCAAGCTATAAGATCGTCATCCTTTCAGCTAACATTGACCACACTGATGAGACTTTGAGGCAGCTCTCCAACACCAATATGTACTGTCCATACCATACCAATCCAACTACTTCAATTTGTCAGAAGGTAAGTACTTTGGCTAATCTCAAAGGCTCCTTACAAGGCCTCTCACCTAAATCCACATACTTCCTTACACTACAGAAGTCCTGCACATTCTGCTTTCCAAATTCACAAGGTAGGTAAGCCTGGGCAACCTATAGTTGTGGCATACAGATTTCCAAATGAACTTATTTCAGCTTTGTTTTCTTCATAAACACCCCCAACCCTTCATACAGAACCTTACATCTTCCATAAATGATACGCCATACTATTTGAATGCCAGTCCTCAGTACCCATTCATTAATCACCAGACTGCTTCTTTGTTTCCATTGATGTCACTTTCATGAATATTAACATCCTCTACTGTCAGGCCACAGTTCCATAGGAAACCTCCTAGAAATACAACCTCCATATAGCCTCCCCAGCACATGCTTCCTTATTTCCTTGGTTAAACTCAGTATCTTGAAAATTTCTTCTCCTTCAACTATCAAGATTACCACCAGATACACGGCACTGCCATGAATATTAAAATTGCCCCAACCAATGCAAATAGGAGCAACAATTTCCAAACAAAATCTTGAACAAATCCCCCATGTGGCACAGATAATATATTTATCATCTGGACCCACAGTGAAAACTAAATGTTCTAAGTTACCTAAACAATAGCCTCTCCATCAACTTCACCTGGATTTATTTCCACACATCACCTTTGTTGATGTGGACATTTCCTTTTATGCAAAGGTAGTTTAGTACCTCTGTTCTAATGAAACCTACCAATTTACAACAATACTTTGACAGTTGTCATCCCTTCCACACAAAATTTTCCTTACCATCTTCAACTAGGACATCTGTTTTGATGAAGAATCTCTCTGATAGTACTCCTACAATCTCTCAATACTTATTAATATCCCCCTTCTCTTGGGGAAAAAAAATTACCCTCATAAAAATTTTATGCTAAAGTCTATTCTTCTCATAACAATTTCAACACTCTTCACCCCTTTCAAAACTAACCACTGCCTGTATGTAAGACAGGAGGTTTTTTAGGAATTGTATACAGATAAAATTATGTTGAGTAAGTAGCCTAATGAGTCCATTCGTGAAACATGACGTTTCAGCAGTCACGAACTCCACCAACATTGTTAAGTAACTGCTGTTGATAAGTGATGGAGCTACTTATATACCACATGGAGTCCACATTTTGACATCTTGTTGCTTGATAGTCCAGCGACTATTGGCAGGAACCTACAACTTTTGGTGGGAGCCAGTAGAGCCATGAGCTACTGGTGGGAACTGTTGATTGTTGGAGGAACTGATAGAGAGGTGCATAATTTTCAGGAGTAACTTGACACTGTTCGCAAATTCTGCTGCAATTTCATTATCTAGGTCATTAGGTTCCAGGCTTTGCATAGTTGAAATTCAGCATCTCTGCTGAGTAGATCATTCAAGACTGGGTTTCAACAACTTCAACAAAATACCCTTTCAAGTAAGTAAAAATTTTTGTAGCTTTAAAATTAAAGCCAAGTGCTGTACTGCTGCTGTGCTCTGTGACTGCTAACTTTTAAGTTTGAGCCAGATGGACATAGTTTTAATGTTCAGTGCACCTTTGGCTTATGTAGTGTTTGTTTGCATGATGTGTGCCTTTCTACATTGGCAAGGAATGTGACATATCGTTTTGGGTGAGCGCAGTATTTTTTTAAATTTTGGCCAATGATCAGAAAATAGTTTTAATGCCACATAAAATACTGCTATATTTTTTTCTGAAGAAGTTCTCACATATGAAAGAAAGGCGAAAAGGCATGGGTCTTCCTGCTCTTCTGAAAACAAGTGTCTTGCTGTAACCATTTTTGCAGGTTTCCTTCATATGACACATTTTGGATGGTAAACTAACTTGTGCTCAGTGAACCATAATTTGCAGTACCATTCTGCACTGGGCCAGGTGGAGACAGTTGCGTACATTGAGGCAGAGGTCTGTATATGTGATTTTCCTATATACAGTGTGATGTATGGTTCCATTCACCTTCTTTTCTATGAGAATGTCTGAAAATGGACACCATTTATTGCATTTAGATGTACTAGAACTCTTTAAAGACTGGCACTCCCATTTAACCACAATGCTGTTTTCATCAGCCAGTTCTCTCTCGAGCTTGAATCCATTAATTTAATCTTATTCCATGACTTTCTACAATTTTCCACAAAATAAGCTTCCTTCTCCACGAAATCCTACCCCATGCTCATGCTTCAGCAGATCACCCAATCTTAATAACATCTTTGTGCACAAATACTAATCTTGTAATTCTCTCACATTACCAAAAGTACCATTTCTGTGCAACATATTCCATCACACATGCACCCGGCTACCAACATCTATCCAATCACCCAGGAAATTTTTTCCATCACTGAACATGCCATATCAACTATAATAAACTTCATGTGTAAACTTGCCTGCCTCCAATGTACCGACATTGGAGGCAGGCAAGTTTTTATATAAGCCACATGCCAGTTCCCACAGTCTGAATAGCTAAAACAACTGTTTTACAAATTCTTCATGGGTGTTCTGCTGGATAAGTTCTGCAATACATGATGTTTTGACAGCTACCTCCGCTGTCTTCATCAGGTAAAATGGTAGGCCGATGTTGCTACTGACTG
This sequence comes from Vandiemenella viatica, assembly GCA_031002005.1. Lineage (NCBI taxonomy): Eukaryota > Metazoa > Arthropoda > Insecta > Orthoptera > Morabidae > Vandiemenella > Vandiemenella viatica. The sequence goes on from JARYHS010008075.1 coordinate 45,289,846, forward strand.
TGACTGCCTCGCAATTCTGGTTTATATAAATATTCAGCAGCCACTGGTCACATAAGAGGATGTGGAAGCAGCTCTCCCATTGGCCACAACGTTGACTAGGCTTCATACGAGGCCCGCAATGGTCATTTGCGCCTTGGTTCTCTTCTGGTGCGCATGTCTATCACATTGTTGTTGCAGTTCTTAGATGATGGGTTTCCAAGCGTCACCCAAAAAGAGAAATTATGACTCATCCCCAATGTGTTCCATTTGGTACAAGTCAGAATTTTGGACCAGACAGTCCATTTGAGGAATGTTATTGTCCACAAACTATTGCCTCACAGATGAAGCTGTGTGACATGATGCATTGTTATGTTGATATAATCACCATCTCCAAACTGGTCCACTACTGTATGAAGTACACAATTGTTTAAAAAGTGAGAGTCATTTAAAGCCCAATAAGGGGACCACACTGTAATCATAAAAAATACTCGTATACCATAACACCACCACCACCACCTACTTCACTGCTGGCACTGCACATAATGGCAGGTAACATCCTCCAGGCATTAATCAAACACAAACCCTTCCATCAGATTGCCACAGGGTATAGCATAATTTATTGTTCCAAATCACACTGTTCCAGTCATCCACTGTCCATTGACTATTCACTTTACACCATCTCAATCGTTGCTTGGCAGTGACTCCAGAAATGTCTGGCTTATATGCAGTTCCTTGAGTTTATCAATAAGGCTGTGACAACACTTGAACCTCAAGCACTGGCCTGTACTCCAGCACTGGCAGAATAAGCCAGAAGAATATAGATAGTGATCACTGTACCCATCTAAAGCTGTGATTAAGGAAGCCTTGGAGATTCACCTGGCTTTTGGGATTGTGAATAAGGATTCAGGATACCGCATTAGCACGGCACGGAATCTAGTGATAGATCATCTAATAAGGTAGAGAGAGATCAAGGCTGCAAGATTATCACCTCCAGCCACTCCCCTCCACTGCACTACACTTCCTACCCCACTACCGGGCCACCCCACCAGGTCCTTCCCTGCCCCACCTTCTGTGCACTGATTGGCCCCTGAAGCACATGACTGATGTCACCCGAAGGGCTTATAAATATGGAGTCTTCCAAAATCCGGCACTTCGCCGGAAGATGGAGCTAGAGGCAGGCTCTGAAACATTGCCTATTACTGACGCAATATCCCGGTGGAAAGCTCGAGAAGATTTTACGCAAAAAAACAGACACTCATATGTGGCACTCTGTTCTGATACACTGAGGTTTTAGGTACAGGTTAGAAAAGACAAAATGAGTGTTTTTTTTTGCAAAAAAATGAAAAATTAAACGAATATTTTGTGTTCACAGTTCTTGCAGGGCGATTTGTATCATTCTCAAATTATCCCTTTTGGATACCAGAGTGCAGGATAAAAATTAACGTAAAATGTACTAAAAAATAAGTGATTTCAATTGAAATTTTTATTTATACAACAAAAATGCTATAGTATCAGTAGTTAAAGGTTCTGAATGTCAGCAGGATATAGACATTATTGCATCAAAAAATTTATGTACTTTGAAATGTATCAGCTGCTCCATTGCCACTTATTTTATTTTTTTGCTCTCAGTTTTATTTATTTCTGAATAAAACTGTATCTTTAAATTGTGCAGTTTCCTGCTTATCTCATTGATGATGGTGTTAAATATGGCATCCACCTCCTATAGAGCACTTTATTTTTTAATTCAGTTGCAATTTGATTTACTTTTTACAGCCCACAGATCTCTTAAACTTCCTATTCCAAAATTAAAGCAAATACTTCACTTGTAACCAACGACCTTTATTACTTATGACATTTTCACTCTGAAAGTTTTGGAAACTACAGTGTGCTCTCCAAGAGAAGTGAACTGATTGTTTACAGTGCACGAAAACTTGATATCTGACACAAACTGCGCAACAATTGAAAAGTGTCTGCGGTTTGTTTTCTCACATGTGTTTACATGATCATTGAGATCAAGAGACAGCTTATCAGACAGAGGAACCCTGGCGAAGAAGGAAACCACATCAGAGTTTACCATCAAGTCCTGTTAACGCAATATGCCATGAGGTCAGCCTATTTGGTGAGTCAGAACAATTGTGTCATACCTTCAGATGGAGTGGGTAAAGTTAACATCAGATATTAACATTTATGGAAAAGAAACTTATACCTAATAACTGATATTCCAAATGACCACTTAGCCTTCTTGCCATACTCTGGCGCTGCAACATCAAGAGTTGGAAAGGTTCTGGCAAGATTTACCATCAGTGTTCTGGCTTTCATTCAGAAGGAAACTAAAAAGAAAAGAAAGGTCCTCGAAGAAACAAAATAATTCGAGAACCCTTGTAATTTTGACAAAGCGATACTTTCTACAATAACTAACAGTTTATATTGTGAGTCTCATTATTTAATCAGTCATGTATTTAAATATCATGTAACATCTCTGTTGTTTAATACATTACACTGAAATTGTGGCATGCTTTTTGACAGATGGCACATAAATGCAAGATAAAATGTTACCTGAAACCAATGCCCTCACTGAAAGGATCTAATGAGTTGACCAATTCGAATTCAGCATCTCCTCCTTGCGTGATCATCTGATACACTTCTCTCAGTTTAATGGATATAGTGTTATAACCTTCCATGAATTCAGATAAGCGTTTTTTTCTGTAATGGTCACAGACCTTACATATTTTATTTCTTTCACATGTAAGTTCATTATATTCAGTGAGTTGCCTCATATAATATTTTTCCTAGAAAAAAGAAAATACTACAATGTAAAAAAATATTACTATAAATAACAAGTTGAACTTTTTTTGACAACACTCAATATTCAGAATGATCAAGATGTGTGTGTAGCCATAATTTCACAAAGTGAAATACAGAACTACCATACTTCCACTTTTGTTTATCATCCAGGAAGCTTTCAAGCTTCATTACACAATTCAAAGATGTGTAAACACTGAATTTACTCATAATTTTTTTCAAGTTATGTTAACATAAGAGGCAATACGTAACATTAGAAAACAAAGAAGTTCACAAATTAAAGTAGTAACATTTAGTCACACATTAAAAAAAAATGTGTTAATAACATGAAAACTATGAGATTATGATGCCACTGTCTATTAAACAATTGAAACATAGTCAATTTGAAGAATTTAAAATTTCTTTCATATTATATCACTGTTGAAATCAAATGAAAGTTCTAATTATCCACAATTTTGATGAACCTTTCATGAAAATCACCAAAAACCGAATATATATATATATATATATATATAACCCAGCAAAACACTGTTTCTGCTAGCTGATCATATTACATATTGGCTTTTAAATTGTTTGGTTGTGGGAAGTAGGCAGTGAAGAAAAATCTTTGATTCCAAACAGAACTTACTGATATTGGTTGTTTCTTCTGTAGTAGCTTTTTTTGCTTAATTTTCCAATGTTGTAGAAAAATGTGTGGTTGGTGGGATGTGGTACATTTTATAGATTTGTTGATTTTTATTTTCTGATTTTACATAGCCTATTACCTTGTTAGCTAAAGAAAGCTCCTAGTTTCTGCAATTTGTTCTCCACACCTCCAAGCAGTGCTGTCTATAACCATCACTTCCCATTCCAAATCAGTTTTTCTGCATCACTGCTGCACTATGCTTACACCAAGCCAACTGGCTTCACGATCCAATTACTAGTCCTGTCCATCTACAGCACTATCCTTGGATCCTTCCACTCCTACATCAGGGTTTCCTCTAGGAAACAGATTAGGCTGCTCTTTGACCTTATGAGAAAATGTCTCTGCTTTCTGGAGCAACTGCAATGCACAACTTTCACCATCCTGTGTAGTGCAGGCTCAGTTATAAGGAGAGCGTTGAGCATTCATATTGCTCCTGCCCTTCTTCCCATTCCTGATACCACCTGCTCATGGCATCTTTAAAGCCCAGACAGTTTTAATTTCCACATATTTTGTATTATCACACAATCATGGTAAGCTTAGCAGCTTTTTCTAATAAGTGCCTGGGCATGAAAATTATAAATTTGAAGGTGTACTCTTGAGTCTTTGATTTCCAAACCACATACTTAGGAGTACTTATTTCAGCACAGTTCCAACTGTTTGTAACTGTCAGATCTCTCTGTTCTAAGAAACTGTTGTAAAAGCATTGTCCAGCTGGAGATATTTATAGGTGAGTCATAGAAATTCTCTCTTTCATGTAAGGTACTTCTGTCCATGTTGCTGTTTGTCCATGTTTGCTGCCATTCGTCAATTAGTGCATCCCAAAGGTCTTTTACAGTTTCATCCATACATGCCAATAATTCCACAGCCTGGTCATAACTGTCTCTTTTTATCCAGTATAACACTTTTGACTTGACTTCAAAATCCAGTGACCAGATGCCAGGTATAACTGCTAGTCCATCTGTGATGTTGATCTGTTAGTTGAAGAAAAATTCCTTGCTGCACATGCTGAAGTAGCTCCTTTGGTTTAATCTTCTTCAGTTATTTGGGTCTTGTGTTAGCTGCATATCCAGTAATGTTTTATGATATCTCCTTTGGATGAGTGACGAAAGTTTAAATCATCACTCACCAGTGCTTACTATCTTGAGCATTACCAGGTCACTCTTCCATATACATCTTCGATATAAGACTTGATATTATGGCCAAGTAATGCCTGAGGCTAAATTAATACCAAATATAGGTCCAAGCAAGGAACCATACTTTACGCAGTCAGGGTGCCTTTTCAGGTGGATGGAGCATTCGAAATCATTTTAGGTTAAGTCAGCAGCCACGTCACCTTTTTAGGAAAGGCTTGAAACTCATTACCATTCGAGGTCATGCTTAGAGGTACATGATGGGTATATAGGCAGACGAAGCTACACAGTTATTCGGTAGTTATTTACTATTCAGTCAGTTTGAATTCAGCTCTCAGTCATGGAAGAAATCACAGCCCAGTCGAGAGCCGAGTTCGAAATGTGAGCCAGCCTTGTCTCATACTAGTGGTAGAGCAGACTATGAGTTACTCAAAACATTGGATATATAGTAGAGCATCAATAATCCAGACTAATTAGCTCTGAGTTTGGTTCAGATAATCGATATGCTCGGATAAAAAATTATTCTGATATAGCTTTTATTTTGGTTTTAAAATCACATAATGTACTTTATAATTTTACATATCCTTAGAAAAAGAGGTATATCTTTCTCTTCTGTTTTATTTTGGAGATCTTCTTCTTTGCTGCTAAGTCACTCATTTTCATTAACACACTCAGGTTGTTGCTTATACTATGTACGGCAGGTTTTCAGTGAATGCTGCAGCATACATTGGTCTATTATCAACATCATCTTCATCATCGTCTTCATCGCTGATATTATGAGGAGCACAAGTAACTCTGATAGAATTCAAAATTGCAGTCATCCAAGACTGGAAATCCTAAATCATCACCATCATTTTCTAGCCATGCTCTTGCATTATGTCTAACACAGTCTTCAAATATAGGGATCCTTCAACAGAGTGCAGCAAATCCTCAGTTTTTACTGCAATAAGCTACATATGATTCCATACATTTATTAAATTTTGTTGAGTAACAGAATTACATAAATCAGCTAACATATAACAGCTTTCCTTCAGAGAGATCTTGTCTTTTTTCATTACTTTCTTCGAATAAAATAATGCAGTACTTTTTTTGTGTAGATTCTCATCATTTTTTCTATAACTCCCTGATTCTTGACTGGAGAATCACTGTTATGTTTGGTGGAAGGAACATCACTTTGAAGTTTTTTATATCTATATATATATATATATACAGTATATATATTTTATAGCAGAAGGATGTGATGGAGCATTATCTAGAATAAGTAACACCAGGCCAACTTTATCTCTCTCTTAAAGACATCCTTTTACACTGAAATGAAATCATAAGTAAACAAATTGGTAAAAATTTCATCATTCATTTTGTAACAAATGGAGAGGTAGGAAACGTTTTTGAAACACCTTGGTTTCTTGTTCTTTCCTATACCCAACAATGACAGTGCATGCAACAGCTCTCAGGACATTAGCTTTTGCTCTAGTATATTCAGCTACCAAATACAGCAGTCCGGCTAAATAGCAGTCATACAAAAAAGATCGACACTCAGATCAACGATGCAATATCTGGAGCTGAAAATCTACACCTACAAAATGGATGTGAGTATTTTCTAACATTCTCCACCAAATCTAAGAAGATCAGTGGCTTAAAAAAAAAGAATGACAGAAATGCATAAGAAACCCACAACTTTCAGTATGCCAGAACTGCTCATATTGAACTCAAAACAGATTTAAGTCAAAGTATTCAAAATAGTAGTTTGATGAGATGTTGATCCACAATCACTTCGACATAAACCAAGCATAGTCTGCTGAGTGGATCAATTTCCATTCTGAGAAACTATTCCTAATCCAAGACCCTAGAACAACCTCCCGCATTCAACTTACCTAGGAAATCCTGGATAACATGTAACTGTGTGTAAACAGGCCACGGTAGATGCAAATATTACAATATTTACAATTTTTGCTTCCTTGTGCCATAAAAAATAAATAAGTGCATGAATCCAACTAGCATTAGCATAAACCATAGCAGTAAGTCCCTCCTTCCTCAGTTTGAAACCCGCAGCTGTTGTTTCAAGTCTACATGCAAGAGATTTTCTAGGAAATGATTTTTAGTTTATCCCATCCTCTTCAGCAAAGCAGACACCTTCTCTAGAATAGCTTTCACTTTCTATAAGCTCAAAAAACTCTTCTTTAAATGACTGTGATCACTAGGAATGTTGGACAAAATTTCTGCTTCAATTTGAAGTTCTCTGATTCCATGATGTAATACAAAGTCAGAAGGGCAGTAAAATTTTCTGTTATAATCCAGTATCTTTTCACATAGTAATGGTCTAGATATTGGTTCTCCTAAGCTATGTTTCTGTGTGAACCATAATTAAACGGCATCTTCAACTTGAGCGTCATTAGCAGTTCGTCATGTGTATCCAATTTTGAAGCAAAATTCGATATTCTTTCCTTCTTCTTTTTAATGTAGCATATGGTTGCCCTTCCAACATCATATATTTTATCTACAGATGATCACTTTTCCCTTTGAATTTTATCTGAAATTGCAAGCTTAGTTTCAATTGCCAAACAATCATCCCTCCATTTAGAAGATGAACACGTTGCCATTTTAGATATATAATGTTGGTTCAAGATACAAAAGTCAACAGAACTCTCCAACACAGCAAAATGGAACTGTGAAATCTTTCAAACCAATAACAAAGGTGCAAAACAAACATGGATTTAACTCATTGTATCTAGTTCTTTGTTAATGGAACATAACAGTCAAGGTGTTATGCTGCAAATCTGTAAATAAAAACAAAGTTAACACTTCTGTAAAACAGTGAAAAAAGAAATTTTGTCTGGATGTTTGGATTATTGATGTTCAACTATATTACTAATAAAGGCTGATGAGAATCTTGTGCAGTCTTAAGAATCTGAGGGAATAAGTGATTTGATGGATATAGCCTTGCTATCCAACTGCAATCAAGAATCACTTTCCATCGCTCACAAAACATAACATAAGCCCTCATTTCCCCCAATCTGGTATATAAACAAATCTCTAATGCTAACCAACTTTCTGTACAACAAACCCCATTCAGTACTTCAAAATAATAGCAGCTGCATATCTGTCACCCAGTTCTCTCCTGGTCTTGAGTACTTTAACCAGATTCTTCACTTTGCGTATAAATTCTTACATTCGTTCCCAAAAATGCCAATCTTTTTATACAAAATCCTGTCCTCCACATACATTTAAATAAAACACATAATTTCACGAACATCTTGAGCCATAAACCCTCACCTTGAGATTCTCACAAACTCATTCACAAACAAAAGACCTCACTTAAAAAGTTACAGCATGCATCCTGCTACCACCACCTAGTCCCAACTGATCACAGAGCAATCTTTTCCCCATCATTGGACATGCCACATGCACTAAACCATATCTCACGTTAAACACATAAAACAACAATCCAGGAGTGGTAATGCTCATTCTGGCATTTAGCTGGATGCAGGTTCAAATCCCCATTCAGATTTTAGTTTTCCATGGTTTTCTGAAATCATTACAGGCTCGTATCAGGATGGTTCCTTCAAAACAGCCACCACCAATCCTCTCCCACCTCCAATAACTTCAATGTAAACGAGGTATAAAATACCAGTTCATACACTGATCAGCAAAAACACTATGGCCATCTCCTCAGTAGTATGTTCGTCCACTTTTGGAACATAATACAGGAGAAATTTGTTGTGGCAGGATACTTGGTAGGTTTCTGTAACTATATGGCACTAGACATTATAGCTGTTGAATGGCGTAAAATGTAGAGTGATGGTTCATCGACAAATTAGCAGAAGAACATGAAAAAAGAATGATTACATCAGCAGTAAAACATGGGGGCCAAAAATTATTTTTAAGTGAATATAGCTGTTACAACAGCTTCCTGCATGTAAATGCACTTAAATATGAGACATCTGAAGGATGAAGGCTAAATGTGTAATTATTGGCTTGACACTTGCATGAAATGGCATTCATTGTGTGGACAGTATTATCTGAGTTAGTTCAATAGTGATTTGTGTGAGTGGAGACTTTCCCAGCGTATCGATGCAACAAAATATTCTTGGATGTCCAGCCGGATGGTGGTGTAAAAAAACGACATTTCGACAGCTGACTCTGCTGTCTTCATCAGGTATCTCGTAGTTGTTCTCAGCTGACTGTCTCTGCCTTGACTCAGTCAAGGCAGAGACACCCGAGAAGATTTTGTTGCAATAGTGATTTGATTTGAGGTGTGGAAAGGAGCTGTATGCAGATGCCTCATCATAGATATGATTAAACAGAAATCCTTGGCAATAAAGTACTGCTTTAGATGTGGCAGAAATTGTCAATGTGTTGAATCTATTCAACTGATAATTACATATTACAGAAACCAAGGAATATCCTGTCTGAATGTTTCACAAAAGTGTGGGTAATTTTGTCATGGACAGAAAGACAGTTACAGTATTGACTGGACCAAAGAGTTCACCATAACTACAACAGATTTTTCAATTGTAAAACTTTGTGTAATGGAGAGTTTCCCAATAGGTGTAAGACAATACATGAAGAAATATGATGCTTAGTTTCTTTTACACAATAATAACCTAAATCACAGTGCCAACATCATCAAATAATTTCCTCAGATGAAAAGAGTGTCTATCTATGATTAATCTCCTTGTTCACCACACTTAGCACCTACAACTCTTTTTGTTCCCAAAAATAATCTTTCATATCGCTTTGATTAAGTTTTAGACATTCAGAAAGCTATTATGAGTACACTAAAGACCACAGAAAAGAAAAACTTCTATAGGGGCAGTCAAAAGCTATATAATCACACAAACCATTGGCTTTAGTTAAATTAGATTTTTTTTTTATCTGCTTAGTATCTCTCTAACAGCGAGGTCTTTAGAGATGGGAAAGGATTGGGGGCAAGGAATGGGAAGGAATTTGGCCATAGCCTTTGAAGGAAGCATCCCGGCATTTGCCTGGAGTGATTTGGGAAACCATGGAATACCCAAATCTGGATGCCCAGACAGGGATTCGAACCGCCGTCCTCCCGAATGCGAGGCCAGAACGCTAGCTGTTACACCACAACGCTCGGTAGTTAAATAAGAAAACTTCCACAGGCTAAATAATAATAGAGTATAAGCAATTTTCCTCACACAAATATTTTCTATAGTGCCATTCCAATAACTAAGCAGAAGTGCTTTGAATGTACAATAGATAATGTAAGATGAAATCACACAAGAACAAGGGAGAATAATTCTAAAGTTAGAAGTAAGAGGACTACAAAACATGATAAAGGCGAATGAACACACACGCACGCACACACACACACACACACACACACACACAATGAAGTCAGCGGCTGGCTAGTACCTACTGAATCTTGCCATGTAAATAACTGAGTCTGATGTTGAACTGCAGGAAAAAAAAGAGAATATAACAGTTGGCGAGGAAGATCACGAAACAGAAAGAATAATTATTGTAATACAGTTGGAAATTGCAATAAATAATAATGCAAAAATGTTGAAAATAATAACAAAGAAGAATATTTATAAATTGTTATAATTTTTATTCTTTTTAAGAGATAACAAAATTGGTGATGGGTTTACCAATGGTTGCGTACTACTTCAGGCTAAGTCCAAGTGATCATCAAAGTACCAAGGATATACCAAAGCAAGTTTCATCTGTGGAGCTCAGTAAGGGTGCTGTATGCAGTATGGGCAGTTGTTGATACTGGAATGGGTAGCCACTGGTTGTCTAAATTATTTGGCCAGATGAATTGATATATTTATATGAGTTGTATTAGGTGCAGGTGTAGGGTATGTATTTGTTTTTATTTCAGTTTTAATGCCTTTATCAATAATATAATTTCCACGGATTGTTTTTTTTTTCGTTCGGTAGTTGCCTTAAACTACCCTTACCCTGTCTCAAAACACCAAAATTAAATCAGTCAGACAAGCGTCAAGATTCAGTGCATGTATGCTAGGAAATGATGCATGTTTCATTTATCTTATACACAGCTCATTACTAAGTAGTCACCTGAAATATTGGTTAATTGTGCTTTGTTTTAAGGGGAAGGGGGAGGAGGGAGTTTGTAGCAGTTCTCTTTTCTTAAGCTGACCTTATTTATTACTGAATTGCCTTAGAGCCTTTAACTTTAGTAGTCATATAACAATATTTGATAAATTACCATTATATCTGCTGTTAATATTTCTTTATCTTTTGCTGCTATATTAGAAGACAAAATATATGCAGGGAAAATTGAGAATGAAGGAGATATAACTAGACCTAGAAAAAAGAAACAAGAGAAATAGTCGTAGAAAAAAAAAAAGAAACCAGAAGATTGCAAAATAACAGGAATACATCCAACTGTATAAGACAAGCTGAGTGCTATAGAAAGAAGGTCAGAGATATTCGTGGTTTGATGCAACACCTACACCAGAAGAAGATAACAGATTTAACATGACTATATCTCATTAACTTTCACCATCACAAGGAATTCCTTTGAACTAATGGTAATGGGGAGGCTTACCTTGTTACTAGAAGGAATTTCCTGATGGAAAGGTGGAAGACCCCAAAAACCGTCCCAGAGAAGGATAAAACATTGTAATAGTGGCAGAGTAAGTGGACTTTACTAACCAAGTGGCTAAAGATTATGCCATTTCACAGCAGTTGTCTTGTAGCTTCAGCAGTGACTTCTGTTGACCACGGTGTCATCAGTGTTGCACTGAAGAAAAATAAAAGCTGAGGCAATGCATTACAAATAGGATTTTTTAGTACTGTTTTCTGTCAAAATGAAGGTACCATATAAAAGAGTGATGTATGAACTGCAACATATTTTGAAATTATGTAAGCGTGTACAAATGTTTCACATACCATGGAATGAGGACAAGGGCACATACCATCCCATTCACATAGATTATTTCATACAGCCAAATAAAAGCCATAATTACTATGACTGGTGTCTTGGGAGGATACATTGAACCACCTCTGTTCAAGCTTTAAAAGTAAAGTACTATTAAACCTTTAAACAATGAGACGAGAAACCATGGCAGGGAATATTGCATATGCACAGGTAGTATTTTAGATGAAATGTAGAAAGCCAATCACTGTGATAGTAATATTAGAACCAATTCACATTTAAACCTTTTGATTCTTTTATTTATATATAAAAGGATGTTGGTATATCTGTTTGAGATTAATAGATTTTGACACCGTTTGACTGTCACCATAAAAGTTGTCACATATATGTATTGAAGTGAAAACATTAATAGGAGCGCATTGGGTAATTTTGGATGGGGAAAATCTTATGAGTTTGCATCATTGACATTCTATTGTTTGTTGTGTGTATGATATGTGCACTGGACACTTTCTGGAGAGGTAAAACATATGAGTTTGTATCACTAACATGCTAATGTTAACATTATATCTGTAGCTATAAGTATGACATATTGCGCTTCGACAGCAGTGAAAGTATAGATTATACTTGTACCTAATGTATAAAAATAAATGTTTTATCTTGGTTCTCTGGGTGGAACCACGTTGATTTATTTAAACCTGACATTTATGCCAACCAAGATAATATATACAGTGACCGCGGAAGCTTTCTAAATCACAAAATAAATGTTATTTGTTTTCAATGCATTCTTATACCATTTATTTGGTTGCAATGAAATATTGGTGAATTATGGTGTGCATGCCTGGGAAGGATTCTAGCAAAAAAAACACCCCCCCCCCTCTCTCCCTGTACACTCCTCATATTTTTCAAATGTTCTTCATACAAACTCCCTGTTTTAATAGATTTTGATAGTACTTAGTACACGTTTACTTCAATACCAGGTGGTCTGGTAGCTGAGCAGTTAAGGCGCTTACTTCTGAAAGTTTCTTTCTCTGGTCATGGCTCCAAATCCCGTAGTGATCAGGAAATTTTAGGACTTGTATTTGATTATATGAGATACGCTGGGGATGTTCCTTGGTTCTGATTCCATGTTTAACTGTAGGCCTCTGAAGAAAGGAATTGGCCTTCCTGCTTCTGACAAAATAGCTTGGTACATCTCCTTTGGGAAGATTTAACCAACCTCCGGGGTGTGGACTAAGTTAGATCTGAAGTGAAAACTTCTTTAGACAGGTTGAACAATTTTTAGATGGGTAAAATCTTATGAGTTGGCATCAGTATAACTGTGGCTATAAGTATGACACGTTGCACTTGGACAGTGGTCTGGTAACTCAGTTGGTTAAGGCATTTGACTAAGGAATGGAAGGTCCATGGTTCAAATTCTGGTCTTGGCTGGAATTTTTACAAGCCTTAAACCTGACCTTCACGTCTGACAGAACTCTGCAATACATCATGCAATGAGTATTTCATAGTAGCTTAGGAATTATCTTACTAGGATGGTAAAACAGATTTCTAGTTTTTTTTATAGCATTTTTGCCACAGATATTAAAATTAAAAATTCTATAAAATTTTAGATTTATGTTTTTAGTTGTTAAAATATGGTTACTAATGGAAAATTATTATTGAAACTTTGGATTGAAAAATTTGCAAATAAAGCCTTAAATTTTACAATTCAAACCCAAACTTGTAAATTGACTTTTATTTCAAACTAGTTGACCCAGCAAATGTTGTCCTGTCCAAATTTCAATTAAATTGTTTGTGATCGCTTTGTGAATTTGTAAAAAGCTGTTGAAAATGTGTAAACAAAGTAAAAATGAGAAAAATACATAGTTCTGAGTGATCATTGTATTTATTAACGATTGTGTCCATGATTATTCAATTTGAGGAGGAGTACATTCAGAAGCATGCCAATGGGAAATTTTACATGCAAGATAAATTCTATCAGCAGTACATTACTGAAACACCGGAAATGTGTGGTCACAATTAAATTAAGTCAGAATTTCATGTTAACCAAATGATTTGTTTTCTTCCGTTAAATTTGAAATCTCAATGAATATCAATATATTTTAATTAAATTTTTATCATCACACCACTTAACTGGTTTTGACTGTTTCGTAGATCTTGAATTGTTCTGTTTAATGCCTCAAAGACTTTTTATGTGCAATTGTACATTAATATCAAATGATCAGTGTGCAATGCTGCAGAACTTTGTCAATTGCACAATTCTCTGAAAGGTTGCATGTTGGAGTTTCTTTGATTTGCATATTCATTGGCATCTTAAATGCTAAATGAGCTGTTTGACTGCCTTCCAACAATGTAGCATTAATTTCTGATGAAACAAATGCAAATGCAATTTCATTCTGCAAGTAAATTTTTGCCAAAATCAATGAGATCAAACAAGTTTTTCCAGTTTCACCGGGAGCATCCAAAAAGAAAATACCTCTCGTTTCATCTTTCACAAGTGGAACATTCTTTTGAACTGATTCTCTTAATGCATCACAATCATAATTTTTTTTTTTTTTTTTGCGTTTCCTCTTGTAATTAAATGTGCTGTACATTGAATGATTGGGAGCTATCACAAGTAAATGAGGTAATACATTGTTTGATGTCATCAATCACATGTCCTCAATTAATATCAAAGGAACACAAATAAAATCACTACATTTATTGGACAGATCATGAAACAACACGAAAATAAAAACTAAGGATATTTTATCTTAGGCTGAAATGCTTTTTTCCCGATTTTTCTTTCCCTACAAATCTTATCTGGACTATTATAAACAATTAAAAATAAATTGGCCATTCAGTTTATTCCAAATTTTCCATGCAACTTTACTAATATTTCTTTCTTTAAAATCTTACTCTGACTACTATCAACATTTTATAAAAATAACAATATGGGTTCATGGGCACCGACTCGGTGGGTGTTCGAGGGCTCTACCACCCACGAGATGTCAATAGTGGGTACCGAGCACCCATGAACATAGACATCAACTAACCAGTAACTGAATTTGAGCAGATCCTATATTACCTATCTCACACGCCACTTGCAAGGCAAAACGTCTGAACGAGATCGCGCTCGCTTAACATGCGAGCGTGCGCGACAGCCCGATGAGATAGTAAAAACTACGTTAGATCATATTTAAAAACATCTAGTGTGTGATAAGTGTAGGTGTGATTTGTGAAAAGTACGCACACAATCAAGCCAAGCAACCTGCCTCATTGTCAGTCGAGCTGTTAAATATAGCACTTGCTTTGAGAGCCGTCCGTGCATGTTTTTATCATGTTTATATCAGAACAGGGCCGTATTTAAGCATAGGCTACCTAGGCTGTAGGCTAATGGCCAGCACCACAAAGGGGGGACCCACACACCAAAAGGGGGACCCGCCTGAGCCAGTAGTAGAGCTAAATAAAAAAGGTTACCCATTGATTTTCTGGGCCGAATTTCAAATTTAAGCATCCGCAGCTGGAGGGGGGCGCGCACCACATGTATAGCCTAGGTGTCCACAAAGCCTAATTGTGGCCCTGTTTCAGAAAATTTTTACTTTTGATGGATAAATTCGTCATTTGAATTCTTAAATTATCGAAACCTGAAGAACTCTCCACTCTTCTCGGCTTAGTACAGTTTAACAAATCCAACCAGAAATATGTTATTTCTGAAAATTCAATTGAAGAAAAGGAAAAGTGTAATTTTCAAAGTAAGTTGCAGACAAGGTTTTGACGGCTATTATTTGATAAAGTGTTTTGTCAAATCTTTAAAGTAACAATGTCTAGTAGTGTTTCTGTGTCAAAAAAAAAATCAAGAAATGATAAGCGTATTAAGGCATTCCCTTAAAAGTGCTTTCCATCATGAAATAAAGCTTTAGAAAGGTTTAAAAAGTCACATTCACCGTTTAAAATGTAGAGTCAATGTTCACTGCATCTTATAAAAAAAGTAAACTTGAAGGTATAAAAACATTTAGAACCACCTTCGTAAAAATGATATCAACTCTTCGTTCTTTAGTAACTGAAGGCCTAGCCAAAAGTGGCCACAAGGAGAACATTCAAATTACATTCGACTTTTCAAGCCATGATCACAGGATAAACTCTTGGCTCCAGCAGCATTATGAAGAATAATAACTTTTTAAGGAGTATGAAGACCCAGCAAAGACTGAATGATCACATGGTAGTACAAGTAAACCGAGAAATAGTGGATAATTTGGACCTTCAATAAATCGCTGATATTTACGCCTCATCATTAGAGGTGGGATGGGACTGGGGACAAGGAATGGGAAGGAAGCATCCTGGCATTCGCCTGGAGTGATTTGGGGAAACCATGGAAAACCCCAATCTGGATGCCCGGATGGGGATTCGAATCCGCGTCCTCCCGAATGTGAGGCCAGAATATTAACTGTTCACCCACCATGCTTGGTTATAAATAGAGCAGTTGTTCAACAATATATGTTTGAATTTGAACCAAATTATATAGATTTTAAAATTCCTGAATTTTCCAGGCAACTATCCTAACTTTTGTAATCGTAATCGTAGGCTTCCGCTACTCTTACTCTAAAAACCTGATTCATAGTACTACGATTATTTTTTTTTTTAAAAAAGCCAAATCGGCCTATAGAAAAAGTTAATCCCGAATTTTCAAGGCAACTTTTCCAATTTTTCCTTCTCTAAATCTCGTGGGTGCTCATTTGACGACACATTTTTTTTTTAAAATCCCTGACGAAGTGTGTGGCCTGATTTTTACGAGACCTTTACTGACGTGTTGCTGATCTGACCATTAGGATCATTTTAAAATATTAGCCTAATTGGTTCATAGAAAAAAGTATAAGCAGGTTTCCCCAAATTTTCCAATTTTCTGGGCAATTTTACCAATTTTTCTTTACATAAAAATTTGCAATAATGCAAAGATTTATGAAAAATTAGACAAATCGATCCATATAAAAAGTACATTCAGTTTTCACAAATTTTCCAGGCAACATTTTCAATTTTTTTTTCTATAAAATCTTTTTTTTTTTTTTGCAGTATTACGGAGATTTTTTAAAAATTAGACAAATCTGTGCATGAAAAAGGTACTGTACAGATTATTCATACTATTATAAAAATATACATATATAAAAAAAATTAGGCAAATTGGTCCTTTGAAAAAAGTACTCACAGTTTTTCCTGATTTTTCCAGTTTTCTGGGTAAATTTACCTTTTTCTTATTATGAATACTTTATTCGAAGTATTATGAACATTAAAAAAAAAGCCAAATTGGTCATTAGAAAAAAGTACTTTTAGTTTTTCCTGAATTTCCAGGCAGTTGTTCTATTTTTTATTTCTTTAAAAACCTTATTCAGACTAATATGAATATTAAAAAAAAAGACAAATCAGTCTATAAAAAAGGAACATCCAGTTTTCCTAAATTTTGTGGGAAACTTTTACAATTTTTCTTTCTCTAAAAATCATATTCAAACCATGATGAACCCTTAAGCAGAATTAGTCCAGCCATTTTCAAGAGATGCGATTACCAACAAACAGTATTTAATTTTTATTTATATAGATTTATGGTTTATTAGTAGGTACTATCGAATTTTCAGGTTGAAAATATGTATATTGAAATTACAAAATGATTGATTTTAATTTAAAAAAATGGTATTTCATAGTTTTAAGTTTTCACTTCAGTCAGCAATCTGCAATGACTGCCAACATTTATTTTTTTTCATGGAGAATGTTTTTATACTATCCTCTTTGATATAACTCACCATAAAAACAGCTAGTTCCTTTGAGAACTGTCACTATCAATTGGCTTTTGGCTAACATCGTAGAGTATCCTATTTCGTAGACATTACATCAATATTTGCTTTTTGCTTCTTATGTAAATCACATACACTTCTTTTCAGATATCAAAGCAAGAATGTTATGAGTTATGACATATTGAATGGTGTGTTCAGTTTAGAATGGTGCGAAAATGTATGCACTTGATAAACTAATAGTCCAGGAGCAAGAAATATTAACCAGTTAATAACATTAAACATTTTAAAAGTTGTACATACAAATGTCAATAATGCAACCTGTTGTTAATATTATTATTATTCAAGATGGCACTATTGATATCCATAGGTATCTGAGCAAGGAGAATAATTTGTATTCTCCTTTTGTTTATAGGCGAATGACATTCCATTCTTCTTTTGTTTATTTGCAGTTTCTTTTATTCAGACACAACTAAACTATCATTGGACACCTCATCTGCCACCAGCCGGCCTCGGTAGCGTAGGGGCTAGAGTACTGGCCCCACGTACCGAAGGTCGCCGGTTCGAGTCCGGCCGAGGGCATGGGTGTTTAAGCGTTGTGTGTTAGTGTGCTTGTCGTGTCCGTCCTGTGGTGTGTCTACAGTTACTTGAAAGATATGTATACACTGGATGAAAATAAACACATACTTGAGCTGGCTGTATGGCCTAAGGAAGCCGAATGCCATTTTAAAAAAAATCTGCCACCAAACATTAAAAACTGGAAATTATTTGAAATGCCACTCTAAAAATCAAACATTGGAAGATCACTCACACATGTGCGGCAACTATCAAACAGCCGAGCTGCTGAAACATTTAAAGAGTAAGACGCACAATTGGAAACTGTATGAATCAAAGTCCATACTTGAAGAACTGACTGCACATTGTTAAGTTAAATTTAGAAAAATCCACATTTTTCTCATGGTTAACTATACGTTGCTTGCTATAGTGTAGGAACTCCAACAACTCCGTACATGTATATAACAAATCAGAAGACCAAAAATATTGTTTATCCACTGGTGTTAGGCTAAATGTTAGTATTAGCTTAAATTATTTTAAGTTGGTTCAAATATATAGCAAAAGGAAGAGAGAAAAATACTGTTAATTCATATGAATTATTACTGAAAACATTTATATAGTTTGTCATCAATTCATACTAATAAAAATAAATGACTTTCATCAGTATGAGCCATCTTTTATATTTCCAAGTTTTTTTTATAACAAATTATAGATTCTAGGTTACAGGCAGATGTTGTATTTTATTAGGATTATTGTCATTGTATTTTGATGTGTTACCGTCGTGTTGTTATTCTAATAAATATTCTTCCCAAGTGTTTGGTCGAAACTTCAAAACAACCTTTCATTTAATTCATCGATCTTTATTTCTTTTATACTTTACTAATTCGTATCCAAAGATTACGAAGGTCCTCTATAAGAAGCAACTAAATATCTTCAACCCCAAACATTCACACTCAACCTAATTGCTCGCCCACTGGTTCTTGTTACGCTGCTGTTTCCCTATCAACCAAATGCTTTTTTGTTTATAACTTCTCCATGTTATGCCACAACCGGGCCCCTCCTATCGCATGTGAAAGGCAACCAGAATTCTTAGCAAATTGAAGGCGGCTGCCGCCGCCATTTTAGGGGCAAGAGATAGCGGGAATTTTGAAAACCTCGTACAGTCACATACAAACCACTGTAGAGTGGAAAATTTTATACTGTTAAGGGTCTTCACTAGCTCAAAGAAGATGGAATGACATTAATTATAGAATTTCCGCTGACTATAATTAACTTTCGGACTCATTTTCTTCACTCTGAGCAATGTTAAATTTTTTCTCCCTCTTCAAGTAGGCTAATTTAACTGATCCGGAAAGATGTTAACATTTCAATTATAGTGACGTATTTATAAATGTAATGAAGGAAAACTGATGAAATACCGGTTCACAATTTTAAGAAGTCAGAGCTCAAACTAAGTTTTCTTCTGAAGTTGAGCAATCATTTTCTGATCAGTTCAAAGACAGAATCTGGCATTCATCATATTGAAATGAAGAATATGACCGACTAGTTCTTTCAGTATGAAGGCAACCGAAGAAGGAAAGGTTTAGCTTTTCAATTGTGACTATTTTTATCTTTTTTGTTCATTGTTATACCAAAATCTTTCACTTCTTAAGACTTAGCAACTCAGCACACAGGTCCAGGAAATCTAAGTATGATACTCCTTGCTAATCAAATTTTGTGAAGGCCAACAAAATATATTGAAGTGCCTTTTTCATATTACATACTACTTGAATTCAAGTGCACCCCCGGGTTTTAAATTATAACCTTGTATAACAAAGTCACTTGCCATTCTATTTTTTCCCCTATTTTTGTATACTCCAGAGACTGTTTAGCTGGCAAGGTGCCAATGTCTACATTAATTTTATACCACCTTTAGTGCAATATCTGGAGAATAAAATTATGAAATTAATAACAATCATATCATTAGTATGAGAATATTAGGGAAGTAAATACAAGAAATTAACTTGTCTACTTCTTTTATTCATTATAAAACAACACAGTTTTGTTTAATTTCTGTCTGATTGACACTTTCTGCTTTTTATTGTGCATTTTTGCAGCATGATAAATCTCAGCCTGATAAATATATCAGTCATTTTCTTCGAAAGTAGGATAACATGATTTTTAGGATCCGACATGTGTTAGCTAGCCTCTCCCTCAATTTATTCAAATATCGGAGCGGAAATCTGTATCGAAAGAAAGTATTAAACGTGTGATCAGCAGGTTAGATCACATCCAGGCATTAAGATAGTAGAAGATTCTGAACTTATTTAAATGCTTACTTACTTGTGAAACGACAAATTTGTGCCTCTTGTAGCACAGTTGGTGTAGTTATATGCAGTGCAAGACTTAACCATTGTAGAAAACACTTGTCAACCAAAAATACACGAGCACGCGATCATGTTGATACGTCTCAACTATACAAAAGTAAACACTGAAAGCTACCAGTTGCCCTCAGTATGGCGGTGAGCACATTGTTCAATTTGCGAAGGAACACTAGCGCCGTTGTTCCTTCTAGTGTATAATATTCAAACTTCTTTGGCCACAACCCTCCCAAAGTTTTTCATATCTTTGTAAAAAGATATTGGTAAACTTTTTGAGAGCTTATATAGAGACCTTTGTACTCTTCTCTCTGTCATTAATCACAGTACATATACAACTTTTCCAAAATCACAACAATGAAAAAAAACCAATAGAACACTCCTTTTCCGCTCCTGTCACGGTCGCCATGTTGTATTTTATTAGAATTATTGTCATCGTATTTTTATATGTTATCGTCGTGTTGCTATTCTAATAAATATTCTTCCCAAGTCTTTGGTCGAAACTTCAAAACAACCTTTCATTTAATTCATCGATCTTTATTTCTTTTATACTTTACTAATTCGTATCCAAAGATTACGAAGGTCCTATATAAGCAGCAACTAAATATCTTCAACCCCAAACACTCACACTCAACCTAATTGCTCGCCCGCTGGTTCTTGTTACACTGCTGTTTCCCTAGCAACCAACTGTTTTTTGTTTTTTATTTATAAAAATAAATATCCACAGGCAGGACAACATCTGCTGAGATTTCCTAATAACAGTATAATAGGTCTAAAGTAAATTAATAAAATACATATTATTACTGCTAAAACATTTGAGTGCTAAATAGTTATTCCGATAGCTCTGAATAATTATAATATGAAATTAACACTGAAGTTAATTGCATCTACATAAAACTTGGCTTTACAATGATTGCAACACCCTTTCTAAATCACAATTTTGTTTAAATTTTAAAATAAAAAGCAGTGTCATTATATAAAAATCAGCAAAAATTACAATAATACACTGGAATTACAAACAACATGTAAAGCAAATAGTATTTTTGGTATTTAGGTACATTATACCCTGTATTAAGTGTTTGATATTATTTCTTCTAATATAATCAGAAATATCATTAACACCTGTGTTGTTAATGTGCATTGTAGATTTAAACATTGGAAAGCCTGTGCTGTTGTAATATTGTGGTACTGGAGGACAGCTGCAACAATCAAGTTGATCTGGTGGAAGCCGATGTTGAGAAAATATGGTAGCTACAGCTCAGTATTTGACATGAAACTGCAGCATGTGTGTACTCTAACTGACTTACTCTGGAAAGATTTATTAGTAAAGGAGGCTGTGAGAGTTGTGAAAATGTATTTACGTGCAGTAAATCTAGTTAACAGAAATATAAGACTGCGTATTAATAAATGGACTAATGCATTTAGCAAGATTGCAAAGCATAATCAGCAGGCTATGTGCATTGTTAATCATTTGCTGGCAACCAACATAAATAAAGAATAATTTCAAAACAAGTGGGATGGTGTGTACTGGTATCAACTGTCAATGTTTCAGTTGAAGTTATTCAGCCTTCTTCTAGGGTGAATCTGCTCTCAGATGTGTTTTACACCAGTCATGTAGGCATAACTTTTACTTTTTATACTTGTTGTGAGTGTGGTTACCTGACAGGTATCATTCATATCATTTTTGTACGAAATAACCGCAGTTTTAGAGCTGTTAAGTCATTGCCTGTGGATCTAAGGTGGGGTGATCATCAAATTAATGAGCATTTAACAACTAATCATCAACAACCAGCTGACAAAAAGACAAAATTCACTAAGGAACCTTTAACAAGGAACCAATTATAAAAATTATAAACTTTGTGACGATATACTACACAGAACCACAGAGGCAGACACCATGCCAGAGACAGTTAAAAAGATTCAGCAAACCCATAATGAAGATTAAAATTTTGTACAATCAAGAGATATCATGTACTATTAGATGCTCAGAGTATTGCAAAATGAAAAATGGATTTTTAGCTGTAATAAATTGAATTTGGACTGAAATTAATTGTATCTATCCAAGAAAATTAAAAGTAATAATAACAGTAATAATAATAATTATAATTCAGAAAGAACATTAAAGAAGACAAAATTTCATTATCAGCTTTAAACTAAAAGTTGAAATATATTTACAGCCATTGGAAGACTAGCAGCTCTGAGTCTTGAATAAAGCTGTAGTATACTTTTTTGCACTCAGCACCAGAGCTAGATGTGCACAGAGGTGTGAAAGTGACCATTCTGTGTGTTTCTTTTTTTTTTTAACTGCTTAATGTCTCTTAACAGCGAGGTCTTTAGAGACGGGAAAGGATGGGGGGGCAAGGAATGGGAAGGAATTCGGCCATGGCCGTTAGAAGGAAGAATCCCGGCAATTGCCTGGAATGATTTGGGAAACCATGGAAAACCCAAATCTGGATGCCTGGACAGGGATTCGAACCGGCGTCCTCCCGAATGTGAAGCCGACCATTTTGTACAGAGATGTCCACATCAAGGAAAGTGCCAACCTTTACATGGGCAGACTAGAGGAAAGTTTTCTTCAAAATGTTACCCTACAACCCACAGTGTGGTTCAGGTATATAGATGATATATTTATGATCTGGACCCATGGTGAGAACCTCCTTCTTGACTTCTTGAACTCCATGAATAACATATCCTCCATAAACTTCACCTGGTCCTATTCTCATACTGACATCACTTTCCTGGATGTGTACAGAATTGTTACTTTCACACCTCTGACCACATCAAGCCCACTAACCTATAATAGTATCTCCATTTTGATAGCTGCCATCCATATCATACAAAACATTCCATCCCATACAGCATACCCATCCAAGGCAAATGCATCTGCTCTGATCAAGAATCCTTTACACTTTACGCCAACAACCTGACCTCGGCCCTCATAAGCCACAATTATCCTCCAGAACTAGTTCAATATCAAATATCAAGAGTCAAGAACTGTCCAGCACACTGACACCCAACCAAAAACCAAACAGAACCGTTTTTGTCACTCAGTTTTTTTCCTGGCTGGAATCGCTAAACCAAATTCTTCATTTTGGCTTTGACTTTGTAACAACAAAATGATTACCGGGGTTGCAATAAACACTTCATCATTACTTCAATCCCATGTAATGAACAAGACTGCTCACAGGGTTATGATAAACAGTTAATCACCTTAGCTCAAACTGTGTTACTTATGTGCCATTGGATTAACGATTGTTTTAAAATTATTTTGGCCGCAACTAACTTGATTAATCCACAAGTTAGGAAAGGTTAGGTTAACATTGTAATAAAAGACACTGTAGCTAAGTTCAAACTCAAAGTTTTATTATATTCTCAAAAATTGTACAAGTCCAAACAATCGATGGCTATTGGAAAATCTTCACCATGTTCTTAGATTGCAAGTAATGAAAAGCAATCAGACCAGACCAAACCCCCTTGTATTAATTTAAAAGTCGCATTGAAATAAACTGAAACTGTTCTGCTTAGCTACAAAATACTAAGATGGCTACCCTCTCACATATATAGCCTCAAGGCACTTCCTGCTTTCCAGCGCTGAGCGCTACGCAACCCAAAAAAGTTACTGCTCCAGTGGTCACCAGCGAAAAGACGCCAGGAAGCAGGGGCGGATCCAGGATTTTGTTTTTTTTTTGGGGAGGGGGGGGGGGGGGGCTTGGGTTGAGTGAATTTTGGTTCAGAGGGCCTGCGTTCAGTGGATTTTGGTTTTTGGGGGGGCTTGAGTCGGGAAAAAAGGTAGTATTTATAGCCTCTTCGGGCCTCAAATCCGTAGAGCTAAAAAAAAAAGGTCTCAAAACTACAATGTCAGGGGTGGACCTAGATACGTTTGGGGGGGGCTTGAGCCCCCTAGCCCCCCCCTGGATCTGCCCCTGCCAGGAAGCGCCCACTGACCATATATATAGAACCCTTGTTTTCTCTAGAAAGGTCAACTGGTATGGAAACTGTCTATTCATACACCGCTTTGCAAAATAGTTCTTCATTTCTTGCTCTCACTACTACTATCATTGTGAAATTTTACCAGTACCTAGCACTAGAGGTAAATGTAAATTTTGATCTTTATAAAATTTTCTGTATCGATAACCGCTGCACCATAAAAAATCATTTCCTGTCAGTCCGAAATTTGTTTATAACTTTTACAATTTTGGATCTACAAGGCTCAGACAACTTTTTTTCACCTTCTGACTGAATTCTCTATCCTTTGATACTAAACATGACCTATTTATTCTTCTACAGAAAAATATGAATTTTGATGCAATATTAAAATTTTGACCCTGCTAATAACTTTATGATGACATACTTTAAAAGATTCTATGCGTTCTCAAATGTTGCTACCTATTTTCTTCAATTTATCATTAATTTTTAAAGAAATTGTTACTTCCTGGTTGTACAATAATGCCGCAGACATGATTAAAAAATCTCTACTTCGTTTCATCCCGATCAAAATACTGCATGTTTCTTAAAAATTCCTAAACCTTGCTTCAAATAAATTATAGTATATTCTGAATATGTTTTTTCCCCCTGAATTTACGTGTATTACTTAAATAATTAATTTTCCTTGGTGCATTTGTCTACTTTACCATATAGTGTTTATAAAACAATCTTTAAACTGTACTGAGCTTTCCAAAATTTTAGACTGTTGTTTCAGCAAAAATTATGTTAGCATACTCTCTTGCTACAAGTTGACTTCCTGTATCTTTCAGAAATACGACTTCTTGAATTTTAGAATATATATTTACATGTTAAATTTTTCATAACGGCTTTGAGCTTTTAAAGTGCTTAAACTCTTTAGTATGACTTCCTTAATACCCAGTTTTATTATCTTTTGACTATTTACTTACCTCGACTCAGAAAGTGAAGAAAATATTGACTTTAGCGAAATTATATGGAAACCAAATATTGCCTATGCAGATGTTATGTTGTGCCTTTCTACAGCTGTTTATTTAGATTTAGAATTTACTATTTAAACTTGATTTATTGTTTGTATTAGTTTGATTTATTTGTTAACCCTTTAACTGCTAGGTATTGTCCGGCAGAGCCCTCGCTGGGTGCTCCTTTGTTATCCTCTAAGCCGTTTACCTGCGCTGAGTAGACGCGCTTGGCCGAGACCTGCACTGCTGCGTTTGGCACGTGGCCCGAACAGCTCTGTGCTGAATATTTCTGAGGCATTGTGTGTGACGACCTTCCGCTTTGCGTTTTGAAACCCCAGATACAAAATAAATGCTGTTACTCTGACATCTAAGGTTTTTCAATTTAAAGCTCCTCTAAATATGAATGTCTGCGTAGAAAAACATACAGGCACTTCATATGCTAAAGAGATATTACAGCAACTGAAATGTGTTTGGTATTTTTGTTTGTTAGCTCAGAAGAAAATTTTTAAGTTAAGTGTTCAAATACCTTTCACAAATTATACATATAAGTTGTATCTTTCTTTTGGTTCTGGGCTATAGACCGTCACTGGCAAAGTTAAAAATATTTTTTTTCTTCAATTTTTTGTATTTCACTTAGTTTTAGAGGTGTATAAAAGTAATGTAATTATTACTGTGCAGTTACCCATGGTTAATAAATGTTTTTCGTGTAACAAGCCTCGAAACATGGCACAACACACAGTGGTACTGTACATTGCATCTTCTGTTTTTGTACTTGGTTTCTGGACACATTTTCTGTTTTGAACATCCAGCACGTCTACGCGTTGGCATGCTCTTCTCTGAATTTTTAATATGAATAACATTTAAAAAATGTCTCCCAGTAAATCCTTCCACCTTGAAAATCTGGAATGAACTGATTCTGGCGTATTTGTCTTGGTGTATAAATAAAACCTACTGGGTTCTTCAGCAATAGATTACTTAAGATCTTCTGCTAAAAATATTCCGAATAATGAAAGAATGTTGGAATTTTTCCATAATCCATATTTGTGTCCTGCAGCTGAATTGTCTAACACATGCACAAAAGGATGTGAATCGTTCTTCCAGTCAAACCTGTCACCAAAGTGTCCTATTTTTCCACACATTTAGCTCTTGCTATCTGAAGCTTCAGATACTGAAAATGTTTACCTCTTGCGGAGACAGTCATTTTCTACTAGCAGATGTACAAGGCTTAGGACTAATACTTTGAGATCCTATCAATGGGTCATCACTATCACCCATATAAAAGAGATATTTCTAGTTTCTAGTAAGAATCTCAATGATTTATTCCTACATACAAACACGATGGCGAGCCATTTTCTCAAAAAACTAAAATGAAAATAGCAACACAAATAAGATAGCACCTGCAGACACTCATGGGCTGAACGTTGGAAAGTAATTAACTAGCTGGGGTGGAAATACGGCTACCTGACCTGACTGGTAAGTGCCTTGCATGTTAACACTTGCAGAGCACACAGGGATCTGAGCAGCTGGACGACTTAACACATTAAGAGCACAGACAGGGTGTCAAGGCAGCGCGTGTATACACATCTAGAGCATCTGACGGAAGGAGCAAGGGTGCGCGTAAATGCGTCTAGAGCACCTGGGCGCAGTACAAGACCCGTGCTTTAACGCGTCTACAGCAGTCAAAGGATTAAATTAACTGCATAAATGGCTCTAAAGCTGCGGTGCCACGTGGTTCACCTATGCCTGCTATACTGCAAATAAATTTCGTTACGCAAATTTTTTATGAAATTCTAAGGTAGCTTACAACTTTCTCAGATCCTTTCCTGAAATGTGCTGCATTCTTCCTACCACACCTCGTGTCACCTTCAGGAGACCACCTAAAAAAAAAACTTGTACATAAATTACAACCATCTAAACCACCGTTTAGATCCATCCCAGATCCCGATGCAAAACATGCAGTATGCATCCACCTATTGCAACTCTATTACTGGTGAAACCTATCCCATCATAGCTCATGCCATTTGCACAACAACCCATCTCAATACCAGCTACCTGCCTCCACTGTCAAAGGTCCAACATTGGCCTTACCTTGAACTCATTATCCATCAGGAAGAATGGCCACAAACAGTTTACTCCCAAAACACAGACCTCCCTGTTGCTCACTACGCAATTACTCCCAACACCCACAACCTCAATAACTGCTTCACAGTCAGAGCCATTAGGAAACTTCTAGATACCACCTCCCAATCTGAAATCCGTAGGTGAGAAATGGCATATCAACAAATCCTGCAGACCAGACATCTGCCAGGCCTTAATTGCCGATAATACCTTCCATCCTCCCTCTGTACACCCATCACTGGTCATATATATTTATAGACCTTATTTCAAATTTTTCAATTTTATTTTTATTTATTTTTTATTACTATTATTTTTTCAATGATTATTATATTTCCCATTTTAATCTTTCTTGTGATTAAAACTTTCTGTTACATTATCATTGGTCTCCCCACCACCTCTGACAGTCAATTTCATTCTATGAGTAGCTGTGTCGATCGCAAGACTTGCGTGAGCTCAGCCACTTGCTTCTTTTACTTGACAAAGGGTTATAATGCGAAGAATTGTGTTTTCCTTGTTTTTGTATTATTTCTTGTTGCTGCTGCCCTCCTCCCTTCAACTTTGGTGAGTGTTGGGTGTATTTTATCTATTATTTCCATATAAATATCATTATAAATTTAGTTTTATGAACAATATAAGCTGCTTTCGTATGTGCCATGTAACTGAATTTATTACTTCATGCAAAGGGAAGTAGATCTATATTTTTGTGCTGAATGTGGCCTAGATAAGAATAATACTGATATTACACGGTACAGCATACGGTTTTGGGATTCCTAATTTATTTTTAATTTAATTCATTCTATACTTCTCTCATCATTAATTCAGTAGAAGTTACAACTGTATCACTGTGTAAACTACAAATAATGAAGGACAGGGAAATTAACCCACATCATACCAAAGTAGACGGCTGCAATGAGAAGGAAAACTTATGCTGACAAACAAATACACAATATTTCGGCAACTGCCTTCTTCAGTGGTAGATAAACGGCCCATTAGACTCCGTAAGTGTGTACAAAACGAATGTCACCCAATGACTAACTGGGTAGTGAGGCAACGGTAAGGAAATGGCCAAGGTGTAGACTATCGATATTTCAACAATGTCTGAGATAATATACTGTAGGTGATGGTAAAATGAACATATATAGCAAGGGTATGGTAGTAAAAAAAAGTGATGGGGTAAGTGGTCGGATTTTAATGGTGGTTAAAGCCAGGTGGGTGTCTGGTATATATTCTGGTATGCTAGTTCCTATCTCCGGAGTTCTGCTGCAGTGGTGCTGTCAGGGAAAACTCCGACTGCTCTCACAGTAAAACACTTGTTGAGATTGTTGGAATCGTGGCTATTGGCATGTTCTGGTATCGGAAGGTACAAGTTGCGGGAGTGGACTGTTTGTCTGTGGCCATTCATTCTAACTGAGAGTTGCTGTGTGGTGAGGTCTATGTAGGAACTAGTGCAATGGCGGCCAGTTAGTTGGTATATAAAGTGAGTTGTTGAACAGTTGATACGTCCGATGATGGGGGAAAATTCCCGTGTTGGGATTGGAATATGTAGTGGTGGGTGGAAGCATGGTGCATATTTTACAGCGGGGTCTATTGCAAGGATAAGATCCATATGGTGCTTTTGGAGAGTCTGGCGGAGGGTATTTGTGGAATAAGATGTTCTTAAGATTGGGTGGTCTGCTAAAACATGGACAGGGGACACTGGGTAGAATTTTGGGTAGGAGAGTATGCATTTCTGGAAAGGAGCTAAGGAAGTCATATCTCTGTCGCATGATATGGTTGATGGACTCGAGGCCAGGAGAGAACTGGGTAAACTACAAAAATGAATTCTCAGAATACTGTGTTCAATCAGTCATTTGTGACAGGTTTAGAAGCTAGTAAGTCATAAAATACAAAAGCACTTATAACTTTTCTCACCATGGTGCTCAATTTATGTGGGACAAAAGGAATGTTGAAGAGGGTTGAGAAGTGGAGCAGAAGGCTTCAAAAATTCCAGTGTTTCATTAACAAAGTTTAAGGTGTTGCATTAATAGACTCCTTTTATGAGATAAAGGTAAACTACCCAGAATGACAGAAATAACAATTTTAAGTTGAATGAAGAAAAAAAATGGTAGAAGTTAACTAGAATGCTCAGAATAATTTAAACAAAGCGCTGAAGTAGTTCAGTACAATGAAAGATACATATTTTACTGAAGACTGTATGGGAAGCAAACAGCCTCCAAGGAAAGTTCACCAAAAAGCAAAACCCAAATGTAAATGTGACTCAGAAATTATTGCAATCTCTGGGCTAATACTTTCATTAACATATAAATATGAAGATGAATGTAAAAAAGATCTGATTACCATATATAAATAAGGAAGGATAGATAAATTAAACCCAACACTGAATGTAGAGCAAAGCAGGGAGAGAGCAATGAATACATATATTACAATATTTAGGGATGTGTCCATCTGTTTACTGGGTACTGGGTACCTGCATCTCTTGCCTACACACTGATGCCATTACAGTCTAATTCTTCCTTGTTGACATTGTTCACTGAGTGTTTAAGATGCCTCCGATAATCGTGAGTCCCGCCGACTGTGAAGTACGGGTTGTTATAAGATTTCTTTGTGCTAAAGGGCTAAAACCGATGGACATTCATCGTGAGATCTGTGCAGTTTACGGACAAAACATTATGAATGATGGAATGGTGAGAAAGTGGGTGAGAGCATTTAAAGATGGCCGCACAAATGTGCATGATGAACAACGGAGTGGGCGTCCTTCGGTTGTTAATGAAAGTTTGGTGCAGAAAGTGGACAATACGGTGAGAGAAAACAGACGCTTTACGATTTTCTCCTTGTGTGATGATTTTCCTAATGTTTCTTGTAGTGTTTTGTATAGCATTGTGACCGAGCACTTGAATTACTGAAAATTGAGCTCACGTTGGGTACCGAAAATGTTAACGGATGTGCACAAAACCAAACGTTTAGGCAGTGAATTGTCTTTCCTTGAGCGCTACGACAACGATGGTGATGATTTCTTAAGGCAAATTGTTACGGGCGATGAGATATGGGTGGCCTATGTCACACCTAAATCAAAGAAAGAGTCCATGGAATGGCGGCATTCAGATTCACCCCAAAAAAGTGAAGTTCAAGCAAATGATTTCTGCCCAGGAAATCATGTGCACAGTTTTTTGAGACAGAAAAGGAGTATAGCTTGTGGAATTTCTGCCTTGTAATGAGACAATCAATGCAGCAGCTTATTGTGATACATTGAACAATCTGCGCTGTTCAATCCAGAACAAAAGACATGGCAAGTTGAGCAAGGGCATCGTTTTGCTGCATGACAATGCCCATCCACATGTGGCTAATCAGACCAAAGATCTTTTTGATGGGAAACTCTATATCATCCTCCGTACAGCCCTGATCTGGCGCCCAGTGACTACCAGCTGTTCCTGCACTTGAAGAAAGACCTGGGAGGTCAGTGTCTTGAAGACGATAACAAAGTCAAAACAGTTGTGATGCAGTGGTTAACAAGTCAGACGGCAGACTTCTATGAGGAGGATTTTCAAAAACTGGTACTATGTTATGAAAAGTGCCTTAAAATTGAAGGGAATTATGTAGAAAAGTAGAGTAAGGTAAAGGCTTTCATGTAAAAATAAAATTATTGAGATATATTAGCACGTCTTTTTTTAATTTCAAAACGGTACTTACTTAAAAAAACATGCCTCGTATTGTGCATGTAGGTTAGTAGCATAGTATAGCGTCCAGCTTACAGCAACATTACTATTGATTTTGTTAATAAGTACTAAGATTCTATTCAGTATGTATAATTCAGTTTTTATAGTTCACTACCAACTTCGTAACTGTATTTGTGTAAAGCCTACTATGCACTGTTGCTCTTCAAGTTGACTCTGGGAAGAGTTCTGCAGGTGTGTCGCTTACGTCTGGGCTGCCCCACCTCATTGTCGTGGTGTGATGCAGGTTTGTATTTTCTGCCTCTGTTTCATCCCATCTGAAATGGAATTCTAAGACTTAACGTCATGCAAGATTTTGCCCAGTGTGGATGTGAATTCGAACAAGTTAGAGACTCTCATCACCTCATACTCGCTGTTTGTTTGTTTGTTTTTTTTTTTTAATTATTTTATATATTTTCAAAATTACGTTGTTAAGTACAGAATTAACTTCAAAGTTAATGGGGGCAATGCATTCTCAGTATTTTTTGTGGGATGAATCCATCACGGAATATAGAAATTGAGAATTAAAAAGTGAGACATCGATGAAGTTGGCCGAAAATACAATCTTTCCATTGCAGAAATTTTTAAAAAAATATTCAGACATTGAAAGAACTATTTAGGTGTGAATACCAAAAGATAAAAAATATTCCAAACACAAAAATCACACATATCCTGTTTGACTTACAAAATGGAGAATATGCAGATGTTTGTATTATAATCTCAAGACCTGTTGGTCAGTCACCACAACATTATGAGTTTTATCAACCTGAGTTAGAAAATAGTTACAGTTCCCAGCAATAGGAAATAAATAGACCCCATTACACCTTAAAACTTACATCTACTGTTTCTATAATAACAAAAACTTATTTTCTTGTTTTGTCTCTTTTGCTTAATTTCTTGTTTGCCTTTTCTGGAAAACATAAATTAAGCAATAAAAAATTTATCTACCCTGTATTTAATATTTTACTTGCAATCAGTAACTTACATAGATGTATAATCTCAAAAATCAAATGATAGCTTCATACACGTCTGGAAGAAACAAGGAAATTGATTGCTTCAAAATCTTGAAAGTATACACAAGGCTTGTGTACGAGTCTCTACTTACTACAAAATGAAGAGTGATAGCTAATCTGTTGGCTGGAGAGATAAAGTCACAAAACTGTTACTTTTATTACAAAATTTATTACCAATTTTAGTTAAAATGGTTTCAAACTTGGTTGGAGATATTCTCAATAAATGTTCAAACCCCCTCCCATCTTCTATTTTTTAGGTGTCTAAAGGATTATTCTTATGCTGATTGCCATCATGAAATAATTTGTGAACCCACTCTTTTCTTTGACATTTTTCATTGTGTTTACTGCTATTATTAGTTTTAAAAAAATAATTAGAGAAATTCCCGAGAGAGCAGCTCCCTCCATAATCTTTCACAAATGACTGAATCACTATAAGAATCATGGTGTGGATAAGGATCTTGTCACGGAGCAGAGTCCAAACAATGAATATGTGCAATGCAGAACATTCTGTATTCTGAATTGAAACATTAGTCAATTCAAAGTCTTAGTGGATACTAGACTTAAGAATTCAAAAAATGTACATAATTATTCAATAAAATGTGACCCAAATCTTAATAATGTACACATAAAAAAT
This sequence comes from Vandiemenella viatica, assembly GCA_031002005.1. Taxonomy (NCBI): domain Eukaryota; kingdom Metazoa; phylum Arthropoda; class Insecta; order Orthoptera; family Morabidae; genus Vandiemenella; species Vandiemenella viatica. The sequence goes on from JARYHS010008075.1 coordinate 45,322,375, forward strand.
TAGACCCATTTAAGTTAGTGGTCTGCAGCATAATTTTGATACTGGTCCTTGGTTTGAAAAAGGTTGAGAAACACTGATCTAGGGTATTTGTTTTACTTTCCCAATACTTCTTTATTTTTACTCCATACAGGCATTCTACTTCTTGTTATTATGTAAATAAAAATAAATATTTATGAAATAGGTCGCACTGTGTGCAATCCTCCCTTTGAATACGAGTTGTCTCTCACTGAATTGATAAGTATTTAAACCAAAATATTAGAAATATTAGAAAATTCTCCTTGGTCTCTTCATCATTTGTTCATTGCTGCTCTCCTGCATTTATCTTTGGAGACTGATGAGTTTATTTCCTCTATAGATTCTGCTGTTAAGATAAAATGTAAAAGTCAGGATAGAGGAACAAACAACAGTCTATCATACACAATGGAAGGATAATGTTCACACATGGGGGAGGAGGAATCCATAAATAGAAATAAAAGGTTGTAACAGAGTGCAATGTACTAACTAATCAATTGTTGAAGAGTGTTTGACCAAATGTTCATTGTGTATAGATAAAATTCAAAGTTGGGTAGTAGCTGAAGGCTTTATGCCTTCATAAATTTGGAGTTTTATGACTAGTTGTGGACATAATCTGGTTATTAATAATTTTAATATAAGTTTTAAGTAAGAGTCTTTAAAGTTATAATCCTATCTAGAGCTTACTTACAATAATTTTATTGAGTAGTTGGTATAATTTATCACACAAGTTCATTCTGATTCCAGCAGACTCAGTTGTGCAAAACAGTCTAATTTTCAAGAGGGAAGAAAAGAAAGTAAATTTATATGATACTAGTATTTACCTGCTTCTTTACATGCTTGGGGTTTGGTGTTTATAAATGAATACCCTTTTTTATTTTAGTATCAAATATTAATCTGAAGAAACCAAGAATATAAATTTCATTTAAAAATTTTCCTTTCTTTTAGTTATTATCTCAAATTTGGTTTTCATACTATTGTTCAAAAGGTTTATTTTGTTATACTTATAGTTTAACACAATATAATATATTAAATATAAGAAATTAAAGCTACATGAAACATTATCACTAACAGTCCAATAAGGGAGAATCAGTTGTCCTTTTGGTCAGAAATTTTGAACATATTTTCCAGAGGATAAAAAGTGCATATTACAGCAAAAAGAAATGAACCTTAGACATAAGGCAACATGAAAGTTACTGTCTGCGATAGTGTTGGCAGTACAGGTGACAGCCATTTCTAAAAATATGTTTGCCCCCAACAACAGCATTTGTAACAACGCTACCTTTTCACCTAGACACAAACTGATATTGCCACTTCAAAAACAAATGATGGAGATCCACCTAAATACGTTAAATGCACAGCTAAGTATATTTAAAGTAATGACAACATAGCCATTTCAGGACTAAAAGTAAGCATAGCATAAATTACAAGAATTAATTTCATTATACAACTTCAGCTTGAACTGCAATTGGAATAAAACAAGTGCAATAAAAAAATTGACTGTATCGTGATGTAAAATTTATCCTTGTTTTCTTCCTAGTGGTTGTGATTAGGCTGAAATGTGGCCTGGACCAGATTAAAAATGTTGCCAAAGGCATAAGGAACTATAGATATTCCATTTATTTACTGCATTCAAGAAAACTGAAAAACTAAACATTCAAAGTCAAAATATTAAATATAATCTTAATTTAAGTTGAGTGATTTCAGTTTTTTGTGCAAAGAGTTAACATCTCAATAGTGTGATCTGTGACCCATAATGTTCTGTCTAGATTGTATTTAATTATTTCCTCTGTCTCACAATACATAGCTAATTACAGTTTAATTTGTACCATGAGATCTAAAATTTTGATAACACCATCCAAATTACTGCAGTAGTTTTTGCGCAATTCTCGATCAAATAATGAGACATGCACAGCTTATTTACAGATTTATATTAGTACAGATAGTATAGACTAGCAGTTACCCAAGACTTCATCCGCTTGGAAGTGTGTTATAGTATAAGAGTTTTCTTTAATAATAATAACACTAACAGTAATAAATATTGCAATGTACGAATACAAATCTCCATCACAAAAAATCAAACATCAAAATAGCAAATTTTTTTCTCTTTGGATGGTATTTTTAAGATTCATAGTTAATTTTTAATTTCACTGATTTCATATTGCTGTTGTCATAAAAACAATAGGAGGTAAGAAGCTCCAACTTCATGGCAATATAAACTACAACTGAAAGCAAAAGCAGAATTATTTCAATTCTATTTAGTTATGCAACTGCTAACAAATAAATTACCAGAGCAATACATTCAATCTATCAATTCTGACGGGTTTTGAAGCTAGTCGATATGTAATCACCACATTACTTTTTATCAACTTCTCGTAAATTGTGACCCATATATTGAGAACAAAATTATGGTTAACAATCTTGAATGTCATACTGTTTCAATCTCTGGGACTGAAGTAGATTCAACTTTAAAAAAATTAAATTCCAGTTCTGAGATATAATTCATACTCTGAACTACTGGTTTACCAAGCACATTTATTTTCACACTTTTAAATGTGTTATAAGCATTGCTTTGAACTCTAAAAGCAGTATATTTTATATCTGTGAAAATCAATGAGTAAAGGTGACAGTACCAGCTACAAAGTAGGATTTTCTTTGGTGTTGGAAAAATGTAAATTGATAATGAAATTCATGAACGGATTATTTGTTATAGATTCTTATTACACTTCATTCATTTATTTATTTTAATGCACTACATTTCCGACTACTGAAGAAATAAATAACTGAAGTCAAGCACAACTATAGTCTGATCTTTAGTCAGCATTTCTTGAAAGGAGTGTTTTTTTTTTTACTTTAATTTAATTTAATTTAATTGCAATGGAGCACAGGCTACTTCCCTACACACCCATCTTCCCCCTATCCTGCACCCACCTACATTTGCCCTCTACAAATTTTATCTTTAAATACTTTCAAAGTTTTCGTAAATTATTCATCATTTCTGCGATAATTTCCAGAAACAAATCTAGCAGCCCTTTCTTGCACCCTCTCCAACACTTTGATACGTAAAATGAGGGTCCCATACTACACTACCATATTCGAGCAATGATCTGACCAAAGTTTTGTAACTCAATTCCTTTATTTCTCTCGTACATCCCCTCATCACTCTCTCCAACAAGTGCAGAACTTTGAAACCTTTTCCTACCACCTGTCCAATCCGAAATACAGTGATGGATAGCCCATATTTCTGCCATCTTGAAATGATAGTAATTTCTTGCTCTATTCCTTGGTACATATAAGTCATAAGCTATTTCTGAAGATTTTAATCTGGACCACAGGCTCACAAAATTTGAAATCACCTTCAAAATCGTTGCAGTAGTTTTTGCACGATACTATTTCAAACTATCACACACATGCAGCTTGCTTAGAGATTTATAATAGTATATATAATAATATGGTGATAGAATGGCCTCACATTACACCACTGTTGTGTCTGGACCCAGTGTTTAAATCATAAAGCATTCTGATGTACTCAGAGAAATAAAGCTAAACCTGCAAACATTCCTTGCCCCAACAGAAGCCGAGGATCCCAAATTACCAAAATGAATGAATTAACAATTAATCATACTGTGCAGAGGAGAGAAACTACATACCAAAATTTTCTCTGGAAGTGGTGGAAAAATTTAATCACTGGTTGAAGCTAAAACAATTGGCATGAAATTAAAGAGTATGATGCTACTTCTGAATTAAAAAGCAATGTAGGGATAAATTGCAAACAATGACACCTATATGCCAAAATTTTCTTTCTTCCACTGTGGTGAACTACAGGTGATCATCAACACAATAGGTGATAATGGTTAACTTTTTTTTTTTTTTTTTTTTTTTTTTTTTTTTTTTTTTTTTTAACAGTTTAACGTCCCTTTTTAACAACGTGATCTTTAGAGACGGGAAAGGATGGGGGCAAGGAATGGGAAGGAATTCGGCCATGGCCTTTTGAAGGAAGCATCCCGGCATTCACCTGGAGTGATTTTGGGGAAACCATGGAAAACCCAAATCTGGATGCCCAGACGGGGATTCGAACCGCCGTCCTCCCGAATGCGAGGCCAGAATGCTATCCGTTACACCACCACGCTCGGTGATAATGGTTAACAAGTGACTGATGCAAAATGGAATATACAGTAAGGTAGCTAATGAGTAGTATCAAACTACACTACAACCAAAATAATATAAAATTAGACGACCTGTGCAAAAATTTTGCGATTAAAATGCAATGAATAACGAGGTTGAATGCTTGTAATATAATGAAAAGTAGAACCGTACTTTTGTAGCAAATATTTTTTTATCTTGTGTAATAGGTATACATCAAAATATTTACAACATATTACAAAACAGTTAGGAAAATTTGAAACACACTGTATTTACAACAAACTGTCACTGAACTTAACAGAATAAAACCAACCTGAACAAAATGCACACAACATATAAACACCTCTGTGATATTTGTTGCTGTGCGAATAAACGGTGTACACTGGAATTGTATAGCAAAACAACACTGTTTCCATAACAGAAAAAAATATCCGAAAAGCCACTCATTGAATAAAAAAATGTTTATTGACATCTCTGTGATATCTGCTGCTGCAATCTAGGGACTTGGCTCTGAACTTTCTCATACGCGCTATCACTTTAAGCACTAAATTCTGAAAAATTCTTTCTTAATTTATGATTTTGCCTAACTGGAGACCTTAATCTTTAAAACGATATGATATTTATAGATTATGGCGAAGAAGATAAATGGCTTGTAATACAAAAAAAAAAAAAAAAACACACTGTAGAAATATTATTGAAACTTTTGTCCTTTAATGGTCGAATTCCAAAAAAACCATTTATACTTTTTCCCTTTAAGAGTTGAATTCCAAAAAACTGAGACATTACTCCTCATAATATTACTTGATTTATCGATTTTGTTTAGATATCCAGGGAGATAAATGGCTCGAGGCACGAAAAAAGCATTTTAGAAAAATTGACATTTTTGCCCTTTAAGGGTCGAATTACAAAAAATTCCTTTCTTAAAATATAATTTTACCACGGTGGAGACCTTAGTCTTTAATATGATACCTCATTTATCTATATTGGTTAGATATTAAGTGAGATAAATAGCTCGTGACACAAAAATGCATTGCAAAAATATTAATGCTTTTGTCCTTTAAGGGTTGAATTCCGAAAAATTCTTGCCTTAGTATATGATGTCACAAAAGCGGAGGTCTTAATCTTTAAAATGATACTTCATTAAACGATTTCAGACAGGTATTCAGGGAGATAAATGACGCAGAAAACAGAATTTTAGATATATTGACATTTTTGCCCTTTAAGGGTCGAATTCCGCAATCTTTCTTTCTTAAAAAATGACGCGATCAAAGTGGAGACCATAAGCTTTAAAATGATACCTTATTCATTGATTTTGGTTAAGTATGAAGGAAGATAGTGGCTTGTGACAAAAAAAAATACCTTATAGAAATAATATATCTGATAAACAGATTTCAACAAAGAATGGTACAGGGTGAATAGTTCCAAAATGAGTTGTTAAGAGAGAAGTTGGGAACTTGAACTGGTGGCTTTCCTGGTGAATCAACTGTATAAAAGTTGGTAGGGCCAAGAACATTTTACACAAGTCATTGGTTGTTGGGAGAATGTGCTAATTACTATTTAAACTCTCAGTGTTTTCGTTGAGCAAGGTGCAGGATCTTTACACTACTCAGAAGGAAATGTTGTATATCTACTGTTCCAGTTAAATTCTTTTATATGGCAACATTAAATATTGACCATTACTGCCACTTTTGTTGGCTCAGGCTTTGCCAGACTACAGAAGCAATAACACTGTAGATATTGCACAGCTTGGCCATTGGCCATTATTAATTTCCGGGCTAGCTCTTAGCGAAATGAACCACCACTTACCTTAGAAGATGGTTTCATGGGGTGAACACATAAAAAAGCAAAAGAACAGGAAAAACAATATTTCGGCACTTCGCTCTTTGTCAACAGGAGAAAATTATGGTGGGAGGGTGGTGTAGGAAACCGTCTCACAGAATGACTGTTAGTCAGGAACATAGTGGGGGTAAATTCAAACAGAGGACAGGGAGAAGGGGACAGTGAATTGCAGCTAGTACCCAACCAATGCAAAATGTTGCAAAAAGTGCAGAATAATACATTAAAATTCTCAGAACATAAATGTGAGAAAGTAAATAAAAACATTGAAAACAATAATCATAATAATAATAAAAATAAAAGAATGTATGTAGTTAAACATCACCTCTCGAATGTGGTGGTTCAATATAGACAATGGGCATGGAGGTAAGGAGAGGATAGAGGGAAGAAAAAGTACTGACTGGGTATTATCTCAAATTGAGACCAGGAAGTTGCCTTGTACCTAGTTTGTATTGATAGGCAAGTTCCCACCTTCTGAAATCAGAACAGCTGCTGTTGTTTGGGAGGACTCTGATAGCACAGACCATGAAACAAAAATTAAAATTATTGGTGTCATGGGAGATGGCATGGATAGCTACTGGATGCTTTGGATTTCGAGCGCAAACTGTCGTTTGGTGGCCATTCATTCTTATCGCTAACGTATTGGTAATCAACCTTATATAGGAAGCCATTCAGTGTTTGCAAGTTAGCTGGTATATTATGTGGGAGGTTTCACTGGTGGCGTGTCCTATGATAGGAAAGCTCTCACCAGTGATAGGGCTGGTGAAATCGATAAATGAGGTATCATTTTAAAGATTAAGATCTCCGCTTTAGTGACATCATATATTAAAGGAATTTTTTCGAAAAGTGACACTTAGGCAAAAGTATCAGTATTCCTGCAATGTGTTTTTGTGTTGCGGCACAACTAATTCAAGTGACAAGCACAGTGTAATGCTACCACACACTGTCCTATTAGTCACCTGTATCCCCTCTGCTCTTACTTTATATGTAATTTCAAACTTGCTAAACATTGATACTCTTGTTGCAGAAAATTAAAGCACCCTCCCTTCTTGTAGGACCTATGGTGATCAAATTTTCTGAGGTTGCACTCTAGTTGAGATTTTCCAATGTTGGACTCTTGCTGAACTGTCGATGGATTGGTGGGACTTCATGCGTAGGTCATAAGGACACGCTGGACTCCCAAACCAGCCTACATACTACCACATTTGATTGTGAATGGGAGGATTGTCCTAAGTGTGTTCAACAAATATGTCACGAGGAAATTGGTGTGCAATGAGTAATACTAGTAAATATGACTGATTGGAAAATCTTACTGGATCCTTTGCAAGAGTATAAATAGGCAAGTACATCTAATGTCCTATAGAACGGTGCTACAAGTTGGAATGTGAATGAGTCACTTTAGGCGGGGAGGGAGGGGGAGGAACAAACAACTACAGTGTTATTAACTAAGCAACAATGTGCTAATTTTTGTACAAATAGAAAATAAAATATACAATATATATGAAATGTTCTCAGACAACTAGCCAAGATCAGGAAGTGTTATTATCACACAATATTTCAGCAATTACATTCACTGTCACCATCTTCTGCTGGATGCTCGGTGGTCAAGTGCGTGCAATGTTGTTGAGGCAAAATCGCATGCACTCCACCACCGAGCATCCGGCACTTCACCAGAACATGGCGACAGTTAATGTGATCACCAAAATATCGTTTGATAATAACACTTCCTTAACTCGGCTAGTTACCCAAGAACATTCCGTATATTCTCAATGTCGAGAGAAACTTATTTCTTATATATATATATATTCCAATGTAATTATACCTACACTTGTGGAGGGGAGGTAGTAATAAGATTTAATGCAGAAGGCCAGCACTTGTAGATGTGGAGCTCTATTTCAAACCAAAGTCATATATAAAAGTTTCTCGGATTCACCACGTAGGTCTGTACGTCAAAGATTATTTTTTTTTATTACTTGGGTACAATTGAGAAAATCAGTTTATGGATTTCCTAATACACACCAAACTTCATTTGTTTCTACACTCCCAGCTGTGTAGATTCCTAAAGTTAACATATCTCTCCCCAAAGCTGTGCAGATCCTTCAATTATACTTCAGTATAAATTCACAAACTACAGCTGGTCTTTATTTATTTAAAAGTTTAGTTAGTTGGCATGATAAGAACTGTCAAGTCCTCGCTTATATTGTCCAAACATGTTACACACTTCCCAAAAATAACAGTATACAATACTTAATTCAAATTTTCTTTAGATTATGTTAATAACTAAAATAATGCATAATTTTTAATAATATTAACGTTTAACTGGTGTATCAGTAATCCAGTTGCATAAACTAATTCTGGTGATGGCTGAAGAAGAAAACTGTACAAACTAAATACTAGTGAAGGTTGAAGAAACATGTGAAACAGGTAATAACCAATATGAGTGAAGGGTGAAGAAATATGTAAAAAAGCACTAAATAATGCTGGTGAAGGCAGAATAAATTAATATACTTTAATTCTAAGAGTAAGTTCCACATGTAAGAAGAGGTAGTTCAACTAGTCCTTGGACAAGTAATGCTTTATCAAAGTATATTTTAATGGACTGATTTCTTTGGTATCTAATTTTCAGGTGTAGATCACTTCATGGAAATGAAAAAAAATGACTGGTATAAGTTACTGAACTATGAGAGGGGATGTATAGTGCATTTATGTTCAGTGATCTGATATCTACATATCTACATATATACTCTGCAATTCACAAAATTGTGGGTGGCAGAGGGTGCTCAGCACCAAAGCTAATCTCTTTGCTGTGCATTCCAATCCCTAATGGTACGAGGGAAAAAAGAATTCATATAAGAATCAGTCCGGCACCTTATTTCTCTAATTTTATCTTTCCTGTCCTTCCGACTCAAATAGGTTGGTGGAAGAAGTATTTCACTACACTCATGAGTGAAAGTTGGAGTACGCATGTTTTCCAATAAGTTTAAACGAAACGTATGTCGTCTATCTACCAGAGACTCCCAACCTAATCTACTAATCAGTTCTGTGACGCTTTCATAAGGACTGTAGCAAGCGGTCACGAATCGAGCGGCTCTTCTCTGTACTTTCTCTATACTTTCGATCAATCCCTTACGAAACGGGTCCCAAATGGCACAACAATAATCCAAATGTGGGCGCACAAGAGATTTGTACGCTATCTCCTTTGTTTGTTCATTACAATTTTTCAAGATTCTACCTATGAATCGCAGCCTAGAATTAGCTCTACCTACTAAAGAATTAATGTGTATGTCCCATTTCATGTTCCTTTGTACTGTTACTCCCAAATATTTTATAGAATCAACCATATCAATAACTGTATTGTTTAACTCGTATTTCTGAACAATCGGATTCTTTTTGTTAGTTATGTTCATTGTCTTGCACTTTTTACAGTTTAGAGTAAGTTGCCACTCAGCGCACCAAGCCAAAATAACATCCAGATCGCGCTGAATTTCTAAGCAATCGGCCAAAGTTCTTACTTCCCTATAAATAACCGCATCATCAGCAAACAATCTAAAAAGGCTTTTCACTTTGTCTCCGAGATCGTTTATAAAAATTAAGAAAAGAAGTGGTCCTATTACACTTCCTTGAGGTACACCCGATGTAACATCTAGATTAGAAGAACTTTCTCCTTCAACGACAACATACTGCGACCGACCAGTTAGAAAATCCTTTATCCATTCACAAAGCTGATCCGATATACCGTACGCTCGAAGCTTCGCTAAAAGGCGGTTGTGTGGCACAGAGTCAAAGGCTTTCTGGAAATCTAAAAAAATTGCATCTACTTGTGAACCTGTATCGATAACTTTCATTACGTCGTGTGTAAATAGTAAATGTTAATATTGTGGGAAAGTCCTGAGTATGTGCTGTTGGCATAAAGGTAGGATGGAATTTTTAAATGTATGACACAGTAAAGGAATCATTGTCGAAAGTATGTAGTGCTCGTGTCCGTGTCTACAACAGACGTTTGCATAGGAACACTTTCTTTCCTGATGGGAGTTGATAATGTTTTGGCAAAACTTGTGGTGAAGACCGGTTGCGCAACTGCCTTAAACTGTTTCTTCGCCTCACCATAGGATAGTCATTCCTTTGTTTTCAACTTCTGCACCTTCTTATCATCAAGGTACAATCGACACTCCCTGCTCCAGGCTGGATGTGTCCCGGAGGAGTTAACGCACACCTTTGGGAGGGTGCTGCTTGTACCTGGCTGATTTCCCACAGTTGGGGTTGCCTTTGCAGTTCGCCGTCATATGCACGAACCTCTGGTACTTATAGCAGCGCATCAGGTCTGGAACGTTCAGATTAAAATATTCAGCTTTAATGGATTTCGGCAACGTCAGAGTGTCGAACGTCAGAACAAAGGTGGCAACCTTCTCAAGATTTCCGCTAACCCTTCATGTAATCTGCCTGACCTCGACCACTTTTTCTGATCCCCACTCCTTAAGGAGTTCCTCGGACTCTATATTTCTGAGATCTCTGCAAGTAATCATTCCTTTGCTGGAGTTTACAGCTTTATGGAGTTTGCATTTCATGGCGAACTCCCCAAGCTTCTCACAATTAAGGAGTTGGAAGGCCTGCCTACTGGTAGATGTTTCCAGCAGCAGCATCCCATTCCTAAGTTTTTCACTGATTTCCTCACTCCTGGACATAATAATAAAAGTGTTTTCTATGGATACAGCTTTTCTGTTACTATCTTCTGACTTGGTTAAGCAGGAGGGCTAGCAATCCTGGCTCTTTTCTTACCCGGATGGGTGTTAGAAGACCCTTGTGGTCCACCCGAGCCACTAGTTTTTTTTTTTTTTGCTCTCATTTTGGTCCCACAATTATTAAGAGTATAGGAGACAATGCTAATACAACAGGGGTGCGCAGGTGCCCCTGAAGTTGCATGCTAGCAGGTGATCTGCCTCTCACCCACGCACCTCCTCGGCACATGTCTGACCTCGAGGTTGAGTTTTTATTTTTATAGAGGTTTGTAGCATCCTCGCGATCTGGGTGTTTAAGCCAAGATACCTGTTCTCCTAGCCACACAACATTCCACCGCCAAAACCTACGATGGTCGTTGAAGCATGGTAGGATTTTACGGTGTGGGAAACTTGTGGCGCTCACAAGTTTCCAGCTCGGGCACCGTGGATTCGCCAAACCTGTACCTGATACTTGCAAACCAGGCCCCTGAGGGGATGGGAGAGAACAAGGCACTGCACCAGTTGTTTCTTTTAAATTGATGGGATTTTTTTATTTTATTTTTATATTTTCAAAGATAAAGCTATGCGAGACAAAGAGACAGTGTTCTCAGACCAGCTTACATTATTATCAACAAGGAATCCCAGAACTTCTACTGTATCACTACAATTTAATTCTGTTCCCTGAAGCTTTATTTTTGGGAGGTTTGAAATGAAGTTGCTACCTATTAGTTTTGAACCAGCAGTAATTGGAGTCTGGGATTTAGTGGTGTTTATTATTAGTCCCAGGTGTAAGGGTTTGGGAGAGACTGTATTAGCCTTTCCAACCAAATGTCAACCTCTCCTCCACATGTGTGCACCCTGTTTGCATGGACGAGACTGTGGTGAATGAAAGATTTCTGATTTAAGGAGTCACCCACTACTTGCCAATGGCCTCCAAAAGAAGGGCAGAAAAGCAGGGAATGGTCCAGGGCACCCTCTTGCCCTTGGGGTTGGAAACGGCCCCATAAGGTGGATGAATCAAAAATGATCAACGGCATTGGGATGCAGAAGGCAATGGAAACCACAGCATTAAAGACCCAAAGGATATCTGTGGACATGTAATCCTCTCTAATTACATACGAGGGTCGTCCACAAAGTAAATTCCATTTCTATTTCTATCCGTGGCAGCACTACGATTGCGGTTCTGAGCATGCGCAGCAGTTACTCTGACTCAAGGAGAAGACATGTAGCCCATTTTTAAATCGCTGCTGCCGACGTGTGCTTCTCTGTAATGTCAGCAGTAATTAAAAATGCCGCCGCATGTGAAATCAGATCTGTGATTCGTTTTCTAAATGCAAAGAAAGTTAAACCAAAGGAAATTCATCGGCAAATCTGCGAGGTTTACAAACAAAATTCTATGAGTGATTGAATGGTTAGAAGATGGGTCAGACTGTTCAATGAATGACGTGATCAAGTGCACGATGAAGAACGAAGTGGATGCCTGCCTGTGGTTACTGATGAACTGGTTCACACAATTGAAGAGAAGATTAAGCACAACTGTAAGTTTACACTTAGTTCCCTAGCTATGGAAGTTCCGGAAATCTCATGATCAGTAATTCATGAAATTGTTACCTAAAAAACTGAAATTTCGAAAACTTTGCTCTCACGCTGGGTATCCAAAATTCTTACTGAACAACACAAAAAACAACGGATGGGCAGTGCACTTCAGTTTTTGACATGCTACAATGAAGAAGGCAATGGTTTTCTTTCTCGGACAGTCACGGGGGATGAAACTTGGGTATCGTATGACACCCCTGAAACAAAACGGCAATCACACTTTATCTCCAACGAAGGTTAAGCCTAAGCAAATCTTGACACCTCGAAAAGTCACATGCGCCATTTTTTGGGATAGAAAAGGCATTTTGCTGATTGATTTCTTACCACGAGGCCAAACAATCAATGCACATGGTTACTGTGAGACCATTAAGAAATTGCACCGTGCAATACAGAACAAGCGCTGAGGATTACTGCCAAAAGATGTTTTTTTCCACGTTAATGCCCAACCTCACACGGTGAATTTGAGCAAACAAATCTTATTGGAATTTCACTGGGATGTGTTTGATCATCCTCCATACAGCCCGGACTAAACTCCTTGTGACTTTCATCTCTTCTTATACCCTAAATCTGTCCTTGGTGGTCAACACTTCAACAATGATGACGAGCTGAAAAAACATGTTACCACATGGTTGAATACACAGGCGGCAACCTTCTCTGAAGAAGGCATACAAAAACTTGTGCCACGCTATGACAAGTGCCTACAAAATTTCGGAAGCTGTGTAGAAAAGTTGTTTAAGAGTTGTAGATTTTTGTACAATAAATATTTTTTCTGTATCTGTACCCGTTTGTTTTATATAACCAAATGGTACTCGCTTTGTGGACAAACCTCGTATATCATGATGGCTTCTTCCTGGGTAAAATATTCCGGAGGTAAAATAGTTCCCCAATTGGATATATGGGTGAGGACAGAATGGATAGAAACATTCTATGAGTCGGAGTGTGGAATGTTAGAAGTCTAAATGGGGCAGGTAGGTTAGAAAACTTAAAAAGGGAGATGTAACGACTTAAGTTAGATGTTGATGGGAATTGTGAGATTAAATGGAAGGACGCAGAGGGTTTCTGGTCTGGGGAACACAGGATAATTAACACACAAGCTGTCAATGGAGTCACTGTTGTAGGATTTGTAGGACGAATAAGAAAGTAGGGAAAAGTGTGAGTTATTATGAACAACTTAGTGACAGGATTATTTTATGAGGTTAGAAACTAAGCAAGCCCCAACCACAATAGTACAAGTGTATATTCCAACGCCACAGGAGGATGACGAAGAAATAGAGAAAATATACACCGAAATTGAAGAACCATGAATATGTGAATGGGGAGGAAAATTTAATAATCATGGGTGATTGGAATGCAATAGTGGGAGAAGGAAGAGAAGGGAATACTGTAGGATCTTTTGGTCTAGGAGAAAGAAATGATTGAGGCAGCAGGTTGTTAGAATTTTGTGAAATTCAAGTGAATAAGGAAGCAAAGTAAGCACAACAGACTGGAAGTGAATAAACTGAAACAATCTAGCATGAGAGAAAAATTTGCAGAAATGGTAGACTTAAGTCTAAGAAGTAATTCGGAAAGTAGCTGTACCAAGGACGAATGGAATTTATAAAAGACAGAAATAATGAAAGCTGGTAAAGAAACATTAGGCTTTAGGGAACAAGCCACCCGAAAACTTTGGATCACAGAGGAAATTTTGGAACTGATGGATCAGAGGAGAAGGCACAAAAATGCTCAGGATGAAGCAGGAAGAGAGCAATACAGGCTATTTAGAAATCAAATAAACAGAAAATGCAAAAAAGCAAAAGAAAGATGGTTACAAGAAAAGTGTGAAGAAGTAGAAAAGAAAATGGTTGTAGGTAAAGTAGATGTTGCTTATAAGAATATCAAACAGAAATGAAGAAAAGAAGTGTAAACATTAAAGCTGCCAATGGAAAAACTCTTTTAAGCTCAGACAAGAGCTAATCGTTGGAGGAATACACTGAAAAATTTTATGATGGGGACGACTTGAACAAAAGTGTAATGGAAAAGGAAAGCGATGTCAACACTGATGATTTATGAGATCCTGTTTTGAGGACAGAATTTTATAGAGCTCTGGATGACTTGAAAGCAAATAAGGCAGTTGCAATTGATGAGATCCCTGCATTACTTCTTAAATCCTTAGGAGAAGAAGGAATCAAAAGATTATTCAAGCTGATATCAAAAATTTATGAAACTGGAGAAATTGAAACTGATTTTAATAAAAATATCATCTTCACACTCCCGAAGAAAGCAAAAGCTGACAAATGTGAGAACTATCGCACCATTAGTCTAACATCACATGTTTCAAAATTACTGACCAGAATTATATAGAGAAGAATGGAAAGGGTAGAAGAGATAGTAGGTGAAGATCAGTTTGGGTTTAGAAAAAATCGTGGTACCAGGGAAGCAATTCTGGCTTTAAGATTAATATATTAATGGCAGATCAAGAAAAAGAAAGATACTTTTTTGGTGTTTGTTGTTTTAGAAAAAGCTTTTGATACTGTTAGGTGGAACAAGATGTTCAAAATCTTATATATATATAAAAATAGACGTGTTTTTTCCTATATTTCACTTTTCAGCTACCACTACCTAGCACAGATCACTGATGTTTGTGGGAGGAAGTAGCATGGAGTTTCCTGTCGTGCAAAACGTTAGCCGAATGCCGATAGCTGTGGGGATGTGGGAGATATAATGATTAAAGTTGGTCAGTGCAGGGAGTTTTCATAATTCGACCAAAAATTCGTATCTCCGTATATTTCTCTTTCCTGCCACAACTTCATAACATAGACCTTTGGTGTTTGTGTGTGGTAGTAGAATCGTCTTTCCTGTCATGCACTATGGTTGTTAGATGTCGGTAGCTATGGGGGTGTGGGAGATATGGGGGTTGAAAGTGGTCGACCTGTGGCAATTTGATACTTCTGCCAAAGACAAAAGTGTCATGGTGTATCACTTTTCAGCGAAAACTATAGATCACAGATAACTGGCGTTTGTGTGTAGTAGTAGCACAGAGTCACCTTTCGATCACAACAGTGGCCGAATTTCAGAAACTGTGGTACTGTGGTAGATATGGTGGTTGTAAGTGGCCGACCGAGGATATTTTCGTATTTCGACTGTCTGCGCATATGTCACTTTTCTGCCACAACTACATAGCACAGAGCATTGGTGTTTGTGTTTGGTAGTAGAATCATATCTCATGTAGTGCACTATGGTTGTTAGATGTCAGTAGCTATGGGGATGTGGGAGAAATGGGGGTTGAAAGTGGTCGACCTGTGGCAATTTCATACTTCTGCCAAAGACAAAAGTGTCATGGTGTATCACTTTTCAGCGAAAACTATAGATCACAGATAACTGGTGTTTGTGTGTAGTAGTAGCACAGAGTCACCTTTCGATCACAACAGCGGCTGAATTTCATAAACTGTGGTGGTTGTAAGTGGCCGACCAAGGATATTTTCGTATTTCGACTGTCTGCGCATATGTCACTTTTCTGCCACAACTACATAGCATAGAGCATTGGTGTTTGTGTTTGGTAGTACAATCGTATCTCATGTAGTGCACTATGGTTGTTAGATGTCGGTAGCTATGGGGGTGTGGGAGATATGGGGGTTGTAAGTGGTCGACCTGTGGCAATTTCATACTTCTGCCAAAGACAAAAGTGTCATGGTGTATCACTTTTCAGCGAAAACTATAGATCACAGATAACTGGCGTTTGTGTGTAGTAGTAGCACAGAGTCACCTTTCGATCACAATAGCGGCCGAATTTCAGAAACTGTGGTACTGTGGTAGATATGGTGGTTGTAAGTGGCCGACCGAGGATATTTTCGTATTTCGACTGTCTGCGCATATGTCACTTTTCTGCCACAACTACATAGCACAGAGCATTGGTGTTTGTGTTTGGTAGTAGAATCATATCTCATGTAGTGCACTATGGTTGTTAGATGTCAGTAGCTATGGGGATGTGGGAGAAATGGGGGTTGAAAGTGGTCGACCTGTGGCAATTTCATACTTCTGCCAAAGACAAAAGTGTCATGGTGTATCACTTTTCAGCGAAAACTATAGATCACAGATAACTGGTGTTTGTGTGTAGTAGTAGCACAGAGTCACCTTTCGATCACAACAGCGGCTGAATTTCATAAACTGTGGTACTGTGTACTGTGGTAGATATGGTGGTTGTAAGTGGCCGACCAAGGATATTTTCGTATTTCGACTGTCTGCGCATATGTCACTTTTCTGCCACAACTACATAGCATAGAGCATTGGTGTTTGTGTTTGGTAGTACAATCGTATCTCATGTAGTGCACTATGGTTGTTAGATGTCGGTAGCTATGGGGGTGTGGGAGATATGGGGGTTGTAAGTGGTCGACCTGTGGCAATTTCATACTTCTGCCAAAGACAAAAGTGTCATGGTGTATCACTTTTCAGCGAAAACTATAGATCACAGATAACTGGCGTTTGTGTGTAGTAGTAGCACAGAGTCACCTTTCGATCACAACAGCGGCCGAATTTCAGAAACTGTGGTACTGTGGTAGATATGGTGGTTATAAGTGGCCGACCAAGGATATTTTCGTATTTCGACTGTCTGCGCATATGTCACTTTTCTGCCACAACTACATAGCACAGAGCATTGGTGTTTGTGTTTGGTAGTAGAATCGTATCTCATGTAGTGCACTATGGTTGTTAGATGTCGGTAGCTATGGGGATGTGGGAGAAATGGGGGTTGAAAGTGGTCGACCTGTGGCAATTTCATACTTCTGCCAAAGACAAAAGTGTCATGGTGTATCACTTTTCAGCGAAAACTATAGATCACAGATAACTGGCGTTTGTGTGTAGTAGTAGCACAGAGTCACCTTTCGATCACAACAGCGGCCGAATTTCAGAAACTGTGGTACTGTGGTAGATATGGTGGTTGTAAGTGGCCGACCAAGGATATTTTCGTATTTCGACTGTCTGCGCATATGTCACTTTTCTGCCACAACTACATAGCATAGAGCATTGGTGTTTGTGTTTGGTAGTACAATCGTATCTCATGTAGTGCACTATGGTTGTTAGATGTCGGTAGCTATGGGGGTGTGGGAGAAATGGGGGTTGAATGTGGTCGACCTGTGGCAATTTCATACTTCTGTCAAAGACAAAAGTGTCATGGTGTATCACTTTTCAGCGAAAACTATAGATCACAGATCTCTGGCGTTTGTGTGTGGTAGTAACACAGTGTCACCTTTCGATCACAACAGCGGCCGAATTTCAGAAACTGTGGTTGTGTGGGAGATATGGTGGTTGTAAGTGGCCGACCAAGGATATTTTCGTATTTCGACGAAAGGCATGTGTCTCCGCAGATTACACTTTTCTGCCACGACTACATAGCATAGAGCATTGGTGTTTATGTGTGGTAGTAGAATTGTGTCTGTTGTCGTGCACTATGGTTGTTAGATGTCTGTAGCTATGGGGGTGTGGAAGATATGGGGGATGAAAATGGTCGACCTGCGGGAATTTCATATTTCTGCCAAAGACGCATGTGTCACGGTGTATCACTTTTAAGTGAAAACTATCAATCGCAGATCACTGGCGTATGTGTGTTGTAGTAATACAGAGTCTCCCATCGATCACAACGTTGGTCGAAATTCGGTAACTGTGGGAGTGTGTGAGATATGGTGTTTGAAATTGGTCGATCATGAATATTTTCGTATTTCATCCAAAGACTTGTGTGTATCCGTAAATTTTACTTTGCTGCCGGAACTACATAGCGCAGAAGACTGGTATTTGTGTGTGGTAATAGTATCGAGTCTCCCATCGTGCACTATGGTGGTTAGATGTCTATAGCTGTCAATATGAATTCTTTACAATCACGAACGAAGTCGTGGGTAGCAGCTAGTTTTAAATAAATCAGGACTAAAATATCGAGACAGAAGAATATTTTATAAACTATATAAAAATCAAGTAGCTATAATAAAAATAGAGGACCAGGAGAGACATGCATCATTTAAAAAGGGTGTGAGACAGGGTTGTTAATATTCAACTTGTATATAGAAAAAGCAGTAAAGGAAATAAAAGAAAACTTTTCGTGTGGCATAAGTGTTCAGGGAGAAAAAACTCACTATGCAACGATTTGATGATGACATTGTCACGTTAGCAGGTCGAGCTAAAGGGTATTGAGAAGTTACTGAGTATCATGGACAAAATACTGAAGGATGATTTTGGACTGAATATAAATCGAAGCATGACAAAATTGATGAAATGTTGTAGAAATGATACCAATCACAGTAAAAGTAAGTGAATTCTGCTAATTGGGAAGCAATATTACAACCGATGGCCGAAGCAAGAATGATGTTAAAAGCAGAATAGCACTAGCAAAAAGAGCCTTCAAGAAAAAGATAAATCTTTTAGTTTCAAATATTGATTTAGGAATTAGAAAGAACTTTCTAAAACTCTACGTGCTGAGGACGGCCCTTTATGGTAGCGAAACATGGACTTTAGGAATACCAGAACGAAAGGAAATTGAAGAATTTGAAATGTGGTGCTACAGAAGAATGCCGAAAATTAAATCAACAGACAAAGTACGAAATGAACGAGTTTTGAAAATGATGGGTGAGGAAAGAAGATTGTGGAAGAAGCTTACAGAAAGAAGAGACAGGTTGGTAGGTAATATTTTGAGACATGCGGGATTGGTTAATTGATTAATGGAGGGAACAGTCGAGGGTAAGAACTGTAGAAGAAGACAGCGATTAGAATATACGAAGAAGATAATTGAGGACATGGGTTGTAAGGGATTGTAAGACCCAAGGCTGATACCGCGGTTATAGTATAGCCCTAGTGCCTCAACTAAACTCTTGATGTTGACTCACAGTTCTATGGAAAACTTACGAAATAATTTAGACCTGACCATGTAGCCAGGATAACTCAACTTAAATGCTTGAGGTCGCCACAATATTTGTTAATCCACAAATAGAGAAAAGGTTGTCAGTTACCTATGAAATGAAAACAGTTCACTTTCCGAAAATTCAAAATTTATTTAAAAGAGAATCAAAGTTCAAAATAGCATTTAATAGTTGAATTGGCAAATCGAACATTCTTTTCCAAAAGTTTGCAAGTTGTGGAGAGATATTAGAACCGACCGAACCCCTGATGTAAAATTACCAGTTCATGTTAAGAGTGATGCGTGCCATACACCAAAGTCCCAAGATGGCCGACTTGGTAGCTCCACCTTAACCGTCCTCCTCCCAACCGACTCGACACTCATGCAGACTATACGCACATACTGCTCAGCTCTCAAAAGAATAAAGAAGAAAGAATGGTGGGTCATGTCCGCACCAGATTATATAGGTTCTATGACATCACAGCCAAAACGCAGCTTTCTGCTGCCTCTCTGCAAAAAGGTTCCTTAACTAACTCGGTAACCAAACAGATATGCGGTAATTAAAGGCTGACAGTGTTTAGACTTTTTTAATAGAGAAACAGTAGATATGCAGTGAGTAACTTTAAGTATTTAGTTTTAAAGATCTATTTTATCCTACGCGTATGAGGCGATCTACTTTCTGCTTAGGGGACTTCCTTTACTTTTGAAATTGCATAATTTCGTCATTTCTTCTAAACCGCAAATTATCTAAATATTATTATTATCAACGTGTTCTCCCGAAATTCCTGAGTTTAGTGGTGTAAGTTTTATTGAGATGGGTGCCCGGATAGTGAAATTACAGCTTTGACAAGATTTACAAAAATGATATGTGTGTTTTAATTTAATAACTTTACTTCTATTGCTTTTATCGAAAATATAAAATTACCAGAATATTCTCTGAATTAAATGACATATTCTGAAAGTTGTTTCATCTCTGTATCTAACTTCGATTGGTTGTAATAAATTCCTAAACTTGGCACATGGCTACATGATAAAATAATTTCTGAAATCTTTATAAAGTCTGTTCTACTGCATGGAATGGCCTGACATTAATATATGTGATATTAGATTTTTGGGTCTTTCAAGAAATCTACTTTTTATTCCGAAAACTTTCTAGGATTCTGTGATAAAAAATGCCAAAAGTGAAGTGCATCTAACGAAGTGTTTAAAAATTGGTTTAAGTTATTTACACGTCTACAAAATATGGAATTTTAGTGAATTTATTCTTTTATTGAATTATTATTACTTTAAAACTACTTTATTTCATTTAAAAGTGTGCAGAAATAGTGAAATACCAAATATCAAAAATCTATTGTTTGGTGAGCTGAATTATTACGGATTATCACATTACAGGTTAGTAAAAGGTTTTTATATCATTATAGAAAGTTAATTTAGTTGTTTTATTAAATGTTGAGCCACTTTATTGCTCTTAAATTGGTTTAGAAATGACGAAATGCTCACATAGTAGAAGCTCATTGTTTCAAAACTGAATTATTAATGATTATTTTATTTTCGGTTGACTTAAGAGTTTGTTTACTGTTATACAAAGTTTATTTACGGCTTTTATTAAATACTGACAGTCTTTACTGCATTTAAATTGGTTTAGAAATGGTGAAATTGGCCTATAGCAAAGTTTATTGTTTGGAAATTGAATTTATGTGAATTAACCTATTTCCTCCCAAGATAATGTTTTCTTACTGTCATAGTAAGTTTATTTAGGTCTTTTATTAACTTTTGAATACTTTTACTGCTTCTAAAAGGGTTTATTTAGTCTGTTTGGTCATAGTATCTGCATGCTATATAAAGCCTCACCCTCCTAACCTATATAAGAAATGAAACTATCTGTTACTGAAGAGTTAGCTTCCACCCCCCTATGCCTAAAGGGTGAGGAGCTAGAATTTGTCAAAATTCTAAGGTGCTTACAGGATATGTAGAGATGAAGAGGTTAGCACAAGATAGGAAGGGATGGAGGATTGTATCAAACCAGTCAAAAGACTGATGACAGCAAAAAAAAAAATTATTAGTCCAAGCAGCTTTGCCTGATCAGAAAGATATTACAGTACATCATTTCATCATTTATCTGCTTTATTATAGTGTTGAACTGAGGTATAGCTACAAGTCATTAAACCATGATACACTGGCCACGTCATTTATAAAACAGGCGACCTTTCTTTTGTTTAGATCAACAGCTGCTTCGCGGTCGGCGACACTCGGGATGGCAACAATGGGGGCAGCCAATAATGTTCGAAGGGGCGGCAATCTCACAGTTTTTTGACCCGGTTCGGAAATTTCCTAGATCCACCACTGGCTGTAGTTAGACAGGAGGCGACATAATCGGGATTGCATGCGGGCTCTCTAACAGCTAGCGGCGGGCCTGTTCTTTCTCAACTGTCCACAGCAAGTCTCATATCATCTGTTTCTTTTATGAGTGCAGTTACCATATTGGTTTTTTTTTCAATTTAATTATTTTAAATTTGGATTGAAAATTGTAAAATTTGTAATGTCAATTTAAGTACTTATTAGATTGGTCATGAAGTATGTATAAGAGGGCTTTTGAAATGGTAGGTTGTTAAACTTAATCTCCTAGTTCAACAGATGCAGTTTTCTTTGGTAGTGGTTTAATAAATCCATCATCCAACAAACATTTGGATAGGTTTTGGAGAATATATATATATATAAAATTACAATGTGTTTATAAATGATGTTAGTACATCTATTATAATACCAAAAATTCTAATATCAGAATCATCCTCACCTTTTGCACTAGATTTTGTGTGTCCAATAGTATTCGTCAGCTGTTATGTGTTATATGTGATGAAAGGGTCCATTTCGCCAGCAGAAGTTGAGAAGTGGGTATTATGCTTGTCTAATAGTATTTGAATTTTTGTGATGAAATTTCTTTTACCAAATCCAGAAGTATATGGATTCTTCTGCAAAGGCTGAAGGAGTTGTGTTTTCACTAATGACCTTGTGAGCGTATCTAGTGTTTCTCATACTTAACCCAATATGATTGTGCAGATTTATGTTATACCGTTGGCAGTTATCATCCGAGGGATGTCACCTTGTCCTCTCCTAGATTAAAAACTACTTAGCTTTTAGCCCCAACCTGAAATATTGAGGACACCAGTTCGGTTCCTTAGGCAAGGAGTGGCTCTCGCCAAAGGATTTTTGATGGAATGTAGGCAGGAAAAGCTCTTGCTAGAAATGACAAAAGCTGTTTTCAGCACTATTAGAGTTTAATGAATTCAAACCAGTCTACAGACAGCTTGAAATAGAGTGTTAGGTTATGCTCATGAAAGAAAGTTATGTTTCTCCAAGTCAGATCCTCTGATCAACTATGGCAGCAATAGAACGTAAGCAATGAAAACTGTACAACACTACATAGCAACTAGATGATACTGCCCACTCCCTGTGGGCACTGTGGTCCTTTATACTAGTCAGCCACATTGTGTCATTGAATCTTATTTAACTGTGAACAGCAGCATGTCTGCTTGACCAGTTCGGCAGTAAACAAAATCAATGGGTGACACCAATTCATGCTTACTCGATACACTTATTCCATTTGACCCTGACAGCCTACACTGGCAATTTATCTTCTCTGGCTGTGACTAAATATATTTTAACAAATTAACATTTTACAGTAATAATCAATATATTACACTTCCTTTCCCCAGGAAATTTGATTCAACACACAAGTTGCAGCAATTTTTGTTATGTTGGATCTGATTTCCTTTAACTTCCTCTCCATTGTTATGTTTACATTAGTTGGCATCATTTCATCCTTTATATCACTGTTACAAATATTATCATCACACTAATTCAATGTTAGGTAAATATTTCTCATTAACATATTATTTTTCATTTCACAATTCAATTACTGTGTAATTTTACTGAAATAGCATAAGTGATTCAATCCAATAGTAACTATTCACTTTAGAACTTGATTCTTTGTTTACAATTAATTGTTATATATATATTATCTTACCTAAACTATTCAGCAGGTGGCCTATTATATATAATGCATATACACATCAGACAAATGTGGGATTTGTGGGTTTGCTTGAGCGTTATGATAAACCCTGGATGTGGCATAACATTAGGCGTACAAATACATCGTTGGAAAGGGTTCTCTGGCAGTCAGCGAATTCCCACATTCGTTTGATAGATGTGGCCTGCATTGGTAGGGCAGTTATACTCCCCATGGACTCCATCTGAATCTCAGAGGTAAAAGGAAGCTTTCGCTTCTTATTGCTGATGAGATCAGGGGATGCCAGGTGAGTGAAAGAGGTATTCCTGTGATAAGTGGTATTAAATCGTGTCCTTTTTTAGGGTAAATAAAATAAATGTATTAAGATGTCTAAAAGAAATTAACGTCTCTTCTGATCAAAACTTATCGAAATTAGAAATTCCATCTAATAATCAAACTAATAAAGTAAACAATTTAAATTCATTGAATCAAAGAGTTCAGACCACTATTCTCCATCAAAATATAAGGGGGATATTTAGTAAAAGTGATGACATTACCTTATGCCTAGAAGAGATTCAAAATTCCAGAAATTTCAATGTAGATGTTTTGTGCATATCTGAACATTATTTGTCTGACAAAGGAATATCTCAGCTGTCCATCCCAAATTATAAACTAAGTTCTCATTTCTGTAGATGTAAAATGAAGAAAGGTGGAGTTGCCATTTTTGTTAAAAATAATATTCAATGCAATAGTGTAGCCGTAAGTAAGTATTGTATAGAACAACACTTTGAATGCTGTGTTACTAAACTAGAATATGGTAAGGAAGAGCTCATATTAATAGCAATTTACAGCGCCCCCTCAGGAAATTTTAGTCTGTTTTTATCACGGTTAGAGTCTTTGTTACTATGTTTCAAAAATAACAAACAAATAGTTTTATGTGGAGATTTTAAAGTTGACTTTCTCAATCAAAGCAATGAGAGGCTAGATATGGAAGCCTTGATGTTGTCTTTTAACTTAACGGCACTTGTAAATTTTCCTACTAGAATACAAAATAATTGCAGGACTGCAATTGATAATTTTTTTTATGGATATTTCTCAGTACAGTAATTATGACATACTTCCAGTAATAAATGGTATCTCAGATCATGATGCCCAGCTGCTATGTATCAAGTCCAGAAACACTATTAAACAGATAGAGAAAAGCTGGGTTTATAGAAGAAATATTAATGAAAACAATATAAAACATTTCATAGATTCCTTAAATAATGAACAATGGTCAGAAGTGTACAATGCACAGGGTGTTAATGCAAAATTTGAATCCTTTCTCAATATATTTCTAACACTTTTCAAAGGAAGTTTCAACAAAAGGAAAGTTGTCAATACTCCAAACAATGAACTAGGTAATGGCTGGATAACAAAGGGTATTAGAATATCTTGTAAAACAAAAAGAGACCTGTACTTAAAAGTAAGAGAATCAGATAACTACACACTTAAAGCTCATTATAAACTTTATTCTAAAATACTAAGAAATGTAATAAGAAAGGCCAAGAACAGGTATATATCAAAGAAAATAGAGAATTCAGGCAATAAGATGAAAACTATATGGAATATAATAAAAACTGTAACTGGAAAATCTGTAAATCACTCTAAAGACATAAAAATAGAACAAAATGGATCTGTCCATAGTGAAGTAGGGGAAGTTTGTGAAATATTTAACAAACATTTTACTACAGTTGTAGAGAAATTAGGCATAGAAAAGCAGTCCCCAAATAGTGCCCTTAGGCTTCTTCAGACTGCTTACCCAAATAGATTTGTGGAAATGCAATTGCCACCAGTAACAGTTTCAGAAATAAATAAACTCATTAAACAATTAAAACCTAAAAATTCATCCAGCTATGACAATATTTCAAGTAAATTACTAAAAAGATGTTCAGATTGTATCGATCGTGTACTTGCCCACATTTGTAATGAATCGTTAATTCAAGGTGTGTTTCCAAATAGACTAAAATATACAGTTGTAAAACCGTTGTTTAAAAAGGGAGGATCAACATGAGTAGATAACTATCGTCCCATTTCATTACTTTCAGGATTCTCAAAGATTTTTGAAAAAATCATGTATTGTAGAGTAATAAAACATGTTACGCAAAATAATATCCTCACTAAATCCCAATTTGGGTTCCAAAAGGGATCATCTATAGAAGTGGCTATATATTCATTTTTAAATAACACATTTGAGGAACTTAATAATAAAATGAGCCCTGTAGGAATATTTTGTGATCTTGCAAAAGCATTTGACTGTGTAAATCATGAACTACTTTTGAAAAAAAATGGAATACTATGGTATTTATGGAATCGCAGGTAAATGGTTTAGATCATACATGGAAAGTCGAATGCAAAAACTGTCCATTTTTGATACTAAAATAAACAAAGATGCTTCATCAGACTGGGAAAAATTAAAACATGGAATTCCACAAGGTTCTGTCCTAGGACCCCTCCTCTTTTTGTTGTATATCAATGACCTTCCTGGAAACTTATCTGACAAAGTTAAGAGTGTTTTATTTGCAGATGACACTAACCTGACTGTGAGAAAAACACCAAACAGCAATCTAGAATTTAATGTAAATGACGTACTTAGTGAAGTAGCAAATTGGTTTAAGGCAAATTCATTAAAACTAAATTTTGAAAAAACACATTATATTAGGTTTAAAACAAAAAATTATGCACAGCCAGATTTACAAGTAAGCTATAAAAATAACACAATATTAGAAACAAAGAGTATAAAATTCCTTGGTATTAAAATAGATGAGAAACTCTGTTGGCATGAACATATCACTTCACTACTGAAGAAGTTAAGTAGTGCCACCTTTGCAATACGAACACTTTGTCTAACAGCAGATCTAGAATTAACGAAACAGGTTTACTCCTCATATTTTCATTCAGTAATGTCATTTGGCATAATTTTTTGGGGAAACTCTTCACAAAGTAAAAAAGTTTTCATAGCACAGCAAAGAGCTATTAGGATGTTGTGTAGGGTAAGACCAAGAACTTCTTGCAGACAACTTTTTAAAAAACTCAGTGTTCTTACAATGAGTTCTCAGTATATATATTCTCTCATGTGCTTTGTCATAGATCATTGTAACCTGTTTACTTCTAATTAACAGGTACACAATCTCAATACAAGAAGCAGAAATAACTTGCACAAACATCTCTGTCATTAGTACAAAGAGGAGTTAATTATTCTGGTATACATCTGTTTAATAAACTTCCCAAGGGTATAAAACAATTTGCACAAAACAAAGTTATATTTAAAGAAAAACTGAGAGATTATCTTATTGGCAACTCCTTCTACTCCATTCAAGAATTTGAACAAAACAATTAATTGTATTCAATATGACTTTTGCAAATCACAGTTGTAAAAATTTATGTTTATTTTATTGTCTTTATTTTTTTCTTTGTAACATTTAATTGTTTTTTACTATGATTACGACTCATACTGTATGTATGTATATTAACCATGACATGTTTCACATCCCAGAGGTGCTTCCTCAGCAGGGATTCATGAAACAAGATTAATAAATAAAATAAATAAAAAAATAAAATAATATGCCAAATAAGTTTTAAAATCATTTCGTGAAGTACTTTTCAGCACAGAACATAATCTTGTTACACATCCATTATCTTTCTAAAACCATTTAGAAAGAGGGATAATCTCATGTAGTTTTGTAGTAAAGAAATTTTATAACCATTTTCTTCACAGTAAAGCCCTTTTTAAATCGATTCTAAACAATTTTTGTAAAAAACATAAGATTAAAATAAGGTTGTTTTAAAGTGATAATGAATTTTGTTTCATTCATTTCCACTAAGGAAGCAGAGAATGACGATCATTTTAAGGTTTTTTTTTGTATGCTTTTAAAATTTATTGAAGGAGATATTGAAAAAATACCACTAAGGAAGCAGAGAATGACGATCATTTTAAGGTTTTTTTTTTTTTGTATGCTTTTAAAATTTATTGAAGGAGATATTGAAAAAATAAATAAATAGAAATTTTTAGATGAAAGAGCCAGGATGATAAAAGCAGGCTTAACTGAGAGAGAAAAATTCATTTAATAACAACAATCTAACAGTTCAAAGGTAACATGAAATTTAAAGTAAGAAAAATGAAGTTCTAGTGTCAACATGCGATGGCATCATCATGTGGGACTTTTAAAAATTATTAACTGTTGAAGGAGTAAACCCATGAGAAAATCTGTCATGACTGAAAAGATTGGGAATAAATTAAACAAGGACATATTAAAATTTTGAGAAAATCTGAGTAAAATTAGTGTACCACGAGAATAAGGGATTTGGTAATTCACCAGAGAATAGTATTTAGCTGTGCAAATGCACCTTTGTTCTATGACAAATCAGCAAAAGATTAGACAAGGTTATAAAAAGCCAACCAGCAGAGGCAGTCTCAGGAGACAGTTCTGGAAGGCAGTTTTCAGCAGTGCATCAGTATACAATGGGTGTTGCATCGCGAGGTAAAATGTAAAATGTAACTACTCAAAATTTAACCATCTCACCTCGGATCACGTTCGTGGATGTTATCATTCACATTAAGGAACCTTTAAGCTAAACTCAATGAAAGAACCTTTTTTTAAAATGATTTAAGAAGTCGACAGTAGCAGTGTTTGAGAACTATCATATAAGTAACTCTGATTTGGGGTTGCAAATAGAAAGTATGTTTGGAAGAGTATGCTTTTAACCAGTATAACCTGCATTTTCTTAGATCATTTATGAAGTTCGATATTGCCTTAAATGTTTTCAACAGTGTAATCCGATAGCAGCTTTAACTTTATAAAACTATCAGAATATATTCAAATTAGTAACTGCAGTGACTTTCTTTCATTTACGTATGACCTGTTAGGTATTACTGGCAAACTAATAGCTTGGCGGTCAGTTTAAACAACTATAGCATCTTCGAGAAAAGGTACCAGTCATATAAGCAATACGATCAAGCTAATGCAAATTTTGCATGTTGTTAATGCGAATGCACATTTTGTTATTACATAATCTCAAATAATACAGTTCAACAATTACATTAAATCAATTCAATTATTAGTTGACTTCATAATTACAATTAATACTTAATTACTTTATATTTACTATGTTAAAATAGTAAAGATTTATCTTGTGACAGTACTATTTATCTTTTGTCACCTCTTTTACCTATTGTTGTTTATTCCTTTGAGAAACCCATGATGGTAATGCTTTCATCACCTATTTTACCTCTACTGAAAATAACTCTTTCAACCTGTAGTTTGATTTTCGACTACCACTGACTTGCGACTCTCTACAATTATTTAATATTGTAGTTCTGACACAAACCTTTCCACAGCAATCATCATCCATACACTTTTAAGTATACCTAAAACACTTCCTGCAACACCTGCAGTATCGACAATAAATTACCAAAATGAATACAATTATACATCCTGTGTAAGACGCAATAGATACACCAAACATAAAAGGCTCTTTCGCCAATCTTTCTTGCCTCATTATTTTTATTTATAGGTCTTTATTTTACTACCTGCAAGCTTTAGGTCATCTAGCTGGATTGTCACACATTCTAAAGCTAATTACACTTGTAACAATTCAGATTATTATTTTTCATTGTTATTTATTAAACAACAATCTATATCTATGGTTAAATTTGGGATAACATCCTTGCTACTCACATTACTTTGTATTACATATTCTGACTGAGTAAAAACTCTTGTTCTGTAGCATTTTATAAAACTTTATCTTTCCTAATCCTTTTAAGACAATGTCTGTGGGGTACCTACTCCACACAGAAATTTAAGACCTTCTTCTGTTGGAGTCAGCTTCAACCATTCACTATGCCTGAGATGTGTCCATAAGATTTGATTTAAATGAAATGCCCTCTTTATACAATCAGTAGGTATTTCCCTGACAGGTTGTAAAAGTTTAGCCTCAGATTCTTCATTGCAAAATGAATGTTTTTTTATTCTTCTTCCAAATAAGATTATTCCGATGTAACAGTTTGCACTCCAGTTTATCAAAATTTAAGTTAACACAATGCCTTTTAGCATAATCAATGAACAACAATTCCTTTTCTGGGTAAATATACACATTACTTCACGGGGAAATTTTTATTGGCAATGGAATTACCTTATCCAAATTAAAAATATTATTATCTATTGAAGGTATGTGACTAATGTAATCTAAGGATGTTACCAGTCAAAAATACATCTAAATCAATATGTTTCAGTCATTGACATCCAAAGGCCTCAGTTAGTAGAACTGAAAATTTTAAGTCTATTAGATCATCACGAATCAACTTTAAATAATTCACAATTCAAACTGGGTTTATTATGCATGGCTCACAGATTCCTTTTTGTGTATTTACAATAGCAGTGATTAGTAACCCACAATCCATTTCAATTGTAAAGATTAAAGTCAGGTGGATAAAATGTTCATTAATTGCTAACAGAGTAGCTATACGCTGAATTGTTGCATCATTATTTCATTGTTGAGACCATAATGATCTATATTTTTCATTCCTTCAGCAAATATTTTTTCATTTTGGACTACAGTAGACAACACATTATTGATTCCATTCACAGTATTGTAGTTTTTACAACTGCTACCTATTCCATCATTAAATACAATAGTTGCATTTGCTTGTCCTCCATGTCATTTATTTTTAATTTGAAATACGTTTCACCTGCTGCTGTTAGTGTTCCAAAAAGTACTTAACTAATTTCTCCTACAAAATCAAAAGGATCTTACTTCTTCCTACTTTTGTGTCTAGTCAACTGTGTTATTAAGTTTAGAGCATCTTTTATTCTACCTACATGCCTATCAATATGTTGTTCGATCATGACACTTTGTTACTTTTGTTTAAATAGAACAGTTTACTTCGGCAAAATTCTATTGCCAATTGCACACATGTCTCTGCCTGCACCAACTGTCTTCCAGTTTCACATAACTTACTATCTTCCAAGTGGTACAATTAAGTCTAGTCTTATGCAAATCATCATAATCCAGGGTGTTTCAAAAAGAATATACGTATTTTGAATGCATATATTTATTAAACTGTAATACATACAAATATGAAACTTTACACACATATTTACGAACCTCTTAAGTTCAGATTACAGATGTTCAATATGTCCTCCATCAGCCACACGAACAATATCACATCGATACTCAAATTCCTCCCATACTCGGGCAAGCATGTCCTTCGTCACTGATGTTACGGCAGTACGGATCCGGTTCCTCAAATCCTCAAGGTTCTGTGGGAGTGGTGGTACATAAATGTTGTCTTTAATGAAACCCTACAGGAAGAAGTCACAGGGTGTCAAATCCGGTGACTGTGGAGCCCAGCTGATGCATTCTAAGTCGCTAGCTCCTTGACCACCAATCCAACGGTTCGGTAGAGTTTCATTCAGATATTCACGCACTTGGCGACTCCAGTGAGGGGGTGCCCCGTCTTGTTGAAAAATGAAGTTGTCTTCGTGCACCCTTGGAAACAAGCAGTTTTGTAACATAGCGAGATACTGCTGACCGTTAACCGTGTTTCCATCAAAGAAGAATGGGCCGTAACAGATCATCGGGATATCGCACAAAACACATTGACTTTAGGCGAATCTCGTACATGTTCAATGACTGCATGTGGGTTCTGTAGACCCCAAATTCAAACATTGTGTTTGTTTACCTGACCACTAACATGGAAAGTCGCTTCATCACTGAAAACGATATGTTGTGTGAAAGTGTTATCATTGTCAATAGCATCATTAATCTTGTTACAAAATGCCTCACGTTTCTGTTTCTCATATACGATCTATGAATGTTCCACCCATTCGGAGGATGCATTTGGTACCTCAACCTGAAACGTCTTTGTACTGTAATCAAGGAATTGCACTTCGCAAACTCGATAACACAAAATGATTTCTGCTGTGGAGTAGCCATTTTAAACGTATGACGGTTACCAAGAATAACACAAGATGACTGACATCTAGCGGCTATTAAATAAACTAGACTATGTATTCGTTTCTCCAATAGCCGAGCCGGGGCGCAGCGATCGATAGTTTGGACAAAAGAATACTTTGTAATACGTATATTCTTTTTGAAACAGCCTGTATATACCCAGTGAAGAACTAATCTTCTATACATGGAAATCTTCCCATGCTGAAATTACCGTTAGTATTGCTAAAATACCAAAATTCATTGGTATCATAGCCTCCAATTAGAAAAATTCTTTTAATCTATTTGAAAGTACTTTCATTATCTTTTTTCTTTTTGTTTTAAGCATAACATTTGGTCCTTCCATTCTTAGAACTTTATAAGGTCCTATCCACTGAGAATCTATCTTCTTTGAACACCCTCTTCTTACAGACCCATCATGGAATAAAACTTTATCACCCACTTTAAGCAATTTTGAGTTTTCAATTCAGTCATAGTATTTTTTTTTTTTTTTTTTTTGTCTCCTTATTCTTATGTACCTGTTCCTTGAAAATTTTGTGTAAATATTGCATTTTACTCTTCAGTACTTTACCATAATCATTGTAAAAATAGAGAACACCTGTGGGTTTCTTTTGCAATATACCTGGAATCCAAACAAAAGTTCATGAGGTGTAAATCCTGTACTACTATGAGATGTTGTATTAAATACGAATATTGAATAGTGAATCCAATCATCCCAATTTCTTTATTCCTTAATGAAGAGATGTCAAAGATATTCTACTAACATTTTATGACTGCTCTGAAGAGCACTGTTACTTTCGGATGGTACACAGTAGATTTAATTCTAGGAATCTTCAATAGTTTACACTCTCTTTTAAACATGTCACTCATAAAATTCGATCTCTGGTTTATCAAAAGAATGGGTGGTATACCATATCTAAGAATAATTTCTTGTACAAATTTTCATGCAACAGTATCAACATTTTGCTGATCAATTAGTTCTGTTAAAGTAAATTTTGACAATCCATATTGAAAAGTTAGTATGTATGTATTTCCTTTTATCACTAATGCTTAACAGACCGACTAGTCTATTTGACATTTTTCAATCACACACTCAGGTTACCAGTTATCTCTACTGACATGTTAATTTTATTCAGTGTAATCTTATTCTTTTGAGAAGTCTCATATTGTCGAATATAATTTTCAATATCTCTTTTCATTCCTGGCCATTGCTTAAACGCTTTTATCTTCTCACTCATTCTCATCATTCCCTGATGACCACCTAAAAGCGCATCATGGATTTCCTTCACAATCTGCTCCTTTTCCTCCAAACCAATCTCAACTGGTCTCTCTTTAAATTTACTTTATTCGGAATTTTTACCTACTTTATTTTCCCGACTCTTTCCGTATGCAGCTTAGCACATCAGTGTTTGTATTTAATTTTTCTTGATATAAACCACATTGTATTCGTACTCTTTGAATTTAAGTCTGCATTTTATTAACATAAAACCCAGATCTTTAACACTGAATATCCACGCAAGGGGTTGGTGATCCATTTTAATTTTCTACCATACACGTATGGTTTAAATTGTGTAACTTCCCAGCCAATTGTGAATAATTCTTTTTTTTTTTTTTTTTTTTTTTTGTGTAAAGGAATAAGTGTGTTCTACTTTGTGTAGTGTTCTCGATGCATATGCAATTGGGAAATCTTTTCCAATGGTTTTCCCTCGAGGTAATACAGCTGCAATTGCAAATTTACTTGCATCTGTTATAAATAAGAATGGTGATCCAAAATCTGGATATTGTAATAATGGAGGATTGACTAGCAATTTCTTTAATTCCTGAAGAGCTTTTTCCTATGATTCTTCCCAAATATAATATTGCCTTTTAACTAGTAATTCATGTAAATGTTTTGCGATTTCACGGTCATTAGCCATGAAGCATTGGTAGTATCCCGATAATCCTAAAATTCCTTTAAGTTCTTTTGTAGTCTTCAATTGAGGAAAATTTTTCAACTTCTCAACTTGAACAGGATCTGGTTTTACACCCTCATCTGTGATCATATGTCCTAAGTAAGCAATATGCGTCCTCAGAAACTCATACTTGTCCAACTGAAGTTTTAACTTGTTTCCCCTTAATCTTTGGAAAATCGCGATAAGCCTTTCATTCTGTTATTTCAGTATTGTTCCAAATACAATTACAATGTCAAGATATGTAAAGCATTTAATACCTCGTAACCATGTTAAAATACTATTAATCAGCCTCTTAAACATACTGGCACTCCTTTTAATCCCATAGGCATTCGTTTATACTCGAAATGGTTGAAATACTAGCTAAAGACAGTTTTCTCTCAGTCTTTCTTAACTATATGAATCTGAAAATAACCACTAACTAAGAGTGGAGAAATATTTAGCTTTTTCTAGATGACCTAGAATATCTGAAATTTTGGAAAGGGGAAAGGCATCTCCTACTGTTATCTCATTTAATTTCCTACAGTCTACAACAACTCCCCATTTTTGTTTCCCACTAGCATATAATTTCTTTGGAATAACTAGTAAAGGTGAATTCCAACCACTGTTACTCAGAAGTATTATTGAATCCTCTAACATTCTGCCAATTTGTTTTTGCAAAATGACGTGCTGCACTTCTGGTATTTGATACAGCCTTGTATTGATAATTTTCCCTTGTGGAGTGCATTGGGGGACTTTTTAGGCTGAGGGAGAAAGACCCGAAACTGGGATTACAGTTAAGGGCAGCCCAATAAAATTCGGTACCTTATGTTAGGAGTAGCGTAAATCAGTCTCGACTGTTAAAACTACTCGTTATTAACTGTAGAAGTGTTTGTAATAAGCAGACTGAGCTTGAAAGTATTATTAGTAGCACAGAAGCAGATATTGTATTAGGTACTGAAAGCTGGTTAAAACCGGATATAAGTTTAGCAGAAATTTTTGATGATAGCATGAATGTTTTCCGTAAGGATAGGTTGAATTCTAATGGAGCCATTAGTAAACACATGTCGTGTAACGAAATAAATATCGATACTGTCTGTGAAATCCTATGGATTAGACTAAAAGTAGCTACGAAAAAATTTGTAATAGGTTCTTTCTATCATCCACCAGATGCAGATGTCGCTATTGCTGAGGCCTTAAGAACTAATGTAAGTAATATAGCTCGTCAATTTCCGGATCATGCAATAATACTAGGTGGTGACTTCAACTTTCCATATATCGACTGGACTAATTACGTCCACGTTACTGGTGGCAGGGATAAGACATCCAGTGAAATTATTCTTGACCTTTTCTCAGATTTTAATCTTGAGCAGCTCGTCACTGAACCAACGCTGTGCCATAAACATTTTAGATATTCTCGTTACGAATAGGCCTGAATTATTCACAGACATTTCTACCACCATGGGAATAAGCGATCATAAAGCTGTAACTGCTACAGTAAAATTAATAACCGCACGCAAAAAGAAAAAAGAAAGGGTCGTTTACAGGCTTGAAAAGGCCCCAAAGGAGAGTTTAAGAACGTTTTTGAGGGATAATTACAGTACCTTTACAGAAGGAAGAGGCTCGGTTGAAGAGATGTGGCTTCGATTCATAAATATAGTCAGGGAAGGTATGGACTTATATATACCAAAAAGGATGATCAGGGATGGGAACGATCCCCCGTGGTATACGCGTGAAGTTAAAAGGTTACTTAAAAAGCAAAGGAAGATACATGCACGCTCAAAGAGGATGGTGTATAGGAGTGATTTAGAAAAGCTAGCTGAGACAAGAGGACAGGTCAAGAATGTGATGCGTGAGTCCTTTAATACTATAGGAGCAACTTACTTTCCAAGAGTCTCAACGAAAAACCAAAGAAATTTTGGTCGTATGTAAAAAAAGTTAGTGGTAGTGACAACAATACGTCAGTTCTACTACAAGACGGTCAGGAAGTTGATGACAGCTGTGAAAAGGCTACCGTATTTAATACTGAATTTTAATTTTTTTTTTACTGACGAAAACATGGAAAACATTCCCGCTTTTGCACGGCGTGTAGAATTTGAGATGGATCCAGTTCAAATTGATAGTGTAGGTATCACAAAGCAATTAAAGCTCCTGGAGTGGGGGAAGGCACCGGGTCCTGATGGTATACCAGTAAGAGTATTTTCGGCATAAGCGAAATAAATAGAACCATTTCTGTCAGGTATATTTCGTAAATCTTTAGAGGAAAGGAAAGTACCTGCCGACTGGAAAATAGCGCAGGTGATTCCCGTTTTCAAGAAAGGAGATCGGAGAGATCCTAGGAATTATCGACCGATATCGCTAACATCTGTTTGCAGTAGAATTCTGGAGCATGTCATATGCTCTAACGTTATGAAGTTTCTAGATGCAAAAGAGTTACTTACAGCGAACCAACACGGATTTCGGAAGAACCGATCGTGTGAAACGCAACTGGGTCTATTTTCGCATGATGTAATGAAGATTATTGATGCAGGATCACAAGTTGATGCTATTTTCTTGGATTTCCAGAAAGCTCTTGGCTCTGTACCACACAACCGGCTTTTGGTGAAGATTTGAGCGTACGGTATATCTGATCAGATTTGCGAATGGTTACGCGATTTTCTAACTGGTCGGTTGCAGTATGTCGTTGTTGACGGGGAAGCCTCTTCAAAGCTAGATGTTACTTCGGGGGTTCCTCAAGGAAGTGTAATAGAGCCACTTCTTTTCTTAATTTTTATAAATGATCTTGGTGATAACGTTAATTGCAGGATGTGATTTTTTTGCTGATGATGCACTTATTTATAGGGAATTGTGGTGCTCTGACGATTGCTTAGAAATTCAGCGCAATCTGGATGTTATTTCGGAATGGTGCCATAAATGGCAGCTTACACTTAACTGCAAAAAGTGCAAGGCAATGCAAATAAGTAGTAAAAAGACCCCATTTTCTCACGATTACAAAGTTAACAATTCAGTTGTTGACACGGTAGATTCCCTGAAGTATCTAGGCGTAACAGTACAAAGCAACATGAAATGGGGCTTGCACATATCTTCAGTCATAGGTAAAGCTAATTCTAAACTACGTTTTGTAGGTCGTATTTTGAGAAGTTGTAATGCTCATACAAAGGAAATTGCGTACAAAACACTAGTTTGTCCGCATTTGGAATACTGTTGTGAAATTTGGGATCCGTATCACAAGGGATTGATCGATAAGTTGGAGAAGGTACAGAGGAGAGCCGCTCGATTCGTGACCGCTAGTTACAGTCCTTATGTAAGTGTCACAGAGCTGATACGTGGGTTGGGCTGGGATTGTTTGGCTGACAGACGTCATTTTCTTTTGAATTTGTTGGAGAATATGCTAAAATCTTTAATTTACGAGTGCAACGCAATACTTCCTCCGCCAACATATTTAGGTCGCAATGACAGGAGGGATAAGATTCGAGAAATAAGACGCCGTACTGATAAATTTATGTATTCTTTCTTTCCTCGTTCTGTTCGGGATTGGAATGCACTGAATTAGGTTTGGTGCTTAGAACCCTCTGCCACCCACAGTAATTGTGAATTGCAGAGTATAGATGTAGATGTAGAAAAAAGTTACAATTGTGGTACAATTCGAAGGTGTCTATCTCTTACCATTTGTGGGTGCCCTAAGTTCTAAAATAAGTAGACTGTTGATTCAACATGGAGGTAAGACATTTTTAAGGCCACCTACAAAAATTAAAAATTTGGCAGGCAACATTACGAACCCCTATTGTGTATTATGTACCTTGTGAATGTGGCTGTGGTTATATCAGACAAACTGAAAGGTGTATTTACAGCGACGTGTCAAACATGCAAGAAATTTTCATCTGTGACAAGAAAATAAATCAGCTGTGGCCAAACACAATGACCAAGAAGGTCATTCAATTTTTTTTTGATTTGTTTTTGATTTTTGGAACAGCATTATAACAGAAGCTGTAGAAATCAGAAAAACAGATTATTTGGTTAATAGGGACATTGGTTACCATCTGGCTATCAAAATGCTGAAACAGGTTTGCCCCAACAATGAGCAGAAAAGTGGATGACGTCATTGCGCTGGGTTGGCTTCTGACTTCCAGTTTCAGCTGCAGGTGTGAACAATCACTTATTCAGTGATATCTATGGTAGAAAATGAGGGCTAAGATAGATGCCTTTGAAACGTTCCACAAGTGTGACTTTTTTACATGGCTGGAATCACAAGAAGAGTTTATTTACTTAAACCCAAAATCAGTTTCACTCTGAATACAGCCATATTCATGAAGGCGACCAATACAAATGTAACAGCCACCAACCAGACAATAGACACACCACAAAGAATAGCTGTCTTACCATATATCAGAGGAGTTACAGGTTGGATTAGCAAGCATCTGAGTAAGATTGATATCTAAACTAGTTTACAAGGACCATAGAAAGATCAGTACCTACTTGATGAAAGTAACAGATAGGCAATCCTCACTATAAACTACAGATTACTTGCAGTTGTGAATTGGTTGATACTGGAGAGGCTGCCAAAATTATATCCACCACTACAAATCAAAACAACATGGACAAGTTGGCTATTTGGCAGCATTCATTTACAACCAGTCTAGACATCAACTTTTAAAAGACTAGACTTGTTTCAAAAGAACATCAGCAGTAGTCAAAGCAAATAAAAGAGGCACTAAAATTAGCTAAACCCTTAATAATATCAACAAAGACAGCAGCTAAAGCAACATGATGCATGAGTTGGCATGCTGCGACCCTCACTGTGATAGCTGTGCTCTACTGGCTGGCTGGACTATTCAAATCATAGAGAAGATTATTAGTTGGGAAGAAGTTTTGTATAAACATTGGCAATTGATACATGGATGTGGCACAGACCAGGGAGCATCTAAATGATTTATTCTAGCTGTGGAAGCCTTCGAGTGCATGAGGTACGTGTATGTTAAATATGAGGAATGTTTTTTAAAGTAAGTACCGTTTTGAAATTAAAAAAAGAAATGCAAATATATCTCAATAATTTTATTTTTACATGAAAGCCTATACCTTACGTTACTTTTTTACATAATTCCCTTCAATACTGAGGCACTTGTCATAACGTAGTACCAGTTTTTCAAACTCTCCTCACAGAAGTCTGCCGCCTGACTTGTTTTTTTAACTGCTTTATGTCTCTCAACAGCGAGGTCTTTAGAGTCGGGAAAGGATGGGGGGCAAGGAATAGGAAGGAATTCGGCCAT
This sequence comes from Vandiemenella viatica, assembly GCA_031002005.1. Classification (NCBI taxonomy): domain Eukaryota; kingdom Metazoa; phylum Arthropoda; class Insecta; order Orthoptera; family Morabidae; genus Vandiemenella; species Vandiemenella viatica. The sequence goes on from JARYHS010008075.1 coordinate 45,360,723, forward strand.
GGCCTTTTGAAGGAAGCATCCTGGCATTTGCCTGGAGTGATTTGGGAAACCATGGAAAACCCAAATCTGCATGCCCGGACGGGGATTCGAACCGCCGTCCTCCCGAATGCGAGGCGAGAACGCTAAGTTTCTTCAAGTGCAGGAACAGATTGTAGTCACTGGGCACCAGATCAGGGCTGTACAGAGGATGATATAGAGTTTCCCATCAAAAAGATGTGATGAGATCTTTGGTCCGATTAGCCACATGTGGACGGGCATTGTCACGCAGCAAAACGATGCCCTTGCTCAACTTGCCACATCTTTTGTTCTAGATTGAACAGCGCAGATTGTTCAATGTATCACAATAAGCTGCTGCATTGATTGTCTCATTACAAGGCAGAAATTCCACAAGCAATACTCCTTTTCTGTCCCAAAAAACTGCGCACATGATTTTCTGGGCAGAAATCATTTGCTTGAACTTCACTTTTTTTTGGGTGAATCTGAATGCCGCCATTCCATGGACTGTTGCTTTGATTCAGGTGTGACACAGGCCACCCATGCCTAATCGCCCATAACAATTTGGCTTAAGAAATCATCACCATCATTGTGGTACCGCTCAAGGAAAGTCAATGCACTGCCTAAACGTTTGGTTTTGTGCACATCTGTTAACATTTTCGGTACCCAACGTGAGCACAATTTTCGGTAATTCAAGTGCTCGGTCACAATGCCATACAAAACACTACGAGAAACATTAGGAAAGTCATCACACAAGGAGGAAATCATAAAGCGTCTGTTTTCTCTCACCTTATTGTCCACTTTCTGCACCAAACTTTCATTAACGACTGAAGGACGCCCACTCCGTTGTTCATCATGCACATTTGTGTGGCCATCTTAAATGCTCTCACCCACTTTCTCACCATTCCATCACTCATAATGTTTTTGTCCGTAAACTGCACAGATCTCAAAATGAATATCGATCGGTTTTAGGCCTTTAGAACAAAGAAATCTTATAACAGCCTGTACTTCACAGTTGGTGGGACTCACAATTATCGGAGGCATCTTAAACACTCAGTGAACAAAGTAAACAAGGAAGAATTAGACTGTAATGGCGTAAGTGCGTAGGCAAGAGATGCAGGTAGCCAGTGCGCATGCACAGAACACTGACCGTAGCGCTGCAGCCACGGTGTGACAAAACGGTACTTACTTAAAAAATACGCCTTGTATATTTGCAACACTAATAACAATCACAGCTGGATGGTGTGACCAGTTTTTATACAGAAAAGGATGATAAATGTAATCAAAGATAAATTCTACAAGCTATAAAGTTACATAAAACATTTTTACTTACCCTTTGCATATATTCATCTATTACTGACAGATCTGGCATTCCCAAACTAATATCAGACTCTAAGAGCTGTATCCTGTATTCCAGTTCCTTGGTGTTTAAACTCAGTAATTCTTCTGCTTGTAATACATTTAATTCTATAGTATTTGTCTCACCAGGAATAATGTCCAGCTTTAAGCTCCTCAACTGAAATATAATTAATTTGTATTTGCTGGAGTTCAGAAAATCAAATTTATATACTAAAATAAATGATTACTAAACATAACAGAAAAATTGACATACATGATGATATTCAGTTATTTAAAATTTAGACACAAAACGGAGAATTAGTTCTTTTGTACTGGCACACATACATTTTCTTGAATGAGGGGTCAGAACGGATACCGAGTGATTCTACATTTGGTTTGACATTGTAAACTTTTAAATTGTTTCTGTTGAAATCTGGTGGTCAACTTGTGACATTACAGTGAGTCAGTCCCTTGAAATGTGTTTTTGATCCAATTCAATGTTTCTCTTATTTTGGATGGTTATTCAAGAGTTTGAGTTGTAATTTTGCTGCCTTATAGGAGCACCAATAGCATGAATTTCTGTGGGAAGGGAAAGTTGAGTTTATTATACTACTGGCTGGCAGGAATGTGGTAGCTGTAATGATACTAATGTATTTATAAGTCACTAGCAGACAGCTTTACTTGTGTGGACTTTGGTGTGTTGATGAATTTAACATGTATCAGGTTCAAAATTGATGGAGGAAAAAGCAGAATGTAATATGAATTAAATGTGTGATACAGTTAAAATAATGAAATATGGGTTCTTTAAATTTTCCTGGTTTGAAAATAAATAAATATTTAGGAGACTTTTTGTAATATCTTTTTTTTAAACATGAATCAAAGGAGGCCTTCCCAGTGTATGAATGGTGTAAAATGTTCTCGGGCTTTCCACATAAATTTAAGCGAGGTTTCAAAGCCGGTCTCTGGCTCCATCATTAGGTGAACACCGGTTTCAAAACATTGCTTCATATTTATGCGCTCCCATAATACGAAGACCGAGAGTATTTTATAGACCTTATTCAACATGTTTAGCTATCCAGCTGCAATAGTTTAATGGCTGAAGTAGAATGAGTAATTTTTAACCTTAAATTTGTCATAAACAAAGACTTCATCATGGAAAATGGCATTAATAAGAGATATCCAAGTTATTATACTATTTACACATTCAAAATTGAGAATTATCCACATGAATTTATAGTAATAAATGAAATATGGTGTTAAAAATTTTGAAGTTATGAACAAAATTTCTTTCACCACTCTGGCACCTGATCACACAGAATTATAAGACACAGCATTGATTTTAAGACAGCCATAACTTTCAAACTATGAAAAACCCTTCCAAATTGGTATGGTAATTTTTGTGTGATACTGGAACAACAAAACAGACAGACATCATCCACTAATACGAGGCACGTCCAGAAAGTAAGTTCCATTTCAATTTATCTCCGCTGTAGCGCTGCGATTGCAGTTCCGCACATGTGCTGTAGATGATGTGTATCAAGGGGAAGAACGTCCGCCCTTTGGAGATCGCTGTCAGTTACGTACGCTTTGTTGTGCTTGTTTGAAATGTCGCCGTTGTTTGAAAATCCCACCGCCTGTGAAATCAGGTCTGTGATTCGGTTTCTGAATGCGAGGAAAATGAAACCAAGTGAAATTTATCGGCAAATTTGCGATGTTTACGGACCAAATGCGATGAGTGATTCGATGGTGAAAAGATGGGTCCGACAGTTCAATGGCGGGCGTAGTGATGTGCATGATGAAGAACGAAGTGGGCGTCCACCTTTGGTTACAGAAGAACTAGCTTGACTTTCATCTGTTCTTACATCTCAAGTCTTTCCTTGGCGGTCATCACTTCACCAATGACGACGAGCTGAAAGAAACTGTTTCCAACTGGTTGAAGACACAGGCGGCAGATTTCTATGAAGAAGGTATACAAAACCTGGTGCCACGCTATGACAAATGCCTGCAAAATTTCGGCAGTTATGTGGAAAAGTAGTTTAAGAGTTGTAGAATTTTGTGCAATATAAATTTCTTCTGTATCTGTGTACAATTTCATTTTATTACCAAACGGAACTTACTTTCTGGACGCGCCTCGTAGATTTATATGTGTAGGGATTTAATACAGTATTGGTGTGAAGACTCCAGTCATGTTACAATTACTAAGTATAATATTAATCTTAGAATTGCAGGCATCTGAATGCCTTTAAAAGAGAACCACTTAATGATATGGTTTACTAAAATAGCTTTGACACCTAACTTTCTCCACTTGGGGTCTTAAGTGCAAGATGTGACTATACAATAATTTAATCAGGTAATGATTGGATTATGGACATATTACAGCTTAACACATCAAGAAAGTAGAAGTTGTGTGTTAATGTGCTAATTCATGTTTAAAGGATAATAAAGGTCAAAGGGGAAGTAAGAGCTTGGGAGATACTATATTAGCCCCTACAAATCCCCCTGTAAATCTCTCCTTTAAACAGTGCACCCCATTTGCATGGTCAAGGCTCAGAAGACAATGATTCGTGGTATAAGGAGTCACCCACTATGTGCCAATTTGAAAGATGGGAAATGTTTCAGGGCACCCTCTTACACTTGGATTTGGAAATTTTTATTTATCAATCTTGTTTCATGGATCCCTGCTGAGGAAAGACCTCTGGGATGTGAAACATATCATGGTTAAACTGAATGTAAATATGAGGAGTACACCTGTTTTGTTAATTCTAGATCTGCTGTTAGAGAAAGTGTTCGTATTGCAAAGGTGGAACTACTTAACTTCTTTGTGCTACCTTTGTGACAGTATGTGATGGATGATGAAATGAAATTTTAATTCACCAATTGAACGTAGAGGAATCGCGACAAGATTTACGTAATGGCGGCTGACTGAGAATCTCAAGAGTGCCACATGCAACATGGTGAATTGAGAGTGTAAATGTGCTCCTAAAATCGACACAACTTGCGACAAGAAACATGACCATCCATCAAATTAATTAATGACATATTGCTGTTTGAGACTGTATTACTCTTTTTAGACAAAATGTGCTTATTGAAAAAAAAAAAAAAAAGGTTTGTTTGGGAAATTTCATAGGGGTACATGGAACTGTGAGTTTGAGAAACCCTGATTTAGAATAAAGCAATCTATATTTTACAATCATCTGATAAACATGGAAGTGAGATTGAAGCAAAGACATTTTTTAAGGTAATTGATACTACGAAATATTTGGCCATAAGGACCGAAAGTTTCTGAACTGCTGCCTTATGCTTCTCCATACCCACCAGCCCAACACCAGACCACACCGTTAAAAAGTAAACCAAACCAATGATGGCAGGGTGTCGGTCTAGTGTCAGACAATATGCAGTGTCATTTGAACTAACTTCAAATGAGTGAGCAGAAGTGAAGTGTCGTTGCGGTGACTGTGCGGACCAGTACTAGTCTAGTGTGGCCCGACATGAATGTGTTACAAAATCGTTTGTGCAACATGTATTTTTCAGTACGTACACAAAAATTAAATGATATTAAGTTTTAATGAGTATTACATTATTAACAGAATTTATAGTAAAGAGTGAGTTGTTATGAACACAGCAGTGACTAAATGCAGCGCAGAGCGTTCATTCTCCGTGCTGCGATGAATTAAAAGTTACATGCACTCTCGCTTAAGCGAAGAACACTTAAATAACTTAGCTATCATTAATATAGAGGCAGATTTTACAAAATCATTGATCTATGATCATTTTGCAACAGTTTGGCACATTGCAAACAATTATTTTAATGTGGCATGTTTAACAAAGAAATTTAACTTTTATTTCTTTCCTTAATTTTGAACTAAAGTATACGCCATTTTTTATATCAAATTTAAATATTTCATTATATTTGATGTTTTGGAATACTGAAACATCAGAATAATGTCTCAGTTTGTCAGATGATTTGTAAATATTGAATTAAGTAGTATTTATAAAAACTGAATGTATATATCGACCCATATTACATTATTGAACATATATATTCACATTAGTAGTTTGTAATGTTTGATTGCACAAGTAATGAATAATCATAGAAATAATGTATAAATTTTTATTTGTCAGCTCATTGCATCTTTCACTTTTGCTATTGGGTAAGTTACAGGGGCGACCAATTACATTTGCTCAGGGTGCAAAATTTAGAAATACGTCCCTGACCTAGGCCAAACAGTTTGTGAGGTCCCACTTCATCAGACATTGAGAAATAATAATAATAATTATATGATTTTTTTTACTCAATGTATGAATGCATCTTTTCTTGCAAGGCCGTACAGTATAGTAGTTTGTGTAGAAAAGGAGTAAATTCAAGTTTTCATTATATGTTTTGTCTGGTTGAAATTGGTAGACTGTAATGGTATTGTTAGTACAGGAAAGAAGACGCAGATTGATATTAAAAAGTCAGAGATGAAAAGATGGCGGTGAGAGTGAAGCATGTTTAAACACGCCAATACTTTATATTTGATTTCACGAATGTAGGAAAGTCTATTGTTTGAGTTGATTTTAAAGCGCTAATAAATAGTAGTTGTCATAAACAAGCTACAGATACTTTGATTTCATAGAGAGTTATATAAATAAATTAATTAATTGAGGAGATAGCTTATAAATATGTATGATGATATTCTGGGGCCACATATATCATCCTCAGTGTGTTATCATTTACAGAAAAGACTGTAAACGATTTCTTTAATTATCGACAATTATAAACAAGATAGTGAAGATAGCAGTAAAAAGGATACCTTGCAAGTTAGTTGTACAAAGGTTACTAATTCAGAAATCATTCAGCAAGCAACACACTGTCAATTAATAGGAGAAAATTTCCTTATAACTGAGTTACATAAAGCCACAGTTTATGCTAATTCAGAATATGTAATCCCTACATTTGGAAAGAAATATATCACAGTCTGAAGACAATCCAATTAAATCAAACTAAACACAGAATTATCCAAATGCTGGCAAGAAGCAAGAGATTCAATCAAGTATAATCATTTAATAGTGGCCATAGAGACTCAAATTCAAGTAGACGTGAGGTCATTAGAGGCGGGATGGGACTGGGGTAAGGAACAGGAAGGAATTCGGCCATGGCCTTTTTTATAGGAAGCATCCTGTCATTCACCTGGAGTAATTTGGGAAACCATGGAAAACCCAAATCTGGATGCCCGGACGGGGATTCGAACCACCATCCTCCCGAATGCGAGGCCAGAGTGATAACCACTCACCCACCAAACTTGGTCAAATTCATGTACAATCTAGACATAAGACTATGGTTACAACTGTCAGCTTAACAACTATTGCATCAATATCTGTTGTAATTATTTTGATACTGTTAGCCTACAAACAAAATACCAAGAAGTTAGCGAAACTAAATACTGAAAAACCATTGACAACCACAGCACAAATTATTATGACACTACCAACTTTAAGTAGACATAATGCTAAAAATACTGAGAACGATAAAACCATGTGTTAACCTGAAATTATATAATTACCTGTTTTTTTAATAAAAATATTTGTAGTTACTGTAACTAATGAGAAGTTATGTTTGTTTATTGCCACAGAATTGGACATCACATTTAACACATTTGGGATTAAAACTAATGTTGTTTAAACTTTGTAAACGAGAAGTAAGGAGCCAAGTATAAAGTAATAATAATAATAATAATGACTAATTGGTAATTAACCTAGGCAATTTGATTTATAAAAAAGGGCTTTGTGGACAAAACTGGTCTTCAATTTTGGGGGGGTGGGGGTAATATGTAACAGACCATTTTAGTCAAATAACAAAATATAAGGTAATGATTTAAAAGTAGAAGCAACTGCTAGCTAAACGGTATGCTGATCGCATGTGACATGCAGGCTAAGGATGACTTGGGAGTTGAGGATAGGCTGCTGCGTGACGGCACGGATTGTCATGTGGATGCCTTCTAGAAACACCATCGAACATGCAGACCATGAGATTATTGCACGGGTCACGGGGGTTACCTTGTGACAGGTGAGTATATGTAGTGAACATTAGCTATGCTTGGCCTCACTCGCTTGCATTTGTGACAGTACAGCTGGAAACTATGTCACGCTGAGGAACGAGGTAATGAAGACCAGCCATCAAACCTCGCCAGCCAGTGTCAGTCGGAACCAGTCAGAAACTCTGTAAGTGAACTAACTATGTATCATTGTTGGAGTACTTGGAGCCTTGCTTAATGGTAACTTACGAAGTGTAACTGCCCTGCCTAGAGGAGGAATAAATAGTTAATGCCATCTACCATTTTCAATTAACAACCTATCTCATACATCTGAACTGTTGTTAGTTGCAATAAGTGTCTTAGCTTCAAGAGGCAGCTCCAGAAGGCAGCTCCAGTGGATGACAGCTGAGAGGTTCATCACCAAGTAAGTCCTAACTTTGATCACCCACAGCCACAATTAGTATCTAGTCATCTTGACAAGCTAGTAGCTGACCTAATCACTAAACAGTCCACTACAATGTTATAATTTACCTACAAGAACACAATCAAAGGTCTTAGCAACATCACATAATATTCCTAGAGAATTTACTTTTTTTTTACATTGTTTCCAATAGACTGTCTATGAAAGTAATAATTGGTGACTTTATTGAAACACCTTGCCTAAAACCAAATGGAGTTTTACTGAGGTCACCCTTTTGGGTAGACTTAATAATCTAGCAGATGGGCTGAGAGACCACTGACAAGGCAAGGTGTTTCTGGTGAATGGCAGAATAGCAGCAGCCTATGGTATTTCTTTATACTGAACTGGAATTTTCTGTGGTGTATGAGCAATTGCCTTTTGTATCTGCTTCTTGGTGTACCCATTCTGCCTGACTGTTCTCAGTAGTTATGATTCCTGTGGAAGGAAGGGTGTCTTTGTTAGAAATCAATCTGGCCCTGTGTACAAGTGTATTAAATAGTGTTATTCTTCACAGGATGATGGAAACTTGTGGCTCCCAAATTCTGGTCCATTTGGAAAATGTCTTAGTGAGGCCTAGAAATCAGCACTGGAAAATCTACGCAGAGGGCATTGGACCTCTGTCTAGCTGCCACCGAAGACGGCTGAATATTAGGTTCTTCAACAAAGAGCTAAATGCTTACCCACTGGCAGTGAGCCTCTGGATGCGGACCACGAGCGGAACCAGTGGGTATATAAGAGGGGCATGGCAGCTGAGCTGTGTCAGTCAACAAACCAATACAGATGTTTTCGCACCCAAGAAAGACAGCAGAGCTAATTGTCAAATTATCGTATTTTCACAATCTGGCGGTACATCATTGAAATATAATACATGTTTTTACCAGGCCTTTGAAATAAGTCTGTTTAGTGCATCTTACTAAATAGGTTGATATTTTTCAAAGATTCCAAATGATCAACTGCTGTGTAATGTGCTGCAGATTAGAGTGCACTGCAATGCAAGTAGATGTTACCACAGAAGGCAGCTAATTATTTATGGCAGATTAACAAGAATTATAATGGCAAAACTGCATCTTTGATTTTTAAGGGATAATTCTATGATATGATTAAAGACAATATTGAGGAGTAAATAGAAAGCTGTTAGCAATGAGGAAAAAGCAGATATTATGAATATCCAAATAAGGGGAAAAAAACCCTTATAGTTAGCAAAAATTTCAGTTTTTTGCAGTCAGTATAAGTGCTATGTGATGCAATAAAGTAGAAAATATAGTTTTATAAACAATGATTCTAGAAAATGTATATTTAGTTCTAAAGCAGTAATTATGAACACCTGACATTTAATTCTTGGATAAAGGAAACAAAGAAACTTTTCATTGACATTTAATTCTTTCATACAATCTCTTCTTATACTTGAGCTATCATAAACACCTTGATCATCTGATATCATGTTGGGGCATTTATATCACCCAGATGTCTCACAAGTTTCCCATATACCTTTATTACAATACACTTCATACAAAAATAATAACTAAATTAGACATACTATAGATGACAAGAAAGAAAGCTCATCACTTTATGAGGGCCTAAGTAAAACATTTTTTTTTGTTGTACAGAATATTTTCTGTGAATAAATTTTATATTACAACTATAAACTTGTTTCAAATTGAAAAATGCTATTAATGACAGAAATTCATTGCTAACACTTGGGTAACAATTTTTTTCGAATTTATTCCAGTAATAGCTTTATTTCAATAAAAGAGTACACAAAGAACCTCGAACTTTCACTTACTTGCATACTAAGCCGATGCAATTCCTTCCTGCGGCTTCCCATTTTAATCCTAGTGTCCTCAATTTTTTGGCTCAGTTCCAGAATTTCAAAGCTTATTTTCTTCTCTTCTGTTTCAATATGGCTCGAAGTCTTATTAATGTTTATTTGTTGTTCCACAACATTGTTCAATGTTTGCTATAAAATAATAATATTGCCATATATATACAAAACTCAGCAAAATAGAAAATGCAAAACTGTAATATTATATTTAAAATTTACTTTCATCAAAATTTTGATATTTGACTTCTCATAAAACTGAATAGCATTTGCATATATTAGATACACCTCATATATCTGTGGGTTTGCTTTGTACTTTTATTTAAGGCCTTGTTACTATTATGCTAGCTGGAAAGTGGTGTTTAAAAAATAAGTTATTCAAGAAATAAGCTTAGTTGGTTTGTATTTGAAATTTATAATATTCATAAATAAGTTATGCATCATCTAATCTCCATCGAAACTCCAATGAGTTGCTGTTAACTAGAATTTCATAGATGATACTGTCATAGAGAAGCAATCCCCACAGAGTGCCCTAAGGCTTCTACAGACTGCTTTCCCAAGTAGATTTGTGGGGATGCAGTCTCAGAAATAAAGTCATAAAACAATTAACACCTAAAAATTCTTCCAGCTATGATAATATTTCAAGTAAATTACTGAAAAGATGTTCAACCATGTACTTGCCCATATTTTTAATGAATCCTTAATGCAAGGTGTGTTTCCAAATAGACTAAAATATGCAGTAGTAAAACTGTTGTTTAAAAAAGGAGAAGCAACATGTGTAGAGAACTATCGTCCCATTTCATTACTTTGGATTATCAAAGATTTTTGAAAAAGTCATGTATTGTAGAGTAATAAAACATGTTACACGATATTAATATCCTCACTAATTCACAATTTGGGTTCCTAAAAGGATCATCCATAGAAATGGCTAAATATTCATTTTTAAATAACACATATGAGAAACCGAATAGTAAAATGCACCCTGTAGGAATATTTTGATTTCTTGCAAAAGCATTGGATGGTTTAAATCATGAAATACTTTTGAAAAATGGAATACTATAGTATTTATGGAACTGCAGGTAAATGGTTTAAATCATATATGAAAAGTTGAATGCAAAAAGTTTCCATTTTTTATTCTAAAATAAGTAAAGAGTAAAGAGGGAGAAAATAAAACATGGAATTCCACAAGGCTCTGTCCTAGAACCTCTCCTCTTTTTGTTATACATCAATGACCTTCCTGGAAACATATCTGACAGACAGACGTCAATTACCGGGAAACCATTAGTCCCTCGTTGTGTGCGGGGGGTGCATCTCCTTCCACTTAATTTATCTGTTTGCTATAATCGGTGTGTCATGATTAGGTTTTGTCATACACGTTACTTGTGGCTTTCTTATTGGTGGTCAAGAAGTTTCTTTGGCCACCTTAATATGTCGTTATAAATGGGACCGGCACCCAGAGCAGAGATCAGTGGATTGTTTGATTGCTGAGCCTTTTCGTAGAATTTGGTTGCCGGTTGTTGAAATCTGACTTGAAGGTTAGGTAGTCCACTAAGTCAGTGTAGGTCATCTACCCTTGTCTCCCTCGGCAGGCGGTGGGCGAATCTAATTGCCCTGTTTTGTACTGTTTGTAACAGCTGAAGGTGGGATTGTGCTGTATTACCTCATACTACATCCTCGTACTACCAAATTGGTCAAACCAGAACTATGTATATCGGTATTCCTAGGTCCGGTCTTAGTTTGGATGTGGGATTGAGAATAGAGTAAATTAGGTCTAGTCTCCCTGTTGCTTTGCCATGGACACTGGTAACGTGGGGTTTCCACATCAACCTTTCCATCTAGTTTGGTCCTGAGGTATGTTGCCATACTCGGCCAGCTTATATTTTCACCGAAGAGAGTGAAAGGTGTGTGAGTGTAGACTTTCCCGGCGTAGTGATGAAATATAATCTTCACGGGAGTTCAGCCGGATGGTGTCAAAGTAACACGACGTTTCGACAGCAAGCTCGGCTGTCTTCATCAGGTATCGGTCTCTGCTGGCTGTCACCGCGTCGACTGACTTAGCTCCTCGATGCGCGTCCTTATCTACCTGCCCGCGTGGGGTGTCCGACCAATCAGAGCGTACCCGCCCCACCAGGGAGTGCCGCGGTACCGGCCGGTGGGAGACCCGCCCCTGATTGGTCGATGGCTAGTCCGCGGATGCCCGCGGCGCCCGACTGGTGTCATTAGCCGCTTTGACGGCGTGTAGTGTCCTGCTTCACTCTCGTCGGAGGTCGTTAATAATGGGCCTCCAGGCTTCGCACAGGAAGAGCCTGCCGTCCCTATTTATGTTCTGGTAATACTAAGCTGTCCTTGGGAGAGCGCAGTATGTTTTTAATCTTGGCCAATGGTGAAGTAAAATTGTTTTAATGCCACATTTTTGCAAACTCCTGCAAATCTCTGCAGTGGTTGTTCCCAAATACGCTTTGCCTTTCTTCTGTAGCAACCATGGCAAAGATAGGCAGGATTTTGCTAAAATGAGGTGTCACATACCCTTACTTATGTCAATAAACCATTAAAAATAGTTTAAAGGGTCCTTAAAACACTTAAAACCAACAGCAAATCGTTTTAGAAGCATTTTCCAGTAATTTGAGAGTCAGAAAACTTGTCAGTAAGGAGAGTTTGAGCAATTTTATAAGTTTTCGAAAGAACTACAAAGAAAGTTAAAATTATTTAGAAGCCTTTCGGCCACATTCATTTTCAGAGTTGTAAGATGAGATAACAATTCAAGATAGGTCTAACCCTTGCGTTTTAGAAAATTCTATTAAAGAGATATCGTGAAATAGGTTATTTCGCAAGCACACGGAAAATATTGCACAAGAAAATTTTTTCACTTGATTTTCAAGGTACATTTAAGATTCATTGCTCAAAATGTTCAGCATTAAATAATAACCAACATATGAAAAGATAGAATCAATAACTAACAGGAAACTATGTTTTTTTAGACAAAATAAGAGATTTCACTGACTTTGCAATTCAGAATTTCTGTGGACATACAGCTTTGAGGGGATAGAAATAACATTTAGATTAAAGAGAAGTTTCCACTGAAAACAAGGAGTGATTTTCGTAAAGATTCCAACAATATATAAGCCGTAAAAGGGAAATTAAGGTTTAAACGTAATGGCTGCTACAAAGCATCATTTTGGAAACAAAGGATTAGCATTAAGAGAAATTGATGACGAGGAAATAATATTACCATCAATTAGAGAATCAAATTTAGCAAAATTTGAGATATATTACAGATCGGTAGCACTCATATATTTGGAGATAATCAACATTAAAGTTTTTATCTGACTTTGCACTTATTGTCAAGTAGATTTTCGCTATCAAATACATTTGGGATCTAGACATGTTATATGTCAAAAATTCAGGAAATGTTTATAGAATTTTTTAAAGCAGAATCATTTCACAGACTGAAGAACTGAAGGAATGATGAAAGATTAAAGCTTTTACAATTTTGGCTCGAAATCCACAACACCTAGGAGAAAAACTCTCTTACCCAAAATTGACATTTAAAATAAGCTTCACAACATACCAAAATTTCAGAATGATCAGGAAAAAAATAAGGTTTCCCTTTGTCAAATCATTGGTATGTTGAGTCATCTGGCCCAATATGAATATAAGGAGGCACCACTAGCCTAGGTGGGCAGCAGTAATCCAGCAGAAATTGAGCGGCGAGGGTGGTGCGTTGGTGGGTCAAGGAGATGTAGAAAATTTTAGTAGTGATGCAACAGTGGTGCTGGATAACTCTTCCTTCGAGATGAACTTTTAACTTTCATCTAGGGGTTAGGAAGAAGTTGCTTACTGTGAAAGGATGGTTTAACCGGTAATCATTTATTTCGGATGGAAGTTGTAAAGTACCTTTTACTTCAACAAAACCACTTCCACTAGCTACCCCCAGTAGTAAAATATTCTAAGGATCGATTGTAAAGTTGCTTATGTTGGACTTAGAAATTTCGAGAAGAGTAATTGTCAACTTGAAGCAATTTTCCTGTAATCTTTCCCATTGTGAGGATTCACCATAAAAATCATTTTGAAGTGTATTTATTAGATCGGGAAACATTAATTTTAAGAGATATTCCGGTTTGTTCACGTTCTGAAATATGCGATCTGAAAAGTAAAAATCTAAGATTTGGAATAGCTTTGAATCGAGTGAAGCTACAACTGATCTTTTATCACCAGCTATAGTCACAATTGTTCTTGATATTTTGGTAGTAAAATTAAATAATTTGGCAAAGTTTAATTAGCAGTTTTAATTAAGAGAAAAAAATGAACTTTTTAACTAAAAGGAATATTAATTTGAAATTTATATCAGTAGAAAGCCCAAATTGAGACGATTACGAACATATAATGGTTTTGGTAAAAAGCGTAAGCATTCATCAGAATAATTAAGTTTTTAAAGATAGATTGTCGTGGATTGTTGAAGAAGTGCGAAAAAATTCCGCTAAGTTGGTCATGTGATGACTTTAATTTTAAGATTATAGAAACCCTTTTGAATGTTAAATTAAATTAAAACAGATAGAACATGATAATAGAAAGTCCCTGTAGAAATTTCAAGTTAAACTATTTAGTACTTTTGGAGATATTAATTTTTAAAAAAGTTGCTGACATCATAGGCTCTGAGAAGCCTATAAAAGATCTTGCAGCAAGCTCACATTGTCTCATTCTTACGCCCGAAAGTGATCGCGCAACTCCGCGCTTGTTACCGGAGCAAATTGTTCCATGCAGTAGCGGTTCAGGCAAATTCCAACATGCCGTAATACTCACTAATGTTAGGGGGACTCAGTGAGTGTTTGTCTTCTCGTAGAATTGTACTTAATCTGCAATCTTCAAAGAAACTGTTGTTTGATGCTTTATTCACGTATCCGGTACCGACAATGTATGAGTGAACTTTTGCAAGAATATAAGTATTGTGTTACTCTCAAACTTTGTCAAGTGACTTTATTTCAATTACCCTTCACATTGGGGTTTAATACGAATGTGTGACGGTCAATCTATTTAATATTATAGGTACCAGAAGGCTACACATGGTCATGAACTTAATTGTTCACAGTTCAGGTGAAAGTGTTGCATACCCCCGTGCATCCTAAAGGCCTGACAAAGTCTGATGCTTTCCTACTAGGCCTATACTGGTACCGAGTTTGTATATGAGAACTTTTGAACAATATATAATTTATCAAGAAGTCTAGAGTTTTTTGAGAACATACCTTTATCCCTTGGGGTAATTACGAGGGATTGGCGACCGTCAAACAGATTCCGTTATGGAACCAGAAATTATCACAGTTAAGACAGCTAATGTATGCTACAACCCCGAGCAAGCAAATGTTTTTAGTGGATTTAAAACAATTTTTTGAACTCTGACCAAGATTAAAAACATACTGTGGTGTGCTATGGCCTTTTGAAGGAAGCATCCCAGCATTTGACTGGAGTGAATTGAGGGCATCATGGTCAACACAAATCTGAATGCCCGGATGGGGATTCGAACCGCCGTTCTCCCGAATGTGAGCCCAGAGTGTTAACTGCTCGCCCACCATGCTTAGTCCAAATTGGAAAGGCGTATATTGGAAGAACCATATGATGCATAAGTCAAAGGTTTCCTGAACACACAGACAACATCTGCCTGGGTCAAACTGCGTCAGCAGTTTAACAAGTACAGCATCAACATGGCTTCGATTTTAAAGCTACAGAAATTCTTGCTCGCATCAGAGGTTACTGGGTCAACATTTTTTTTCAGAAGCTTTCGAAATTCATAAATTGGATAATCTAGTAAATAGAGATGCTGGATTACAATTAACTGAAGACAAGAGACCATTGATCCAGAAAATGAGATTACATTGGAACTACGAATCGTTTCTATGTTTGCCCAGTCAATGATAAAAACCAACAATACTGGCAGTATTTAATAGTTCTGCGCGATATACAAGCAATCACATCACGCACAGGCAGCAGTCACTAGACAATGGCGGCAGAGAATATGACCACTGAAACATCATGCTAGACAAAATATTCTCAATTGGTTAGTTTCCCGAGAAAATTTAATCTAATCTAAATTCTGACAGTCATCAACACAATCATTCATTAGAATGATGAAGAACAATGGACCCAATACACTACCCTATGTCACTGGCCTATTAATTTCTACATCTAATGATACTGCATTTCCTATTCTAACTCTTTGCTTTCTTTTAAGAATTTCACTACCCACAAAGTCACTTTTGCATCTACTCCAATAATTTTCAACTTATTTAAAACCATTTTAGATCACACAATCGTTCATAAATACACTTGCATCTTTATTAAGATGTGGTTTTTGATTCGCATCAAAAGCTTTTTTAAATATTAAAAATTAAAGAAAGTTGTATCTATTTGTGAGCTAGCATTAATTGCATTTTTTTTCAAGAGGAAATACATTAGTTGTGAAATTAATCTTGGCATCCTAATCCACTGAACTATTTTGGACTTCCTCTAGAGATATGTTTCACATGACCCATTGAACACAACTACAATTCAACTATGTGGAAAGTTTGAATAGTCAGACAATATTTTTTTAGCCTATTCATTTATTTCAACTTCTTTAAGTTTATAAATTTCACACTTTCTTACACAGTCATCAAAAACTGTCTTTACTTTACAATATTCTATTACACAGGTTATCCTCTGACAACCAATAACATAAACTTTCACTTTCACAATTTCTACAAGACCAGCCTCAGCTTATCTGCTCATCTCTGCTGCAGAGTATAGAGCAGCTGTTACACTGGGTGGCTTGGTGGGGGTCGCAGTGTTATTTTCCCCACTACCTGCAGCAAGGCAATCCGTACATCATGAACATTTAGGTTGCTTCCTTGTTGATGCTGTTAGGGTATTTAACAATGTGTAATGCCTCTTTTATCTTGCTCGACCAGCATTGATCTTTTCTCAATAGAAGTCTAATACGTTTAATGTAAAAAACTGTCATAACAACAAAGTAGATGTTAAAGCATAAATTTAACACATGGTTGGGTGGATATATAAAAAAAAAACCTCCCACTTATCTTAAAAATGATGAAAATCTGCTTAAGATATGGATGGATAGCTGTTATGGCTCAAAATCACCAAGGTGGAAAATTTGCTTCGCCAGCAAATAAATTACTAATTTCATTTTTATTTTTATCAAATTGCCATTAATAATTGCTAAACGTTATTCGTTTTAACTGTACATTATATAACATACCTAAAAAATTAATAAGATTTATTATTATTTCATAATATATGTATCGAAAATCATTTCGGGAACGCGTCCCAAAGTACGATCTTTGGAAACAAACACCAATACTTTCGATAAAACAAACGACATGGAACAGTTTTAATTTCTTATTAGCGGTAAATTTTTTCTAATATCTAAATCTTGTAAATATAATACAAAAGTAAATTTATTTTATAGAGAAATATGCTAAAATATTTTGTCCGGTGACGTAAGCACCATTTCAGTGAACGCAGCTGTGACTGGTCGAAAGTTGTTAATAATGAATGCAGCCTTTAGGCGCTAGGGCGCAGTAGTGTTACGAGAAAGTATTATTGCTGGTGTGATAAGTGTCTTCCATCAAATTAATTATAATTAAGAGGTAAGTACCTTTTAGTTAGTTATTTACAGTGCGTACATCAATAGATCATCATCCCGGGAATGCGTTTTCCAGTTTCGAATATCGAAAAAATATCTTTTAGAGAACAATGTTAAAAACATAACCCCATACATATTACGCTAACAGTGTCAGACCGCAGATAAAATGGCTGCCGTTAAACGAATAGCGCGCGTTTATTAGAAAACGTCATTCCATGAACGGTCATTTTGGGAACGTTTCCGGACATGATTACACGTTCTCGAAATGATTATGACGTTTTCGAAATGACTATTTCGTTCCCGAGGTGATATCAGGTATTATAATTTATCCGTAAATTTACTGTTTGTGTTGTGTTTACAAGGTTTTTAGTATTTGTTATTTTTTCATAGCATATGGTGTCTCACGAGACTGAGGAAAACAAAAAAAGACCCAGAAAGCAGTTTAAAAAGAATGGCTCGGTTTATTTGCGCCAAAGAGAAAATGCTAATGCCAGGAAAAGGAAATTTTTAGCTAAGATGACGAACAGAAAGAGATAAAAAGGGCAAAGGAAAGAGCATACTATCAGAAGAAAAAAGCAGAAAAAAAAGTGAAGAGCATTACTGAGATAACAGAGCGGGAGAAACGAAAGCAGAGAAAAAGTTGGAATACAGCATCAAAAAATTACAGGGAAAAGAAAAAGGCATTAGCAAATATAGTGATCAATACGCCTCCACATTCAGATGATGATTCAGCCGATATACCTTCAGTGAGAAGTCACGTAGGAAGAAAAATAGTATGCAAAGATAGATCCTAGGCATACCGTACAATAAAAAAAAAACAGGAACAAACTATAGTTCAAATGAAACGTAAAATAGAGACTTTAAAGAAAAAACTACAAAGACGGAACGAAAAAAGTGAACCTGTACCTATAACTCCTAACAGCAAAGTTGATTCTTTAATAAAAGACGTTCACGTTCCTCTTGAAGTATGCAAAAATCTATTGTTTGGCGAAGTATTGTCAACACAATTACAAGTAAAGTCTGATACCTTACAAAAAAATTCCAGAGAGAGAGAATTCTTTCAAAAATGTATTAGTGGAAAAATCATAAGGATGTACAGACTGCTCCATATGGCTAAGAAGTTCTTACCAAAGGAGAGAAATAACAAATCCATTTTGAAGTCAGATGCTCGAGTTCGCGAGATAGTTTTGAAGCCAGAAGTTCGTCGAAAGATAATAGATTTGTTTGAAAGAGATGATGTCAGTAGGATGTGCCCAGCTAAGAGAGATTTTGTAAAAAAAAAATGGTGTTAAGAAACAAAAGCGCATCCTTTCATTCACAGTAAAAGAACTGACACCAAAATTCGTCCAAGAAACTGGAGTTAATTTAAGTTATGCAACACTACTCAGAGCAAAACCGTTTTGGGTGGTAGCTCCAAAATTAAGAGATAGAGGAACTTGTTTGTGTGTCAAACATGAAAACTTTGAATTTAAACTGAATAAGTTGAAAAGCTTACAACAGCTTAATTACGGGAGCACAGACCAGTTGATTGAGGACTACAGTTGCGATGTAACTTCTTATGAATGTATGAACGGTTTGTGTGAGAAATGCAAAAATGTGACACTGGAGCCTGGTGATAATACAGATTCTTTGACATATTTTCAATGGAAGTCCGTTAACGAAGATAGAACAGTAAAAGGTGAGAACAAGACATTTAAGATCACCAAAAAGGTTACTATTTCCAGTACAGTCAAAGAATTAAAAATGGCTTGGCTGAAGACATTCCAGTAATGAAAAGACATCTCTATGGTATTTACAGTTACAACAAATTGAAGAAAAGGTTGAAAGAAAACTTAACTGAAAAAGAGATTATGATGCAGATAGACTTCTCACAAACTATACCACTAAGTACGTGAACGAAATTCAGTCCACACATTTTGCAAAAAATCAGTTATCTATTCATACAGGCGTATATTATTCAAGAAACGTTGAAAATGCTTTGCAATCAAGATCGTTTGCTACAGTGAGTGAAAATTTGGATCACCAAGCCCATGCAGTGTGGGCTCATATGATACCGATCTTAACAACAATTTTAGAAAACAAAGATGTTGACACTCTCCACATTTATTCTGACGGTCCTACATCACAATACCGGAACCGTACGAATATTAAGCTTTGGCTACAAACATTGATTAATAAATTCAAACAAATAACAAAAGCTACTTGGACTTACAGTGAACCTGGGCATGGAAAAGGACCGATGGATGGCGTAGGTGGTTATCTTAAAAGGACTGCCGATAGTCATGTGTTGATGGGAAAGGACATCAAAACAGCCTCGGACTTTGCCAGTTTGTTTACAGATTCTGCAATCCAAGTTAAAGTGATACCTGATGATGACATAACTAGGGCAAAAAGCATCGTTCCGAAAACTTTGGATACTATTCCAGGTATTATGAATATCACAAAAATTACCTGGCAAAAAGGGTCAGAAGTTGTTATAAAAATTCATCGACACGAACTTTTCCACAAGGAGTTGAAACTGTCTATGTTATCTAATCATTTAAATGTGAACTCACTCGAACCCATGGATCATTGTAAAACTTTGACAGAGTCTTCTAAACCAGAAGAGCCCATGGATAAAAGTAATTTTGGAGACCTGATGACATTCGAAAAGGGACACAGCCATTATAAAACTATTTATAACTCATCTTCATCAGACGAGGAAGATTTAATGGCAATTTCTGCTCATCAAGGAAGATTTAATGGCAATTTCTGCTCGTCAGCAGACTGAGGAACAGTCCAATAGTGTTTACAAAGCTGGTACATCTTACGGCCAAGGCACAGAAATCTTACATCCAAATTTAATATCCCCTGGGACATTTCTATTAATTAAAGTACCAACTCAAAAAACAAATATCTGTTTCAAATATGTTGCCACTTGTCAGACTTATGTTGATAAAGATGACGGGAAAATTCTAGTAACTTTCTTAAAATCTGTGCGTAATAGTGCCAGAAAATTCAAACTACAAACTAATGATATGTCATATATTAGCTTTGAGCAAATAATTAGTATTATTCCTACTCCATTGTTGAAAAAAGAACAGAATAAAGAGTATTATTACTTGGATACTGATGTTGATATTTTCGAAAAAAAATAATTTTTTGTAACTATTTCTTAATTAATCTTAAGTATAGAAACAAACATTTTTGCTACAAAAATGGATTTAGATTTTATTGTATTACTGTAGGTACTGCTTAAACTGATTAAGACTATGTAAAGTTAATTTTATGTTAAGTACCTACAAGCCTTATGTCAAATAAATAAATATGCATAGCTTTTTAATTTAATTGTTGTTTATGATTTCAATATTGTAGCTATATTGTCATTCAGGAAACACATGTGTCATTCCGTGAACATCTGATCATTTCCGGGAACGTTACTAAAATTACGAAAAACAGACAATTTTAGATTTAAAAAAAAAAAAAATATCACAGTTACATAAAAAATGTTTAGTTCTGTGTTCCTAAAGTTGATTTTATTGTGACAATTGCTGGTATTTTTATGTCTTTACACTTACAAATAGTAACTTTTTCTTATTTGTGATGGTATTTTGTATGCAATATTTTACATATTTTTTTATTTATTATTATTATCTATGTACCTAAGCTATTGTCCAATGCAAAAAATATGTTTAAGTTTTTTTTGTAATACTTCATTGATTTTACAAAAACGTTCCCGAAATGACCGATTTTGGGGATGTCTCTCATTAAAAATGATATTATAAAAAAAAGTAATTAGTTCTGTGCTTGCCCTACTTAACTATTGATTATAAACATGTTTAGTAACAAATTAGGGTTATTTTTATATTCATAGCTTAAAAATATTTTCATCACAAAACCAAACTTGAAATTAGAAACCCTTGGTGATTTTGAGCCTTATACTCTATACCTTCTTTTATTTTAATAAAAGTTCAGTTTAAAAATTTATTTACATACTTTTTCTTTGGTAAAAATTGAATATTTCCTGACACACAGCTACTAAATATTCTTTTCAGGTGTTCAGCACTGCTTGACATTTCAACAGCTACCTTTGCTGTTTCATCAGGTGATATGGTAGGTGAAGTCGTTACTGGAACAAGTCAGTGAAGTGTTGTTACAGTAACCACTTCGATTTACCATTTTACCTGATAAAGACAGCAAAGATGCTAGTGAACCAACATGCATGGCTGAACTTACCTGGCTGAACACTCAAAAAGAAGTTTTAGTACATTTTTTGTAGTTCTTCTAGATAATTGTATTGACATCATCTCCAGTAAAAAAAAAAAAAAAAAAAAAAGATACCAGTTGAGGAACAACCTCTGGGATGTGAAACATGTCAGTGTTTATATGTTTAATCACTCTTAAGGTTATTTTTCAGAACAAGCACAGTATCCAGCAAGTAAAAGCACATGATCAGGACATCTATTTTATTACGTAATTAATTTGCTGTAAAATGACTCCTTTCCACATCCAACAGGATCAGTCCCTACATAATGGAATCTATGAAAAATGATTGCATTGTATTGTATCGGAACTATTATTACGCTAATGTTGGATGTGCAAAAAATAAAAACAGCCGTATTCTTCGTTAATATCAATGAAGCTCTACATCTACAAAACTTCTATACTCTGAAATTCACAAAACTGTGAGTGGCAGAGGATGCTTTGCTCCAAAGCTAACATAACAACCGTGAATAGCTAGTGCAAAGAAAGAATTCTTGTAAGAATCTGAAAGACACCTAATTTATCCAATCTTATCTCTCCTATCACAGCGACCAGAGTAGCCTTGTGGAAGAAGTATTTTGTTGCGCTCATAAATGAAAGGTGTTAATCGCATGTTTGCAAATAAATTCAAATGAAACTTATGTTGCCTGTCTGTCAGAAAATCTCAGCACAAACTAAGTACCAGTTCTGCAATGTTTTTATTAGGATTGTGGCACGCATTCATGAATTGAGCAGCTCTTCTCTGTAGTTTCTCTATACTACCAATCAATCTCTGGCAATACGGATCCGAAACAGCACAACAATAGTCCAAATATAGACACACAAGTGTTTTGTAGGCTGTATAAGCATTACTATTCTTCAAAATTTTATCCATGAATGACAGCCTACAATTAGCTTTACCTAAATCATTATCAGTATTCTGTCATAAGACAGATTTTCACATGGTTACTCACTATTCTCTTCTGTCTTCTGTCCTTCTCTTCATGTCTATGTGTTGCCGTTCCCTCTGATGTTATCCGTAATCTTGCACCTCCTTCTTCCTCTCACTCTCCTCCCACGATTTAGCCCTCCCAAGGCAACTTTTACGAAGCACTCCCATTCAGGTCATCTTTCATTCTTTTATGACTTGGAATAGTTTTCTCTTTTCACCAACCCTTTCCAGCATTTCAACATTATTCACTTAGCTTTATCCACAACCAAAATTATGTGCAGGTCCCATTTCATGTTGCTGTTTACTTTTGTAGCCAAATATTTCATGACAATAAATGAAGTGTATACTTTACACTCCTGAACAAATGGATTCTTTTTGTTAGTTATGCACATTATCTTGCACTTTTTATAATTTAGTGTAAGATGCACTGATCACACCATGCCAAAATAACATCCAGATTGCTTTTTTTTTTTTTTTTTTTTTTTTTTAAGCAGTTGGCTGAATTTCTTATTTCTCTATAGGTAACTGCATCATCAATGAACAATTTTAAACTGCTATTAAAATTGTTTCCAATGTAGTTTATAAAAGTAAGAAAAGAAAATATCCCATTATACTTCTTTGAGAGATGCCTGATGATCTAGATTAGTAAAAGCTTCTCCACCAATGACAACATACTGTGGCCGACCTACTTAGAAAATCTCATACCCATTCACAAATCTCATCAGATAAAGCGTATGCTCAAATCTCTGCTTGGGTGTTACAGAGTCGAAAGCTATGTGAAAATCCAAAAATATTGCATCAAATTGTGATCGTATATTGATAGCTTTCAGTACATGATGTGAAAATAGGACCGTGTTTCAAACAATTTCTTCTTCCGAAATCTGATATGGCTTGGTGTAAGCAATTTGTTTTCATCTAGAAACTTGACAATGTTTGTACATATACTATTTTAATTACTTATGTTCATCACTAGTAAGAATGATGTTGATAATAAATCATATATATATATATATATATATATATATATATATAGGAATCAAATTAGGATAGGGAAATGAGCCACCACTTACCTTTAGATGATGGATGTGGGGCGCGAACACACAGAAAAGACACAAACACAAATAATAAAGTAATTTTCGGGAAAAAACCCTTTTTCAACATGAGAGGTGGGTGCACCCGGAGACTGCCTCACGGAAAGACCACCGGTCGACAAAATGGTGGGGGTAAATTCAAACAACGGAAAAGTAGAGGGGCAGTGAATCAGAGCTCATACCCGAGCAAAACTTAATATCCAAACTAATTTCTGGTTGGTAGGAAGATCAAAATATAATATATATTGAAAAAATTAAAATATTATACAAATAAAATATATATATATATATATATAATAATAATAATTATGAATTAAACATCACCTCAGGTTAGTGGTGGTTCAATATAGGTAGTGGAAAGGAGAGGGAGAAAGAAAAAAAGGTGACCGGGTATTATCTTAGGTTGAGACCAGGTGGTTGCCTAGTGCCAAGTTTGTACTGGTAGGCAAGTTCCCACCTTCTGAGTTCAGAGAAACTGCTGCTATTAGGGAGAACTCTGATAGCACGGACTGTGTAACAAGAGTTGAAATTATTCAAGTCGTGGGTAATGGCATGGGCAGCAACTGGGTGCTTTGGGTTCTGTGTGAATACCGTCTGACGGTGGCCATTCTTGACCACAAATGCACTCTCCATAAGAATGAATGGCCACCGTCAGACGGTATTCACACAGAACCCAAAGCACCCAGTTGCTGCCCATGCCATAACCCACGACTTGAATAATTTCAACTCTTGTTACACAGTCCGTGCTATCAGAGTTCTCCCTAATAGCAGCAGTTTCTCTGAACTCAGAAGGTGGGAACTTGCCTACCAGTACAAACTTGGCACTAGGCAACCACCTGGTCTCAACCTAAGATAATACCCGGTCACCTTTTTTTCGTTCTCCCTCTCCTTTCCACTACCTATATTGAACCACCACTAACCTGAGGTGATGTTTAATTCATAATTATTATTATTATTATATATATATATATATATATTTTTGTATAATATTTTAATTTTTTCAATATATATTATATTTTGATCTTCCTACCAACCAGAAATTAGTTTGGATATTAATTTTTGCTCGGGTATGAGCTCTGATTCACTGCCCCTCTACCTTTCCGTTGTTTGAATTTACCCCCACCATTTTGTCGACCGGCGGTCTTTCCGTGAGGCAGTCTCCGGGTGCACCCACCTCTCATAATGATTTCTCTTGTTGAAGAAGGGTTTTTTCCCGAAAATTACTTTATTATTTGCCTTTGTTATGTGTCTTTTCTGTGTGTTCGCGCCCCACATCCATCATCTAAAGGTAAGTGGTGGCTCATTTCCCTATCCTAATTTGATTCCTTTCCGCTACTTAGCGTCTTTTTTTCATTGTTATTATATATATATATATATATATATATATAAGGACATATATTTCCTTATAATTCACTTTTCAGCCACCACTACCTAGCACAGATCACTGGTGTTTATGTGTGGAAGTAGCATGGAGTTTCCTATCGAGCACAACGTTGGCCGAATGCTGATAGCTGTGGGGGTGTGGGAGATTTGATGGTTAAAAGTGGTCGATTCAGCGCATTTTCATATTTCGACCAAAGACTTGTGTCTTCTTATACTTCTCTTTCCTGCCACAACTACATAGGATAGACCATTGGTGTTTGTGTGTGGTAGTAGCATCGAATCTCCCATCGTGCACTATGGTGGTTAGATATCGGTAGCTATGAAGGTGTGGGAGATATAGTGGTTGAAAGTGGTCAACCTGCGGCACTTTCATATTTCTACCAAAGACGTATGTGTTCCGGTGTATCACTTTTAAGCCAAAACTATCTAGTGCAGATCACTGGTGTTTGTGTCTGGTAGTAGCACAGAGTCACCCATCGATCACAACGTTGGCCGAATTTCGGTAACTGTGGGAGTGTGAGAGATATGGTGGTTGAAAATGGCCAATCAAGGATATTTTCGTATTTCGACCAAAGGTATATGTCAATTTGCTGCCACAACTACGTAGCATAGACCATTGGTGTTTGTGTGTGGTAATAGAATCATGTCTCGCATTGTGCACTATGGTGGTTAGATGTCGGTAGCTATGGGGGTGTGGGAGAAATGGTGGTTGAAATTGGTCTACCATATGTATGTGTCCCGGTGTATCACTTTTCAGCCAAAACTATCTAGTGCAGATCACTGGTGTTTGTGTGTGGTAGTGGCTCAGAGTCACCCATCAATCACAACATTAGCCGAATTTCGGTAGGTGTGGGGGTCTGTGAGATATGGTGTTTGAAAATGGCCGATCAAGGATAATATCGTATTTCAACCAAAGAAATGAGTGTCCATATATTTCACTCTGTTTCCAAAACTACACAGCGAAGACCACTGATGATGGTGTGTGGTATTGATCTCGAGTCTCCCATCGTGCACTATGGTGGTTAGATGTCAGTAGCTATGGGGGTATGGAGATATGGTGGTAGAAAGTGGTCAACCTGCGGCACTTTCATATTTCTACCAAAGACGTTTGTGTTCCAGTGTATCACTTTTAAGCCAAAACTATCTAGCACAGATCACTGGTGTTTCTCTGGAAGTAGCACAGAGTCACCCATCGATCACAACATTGGCCAAATTTCGGTAACTGTGGGAGTGTGGGAGATATGGTGGTTGAAAGTGGCCAATCAAGGATATTTTTGTATTCTGACCAAAGATATATGTCAATTTGCTGCCACAACTATGTAGCAGAGACCATTGGTGTTTGTGTGTGGTAATAGAATCGTGATTCCTATTGTGCACTATGGTGGTTAGATGTCGATAACTATGAGGGTGTGGGAGATATGGTAGGTTGAAAGTAGTTGACCTGGCGCACTTTCGCATTTCGACCAAAGACATGTGTGTCCCTATGTGTCACTTTTTAGCCAAAAGTATCTAGCGCATATCACTGGTGTTTGAGTGTGGTAGTAGCATACATTCACCAATGATGCAAAATGTTGGCCAATTTTCGATATCTCTGCGGGTGTGGGAGATATGGTGGCTGAAAGTGGGCGATCAAGGATATTTTAATGTTTTGACCAAAGGCATATGTGTCCGTATATTTCACTTTGCTGCCACAACTGCTTAGTGCAGATCACTGGTGTTTGTGTGTGGTAGTAGCATCAAGTCTTTCATCATACACTATGGTGGTTAGATGTTGGTAGCTATGGGTGTGTGGGAGATATGTTGGTTGAATGTGGTTGACTTGGGAATTTTCGTATTTCCACCAAAGATGTGTGTGTCCTTATGTACCATTTTTTAACCAAAAGTATCCAGTGCAGATCACTGATGTTTGTGTCTGGTAGTAGCCTCGAGTCTCCCACTGTGCACTATGCAGTATGGTGGTTACATGTCGGTAGCTGTCAATCCAAATTCTTTACAAACACGATCGAAGCAGTGGGCATCAGCTAGTTTAAATTTATAAATTATGACCATGAAAGAAAATTTTGGTGTAACACTAACCTTCAGCTTCTTCATTTCCTCTAAAGCAGTGGAATATTTTTTCTCATATTCTTCTTTAACTTCCCTCAAAACTACTATTTTTTTTGTCAGTATCTTGAATGGTCTTCTGTAAGTTCTCTATCACACCAACTGTCCTTTTTCTATTCCTGTAGGTATGAGAGATATTATAGTTACATACAAATTAGATTCTGTGTCAAGGGAATAAATGTTCTGATTCCAGAGGGTTATACATTAAGAAAGGTGGAAGGAAAGTAGTATTAAACTGAATGAATACTGTTGCAGTAAATACAACCAAACAAAAAACCTACACAGACATATGTCATTCACAGTCTAGTTCTAGTCACCAAATCACAGGTCTTTAATCTACGTTCTACACCAAGACCTTAATTCATTTCAATCCTGCCATGAAATGAGTTTCATCTTCCCTAAAATCCTCCCTAAACTTTTAAAGAAATTTCCAGGTCACTTCAGCAAACTTCTAGTCTACAAAAATCCAATCACCTCAGCCAGCAATGTAGTCATATGGATTCATGCCAAGCAACTTCTTTCTCTTAAATAATTGCAACATGCACCCTTCTTCCAGCATCTTTACCAATCCTGCCAGTGGTGAAAGCTTTTCTGTAATGGAGGTGCGACTCGTTGGGTTCACATATAAACAATTAATTATTTTAAAAATATTTCCTCTTTCTTATGCAGGTCTAATTATGAAGCTGGAATTATGTGGGGTTCTTTGGACTGTCAGGATAAAAAACTAGAGCAAGGGGAAATGAGAGTGCAAGGAACAGGAAGTTTTACGACTCTTAACAGCGAGGTCTTTAGAGACGGGAAAGGATGGGGGGCAAGGATGTGGGCAAGGAATGGGAAGGAATTCGGCCATGGCCTTTTGAAGAAAGCATCCCGGCATTTGCCTGGAGTGATTTGGGAAACCATGGAAAACCCAAATCTGGATGCCCGGACAGGGATTCGAACCGCCGTCCTCCCGAATGTGAGGCGAGAATGCTAACCGTTACACCGCCCCGCTCGGTGGAACAGGAAGGAACTATTTCACATGGTGATGTTTCAGGAAACCTTTCAAACTTACAATATGGTTGCAGATTGTTAACCAATCATCCACCAGATTCAGTATTATCCATCAGGACATACAATCAGAAATTAATATTCACTCAAATCCCTTCAAACTGCTCTTGGGCTTGCTTCATACAATGCCAGTAACTTCAATTACTACTTCAATGTTAATGCTATCAGCATTAAACAATTATTATCCATAGCTACACTCATGTATGTGAGTTAAGGAATCATTGATATTGACAAAAAATCATTGTGTCATGGCAATAATGTGATGCTATACAAAACACAAACGTGATAAATCTGGCAGTTCAGTATCTGACTGTGTAGCATACTGAAAACAGTCCGCGTTTCATTTCACGAATGTGCAGAACAATCCAAGAATCAAATTATTTACAGGAATCTTTTTAGTGCACATTATTATCATACTCTATATTTATCTGTGAAATTGAAAGATCCTTTAACTAATGGACATAAGAGTATGTATATTAAACATTTGGATAAGAGAATAACCACTGCTTCCCAAAGGTGAAGACAATCACAATGTCCGAACATGGATAGAAACACACACACACACAGAGCATTGAAATGTTTGGGCTATATCCCTTCATCAACATTACTGTGAGATACAGATGGGTCATTCGCAAGTGAACCAGTTCTATAGAACAGTTCTTTTAAAAGAACGAGTGAGCTGTCGCTCACAAAAAAATGAACAGTAGTTCTTCCTGGATGCTGTAATGATGGTGGTGTGTCGGTCTCGATTGAACTTCAATTAAGTGTGCGCCAACAATAAGTCGGTTTCTCTCGCCCGCGGACCGACTCATGTTCATTCTCTGTTCCACACCGTTCATTGTTTATCCACTCCGCTCTGAAAGAATAAGAAATCCTGAAGATCGAGAATTAGTTCGTTCACAACGTTCTCTGATCCCAGCGCTCAGTATGGAAAAGAGCTAGGTCGTTCATGACTTTCTCTGATTCCATCGCTCAGCTCCGTAAGAGCTAGTATGTTCGTGATGTTCTCCGATTTCAGCGCTCAGCACAGCACGGAGCAATGCCACTGGGGAGCTAGTTCTTTCGAATCTGACGTTCCGCTCCACTTCTCTTCTCTTTGTGTACTCTGGCTACAAGCATGCCTTGTGAAAGAATATTTTCAAAAGCTGGATAAATTTGCACTGAAATAAGAAGTAGGCAGCTGAATGGTAAAATAAGTAAAATTTTACTTGTGAACAGTAACCTTCATTTCATTTAAAACAAAAAGTTCTTTAAAATTGATTGTACTTTGAGTTTGTAAATAAATTAATACAAAACTAACTATGCTCAAATATCAAATATTTCCAGCAAGCTGAACAATATTTCATTGACACTTTGATATGGTCTTTTATGCGTTAAAGTAATCCAGTAGTATTTAAGAAACAAACAATGTTTCAGAATAAATAAAAAATAAGTGAAAATAACTGATGTGAGATTAGCTTAAGTAATCAGTCAAAATGTAAATAAAATGAACAGATACTACACTCAAAATGGATACAACTGTTCTTTTTGTTTAAACTGAGCTAGTGAACTGTTGAAAAGAACTAGTTCTTTTCGTAGAGTGATCAAATGAACACCGCACTTTTTAGTGAGTCACTTTGCCCACCTCTACTGTGAGATGACCGCACAGTGGCTGCAGACAGTCAACTCATTTAGCTGAGGAAGTTAGCTGCCACTATGCAGCTATCTCACTTGGTTATTTTCCTATCCAAAAGTTTATTTTACCTGCTTTTTTGGTGCCTTTGTTTCTGAACAATATATACATTAGGAAAGAGAAATGAAACACTGCTTACCTTAGATAAAGGCTGGGCAGTGTGAACACACATAACAGACATGAACACAAGCAAAATTGAAATTTTTGGGTCTTACCTTAGGTAATACATGAAAATTTCAATGTCTTGTGTGACTGTTATGTTTTTTCACGCTGCCCAGCCATCACCTGAGGTAAGCAGCAGTCCCCATCCTAATTTGAAATTTCTTTTCACTACTTAGCGTCAATTATTTCATTGTTACCACATATATAATGATCATAATGACAAGGACAATAATTAGGGGCAGTGAAAATAAGAAAATAGAGGAAAAGTAAACTCGACCATAAGTATAGAGGAAAGAAGCCAGGCACCAAGAGACTCAAAAAGGCAAACACATATGACACAATCTTATTCTTTCGCGTGAATGAGACGCATGGTGAGGATATCAGAATTGATCACAAGGACTCCGATTGAATGAGGAACCAAGGTAGAATGCAAGGATGGGAGGTGTGGTACTGGAGAGAGGCAAATAAATACTGAATCAATAATAAATATTTAGGAGGAAATGCAATGACAATATTTACCCATAATATCAATTATCTATTCAACATTTCATCATTCCCTCCACTAGCTCCTAGCTGCACTTTAGCTCTGTCCCCCCATTTCCATTGAAAAGATTCAACATCAGAATATTGTTATATACATGTTAATAGATGCCCAGCCACATCAATCTACGGTAAGTGTTCACTTTTATGTTCCTTCCTTTCTTAGATATTGTGACACAACAAGCAATGACCCAGATGAATGTTAATTTCACTTACTTTTAATTTGGTAATTGTTTGTGTAAATACTGGGAATAGCCCAGCATAACAACAAAGCATTGAACTGCAGTGGTACAGAAGAAGCTCTATTCTGTCACTCATGTTAATAGAGGCAGGTAGGCCGATTTGTCTCTGTGGAGAGATCAATGAAACTGAGGTAAATCCCTTAGTTATGAGTAGCTTGAAACTACTGACATATGGAGAAACTGACATAATGAATGAAAACTGACGACATCAAGAAATGTTGAAACCAGAGAACAAAGACTTGGATAACAATTTGTTTGCTAGATTCAGCATTTGGTAGTATATCACTACCAAATGAGGAGCATGTGGAAGTAATCCAAGGAAAAATCAAAGAATAAACAGAGAAGACACATTGCCAGTTAGAAGGGATGGAGAAGGTCAGGCTTGCTGTGACATGTGAAATAGAAGACAAAATTAATAGAAAAGTACGAAACATGGTAAAACAGTAAGTCGGGGGCAAAATTGGAGAAACAGGTGCCTGCAGCAGTAAAAGAGGAAATTAGCAAATACTAAGGAGATCTTACTGCTGTCAGGTATATACAGTATATAGGAGAGGAAAAATGAGAGCTGCAGAAATTTGATTACTCAGGGAAACTACACCCAGTGGATTCTTTGGAGAATTTTGAAAATTATCCACTTTTTCAAGTTGCTTTGGATGAAGATAGGAATGATCCATGAACATACGAGAGGTAGAGCACGCCTCTTGAATTACATATTTTCAAGGAGTATAAGACCTAAAACTGTTTTAAAGAATTCCTAAGACATTTCTGGTCAGTGGAGAGACAAGTGGCTGTAAAGTTGGAACTGATGTATGGTCAACCCCATAAGCATGATACAGAAACGCAGCAAGATTTCTTCATGAAATGTTTCCTAAATGTCAGTACCTCAATCGGCCATACAGTGAAGTGGAAGTGAGATAATTATGGCCATTCCCTGTACCCCCTCAACTGATTATCGCTAGCCACCGGACAAACAATGTTGTGAACAAGATGATGGGGAGACTTGATGCACAAGAGAAGAGGATGAGGTGGGAGAGACAACAGGAGAGCGAAAATTACAAAGGGTTTCATGAGAGAGGAAGGAGAGACAAACACTGAAGAGATGAATGTATAACAGACAAAATCATTGGAGGAGAGGACAAGAAAATTTGGACCAAGGTAGAAGGAGAATACGGAGGTCAAAGTAGAGAGAGGAACCAACACCCAAATGCTACAACTTATGAGCAGAGACAGCAACAGGACAGAAGGCCAAAGATGACAAGTGATCCTTCCAAATGAAAGCAAGAAATGAGAAGCTGCTAGCTGCAACCGTCTTTGTCCAGCCAGGGGCAGAACAGACAGTTGGACCACACCAAGAACCATCAAGAGAGTGTAAAAAACTGAACCACCCCTCCTACAGAAACGGAAATGGCTGCATAGTTTATTAGATATTCTGAAGATACCATAAATTCCCAGGAAGAAGTAGTGCATTGTATATTGGGTTCAATGTTTACGAGACTGGATATAGTTAATTCATGTAAGTTTTTAAGAGATCAAATAATTTTGGCAATACTGCAAGAGAATGGGTAATTCCGTCATAAGAACTGAAAATGATTTGCCTAAAGAAGAAGAAGAAGAAGAAGGAAATATTAATGTATGGATAAACAAGCTTGAAGTGGCCAAGAGTCCATATTTAAGTGAAGAAATACCTTGTGTAAAAAGAAAAAAATATAGAGATGGGGGAATCTTCCAGCTGTGTTGAGGAAGAGTACTCAGAAGCCATGGACCTGAGAACTGCACAGCACAGAGGAAAGGATTCTCGATGAGTAAACGTGGTAGGAGTCAAGGAAAGTGTAGCAACCGAGGAAGCAGAAAAAGGAAAGGGAGGAGAAGAGGATGATTGCAGTGGAGAAGAAGAGAAAGAAGATGATGACACGTTAGCAGAATGTGAACATATTTGCAAGGCTACAGATGAAACTATCTGAAGGATCCTCAGTTCAGGATGATCGAACCTTGAGGATGGAGAGATAGTGAAGATAGACGTAGAAGGTATGATTACTGAGAAAACTGGATAAACTGACTGTAGAGAAATTCAGTATCAAGTGAGAAGGTAAGTAAAATTTGAACCAGAATCATAAAGAACAGACAGATGGAAGGAAAAAAAGTAACAGTTAGGACATTTCAGAGTAAATGATCAGAGCAGAGACGATGCGCTGAAGTGTCTAAGGGAAAATTTACCCTGAACATCCAGTGATTTTTGCAATTTGTCTTCAGTATAGTCATCATTGTACATAAGTTTGTGCAAAACTTTGCCTTAGTCTTTCTGTTTTGACTTAAGTAAACTTTATATTGCATAGACTCAATTCTCATATGGTGTGCATAACTGATCGGTCAATGACCCTGTTTCCCACCGGGCTTTGCCGAATGGAAGCGGGAAGCTCAGTTAGAATATTAACCAGCTGTATACATTAGCAGCACAGTGTTGTGCAGTGAATAGTGTAGTGCCTAACAGACACCCAGTGTGGTGATATCATGTTAGTGGTCTGTGGGTCAAGTGGTGAAAGTAACTTCAAGATGAGACATTTTTGTGTTAGATGTTAAGACATTTAGCCTGTAAGAAAAAATACCACTATTGACCTAAGAGGAGAACTCGATCATGCTCCTAAGGAACTATTTGTGGCATGACCCTGATTAGATTGGATGATTATTTGTGCTCTTTCTATATCAATGTTAATGTACTTATATTTATGTATTCATAATCTGTAATTCATACTTAGTACCAGCCACCACCAACATTACATAATAATTAGCTCATAAGGAATTTCGTTCAGGTCAAGGCTAAGAGAAGCTGCCTACGAACACCCCAACCTTTTGGAAGGAATCTGGGTTAAATTGCTCACCAGTGACTTCTCATTTAACCAGAGACCTGGAAGGGGTTGTCACAATACAGTAGGCCAATTTCATGTAGTAATAAGCGGTTTTGTTGAAATGTATCTGAGTATATGTATTGATGATGTCTGGAGTATCAGTTCGATTCACACAAGGCAATATGAGTTGCGCAGGACTGCAGTAGTTGTAGAATAATTTTGGTAGAGTGAGGGTAGATATTTTGGGCTTCCACATCAGTAAAATAAATACTGGTCATATTCATACCGTCATGCTAGACAAAGACTATAAAGTGTCTAATTATGTGCTTGAAGAACATGTACTGTGTATTTAAATGGTGTTTTGATTGTTGTAATGAAGAGTCAGCTTATTAGATACACAAATAAAAAACAAAAGGTTAATTATGAATGTAAGGTGGGGAAAGAATTGCTTGCTGAAGACTTCAAATGTAAATATCTTGGAATTACTTTTGATAACAAACTTAACTGGGCAGGACACATAGGACAGGTGGTAGGAAAAGGTTTCAAAATCCTGCACTTGTTGGAGAGAGTGATGAGGGGATGCACGAGAGAAGTAAAGGAATTGGGTTACAAAACATTGGTCAGACCATTGCTCGAATATGGTAGTGTAGTATGGGACCCTCATTTTACGTATCAAATACAGGAGTTGGAGAGGGTGCAAAAAAGGGCTGCTAGATTTGTTTCTGGAAATTATCGCAGAATGCAATCAGTGACGGATATGATAAAGGAGCTTGAATGGGATTCATTGCAAGACAGGAGGAGGATGAGGAGGGTCATGGGAGTGTACAGGGCATATACTGGCGATGAGGCATGGAAAGATATTGCAATAGGTATGAAAAGTAGTGCATGGAAGGGAAAAGATAACCACGACCACAAACTGGCACTCGATTTCAGGCACAAGGGTGTGGGAAGATTCTCTTTTTTAGGTAAGGGTGTCAGGGATTGGAATGAGTTACCAAGAGAAATGATGAATAATTTATCGAAAACTTTGAAAGAATTTAAAGATAAAATTTGTAGAGGGCAAATGTAGGTAGGTGCAGGATAGGGGGAAGATGGGTGTGTAGGGAAATTGCCACCGGAGCCTGTGCTCCATTGCAATTAAATTAAATTAAATAAATTAAAAACAATGCTAACTGCTGTGTACACTTGTTTAAACTCTAATTTCAAATCACACATAAATTTGTTCACTTCAATAACTTTTCGGTTGGTGGTCAGTGTATTGTATTATTGAAATTGTGTTAGTAAAAGTGTGTGGTTTTAACATTCTGTGAGTATGTGTGTCAATGATGACCATATCTTACCACTTATTTATCATCTAAAATCTTTAATCATTGAATAAATTGTAAATACACTCCCCATCCAACTGTGGCGACAAGGTTAATGAAGGAGACTGTCTCGATACCATCCATTAGGTGGGTCAAGTAGTACTAATGACTATTTTAAAACCAAATAAAACAGTTGTTTGACATGGTGACAACACATACAACCTCCTCGCTAAGTGCCTTATTTACTTGCAAAAATGGTTCCATACAGAAATATTGTGCTACATGAGTTCGCGAACACAGCCACCATCATATATGCAAAGTGTTGGATATTACTTCCCTCTCCTTCCTTATGTATAGCCACACTGAGAAGCCAAAACATTATGGCTACTAACCATCTTGAGACCGAATTTCATCTAGTAACATTGCAGGTAGGTCACATGGTAAGGAAAGCATATAAGTGGAGCAGAGACACATGAGGAGTAATTTTATTGATGACTTATTTTTGAAATGTGGAAATTCACTGAAATAAGTGATTGACAAAGAGTAAATTGTTATGGTCCAGTGCCTGAGAATGAGCATCTCAGAAACAGCGAGGCTAGTTGGCTGTTCACATGCTACTGTAGTGAACACCAATGGAAAATGGTTGAAGGAACATAAAACCACAAGTAGGTGACAAGTTGGTAAAGCTCCAAGCCTAAACAGAAAATATGGAGGTTGGGAGCCTGCCTGTTCTCTAATGCAGATTAGGGGGTGCTTTGGTGAAGATCTGACAGCAGAGTACAATGCTAGTGCAGGCACAAGTGTTTTGGAGGACACTATTCGGCATGTATTGCTGAACATGAGGATTTGCAGCAGACAGCCCCTTCTTCAAATATGGACCTAAAGACATATCAGTTATTATTACGGTGGACATCAGATCAAAGACAATGAACCGTGGGACTGAGTGTGATGGTTGAGTGGTTAATGCACTGGCCTAGCATTTTGGAGGAAGCATTTGCCTAGAGTGATTTGGGGAAACCATGGAAAACCCAAGTCTGGGTGGCTGGATGGGGATTCCAACTCAAAATGCCATGGCAAAATGTTTCCCTACCTGCATCTAATGATATTAATGTAAATGAGGTGTAAAGCCATAAGCTGTTTGACCGTGGAGCAATGGATCCATGCCACCTGGTTGATTTTGACATATGAAAAATTGCTTCGGATACAGTCTAGTGGGCACTATTATTGTTATGGGGAACATTCTCTGGGCTCTCATGGGAACTGTGGTAGTGATCTAAGGTATCTGTGGACTATGTGGAATGTTATGGACCATCTGCATCCCTTCATGCTTCATGTCTTTCACAATGGTGATGGCATTTTCCAGCAGGATAACTGTCCATTTCACAAGACCAGAAACATACTACAGCAGCTTGAGGAACATGATAGTAATCTCACACTGATGTCTTGGACACCAAATTCACTCTATCTGAACAAGATAGAACACATCTGAATGATATCAGGTGCCAGTACCGCATCCCCAAATCACCATCCCATAATTTATAATAATTGCATGACGTGTGTGTAGACATCTGGTGCCAGATACTTCCTGAAACCTGCCAAGGACTTGTCGAATCCATGACACTGAATCGCTACTGTATCACATTTTAAAGGAGGACCAACATGCAATTACATAGGTGGTCATAATGTTTATATAATGCCTGATAAAAAAAAAAGTGATGCATCCAGAAGGGGAGGAGAAAATGAAATGAAATCGATCCAAATTTACAAATAACTTGGCACCATGATTCCACTTATCAATATGAAACTGCACCCTCTCTGGCTTGAATGCATGCACTGATTCTATTGGAAAGGACGTCTTAAAGCTGTTGCATCCTCTCCTGAGGCAAGCTGCCCCACAACTGTTGTAACTGATCATTGAAATCCTGGATATGGGAACTCTGATTGAGCTGATGTCCAAGCTAATCCCACACATGTTCTATCAGATACAGTTATAAAAATCCTGCTGGACGTGGAAGTACTTCAATATCACATAGACAGTTCATAGACTCATACTATGTGTGGAGAAGCATTTCCCTGTTGAAAAATGGCACCACGATACTGATACATGAGAGGTAACTCATGAGGATGCAGGACATTCATGACATTCCTTTTTGACATCAGAGATCACTCAGTCCCTACTAGCCATGTCCTGAAATTGTACTTAATGGCTATCCACACCAGGATGCTGTAACATCAATGTATTAAAAATATTGGAATAATGGTATATCTCTCCTTGTTTCTACCATACTCACTCAAAATGTTATCCGAGGCTGTGCAGAATTATCTAATACAAATGACAATACATTCATTTTCCATTGATCCCAATATAAGAGACTGGCTCTGTGGGATGTGGAAAGTTGTCAGTTTACAGATAAATAATTGCATAACAAAATAACAAACACCAGGAGATGTATAGTCATAGCATTTATCGTACATTAATTATGTCAACTATATTTACACAAACTACTGGCATTTTATTTTGCAGAAACCCTAGAAATAAATTCTTCGTCAGAGTAGAAGGAATTTTCAATTAATTTTTTTCTTCAATATTTTCCTGAATTTATTCTTATCATCTGCTAGACATTTAATATGTGATGGGAGCTTATTGAAGATATGTACCCCTTTTTGAACAAATGACTTTTAAAATAAATTCGCGAAGAATTTATATTAAAGATACGCCGGGAAAGACTTATCTCTCATAACAACTTTTAATCCTTGTGAGGATTATTTTTACTCTTACTGCCATAATTGCATATTTTACTATTTGTTTCAAATAAAGTATAATTTGTGAATATAAAGGATATTAATGTTATATATACTCAGCCACCAATTTTCTTGAATAGCTCTCTACATGAAGTTCTATAGCTAACTCCACACAATTCTCATTACTCACTTTTGGGCTTTGAACACTTTGTCTCTATGAGTAGAATTGCCCCAGAATATTATTCCATATGACATTAATAAGCAAAATGAACTAGCTGCCTCATAAGGAGGTCACCCATAGCTGAAATTGGACAAATTGCAAATGTGGCTGCACCCAATCACTTTAGTAAGTCAAAAACATGTACCTTTCAGTTTAAATTATGATCAATATGTAAACCTAGAAATTTCATGCACTCTATCTCTTGAATGGGCTGGCCTGCAAATTTTATGTCTATATCTGCTGTTAATCTGTGTGATGTACTGAATTGCATATATCAAGTTTTATCAAAGTTTAAAGATGAGCCATTAGCTGTAAACCATTTATTGATTAGGTAAAAGCCATATTGTGTTTATCAATAAATTGTAATATGGAAATAAACCACCACTTACCACAGATGATGGCTGTGCAACACAAACACATGTGACATGAACACAAAAGATATTAAGATTCTTGGGTCTTAGTACTTTGTCAACCAAGTTGAACATTGAGGAGAGTGGGTGCTAGAGGAGATTAATTCACATAATGAATGTTGAGCAAGGAACATGGTTCATGGTGGAGATATATTCAAACAGATGACAGTGAGAGGCGGCAGTGATTTCAAGCTAATACCCAAGCACTGCAAAAAATCAAAACTATTCATGAAGCAGTTAGCAAAATAAAATATAAAATATGTAAAAGTAAATAAATAAAAAAAAATAAAAATGATAAAACAAAGCTATGAATTTAAACATCACATATGATTAGTGGTGGTTCATGTTGGGCTAGAAGAAAGGAGAGGATGGACTGAAGGAAAAGTTAAAGCAATGATTGTGTATTTTCTTAAATTGAGATCAGGTGGTTGCCTGATGTCCAGTATTTGCCGGTATGCCAGGACACACAGTCTGAATTCAGAGAAGCTGCTGCTGTTTGGAAGGTCTTTAATAGCACAGACCATGAAGCAAGTTTTATAATTATTAGTGTAATGGGAGAAGGCATGGAAAAATACTGAGTGGTTTGGATTCTGGATGAATACTGTCTGTCTGTGGCCATTAATTCTTATGGCATGTGATTTGTGGTCGAACCTATGTAGGAAGGTGGACAGTGGTTGCACGTTACCTTTAATATCACACAGGAGGCTTCAAGGTTGGTGTGTTCTATGATGGGACATCTTTCCGCAGTGGATTTGGAGAAGGTGGTAGAGGCATGGTGAATGTTGCACATCTTGCAATTGCATGTGAAATAGCCTTGGGACTGTCTGCTGAAATAGAGAAAACCATGTTGTGGACTAGGAGTTGACTGAGGTCAGGTGGTCTGCTGAACAAAATACTGTAAGGAGCAGGTTGGCTATTGGGTTTAATGAATCTGATTTCTGGACAGGTTTCCTTCCTGAAATGCATATCCTTCTCCCCAAAATTCTGCCTACTGCCTCTTTTACATTCTTCAATAGACCATCGAATCTTTAGAACATTTTGGTCCATAAATAACCCCCACAGATTATCTTCAGCTAAAACATGGATTCTTTCCATGCAACAGAGCTCACCAAAAAACTTGAAGCATGTATCTGATAGGAAAAATTTATGAAGTTGAATGGATATGTGCGAACAGATTGCACCACAATTTGTTACAATTCCACCACAGGAGAAATTTTCCCCATAACTGGACATGTTATATGCACTTCAGAAACCAACTTACCTGCCTCCACTGCACTAGTTCTTATGTAACAACCTGCTTCCAATCAATATAAGACAGCCACAAGCAGTTTACAAGTCCAATGTAGACCATCCAGCAGAAAAGCATGTCAGTTTCCACACCCTCAACAACTGTTTTACAGAAGGATCTGTCAGAATTTACCCACAAACTATCACCACTTTTGAAATCTGTAGACTGGACATAGCCTACTAACTTATCCTTATCCAGTAATCCACCTGGTCTCAATCTCCAAAATTATTCTACCAATAACCTCATCACACATTATTAAGTTGATTTATTTATTGTTTGTGTGTGTGTGTGTGTTTTTTTTATATTGCTCCTGTATTTACATAAATGTCTATTAATTAAATTACTTATAGGTAACAATGAAAGGAAAGAAATGCTGCGAGGCAATATTTACATGGAAAATAAAGGGAAAATACACGCAACACTAAACAAAGTTGAAGGGAGGAGGGCAGCAGCAACACAAAACAACACACAAACAAAGAACAAAACAATATTTCAGGTGAAAATCCTTTTTCAAGTTAACAGAGAGGTGGCTAGTCTTGCGCAAGAGCAAGACCAGCCACCTCTCTGTTAACTTGAAAAAGGGATTTTCACCCAAAATATTGTTTTTTCTTTGTTTGTGTGTTGTTTTGTGTTGCTGCTGCCCTCCTCCCTTCAACTTTGGTGAGTGTAGGGTGTATTTTCCCTTTCTTTTCCATGTAATTAAATTACTTATATTTTAGTATATATTCTTGTGTTGTTTCTCCACCATTAATATTGCTTTTGCAAAGTGGGCAGTAACTTTCCCTGTTTTATTAAAAACAGTTCACACCCATCACTTCCATCCTGTTCTCCAAGAAATGCCCAGTCATACAGTAGGCTGCTGTGTGTATTTATGTATCACTCTTTTCAAATGTCTCAAATCTCCAGATATGAATAAGGTGTGAATCCAAAATAATGTAAAATATGTTCATCTCATGTTTTGTGTGTTAGTTGCTGCCTTCTGCTGTCAATTTTGGTGAATGATGGTTTATTTCCCCCACATATATATTTCTGTCGGGGGTTGTTAGTCCCCTATCAGGTACCTCCCCA
Source organism: Vandiemenella viatica (assembly GCA_031002005.1). Lineage (NCBI taxonomy): Eukaryota > Metazoa > Arthropoda > Insecta > Orthoptera > Morabidae > Vandiemenella > Vandiemenella viatica. The sequence continues at coordinate 45,401,272 of JARYHS010008075.1, forward strand.
AGTGTCAGGTTGGAGAATGCCTCCCAGATACGAGTTGTACCAGGAACTGAAATGCCCGGGGCAGACCAAAAATAGAACTACTGTAGTGTTTGATCTGGAGCAAGCAGCTATATACAACGCCTGTATCCCATGTTAGGGGTGACTGGATTATATGCTGGCAGTAGCATTAAAATGCTAGGCATCAGATTCACCGACAAGTTGGCTAAAATTTAAACGTCGCATCTCGATGGACCAAGAATAGACTACAGTAACAGCTAGTGCATCCCCAGCAGTAAGAACGTGTACCAGTATCATCTGATTGGTGTGAGAAATGGGCTATGGCTACCCACTCAAGGATGTAGTGGGCTGAAGAAGTGATTCCAACAGATCAGAATGGCTACCATTAACATTGGTATTTCCAACGGCTGAAGCCAAGAGCTCACTGATGCGGTTATCTATAGGGAAATAAGGTGCTCTGACGATTGTTTAGAAATTCAGTGCGATTTGGCTGCTATTTTCGATTGGTGCCATAAATGGCAGCTTACACTTAATTGTAAAAGGTGCAAGGCAATGCGGATAAGTAACAAGAAGAATCAGTTTGTTCATGAGTACAAAATAAACAATTCAGCTGTTGACACGGTTGATTCCGTGAAGTACCTGGGGGTGATAGTACAAAGCAACATGAAATGGGACATGCACATAACTTCCATTGAAGGCAAGGCTAATTCTAAATTACGATTCATAGGTCGTATTTTGAGGAATAGTAATGCTTGTACAAAGGAGATAGTGTACAAAACACCAGTGTGTCCGCATCTGGATTACTGTTGTGGGTTTGGGATCCGTTTCGCAAGGCTCTGATTGACTCAGTGGAGAGGGTGCAGAGGAGAGTCGCTCAATTCGTGACTTGTTGTTACAGTCCTTATGAAAGAGTCACAGAATTGATACATAGATTGGGTTGGGATAGTTTGGAAGACAGACAACGTAGCTTGCGTTCGAATTTATTGGAGAATATGTGAAAAAAAATTAAATTTCAAGTGCAATGAAATACTTCTTCCGCCAACCTATTTAGGTCACAAGGACCAGAGGGATAAGATTAGAGAAATAAGATGCCATACTGATGCTTTTATGTATTCCTTCTTTCCTCGCACTATTCGGGATTGGAATCCATGGGTTTAGGATTGGTGCTTAGCACCCTCTGCCACCCACAATGTTTGTGATTTGCAGAGTATGGATGTAGATGTAGATGCATTAAAGACATGGCGAGCAGATATTAGCTGCATCGAAAAAACCATTTGAACTGACTCAAAATCCAAGGATACTGACGATGGATACAAATTGATCTATCATGGAAATATCACAGACAAGTAGCTACAGCAATGGGTACATAAATCCTAGACAGTGTCACTTAGATGAACCATCTTTCTGACCGACTGAGGTCTATCTAGAATTCTTGTGGTATCAAAACATTAGGCATAGTTTCCTGCTATACCCTGCAAACTGGGTGCTCAGATGAAAGAAGGAATTCAGAAGCAACCTTGAAACCTACCTGCAATCTATTGAAGAAAATGGACTACTCTTCTTTGATGGTGGTCTAAATGGACATGTTGGAAGGAATAGAATTGGTTTTGATAGAGTTCATGGTGGGCAGGGTTTTGGAGAGTGAAATGAGGATGGGAACAGAATCCTGGAATGTATTGAGGCCCTGGACTTAGCTGTGGTCTAAAGATTTCACAGAAAACTTTCATCGCACCTAACAACATTTAGGAGCAGTTGAAGGAATATGCATATTGATTACTGGTTAGTTTGAAGGAGTAACCTTAAGTTTGTAACTGATGGAAAAGTTCTACCAAAAGAAAACATCATCCCCAACATCATCTGCTCCTCCTCAGTTTCAGGGTTTGCTGTGAACTCTACAAGAAAAAACTTTAAGTAGGTATTGGAGTGAATTAAATGGTGGAAATAAAAGCAGCATAACAGTCAGCTGAAAACATGGATGCCATTTCATCAACAAAACAAGTTTGTTGGTGGAATTATCAGATGTCATCAAGACAAATAAGCTAGCCTACAAAAACTGATTAAAATCAGGACTCAATTCCAATTGGCAGAGATATAGATGACTGAAGTCAGTGGCTAAACAGGAAGTGGCAAAACACTTACTGGCTAGTGAAGAGTCATCACTATTCCACTAAAGTTGTTGGAATGTTACGACCATTAAGGATGAAAACCAGTACTGCTACAGAAACTGACCAAGATCCTCAGCCAATGGAAACAGCATTCCAAAAATATGAGCAACGAAGAATTTCCACATCCACCAATGCTACCACTAGATCCTGTGTGGCCCAGCCATGAAGAAATTGAAAAATGTAAAGGCAACTGGACCAGATGAAATCCCATCAGAGGTATGGAAGATACTTGGATCATGGTCAATACAGTTCCTGGCAGATCTCTTTAACAAGGTCATAGACCAAGATGCAGCTTCATGTACTTGGCTCACTGCTGTTACAATACCCCTTTAGAAAGGAAAGGGTGATGTGCTATACTGCTCTAACTATTGACTGATTTGCCTACTTTGGCACACAATGAAGATTTTTTAGCACATTGTGGCTGTACGCCTTCAAAACATAGTTAAGATTGCCCCAAATCAATGCAGTTTCATAAAAGGCTCAGGGACAATTGATGCTTTTAATGTCACATGTCTTTTGATGTAAAGGCAACTTGTAAAGCAAATACCATTGCACATAGCTGTTTTTTAGTTCTCTAAAAGTCCTTCAAGAGGGTCAATAGGGTACCTCGTGATCTAATCTGGTATGCACTGAGACAGTATGGGGTATCAGAGGTATATGTTAAATGTTCCATGTGCTGCAGGAAATTCTGACTCTTTACCCATCAGAGCTGGTGTTCAACAGGGATCATCTTTTTCCCCACTCCTGTTTATCCTCTGTCCTGCTAACACTGACCACAAAAAAAACTACTTACTCCACTCCCCTGGACATTCCTCTATGCTGATAATATCATTATTGCCTTGGTCTAATTAAGAATTGTAACAATAAATTCAACATAGGGAAATGTGACTTAATGTATGAAAGACCAAGTAAATGGATTATGAAGTTCCGAGTGATTGGTCTGTTAATATTGACGGCATTGAACTTTGAAAGCCATCTTACTTCAAGTACCTGGGAAAACTAATTTGTTTGGAGCTACTCTACCTTAAATCAAACATTTACAGAACTATTGTCTCACCAGTGGCACTGTATGGAACCGAATGTTGGTCAGACAAAAAAGACATGAACAACAGCTACATGTCATGGAAATGAAGATGTTTCACTGACTGTAAGGACTCATTAAATTGAACCACATCAGGAATGAGAATGTTTGTGCGGCATTTGGTGTGGCTTCAATCCTTAAGAAAATGAAGGAGGGTAGTTTTCGATGGCACAGTCATGTATTGAAAAGTAACAACACTTGATACAGGTGCGGAAGACAGAAGACCAGGAAGCACTGGCTGAATGTATTGTGGGAGGATAGGCAACTAGTCAATGTCTCACCTGAAGATGCGCAAGATTGGTATAAATGGAAAAAAGAAGTTCAGTAAGCCCTCCAAAGCGGGATAAATGCTAAGAAGAAGAAGATATAATGTATAAATAAAGGAATTACAAATTATAATAGGAAAATGTTCCTTAGATGATGGTTGCAGGGCGCAAACACATAATACAGACAAAAAGACATAGGACTTTTTGGGTTTTAGCTTTTTATCAACTAGAGAACATTGTGGAGGCTAGGTAATGTGGGAGACTGGCTCACACAGTGACTGTTAGCCTGGAATAGGAGGGGGGTAAATTGAAACAGAGGACAGTTAGAGGGGCATAGTGATTTACAGCTAACAACTGAGCATTGCTATTTATCAAAATTAATTTCTGTTTGGAGTAAAGAGGAAAATGATAAAATCTAAACAAAAATAAATAAAGAAATAGATTACCCATGCGAAAATTTTGCGAATAAAATGCAATGAATAGTGAGGTTGAATGCTTATAATATAATGAAAAGTAGAACCGTACTTTTGAAGCAAATTATTTTTAATGGTATAGGTATGCATCAAAATACTCACAACATATTACGAAACAGTTAGAAAATTTTAAAACACTCCGTATTTATGACAAACTGTCACTGACCTTAACAAAATAAAACCAACTTGAACAAAATTTAATTTATTTTAATTTAATTGTAATGGAGCACACGCTCCGTTGGCAATTTCCCTACACACCCATCTTACCCCTATCCTGCACCCACCTACATTTGCAACATATCAACATCTCTGAAATATTTGTTGCTGTGCGAATAAAATGTTTACGTTGGAATTGTATAGCAAAATGACAGTGTTTCTGTAACAGAAAAAAAATATCCAAAAAGCTACTTATTTAATAAAAAAAAAGTTTATTGATATCTCTGTGATATCCACTGCTGCAATCTAGGGACTTGGCTCTGAACAGTCTCATACGCAGTACAACTTTAAACACCAAATTCTGGAAGATTCTTTCTTAATTTATGATTTTACCTAGCTGGGGACCTTAATTTTTAAAACGATATGTCATTTATCGATTTCGGTTAGGTACCAAAGAAGATAAAGTACTTGTAATAATAATAATAATAAAAAAAAACCGTCGTATAAATATTGATACTTTTGCCCTTTAAGGGTCGAATTTCAAAAAATTCCTTTTATAAAATATGGTGTGACCAAAGCAGCCACCTTGGTCTTTAAAATGATACCTCATTTATCGATTTCGGTTAGTTATCAAGCGAGGTAACAAAAAAATTTTTTTTGGAAAATGTTGATAATATTGACCCTTTAAGGATAACTAATTAATGAAAAAATTTCAATGACAGTAATGTAAAATATTGCCCATTTAGAGTTACTTTCTCCTAAGCAAGGTATAAAGTTATTTTAAAATTTTTAGTGCTTTTTTTTGAAGACGGTTTTTATGTTTTTTTAAACAAATAATTTAATTTTTAGTGGTATTATAGTTTGTTTTGTATTTTAAATATGCCGCAGCAGTTCCCATTTTGCAAACTTTCTGGTAGCTCAGGAATTAAAGCGCTTGCTTTCAAAGAAGAATTCTGTCTTTATATACCACAACAACTTCCAGAACGGGGTGAATTGGGTGTTGTGTTAAAAAATGTCAGTTTACATTTTGTCCAGGCTATGTTTCGATCGTATCATAACATCTGTTAAGCTGCTGGTTGATAACCAAAACATGTAACATCTGGGCATTAATACATACCATATACAGATATCTGTATCTGGATTATATCTGTTTGCTACGGCATCACAAAGAAAATATAGATTTTAATTGGTTTTCACAACGTGAAAGCTTGGGATCCAAGTTAAAATCTGAAGTACATGTTGAGACATTACGACACATTCATTTTATAAATATTATGCCACGACTTAAAAATAGCTTAATTGATTTTGACGGGATTTAAAACTGTAGATTTTTGTAAAGAACATTGGAAATTAAAAGGGAAATGGTAGCTTTGTATAATAACACTGACAGTAATTACAGGAGTAGAAAGGAGGATAGGGTTTGCTTTTTTGTGAAAGTTATGTGGACAGTATTTTTATTTTTCTATTTGTTTTAAAGTATACGCATGCGTAGTTCCTCCGAATCGGATTAAACTGTGGGATTTGTACAAATATTAAGGGAAGGGGAGCTAGGATAGTTTTTTTGATTTTTTTGTCAAAAAATCTTCTCCAAAATAAATTACATGTGCCGACTTTCATAAAGATCGGTCAAATGGTGTATTTCTAAAAGGAAATTGACAAAAATCAGGGGGGTGGAAACGGGGAGAGGGGTTCAGTTTTTGCAAACCAAGAGGTGGCATTATTTTTCTCTTTGTTTTATAGTAAAAATTTGCTAAGTTCTGTCTAAAATTGATAAAAACGGTGGTTGTGTATAAAAATTAAGTGGTTTAATGGGGAGAAGGGGTGGTTTTTAGATCTTTTGGTCAGACATCTTCTTCGTGAAAATATACATATAAGCACCAACTTTCAAGGTAATCGGTCAAATGATAGCAACTGTGGCTTTTTATAATGAACATTGACAAAAGTTAATGGGGTTGAAGGAGGGAAAGGGGTTGAGCTTTGGCAAACCAAATGTTGACAGGATTTTTCTCTTTGTTTTAAAGTATACATGGGCAAAGTTCAATAAAAATCAGATAAGAAATGTAGATTTCTATAAAATTAAGGGGTGTAAAGGGAGACATGGGGTGGTTTTTTTATTTATTAATTTAATTTTTGTCAGAAAGCTTCCCCATGAAAAATTGCATGTATATGCCAACTTTACTGGAGACCAGTTAATTGGTGTTGACTGTAGCTTTGTATAAAGAACATTGGGAAAAATTTAGGGGGTGGGTTGGGGGAGAGGGCTTCAGTTTTTTTCAAATCAAAAGTTGACAGTATTTATCTCTTTATTTTTGACTATACATGTCGAAAGTTTCATCGAAATTGGATAAAAAATGTGGGTTTGCATAATTAAGGGGTGTGAAGGGGAGAGGGGTGGTTTTATATTTATTTATTTTTTGGTCAGATTTTCCATGAAAAATTACATGTATATGACAACTTTGATGATAATCGGTCAAACGGTTTCGAGTGTAGTTTTTTATGAAGAACATTGACAATAATTAAAGGGGTTGGAGGAGGGAGGGGGTTGAGCTTTGGCAGACCAAATGTTGACAGGATTTTTCTTTTTGTTTTAAAGTATACATGGGCAAAGTTCAGTAAAAATCAGATAAGAAATGCAGGTTTTTATAAAATTAAGGGATGTAAAGGGGAGAGGGGTTGTTTTTTATTTTAATTTTTTTGGTCGGATACCTTCTCCATGAAAAACTACATGTAATTGCCAACTTTAATGGAGATCAGTTAAATGGTGTCGACTGTAGCTTTGAATAAAGAAAATTGGCAAAAATTAAGGGGGTGGATAGGGGGAGAGGGGTTCAGTTTTTTTAAACCAAAAGTTGACAGTATTTTTCTCTTTATTTTTGGCTATATATGTCCAAAATTTCATCGAGATCGAATAAAAAATGTGGATTTGAATAAAAATTAAGGGATGGAAGGGGGTAGAAGGGATGGTTTCCCAATGAAATTCATATGGGACCACTTTGGAGGTATACCCTATCCACTAAAAAAATTTGATTTAAATCTATTCAAAATTGGCGAAGATATCTCTGAACATTCATCCAAAAAAAAAAAAAAAAAAAAAAAAAAAAAAAAAAAAAAAAAAAATAATAATAATAATAATAATAAAAAAATAAACATACAAATTGAGAACCTCCTACTTTTTTTGAAGTCGGTTAAAAATTGACATTTTTTGTTTAAGGATCAAATTATGAAAAATTCCTTTCTTAAAAAATAATGTTACCGCAGCGGAGACCTTATTCTTTAATATGATACCTCATTAATCCATATCGGTTAGTTATTAAGGGAGATAAATCGCTCGTGACACAAAAATGCGTTATTGAAAAATTTACACTTTTCCCCTTTAAGGGTGGAATTTCAAAAACATTTTTTCTTAAAATATGATGTCACAAATCTGAGACATTGCGCCTCATGATCCTACTTCATTTATTGATTTTGGTTAGATATCCAGGGAGGTAAATGGTTCGAGATACAAGAAACGCATTTTAGAAAAATTGACATTTTTCCCTTTAAGGGTCGAATTACGAAAAATTCCTTTCTTGAAATATAATGTTACCACGGTGAAGACATCAGTCTTTAATATTATACCTCATTTATCTATATCGGTTAGATATTAAAGGAGATATGTCGCTCGTGACAAAAAATGTATTGCAAATATATTGATACTTTAAGGGTCAAATTCCGAAAAATTTCGGTCTTAATATATGAAGTCACTAAAGTGGAGATCTTAATCTTTAAAATGAAACTTCATTAAACGATTTCAGATTGGTATCCAGGGAGATAAATGACTTGTAATATAGAAAACAGCATTTTAGGAAAATTGACATTTTTGCCCTTTAAGGGTTGAATTCCGAAAACTTAATTTCTTAAAATATGATGTGACCAAAGTGGAGAATATAAGCTTTAAAATGACACCTCTTTCATTGATTTAAGTTAAGTACGAAGGAAGATACAGCCTTGTGACAAAAAAATACCATATAGAAATAATATATATGATATAAAAAATTTAAACCAAAGAATCTATTAAGTTAAGCATCACCTCTAGTTAAACATTGCTTCAGTTTAGGTAGGTGGGATGGAGGCAAGAAGGATGGAAAGAGAATGGGAGGAATAAATAAATAATAATATAAATGACTGGATGTTGTATTAAACTGAGACCAGGTAGTTGCCTTGTGCCGAATTTGTACTGGTAAGCAAGTTGACCGCTTCTGAATTCATAGGAGCTGCTGCTAATTGGATAGATTATATAGCATGGACCGTGAAACAGGAGTTAAAATTATTAGTGTAGTGGGAGAGGGTATGGACAGCTGTTGTGTGCTTTGGGTTTGGCATGAATACTTTTTTTGGTGGCCATTCATGTCTAGCAGATTGGTGTTCAGTTGTTGAACTTTAACAAGGGAGATTTTGTAAGTGACAACTCCTATGATGGGAAATCTTTCTCCAGTGACAGGGTTGATGAAAGTGGTGGAGGAATGGTGTATGTTTCACATCTTACAGCAGAATCAACTGATATGAAAGAGCCTTGGGTCTGGCTGATTGTATGACAAAGATTATGTTTATGGTCTAGAAGTTGCCTAAGGTTAGATGGTCTGCTGAAACAAGTCCTGGGAGTGGGTGCGCAGACTTTCGCGGTCTTTGTTGATGTTATCTTGGTTGTCCGGGTTAAACTGCATCAATCGACACATTTGTTATTTGGTGTCATGGGCGAGAATCCCTCCAGGCCTTCTTGCAACACTTAAACAGTGCTCACGACAGAATTAAGTTCCCTTTATGGACCTGGTCATGAGGCGGAAGAAAGATGGCTGCCTGGGCCACGGAGCTTTTCGCAAGCCCACGCACATGAATTGCTCTTTGCATGCAGCCTCTCACCACCATTCAACAGTGAAACACAGAATTTTAAAAAATTTAACCGGTCATCCTTCCATAGTCAGTGACGAAGCGAGCATAGCCACTGAAAAAGAAATTTTGAAGGAGACATTTCTGGCCAACAGCTACAGCCTTAATGTTATCAATAAGGCTACCACAGGGCTTGAACCTCATGCACTATCTTGTGCTCCAGCACCGGAAGTTGAAGCCAGAAGATAAACAGACAGACCCATGGCAGTATTACCTTAGGTTCAGGGAGTGATGGATAAAATTGGGCATCTTCTAAAGAAGAAAAATATCCGTCCGCTCCTAGGAAGATTTCTGATGTGCTCATAAAGGTTAAAGACAGGAGGGAGAAACTGCAGACAGCAGGTGTGTACCAAATACCCTGTAGCTGTGGCCAAGTGTATATCGGCGAGACTGGACGGACGGTCGAGGAAAGGCTGTGTGAACGCATAAGACATATTAAAAATAACAACGTTAGCAAATCAGCTGTAGCACAACATTCAGCTGACAGAGGGCACGAAATTTTATTTAGCTACACTAGTGTACTGGTTCATGAAAGCAGACGGTAACCCAGGTGTATCAGAGAAGTGCTGGAAATTAAAAAGAGACCAGATAATATAAATGCAGATGACAGGCTACAACTTGACCAAATATGGTCATGCTTGATTAGCAGCAATTCCAGCCTTGACAGTCCCCTGAAGAAGACCACAAAATGATGGCTGAAATGTTAGGTTTTCATAAAGTGACGCAATTTAACCAGGACAACCAAGATAACACAAGTTCTGGGAGTGGCAGGGAGGATTTTGGGATGAATTAATACCATTTCTGGGCAGGTTTGCAGGAAATCATAACCCTTTTGAAGGATTCTGTTGATGAATGTGATGGTTTTTGTGGGTTTAGAATGTTTGATGGGTTGAGCAGGTTGTAGTGTTGCTTGTGAAAGTTGTTTGTGAACCAAAGCAAGAGGTTAGTTGTGGGATATCAATGCTTGTTGAGATGTTGTTTGAATAATACACGAGGGACTGTTGGTTGGAGCACATAAGATTACCCCGAATGTCAAGAGAGTAGGGGAGGGAACATTTGGTATGGTACAGATGACACTCAGTCCATACCAAATCCATTAACCTTCAACGGGATCACCATTTTGACAGTTGTCATCCGTATCATACCAAATGTTTCCTTGACTACAGTCTTGGTATTTTGGGTAGTCCAACCAACATCCAACCCCCCCCCCCACCCCTGCAAGATGCGTAACATACACTATGCCTCCAGCAATTTCATTAACTCTGTCAAGTTCTTTCTCATAACAGAACACACCACTTGAGAAGCCTCCCATGTAATATACCACCAAACGTGCAACAACTGCCAGGGTTCATCTATAGGTTTGACCACCAATCCACTAGCCATAAGAATGAATGGCTACCAACAGACAGCATTCACGCAGATCCTAAAGCACTCGGTAGTTGCCAATGCCTTTTCTCTTGACACCTATAATTTTAACTCGTTTCAAGGTCTATGCTATCACAGCTGCTCCGGGAACTTGCCTCCCAGTAAAAACTGGGCATAAGGCTCATCTCATTTAAGATAATACCCATCTACTATTATTATTATTTATTTTCTCCCTCCTTTCCGTCCTCTCCTTGCCTCCATCCACACTACCTAAATTGAACCAATGCTTACTTAACCAGAGGTTATGTTTACCTTCATAGATTTTTTATTTAAAATTTATTATTTTATTTTTATTTATTTTTGGTAAGATTTTATTTTATTCTTTGCTCACCTAAAAGAGATTAGTTCTGATATTTAGCAATGCTTGGTTATCAGCTAAAAATCACTATCCCTCTCTACCTACCTGTTTGAATTTACCCCCACCATGTTGCTGGCTAACAGTCACTCTGCTCCCCAGTCACCCATAACACTCACTCTACACAATGTTCTCTAGTAGAGAAAGGGCTAAAACCCAAAAATTCCTATGTTCTTTTGTGTTTTTTTCTGTTTTATGTATTAGATGCAGTGGAGGATCCAATAAGATTACTTGGAATAATGGATGGCCAGATCTCACAAAAACATACACGACAGTCACAATGCGACTGTATGCTGTTTATAATATTATGTTGTATCCGATCGGTCATTGTGAACTGAATATTGTGCACGCAATTGCAACTTTTGATTTTGTTGCGTCGCGCAGCGTGTCGTACTATTCGTTCGCGGCTGCGCGTCCGATGTTCGGTGATGTAACAGCCGCGTAGCTCCAACCGCTTCTCGCCACTAAACCGTTTGATATATTTACATAAATATTGTCTTTTTTGGTTAGTTATGCACGGGTGTTTTTTACTACAGGATGCAGCGATAAATGTGATTGTGCTGGTGTGTCGAAATGTAATGCAAGAAGTGGTTTATTTAGAAAGATAGATTAATTCTTTTACGAAGAAACCTAGGTTTGAGATTGATAAACACCCAAAACATTTACCTATACTGAGCACTAATGCATATCATAATATGTGTGCTGCCGATGCTTCAACAACTACCTTAACCTTAGATGAAGAAGAAAATATTACTCCTGCTGAAGCTGTTCTATGCTTGCCGATTTCGACTACGTCGACTTCCTGTTCTAATCAGATAAAAAAGTTTGCTTTCTCAATCGAAATTTTCCTCAGATATTGGATGGTTTGTAAGAAAATACCTAGACGTTTCCACAAGAGCTATATTGATCGACAAACATTAGTTGCCTTCTCAAATTTATATTTTCCCACACTATATATATATATATGGTGTGTTGCTAACTCACCAGCGAAATAAATACCACGAAATAACTGTCGAAGCTGGAAAAAGCTTTTTAACAGCTTTTCACAAAACTGAAAACCAAATTTAGCAGTAAAAAAATAACAAAAGTTAATGAAAATTAAGTAAAGCTTACGACCAATTGCCAAAACAACAATTTTTTGTGTTCATCAAGATATATCGTTACGTGGTCATCGCGATGAGGACAAATTTTTCGATAAAGAAGCAAGTAACAACAGCACGGTAGTTGATGAAGGAAGCACTTTTAAAATTCCGTGTAGAATCTCATGACATAGCATAGCAGCATCATTCAGAGACTTCTAAGTCTAATGCAACATACATCAGCAAAATTGTGCAAAATTAGTTGATTGATGATTGCAATGAAATCATTTAGGAAAGTATTTTACTGAATGTGAATATTTTATTCCATGAAACAACAAACATAACACATATCTCACAGCTCAGCCTTTCATTTAAATACATACACAATGGTATAATAAAGGAAGTTTTGTGACTTCCTGTGATGTTTACGATACACCTAGATGTGACGATAACGATCTAGGTGATATGGAGCTTGCGAAAATAGTTGCAAATTTTGATATGCTGTACAAGCAACAGTCCTGTTCTTAATAACAGGTTATCTATGTCATCCAGCCATTTCTTGCTGTTAGTAACTAGGACACAATGAAATTGTCAATTCATCTGCTAATAGGAATTACATTTTTTTTTTAGAATCTGGAGCTACAATGCGAGGTATCTGCGAGACACGTTGGGTTGAGAGGCATAATGGCCGTATACAATTTGATGAGACAGTGAAAATTTGTAGCGGTCTGGAAAAGATTTCTACATGGCAAGACAACGAAAATGCTAATGACGCGCGTTGCTTACAGCAAACATTGTTCAATTCAGACTTTAAAATATTATCTATCTGATTGAGCGGGGTTTTAGGTAGGTACCTAAATATTTTATTTATTACCTTATGTATATACTAATGCATGAAATCAAAAATTTAACAACTTACTAGCAGTTACCAATGACTTCGTATGTATGGAAGTGTCTTATAGTGTAAGAGTTTTCTTTAACAATAATTACGGTAATAATAAAAATACGGCAATAATGAAAATTTATTTACGTCCTAAATGAAAAAGCAATTCCATATATTTATCCTCCAAAAAAGTCAAATTATTTTCTGTTCGATATTGGTTTAATTTTGACGATATATTGATTACACCAATTACTTCTGCTTTAATATAAGAATTTTTGTGGATTAAAATTAATCTTACGTGGCATCACTTAAGATCGTCAGGACTTATTTTTAATTTCCTAAGCTTTCTCTGACGCCATATTACTGATTTCAGCCGCAAGTAATTAGTTCTAACTGATCAACTTTCGATCACAATACAGAGAATGCAGGTGTGAGAGATATTTCTGAGAACGTTTCAGCAATTGGAGGGAATACACAAGTACAGTAGAGTCAAGGTGGAAGAGTTCAAGGAAATAATAAGAAAGGGGAAAGAAATATTTATTCTGAAACAAAAAATAGAGAACCAGTGTACTGTAATACGGAGGTGAGGGTGTTAAAGATGTTGGTAAGAAGAGAATATAACAGAGTTAAGGGGTAGCAGGGTAGTAGGGAATATTTAAAAACAACTAAACAAGTACTTGATAATAGCTAAGAAGGTGGCTAATGATGAGTTTATGAAGAGTATTGTCAGTGCACGGGGACCATTGACTGATGCATCAAGAAATTTCTATGGCTATGTTAGAAAACAGATGGGAAGGGAGGGTGTTGAGACGCTTATAGATAAGGATGGAGAAGAAATTACTGAAGATTTTAAAAAGGCAGAGATTTTAAGTAACTGGTTTAGTGAACCATTATGGACAGTGAATCAGGAACGGGAGGGGGGTGGGGAGGAAATCGGATAACAAGCTTAACAACACAATTAGAAATGAGCAGACTAAAAAAATTGAATTTCATCCTGAGAATATCATGGAGGAACTAAGAAGGCTGAAAATTTTTTAAGGGGTTGGTGTAGATAATATTACAACAGATATCTTCAAGATAGGCAGATGTGGCATTGTACCTTATCTAGAAATACAGTATTTAAATTGAGTCTGGATCCTTTATGCATACCAGAGGACTGAAAAAGTGCGATAATAGTGCTGGTACATAAAGGAGGAGTAAGTAACAGAGTTGAAAATTATAGGTCAATCAGTAGGTAAATTAATGGAGAAATATATGTGAGGAGTGTAAGTGGTTTTCAAGTACCCTTTAGACAAGATTATTCATGCGAAACTTGGTTGGTGGTATATATGCAAGATATTTTGGATGAAATGGACAAGGGAGGCCAAATTGACAGTGTAGCACTAGATCTTTCAAAGGCTTTTGATAGAGTGAGCCACAAAATGATAGTAAATAAGGTAAAAACTATTGGAATGGATGAGAAAGTGTATGGTGGGTAGAAGAATTTTTAAAAGGTAGAAAACAAAAAGTTGGCTCAGGAAATGCAGCATCAAAAGAAGTGGAAGTAAAAATGAAAGTGCCACAGGGTAATGTATTGGAACCATTGTTATTCATTATTCTGACAAATAATTGTGTTGGTTTACTACCAGAATTTGTATTGTCTGCGGATGACATAATGCTATATAAAAGGATAAACATGGAAGAGGCCTGCAAACAGCTGCAGGGTGATCTGGACAGAATACCTAGTTGTTTTGGTAAACATGAGATGAAGATAAATGCAATGAAGATATAGGTAATAGATACACAGATAAAAAACTAAAGGCTGATTATGATTGTAAGGTGGGGAAATAATTGCTTGTTAAAGACTTGAAATGTAAATATCTTAGTATTACATTTGATAACAAGCTTAAATGGGCAGGACACATTGGACAGGCAGTAGGAAAAGGTTTCAAAATTCTGCACTTGTTGGAGAGAGTGATGAGGGGATGTACGAGAGAAGTAAAGGAAGTGGGTTACAAAACTTTGGCCAGACCATTGCTGGAATATGGTAGTGTAGTAAGGGACCCACATTTTGAGTATCAAATACAGGAGTTGGAGAGGTGCATAAAAGGGCTGCTAGATTTGTTTCTGGAAATTATCGCAGAATGCAATCAGTAATAGATATGATAAAAGAGCTGGAATGGGATTAATTGCAAGACAGGAGGAGGGTGAAGAGGGTCATGGGAGTCTGCAAGGCGTATACTGGTGATGAGGCATTGAAAGACATTGGCATAAGAATTAAAAGTAATGCATGTATGGGAAAAGATAACCGTGACTACAAGCCGACACTCGATTTCAGGCATAAAGGTGTAGTAGGAAGATTCTGTTTTTAAGTAAGGTGCCAGGGATTGGAATAAGTTACCAAGAGAAATGATGAACAATTTACCAAAAAAGTTGAAATTTGTAGAGGGCAAATGTAGGTGGGTGCATGAAAAGACTAAGAAGGGTGCGTAGGAAAATTGCTTCTAGAGCGTGCACTCCATTGCAATCAAATTAAATTAAATTAAGCACCTTCGATTTTCGAATGGCAGTATTAGTGGAGGCTGTGGTTACTTTGAAATGCAGCCTGGACAGAATGACTGCTGCCATGTTTTGTTAATGTATAAGGCAGGATGGATTTAGTTCTGTAATTCGCGCGATGTAGCATAAGATTTTAGGATTCCTAGTTGATTTTTTTAATTTCAGTGGTTCCCGATTGCTTTCGTCAAATAGTACGAAAGTAATTCGAACTTTATGACGATTTAAACTACAATCTAAAATGTACATTACAAAATAAAGGTTATGAACGTTACTTAATAACAACTGCGACTGCAACTGCGAAAAATAAATTCCCTGGTCACTGTATTCAAACCTTCCTTTCTGTCAGGCTTCGTATCTAGCTGACATGTAATCACCGTTTTACTTTTGCCGTAAGAGCAAAATTTCCTACTCCAGAGCTATTAGTTTATCAGTTGCATTAAGTTTCACGCTTTTAAACGAATAGCATTATTGAATATGTAATAATGTTCTTTCTCTGATCTCTGAAAAGCAATGAGTAAATGTGACAGTACTGGCTAGGAAGTTGAAGGTTTTTAGTGCTGGTAAAATGCGAATTAATAATGACTTTTCCCAAACTAACTATGTATTTTAAGATTCTTATTACATTTAAGGTTTTTACCATGTTTGATTCACGTATTATGTTTATTTTAATGTACAAAACTGAGAACTATATAATCGAAGTGAAAAAATAAAACAGAATCTAAGCATGATTCTAGTGTGATCTTTTGTCAGTGTTTATTAAATGCTCATATCGAATACAGAGTGATCTGCGTGCTTATTTCTCCTTCTATAAACAGTTATAATTTAATTCTCTGTTCCTCAGTACATACAAGTCGCAAGCTGTATTTGCAGATTTTAATCTGGAGCATAAGCTCTTAATATTTAAAGTACTATCTTAATTGCTGAAGAATTTTTTGTGTGATGCCATTTCAAAACATCAAGCACACGCAGGTTTCTCACAGATTTATAATAGTATACATAAATTTTATTAATTACTCAGTTAGTTTGAAATATACCTTATTTTATTTTTCAGGTTCTTGTACAACTATATCCTTAAGCAGAGTATTGCAGACGAACTCAATTGTTTTTAAAAAAGTTCTACTGACGCAATAAATGATACAATGAGTGTTCTGAGATAAAAATGGAACAAATGTTTTGAAGAGTCAAAAGAATTTGCCGAGAAATTTGTGATGGAAATTTAATGCCCCAGAACAGTGCTGATATAAACGCATAGAGCCAACAACCTACCTGTTCAATCAGTTGAAGAGTATTTCAGTAGGGCTGTGTACATCATACTTCTAGATTCTATAATAAATGATCCACAAGACCATTTGTCTTCTGAAATACTTTATTTCAACAAGTCGTTTTTGTTTCAAAAGTCAATTATACCTATACTAATGAAGACGTTGAAACAATTAAGCAACTCGCATTTGATTATAAGCAGGTAATAGACGACACTGCATTATTAGTCATTATAAGCGAATATTGGCTGTGGATAGTAAAATGGCAATGGAATCAGAACATTCCGCAAGTCTATTTCAAATCTAATATAAAAATGTCATGCTAAAATATATCCCATCGTAACACATATTTGTGTAATCTTGCCACACTACCAGATAGTGTCCCATTGGCATAGAGATGTTTTTCTGCTCTCAGGAGGCTCATCACTGGCAGAAGACCACCTAACTGGACCGGCACTTCTGCACGTTCACAAAACCATACTTGTTCAAGTGGAGGAAGTCATAACAAGATTCGCGAGAGTTCAGAAGAGAATAATTGATTTTGTTATTTGATTACAATTATTTTGACATAATGCAATTAAATTAATTTATCTTTTAATTATATATAGGTACTATTATAATTTTGAAGCATGTCCTAGTTAGACCTCGACTACGTGCCCCCCCCCCCCCCAGACCCAAAGGCTGGATCCGCCCTTGATTAGATGCCACATCCACCATCTAAGGAAAGTAGTGGTTATATCCCTATTCTAATTTGTTATTTCTTTTCGCTACTTAGCGCCTATTATTTCATTGTTACTATATATAATTAGGGGAATAACTGCAGCTTCCCACAATTGAAGGCTGGAATGGCACTGAAACATGGACAGATACTAACACATATTGTAATTTTTGGGTTTATTCCCTTAGGGATTCAGAATTTCATGGCTGCTGCATGATGGTAACTAGGAGCTAGAGATTCACTCTGTTGATTAGTGCCTTGTGGTGGGAGACAAATTAATATGGTTGGAGTGTAGAGCAGTGATTGTAAAGAATAAAGTACTCTAAAACTGGAAAATACACTCCTGGAAATTGAAATAAGAACACATTGACGCCGGTGTGTAAGACCCACCATACTTGCTCCGGACACTACGAGAGGGCTGTACAAGCAATGATCAAACACACGGCACAGTGGACACACCAGGAACAGCAGTGTTGGCCGTCGATGGGCGCTAGCTGCGCAGCGGTTGGGCATCGCCGCAGTCAGTGTCAGCCAGTTTGCCGTGGCATACGGAGCTCCATCTGTCTTTAACACTGGTAGCATGCCGCGACAGTGTGTACGTGAACTGTATGTGCAGTTGACAGACTTTGAGCGAGGGCGTATAGTGGGCATGCGGGAGGCCGGGTGGACGTACCGCCGAATTGCTCAACATGTGGGGCGCGAGGTCTTCACAGTACATCGATGTTGTCGCCAGTGGTCGGCGGAAGGTGCACGTGCCCGTTGACCTGGGACCGGACAGCAGCGACGCACGGACGCACGCCAAGACTGTCGCATCCTACACAGTGCCGTAGGGGACCGCACCGCCACTTCCCGGCAAATTATGGACACTGTTGCTTCTGGGGTATCAGAGAGGACCATTCGTAACCATCTCCATGAAGCTGGGCTACGGTCCCACGCACCGTTAGGTCGTCTTCCGCTCACGCCCCAACATCGTGCAGCCCGCCTCCAGTGGTGTCGCGACAGGCGTGTATGGAGGGACGAATGGAGACGTGTCGTCTTCAGTGATGAGAGTCGCTTCTAACTTGGTGCCAATGATGGTCGTATGCGTGTTTGGCGCCGTGCAGGTGAGCGCCACAATCAGGGCTGCATACGACCGAGGCACACAGGGCCAACACCTGGCATCATGGTGTGGGGGGCGATCTCCTACACTGGCCGTACACCTCTGGTGATCATCAAGGGGACACTGTACAGTGCACGGTACATTCAAACCGTCATCGAATCCATCGTTCTACCATTCCTAGACTGGCAAGGGAACATGCTGTTCCAACAGGACAATGCACGTCCACATGTATCCCGTGCCACCCAACATGCTCTAGAAGGTGTAAGTCAACTACCCTGGCCAGCGAGATCTCCGGATCTGTCCCCCATTGAGCATGTTTGGGACTGGATGAAACGTCACCTCACGCGGTCTGTACGTCCAGCACGAACGCTGGTCCAGCTGAGGCGCCAGGTGGAAATAGCTTGGCATTCCGTTCCACAGGACTACATCCAGCACCTCTATGATCGTCTCCATGGGAGAATTGCAGCCTGCATTGCTGCGAAAGGAGGATATACATGGTACTAGTGCCGACATTGTGCATGCCCTGTTGCCTGTGTCTATGTGCCTAGGGTTCTGTCTGTGTGATCATGTGTTGTATCTGACCCCAGGAATGTGTATATAAAGTTTCCCATTCCTGGGACAATGAATTCACGGTGTTCTTATTTCAATTTCCAGGAGTGTTTTTTACAGAAACATGTTACAGCTGGTGGATTGAAACAGCTGCAAATATTATACTGAAAGTATTTTTCCACAGTAAATAAGATAATCTGTACAGAAATTTGAATTAGAATAACAGATATTCACCAGTACTGGACACTAATTTAAATAACAGCTCTGGAGAATGGTGGTTATATTGGGGACAGAAGGATAGAGAGAATAAGGGGATAGAGATAAAAAAAAGACCTGTGACCAAAGGGGTGCATGACCCTCAGCTTGTGCTGATAAAGCGGTTCCTACCTTCTGAATTCAGAGAAACTGCTTCTGATTGGGAGGAATGTGACAGATTGGATGGTGAATTTGGAATGAATATTGTAGATGTCATGCAAGGTGACATGAACAGATACTGGGTAGTGAAGATTCTGGGTGAAGACCATTTGTCTGTTGCCACACATTCTAATGGCCAGTGGATTGATATACCTAGGTAGGAACTGACCAATGGTCACTGGTTAGCTGGTATATTACAAGGGAGTTTTCACAGGTGAAATGTCCTATTATGGGGAAGCATTTTACAGCTAGTGCAGTGGTGTAAGGTAAGTAGTATGTTTCACATTTTGCAGTATGTTCTGCATGAAAAAGAGCCTTGGGAATGTATAGTAGTACAGGAAAATCTGTGTTTGCAGACGAGGTGTTGAATTTAGGAGTTGTACTGAAGGACGATTTTGGGGAGAAGATATATCATTTTCAAACAGGCTTGAGAGAAATCATAATCTTGACCAAGGACTCAAATAATTGACTCCAGGACTGAAAGTACTGAGTGAACAGGACTGGACTGTCAAGGAAACTGAGAAGGTTATTTTACCCATGGATAAATATCATGGCTCAGGTATATAGATGACATTTTTATGTTGAGGAGTTGAGCAACTTACCTCAACTTCCCCATTTAAAACCAATAAATCACTCTCTAAATGCAAGCCCTACTTCCAATCATAAACCATAAGTTGTAATTTTTTGTCTTCTCCCCCATCTGACAGTCACCTTTACACATACCACTACATTTTACCATGCAACCCTCGTCAGCAACACTCTTTCACGCTGCCAAACACACCATTTGCAGAAACACTTTGTCATTCATGTCAGTGAACCTAGGCTTCAGGACTATCAGTCTCAATAAATTGAAATCACTATCCACACTTGACCCACCACTTCTACCCCAGAACCATTTTCTCCATATTTTTCAAGACTTCTAATCCACTGGTTAGGCTTTGAATAGTTTTTTGAGATCCTTGGTCAACTGAAACCGTTGCCAACCTCATCATCTTTCCTGTTGACAAGGGCTCAACCACCATAGTTATAAATCACATTGACTATGGTGTGCTGAAGCCCTACATTAGATGTCAGACACCAACATTTACTGCCACCTCACCAAGGGCCCAAAGCTGCTGTCAGCAAGAAAACCCAAGAATTTATGCAGTTCTAAAGGCCCCACCAAGTTCTCAAGTTCACTATCCATTTAATTTTTAACTCCTCAAAATCCTTGTATACTACCCTTTATCTCCATCTCAAAATCCATAAGCCTGCAATCTGGGACACCCCATTGTTGAGGTCTCCAATTGAATGCAACCCTGCCTAGGTGGACCAATACCTTTGAACCATAGTCTGTTAGCTCCACTTCCATATCAAGGAAACACAACACTCACTACTTTTTTCACACCTCTTTCTTCCCACTCCATCCTCAAGATGACTAATTACACATACTTGTACTCAAACATTTTTCACTGTCATGGATTCAATGCAATGAAACATTTTTTAGATCATCACTCTTCCAAGAGCCTACCCAGCACATAATTTCTCACCATCTTGGCCCACCTGATACTGAACATCAACTACATTTCCTTCAAAGGCAATAATTACCACCAAACCTGTAGGGAAAACTACCTTCTAAATTTCCTGAACAATCTCCTAAATCTAGGACCTACTCTCACATTCAGGTCAAATTCTTGGTTATGGATATGTACCTCTCCTACAGCTATCTCATCTCCTTGGATAACACCAAACCCACCAACTTAGAAAAATATATTAATTTTGACAGTTGCCATCCCTAACATACCAAACATGCCTTGACCTAGAGTCTTCCCATTTGGGGTAGATCTATGTGATCTAACTGGCAGTCCCTCACAAGCTTTTCAATAATCATCTCCCAAGCCATGGTATCCCACAATGATCTACTGCCTTTAGTTCATAAACAATTGTCACAGGCCACCACAGCATAACTTGATCAGCACAAGCACACTGACCTCTCTAAATCCTCCAAAACTGACCATAGTCTTTCTCTGGTGACAATTGGCACTGCTAAGGCCTCTAATCTGTCAATAAAATCATTTGGCCAGGTTACGATTTCCTACAATCCTGCTCATAAATGAGATCCATTCTCCAAAAAATCCTTCCTCCCCCTCCCAGTACTTGCTTCAGCACACCTCCTAATCTCAGCCAACTCTAGTCCACAAAAGCTGACTTCATCATCCCACCAGACAGCTCCAGGGCCATCTCCCATGCAATAGATCCCACTGCAAGATATACAACATACACCATGCCTCTTCCACCTTCACCAACCCCATCAGGGAGGAAAGGTTGACCATCATATGGCACTTCAACTATGAAACCTACCATGTGATATAACAGTCAGCCTGCAACCACTGCCCAGCTTCCTACATAGGTATGACCAGAAAGCTACTAACCATAAGACTGTATGGCCAACGACATATGGTATTCAGACAGAATTGAAAACACCCAGTATTTGTATTTCCCCATGAAACCAAAAATTTTAATTCTTATTTTACAGTCTGTATTATCAGAGTCCACCAAACCAGCAGCAGAAGATGGGAGCTTGCCTACCAGTGCACCAGGCAATCACCTGGCCTTAATTTAGGACAATAAACAGCCATTGCCTCTCACCAATATCTCTTTTCTTCCACCTCTCACTAACTATTTCGTTCCACCATTAACGAGACGTGACGTTTAACTACATATACTTTTTGGTTTAATGTTATTTTATTTTTATATATGTTTTCAAGAGTTTATATTATAATATGTTAGGATCTGCTATTTTTCTTGCTTATCATTAGTTCTAATATTTTGCAATGCTTGGGTATTATTAGCTCAAATCATTACCCATCTCCATGGCTTCTATTTGAATTTACCATAACTAGACGACCCATGCGAAAATTACGCGAAAAAAAAAAATTCTGTGAAAAGTGAGGTTGAATATGATGTCACCAAAGCTAAGTCATTACTCTTCATACACCTACTTCATTCATCGATTTTGGTTGTATATCCAGGGAGATAAATGGCTAGAGACACAAAAAACATATTTTAGAAAAATTGACATTTTTTCCCCTTAAAGGGTCGAATTACGAAAAATTCCTTTCTTAAAATATAGTGGTACCACAGCGGAGACCTTAGTCTTTAATATGATGCCTCATTTATCTATATCGGTTAGATATTAAGGGAGATAAATCGCTCATGACACAATAACGAATTGCAAAATTATTGATCTTTTTGCCCTTTAAGGGTCGAATTCCGAAAACTTTCTGTCTTAATATATGACGTCACTAAAGCGGAAATCTTAATCTTTAAAATGATACCTCATTAAACGATTTCGGATCGAAATCCAGGGAGATAAATGACTTGTAACACAGAAAACAGAATTTTAGAAATATTGACATTTTTGCCCTTTAAGGGTCGAATTCCGAAAATTCCTTTCTTATAATGTGATGTGCCCAAAGTGGGGACCAAAAGCTTTAAAATGACACCTCATTCATTGATTTCGGTTAAGTATGAAGGAAGATACAGGCTTGTGACAAAAAATACCTTATAGAAATAATAAATATGATTATGGACCATGTTCCTTGTTTAACAGTTATTGTGTGAGGCAGTGTCATATTGTATCCACCCTCTGCAATGTTCTACTTATTGATAAAGGACTATGGCCCAAAAATTTCAATGTATTTCGTGTCCACATCTGTTACATGTGTTTGTGCCACTCATCCATCATTTAAGGTAAGCAGCAGTTCATTTCCCTCTCCTAATATACATGTACTTCTATAACATTTTTCGAGAACATACAATGTTATTAATTTCAACCTACTCTCATCTAATCTACCCTTACAACACATGTTACTTTTTTCTGGCCTTCTAAGCAGTTGCATACCTCATTCTTCTGGTGAAGCAGAATATGCAACCGAAAATTTGAATGTTTTGAATTACTCTGTTTTTTAAAATTTGCCTCCATCCTGTTATTATCTGGTTTCAGCAATTATTTCATTCTCCAACCATATAATAATTTTCTAATCAGTCTATTTTGTATCCATTTGATACACAATACAACATAAGCCACATACAATGGTTCTTTGCCGCTATTCAACTCCTATACTAACAACTATGATAATAAATGGAAAATGCAAAGATTGCACTCCATCCAACAAATGCTATAAATGATTATCCTTTGCAATATCAAGCTTTTTTCCCCTTTTGATTATTGCTTTATGCCTTGTTGAAGTCATTAGAAGTGGGAAAGGATTGGCGACAAGGAATGCAAAGTAAATCGGTCATGGCATTCTGAAAGAAACATTCTGTCATTCAGCTGGAACCATAGAAATTCGAAATTTACAAGAACAGTGTTGTACCTTTACACCAGATAATCAACTCATAATCTTATTAACGTGTTAAATACCAGAGCATGATTTAGAAAACAATTAAAAATGAGATAGTAAGGTAACTGATCAAGTCTGTAATTAGTGTGAAACCCTCATTAGATAACTGTGAAACCAAGGCAGAAGTATTTTGTAACAACAAGGCAGTACCAGTAACAGCACAATGTAGTCTATCCAAACAAGTATTTCCAATAATATCTGCTCAGTTGGGATAATCTTAACATTTAAACACTGAAGCCTCTCCAGGTGTATTAACTGTATAAAAAGTTCTTGGGCCTCCCATCAGGGAAGCACTTGAATCTAATGTAATATTTCAAAGCTGCTGTCTGACTTTATTTTTGTGAAAACATTGCATTAAATTGATGTGCTTCCCTGGGGGAGGTATGAGAACTTTTTACAAAGTTTAACATTGTTGGCTTTATTTTATTATTTCAGATATTTTCAAAGTAAGCTTTGATTTTAAATTAAACCATCTGAGGAAATAAGAGATAATATTGTATTCAGGTAATGTGGTGATTTTTGTGGAAACAATTGATACTTTATGGGTATGGTTGGTATATGATCTTAAAGGCTTTCTTCTGGCTGACTGGTCACCAGATAGCAGAGAAGCAAGTATAGGTGGCTGCTCATCTCTTGTTTACTATGAGTTACACTCAGTATGTTTAATTTCTGTATATAAGTACTGTGAGTTAACATAGCATCAGAAGAGTAAGAGTGGAGCATTTTGCTATGAAATTCATATGCTTTCTCTGATTGGCTAGTTCAATATTAACATTACATACAAGTCTTCTTAGTGACACTGATGGTAGCTTGGTGTATGTATACAAGCAAATGTTTGTGAGGTAGGATTTGTGCGAGTGCCCAAGTTGATGTGCCCAATTCCTATGATGAAAATAAGCTATGTAATTTGGAATGGGTTTAACAAACTAGAAGATATATAATCAGCACATAAAGTGTAATATAGTTATGAGTATGAGTGACCAACATTAACTTTATATATGTTGCAATGTATGAAAGTAGTTATTAGCTTTTAATTTTCATGTTTGTTGCTAGTAGAATTTAATTTACATTAGTTGAAATGAAGTGCACGCTCCTGTGGAAATTTCCAAACACACCCATCTTCCTCTCCTCTTCCCCCCCCCCTTTTCCTGCGCCCTCCTACATTTTCCCTCTGCAAATTTCAACTTTAAATTCTTTCAACGTTTCTGGTAAATTATTCATCATTTATCTTGGTAACGTATTCCAATTGCTGACACCCTTACACAAAAAAGAGAATCTTCCTACACCCTTTAGTCTGAAATCGAGTGCCAGCTTGTGGTCATGGTCATCTTTTCCCTTCCATGCATTACTTTTCATTCATACACCAATACCTATTCATGCCTCATCACCAATATATGTTTTATACACTCCCACAATCCTCTTCACCCTCCTCCTGTCTTCCAATAAATCCCATACCAGCTCTTTTATCATATCTGTTATTGATTGCATTCTGCGGTAATTTACAGAAACAAATCTAGCGGCCCTTCTTTGCACCCTCTCCAACGCCTGTATTTGATATGCAAAATGTAGGTCCCATACTACACTACCATATTCAAGCAATGGTCTGACCAAAGTTATGTAACCCAAATTCCCTTACTTCTTTCGTACATCCCCCCCATCACTCTCTCCAATAAGTGAAGAATTTTGAAACCTTATCCTACGGCCTGACTAAAGTGTCCTGCCCAGTTACACTTGTTATCAAATGTGATGCCAAGATATTTACGTTTCAAGTCTTTCCCCACATTATAATCATAATCAACCTTTAGTTTTTTATCTATGTATCTAATACGCTGACTCTTCATTGCATTTATCTTCATCCCATGTTTAACAAGCCAACTAGATACCCTGTCCAGATCACCCTGTAGTTGTTTACAGTCCTCTGCCATTTTGATCCTTTTATATAGGATTATGTTAACTGAAAACAATCTAATTTCTGACAGTAAATGATCAACAAAATTATTCATTAGAATAATGAATAGCAATGGTACCAATACGCTACCCCGTGGCACTCGCATTTTTACTTCCACTTCTTTTGATACTGCATTTCCTACCCCACTTTTTGTTTTCTACCTTTTACAAAAATTTTCTACTCAGTAAAACATTTTCTCATCCACTCCAATAGTTTTTACCTTATTTAATACCATTTTATGGCTCACACTGCTGAAAGCCTTGTGAAAGATATAGTGTTATACTATCAATTTGGCCTCCCTTGTCGATTTTGTCTGAAATATCTTGCATATATCCCACCAATTGTGATTCGCATGAATATCCTTTCCTAAAGCCATGTTGCCTACTTGAAAATCAGTTACACTCTTCACATATATTTCTGAGGTTGTTGCATATCAATCTCTCCATTTGTTCACCTACCATTGATGTCAAATTGTTTGGCCTATAATTTTTGAATATATTTCTCACCCCTCCTTTATGTTCCGGCACTACTATCGCCCTTTTCCAGTCCTCTGGTAAGCATCAAGTATCCAGACTCAATTAAATATTAGGTATAATGTCACATCCTGCTATCTTTAAGGCATCTGTTGTAATTTTATCTACACCAGCCCTTTTATGAATTTTCAGCCTTCTTAGTTCCTTCATGATATCCTCAGCATGATTTCAAATTTTTTAGTCTGCTTATTTCTAATTGTGTTGTTAAGCTTGATATCCAATTTAAATCCTCTCGTTTCTGATTCATTGTCCCAAATCTCTGCCTTTTTCAAATCCTCAGTAACTTCTTCTCCATCCTTATCTATAAGTGTCCCTACACCCTTCCTTCCCCTCTGTTTTCTAACATAACCATAGAAATTTCTCGATGAATCAGTCAATGCCCCCCCCCCCCCCCCCCCCCCCGCCCCCTGCACTGACAATACTCTTCATAAACTCATCATTAGCCAACTTCTTAGATATTATTAAGTCCTTGTTTAGTTGTTTTAAATATTCCCTACTACTCAGCTGTCTCTTAATTCTGTTATGTTGTCTTCTTACCAACTTCTTTAACCTCATCACCACCCTATTATAGTACACAGATTCGCTACTTCTCTTTATTTCTGTTTTGGAATAAATTTTTCTTCCCCCATTCCCATTATCTGCCAGAACTCTCCCCACCTTGACTCTACTGTACTTTTGCCTTCCTTCCATTTGCTGAAATGTTCTCTGAAATATCTCTTTAAGTTCAAATTTACAACTGAGATAGAATGAAGTCTGATATTTATTGTTTCCGGCAGTCTATAGGTGTTGGAAGAATTTTTCTAGGTGAAGCACTTTAAAACATAGCTAATATTGGATCTAAAAAATTTATTTCATAGACATTAACTTCCATTTAATTAAAAGACTGTTTTAGTATGAAATTAGTTTCAGTGGTGACTGAGTGATTGACAAACCTGATTAATTCAAATTGTAGTACCAAAATAGATTTCACCTGAATGATACTATAAGCTGTGCTTGATAACCTCAAGAAAACAATGGTAATATCCTAAACACCATGAAAATTAATAGTGACATACTGTAATGAAGCAGTTTATCCTCCATTCATAAAAGAAACACCGATACTACATAACAGACAGAAACAGATAAATAAACATAAAAATGTTCATGTTCCTCCTAGGTTGAACGGTCTGCCAAAAGTACATAAAGTAGGAGTACCAATGCGACCTATTGTAAGTGCAATTGATAGCCCTACATACTTTCTGGCTAAATACCTCAAAGATATTCTTAACCTATTAGTAGCGAAGGGTCATCGCCAATTTGAAACTCCAGTGAGATTGTGGAAATCTTAAACAACATAAAGTTAGATCCAGGTGTTTTTAATGGTGAGCTTTGATGTGGTCTTTCTGTTTACTGGTGTTCACTTGGTTGACTCCTTAGAACTTTTAAGATGGCATTTTGAACAGAAAATGATTGATATTTTCCACCATGTGTTGACAACCATTTATTTTCAGTTTAAAGGAGAATATTACGAGCAAGTGAATGGCCTCGCTGTTATCTCTGGTCATTGCAAATTTCTTCATAGAGTTTTTTGAAGAAGAGGCACTAAACAATGCACTGTTCCAGCCAAAAAGTTTTTACAGGTATGTTGATGATACATTTGTAATTTGGCCACATGGCAGAAAAAGCCTTGACCAATTCCTGGCCCGTTTCATTCGATCCATGAAAACATTCACTTCACCATGGAATTGTAGGAGGGCGGATGCCTGCTGTTTATAGGTGTGTGTGTTATAAAAAATGCCAATGGTTCACTGGGATACTCTGTTTATCAGAAGCCTACCTATACTGACTTGTATTTCAACTCCAACTGCTGTAACCATCTGGCACAATGCAGCACTGTATTAACCAACTTAGCACACGGAGCACAAAGGTTTTGTGATAAAGATAGCCTTGCAGGTGAATTGAACTATCTCCTGAAAACGTTCTTAAATAATGGTTATAATCAGGGCCAGATTAGTCGCATTTTTAAAAAGAAGGAATACCGTTATAGTCCTCTCGGGTGACTAGCCGTGTAATCAAGGTGTTTTCACACGATATTTCAGCGATCTGGAACTCCGTTGCCATCCTCTGGTGAAGATGGTGATGGTGTTTCAGATCGCTGAAATATCATGTGAAAAAACCTTGATTACTCGGCTAGTATCCGAGAAGACTATATCAATTCTCAACGCTGAGAAAAACTTCATTCTTATAGAAGGAATATTGACAGAAAGATGATATTGATACCAAGAGCCCGCCTTTCAGCCATTTGTGGGTGCCCTAAGTTCCAAAATAGGTAGACTGCTGACACAACATGGAGTGAAGACAATTTTCAGACCCCAACTAAAATTAAAAACTTGGTAGGCAGCATTAAAGCTGAAATAAGTTTATGAACCCTTGGTGTGTATTATATAATATGTGAATGTGGCTGCGGTTATATTGTTCAAAAATAGTGGTTAATTGTGTCTTGGGCAAGAAGAGAAATCTGTCATGGCTGAATACAGTGTGCAAGATCATACATTTGAGAAAAGACTCCAATTTTAGCCTGGGTCAAAAATACAAAGAAACGACTTCCGGCAAGCAATTGGCCAGCTTCCCAATTAGTTCCCCATCGATTGCGGAACTACTTAGAAATAATTAAGTATCATATATATGTATAAGTATGTGATAGCATATAAATATTACATATTCCATTTAGTGAGTGGAAGGGAAAAGATGACCATAACCACAAGTTGACACTCGATTTCAGATTCTCTTTTTTAGGTAAGGGTGAGAAAGATTGGAATTAGCTACCAAGGGAAATGATGAACAATTTACCAAAAATTTTTGAAAGAATTTAGAGTTAAAATTTGTGAAGGGAAAATGTAGGTGGGTGCAGGAAAGGGGGAAGACGGGTGTGTAGGGAAATTGCCACCAGAGCATATGCTCCATTGCAGTTTAATTAATTATTATGATTATTAACTTATCCTACAAAAGATGCTGAAAGTGTCACCCATCTAGCGTAATGCACATTTGACATCTTTTAAACATGATTCAGGGCACACGCTGGATTTCACCTCTCTCAATGGACATTATTACTTGATAGATTTTGTTTTCAAGTTCTTCCAATGTGTGAGGATTTACTTCATACACCTGTCCATTAAGCTTTCCCCAAAGAAAGAAGTAACAATGGTTTAAATCAGGGTGATCTGGCACTAGAAGCCACCACTGATTTCATGTTTAGAACCGTTGTTTTAGCTGGCGGTAAAGCGCCAGGATATTTGCGACCTTATTTACAGCGACACCTTTTAAATGACTGTTTCTTCATATATGTATCATACACGAATATTCTTTGTTCCAAATTATAACATGCCATAATCCAACTCATGCTGAACACGATACTGATTAGTAAGACGCTGAAGTCATAAAATAATTAAACCACAAAGAAACATTTATGCACAATACTTATTAGAAAGAGAGTGAAGTCACAAACCAGCCAAACCGCAAAGAAGTCAGTCTTAACAATGGGAAAGTTTGCATTATACTGCATCATTTGATTGTTGGTTTTAAATCTTGCCGGTCATTCACACTGCCATTTGGTGGGAGCTGGCCTTTCACAGTGAGATGCCATCGGCAAGATATCAGGTATGGAGCATTTCCAGGTGGTCACCTTGTACTTACACGGATGTTTTCACACTCCAAAACTCAGCAGCACTAAAATCCAAATTAGTGACAAAGAAATTCCAAACCATTATTATATTCACTCTAGGGAGATTTTGACTGTCGGGTTTAGTTACTTCTGGATTCATAAATTATTAAATTAATTAATTAAATTGCAATGGAGTGCACACTCCGGTGGCGATTTCCCTACACACCCATCTTCCCCCTTTACTTCATATGGGGAAACACACTTATATTTATATATATACATATAATTTAAAATTATCATTTCACAAAAAAAATATTGGATGATGTTTCTAAATTTATAAATAATATTTCCAATTAAATTTCAGATTTTTTTGTAATACCTGTCCAGTCTCCTATTAAAGAACAAGTGAATTAAAAAATATGATAGTTAAGTTTAAATGAGCAGCCTCTCAAAGAAATTTGAAATGTGAATAGACGCAGGAAAATTTAAAGGATAACTTTCTAAATCCTGAAAAATATGATGTCTGTTAAAAAGAAATGTTAAGAAATACTAAAACTCTTTTGGGCAAGAAGTAAGCTGACTGTACAAAACAGGCCCAATCATATGCTCTGGTGTGCAGAATTTGCATGGTTTTCAAAAAGAACAGTCACATTTATTGGTAGGCTCTAGGCTCGTGGGGCAAGAGCAGTAGCGGAGTGATATAGAACAATATAGTTGGCACCATGTCATTCTTTTGGCCATCCTAAACATATTGGTAAAGTTTGTGTACAAATATCCAAGTAGAAGGCAGAAACTTTTCATAATAACAGACTTCAGTAAACTAAAGCCCGAGTGTTGATTTATTTATAATTTTTTTACTGCTTTAACAGCGAGGTCTTTCGAGACGGGAAAGGATGGGGGGCAAGGAATGGAAAGGAATTCACCAATGGCCTTTTGAAGGAAACCATCCTGGTATTTGCCTGGAGTGATTTGGGAAACCATGGAAAATTCAAATCTGGTTGCCCGGATGGGGAATTGAACCGGTGTCCTCCCGAATCCGAGTGTTTCAGTGACTGACATTCATTTTGGGAAGACTAAATTTTGTAATTTTTTAGATAAATTATTGAAATTTTAGAAATTTTTGGTATAAACCAAAAGATTGTTAGTAGGATTTATAGAATTATTTCACTGATCCTGTAATCATCACTTAAACCTCAAATCAGATATTCAGAAACATAGTAACTGATACTAGAACTTAGAAGATAATTTATCAAATTCAAAGAACTTTTTCGAATTTTATTTCAAGCAGTAGTAACCATTATTAAATAATTTTCCTTCATAGGAAGTTGGCAACCAATTGTGCAACAGTTAAAGAACTGAGAAAAGACAATGTAATTATTTACGGACATGGTATCATTCAAGAGCAGTTCACACTCATAATTAATATGTTTGATATCTGTGGCTACCCTCCCAGCATGTAGAAAAGTTGAAGGTGCAATTTCTAATAAGGAAGAGTACATTTGAAAAGTATTCTGAAACAAGTAAAAATTCAGAACTGAATGGAATATATAACTAATAAAATAATCTATGAGAGAGAATGATATGTTACAAAGATAGCTTTCCAAACAAGCATAATTGCAGGTATAATAAAATTATTGGTAGACATGAACTTTTACAGCTCAGTAGTACTAATTCAAGAGGAAACACTTACAATAAATACACAAAAAATTGGACAATCATGGTACTAGAGAACCAAAGAAACAATTCAGTTTTTGCAGCTAAAAACATACCTTTCAAATACCATTCTATTAAATTTCAATTTTTTGAGTCTGTCACTAATTTCTGCAAGTTTTTTTCCCACATCCTTCAGTTCTCTACGTGCAGAACTACAGTATTTGGTCCTTTCTTCATGTAGCTTTTGCTTCGCGTTTGCAACTGTTTTGTCAACAGCAGAAAATTTCTCCAGTATTTCATTGTATTCTGAAAATGAAGGGTATTTTAAAATAAAAAAACATCCATCCAGATTAAATATAAAAGGTAGTTTCAATGGTAAATACAGAAAATTATTTTAAAGGGGAAAAAAAGATCTTCATCATAGTTCATGATGACAATTATTATCAAAGTAATAATAAAAAATCAAACAGCAGATGCATCACTAATTAATGAACACTAATTTCATCAGAATGATATACAACATTCCTGGAAGTTATATTTAATTAATTATCTTAAGTATGATTACTGCATTTATGTGGTAGAAATAGATTTATTACACAGAACTAGTACAGCAGAGCATTTCTGTAGGCTATTTCTAATAGTAAAATACCTTTTCAGTCTGATTTTGAAGCCGCCTTTGTGAAAGATATAAATTTCAGTTAGAGTCATGTTTTAAGTACAATAGATTTGATTAGATCAGGGGTCCCCAAAGTGGTCGGTATCGACCCCTGGGGGTCGATAAGAGTTCTCCAGGGGTCGATTAAAACACGGGTGTCGAAAGGGGGTCAATTGATAATAAAGAGGATCAATTAAATTGTCTAAGGAAAAAATTGGAATATTTCAATTAAAATACAAAATAACTGACTACCCCCGTTATAACTTGAGTTTTAACGAAGTCTCCGTCACTTTAGGTATGTGTTAAGGAGAAAACATACTGGAGCGGAGAGCATAGCAACGACGAGGAAGAAGAACAAAGCAGCAAAAACAAATAATCCAATTGGATTGTAGTGGCGACTCATACTGAGGTGCAAAGCTGTGAGGTAATACTGGAGCATAGCTTAGCATTCAAACTGTTTGATTTTGCCACTTTTCTCTTCACTCGCATTGCTGATTTGGTAGTGGTTATTCCTGTGAGAAACGAATGTAGACCAGTTTATGAATTGTGTCTCTTCTAAGGTCCGTCTATGGGATAAGAAAGAAGTTCAACATCACAATTATTTTATTTTATCTATGCTACATGATGAGCTCAACAAGTATTGAAACTTTATTTTTTTATTTACTTCGGGTATTTAAGCATTTTATATTCGGGAGGACGCCGGTTAGAATCCCTGTCCGGGCATCAGGATTTGGGTTTTCCATGGTTTCCCAAAATCACTCTAGGCTAATGCCGGGATGCTTCCTCCAAAAAGCCATGACCGATTTCCTTCCAGTTCCTTGTCTGCAGTTCCATCCCGCCTCTAATGACCGCGCTGTTGACGAGTCGTAAAACCACAGAGGTGGGGGGGGGGGGGGGGGGGGGGAGTGAACACTGCTGGTCCATTATACATAAGTTGCACTGTTAAACTCTAGTATGGTTTCCACTCTATGTAATGTATACCTAAATGTACATTTTGTCCTTTACATATAAAATATTGTAATATACCAAAAACCATTACATTTAGATACTTCTTTTTTTTTTTATCTAATTCTATTGAATAGGTAACTTTTAGATGTAATTATTATTCCTTCCAAGTCTAGATATCTATTGTTAGCAAAAATTAGCATCAATGCACTCTGAGAAAGAACAGGCAGTTCTTTATAGCTCGTGCGGGAATAAGTTGTGTCTCTTACTGCCGCTGTTTTATTGTGCTGCGATCATATCATGTTGTTCATATTATAAATCTGAGTTTAATACCTACAATGTCGTTAACCAGTGCTAAGAAGAAATGCAGACAATATTCACACGAGTATTTGAAATATGGTTTTGTGCCATCTTTTGCTGATGAAACTATTCCTATGTGCTTGTTATGTGAAAAAACTTTCAGCAATGATGCTATGAAGCCGGCGAAAATGAAAGACATCTTGGAAAGGATCCATTCTGATAAGAAAAACAAAGATTTTGAGTATTTCAAAATGCTAAAAGAGAAATTGAGAGTTCGGTCAAATTTAAGTACATATTTGAAGTCATCTGCTAGCACTGATAGTGAAGGAGGACTGAGGACATCCTACAGCATCTATTTTAATATAGCAAAGAAAGGCAAACCGTACACTATTGGTGAAGAGATTATAATACCAGCTATAAAAGATGAAATTGAAAATGTTATGAAGAAAGACTCTCAACTAGCTTTAAAGTGCATACCATTGAGTGCAATACTGTGCAGTGACGTACAGAGGAAATGGCCGATGATGTGGAAAGAACTTTGACCTCTGAGCTCCAGCACTGTAAGTTTGCTATTCAACTTGACGAATCAACTTTCGGAGATCAAATCTTCTCATGGCTTATGTTAAGTTCCATAGTCCATTCCTGAATAACACTGTTGATGAATTTCTATTTGCTAAATATCTTCAAACAGATTCAAAAGATGAGACAATTTTTTTATGTTTGCAAGATTATTTGCGGGGAAATTGTTGGGGTACTGGTTATTACTTGATTGCAGGTTCTTATACTATTGAGTCATAAAGTCGCCATATGAATATTCTTCCAATTTATTATCCAAATACACACACACAAGACCACCACCACCAGTGATTATACATCTTTAACTTGATCGTGCATAAAGGCTATGCGGCACTTCTTCTCCTGTTTCAAGTTCAGAACTACACTATCATCACTTGGTTCATACACTTTGTTTCAACTCCTACAAATATACTAATCTTTACGAAACACTATATTTTTTTTGTCTGCTTACAAGTGGCGTTTTTATGAAGTTTCATCTGCTCCACACAATAGTGCTGGGAGTGTGGCCAAACTATTACCGGGCGCGCAGACACTCACGACCAATCTCCCAGATGGTCAGCGGCAGACTGACCTCAACAATCAGAATTGCACCTCGCGTCCTACTCTCGACAATTGGTTCGTTCCGATTCATACACTTAACACAAAAACATACATGGTTTAATACTGTCTCACCACAACCCCCCTTGGGTTTATTTTGTCCTATTTGGAAACCATTGTTTACATTGGCAAAATTAAACCCAACAACTCATAGAGACAGTATTAGCTTAAGTGTGCCTCCTTATCCATAACCAATTCTTACTTTTGAGGTGGCGATAGTAGACTGATATACATATCTTCCATTACATTTCAATGCCAAAACAATGTTAGTTTACTACATAAATGACATATTAAAATAATGTCCCAAATACACCAAAATTTATCCTCCTGTAATATGTCCAGAATAAAACAAAAATCCTTGTCCTGTTATGGTGCCACAATACATACACAACATTAACATACTGGTATAATGAATATAACTAACACATGACTATTTACATATAGGTGCAGTGTTTCACAAAATTTGAACTCACACCAGTGAGCTACCTGCACCCATTTCATACTAATGAAAATAACCATATCTAGAATGCGACAATAAAGAACAAGGAGTGGACAAAAATATGTACAACACAATACACATAAAAAACTGAGTGGTTTCATACTGTGAGGTATACCCCCCCTTCAAAAATACAGCAGTGGGAGGTAAAGTATACAGTTATTTATGTAAAACATGTTACATTCAAATACACTGTCATTGGAAGCAGTTATAGTACATTACCTCATTCCTATTACTTTTATAGTCCACTATTTATAAACGTCACACATTTTACAACAAATCAGAGTTCTATGTGGCTTGGCTTGTCTTATACTGTGCCCTAGAAACTGAGTAAGAGAGTTATAAAGAAAGAGTCTCTTTTTTTTTTCATTCC
The DNA here is from genome assembly GCA_031002005.1 of Vandiemenella viatica. Classification (NCBI taxonomy): domain Eukaryota; kingdom Metazoa; phylum Arthropoda; class Insecta; order Orthoptera; family Morabidae; genus Vandiemenella; species Vandiemenella viatica. The sequence goes on from JARYHS010008075.1 coordinate 45,436,756, forward strand.
TTATTTTTCCACTGGTAGGCAGTGAAGTATGATATATCATCTTTTAAACTTTCTGCATATCTTACGTTCATCTTCAGTTCTACTAAATTGTACAGAGAAAAAGTGAAAAAAAAATTAATTTCCTGCCTATGCATGTTCATCCCCCCTACTACTGAAAGACAGTGGGACAAAAAATAAAATCATACTATTTTACTTTAAAATGAAATTTACATCAACAACAACATCAATTTAAGGCATAAGTGCCAGATTACGGTTTTATTCATATGGGAGAACCAAATCTGGAACTATTTCAGCCTGGATCTTAGTATCAACAGTGGATAACCAGATCTGGAACTTGGTACGTCCCTTTAAAGGTAAACCCTGGACTAGGCCTCCTCCCACAGGTGTTTCCATTGTCTACTTTAGCAATCTGAAAAGGTCCTTCATAAAGATCATTAAACTTCTTAATGTCATGATCTAGGGTAGATGATTGACAATGTGTTTTGACCAGGACTAGGTCTCCAATGTGGTTGGTGTTGAGTGATGATCATGTCTTCTTTCTGTTCAATGCACATTTATTTAGGTGTTGTAATACTAAACTTAGTTTCTTGGCATGGTCTACTTGTCTGTCTGGGAACTATATGTACACCTGAACTAATCTCGGTGGAGGTTTTTGGAACATAATCTCATGTGGGGTAAAAGATGTGGAATCATGTGGTATAGTATTGATAACCCTCTCTATGTTGGGAATTTCAAGAGCCCACTTACAGTGATTGTCACTGCAGTACGTCCTGAACCACCTACCCAATACTTTCATTACCCTCTCTACCAGATTTCCCTGAGGATAATAGAACGATGTTTTCAGAACCTTTATGTTCATTTCCTCCTGTTGTTGAGTCAGTTCAACACCAGAACCCTGTTCCGATGTTGGGGTGCCTCCGTTATGGTTGGTCTGTCCATCCCTTGTGTGTCCTCTTCCTCCGTTACCTCTACCTCCTCTTACTCTGCTCATAGATTGTATACTGTGTACCCTTTTTGAATGTTGCTGGGCGTTGCTATTATAAAACTTAACCCTTCCTTGACTGTTATGATACGTGTGCTGTTTATTATTAGATGACATACTGTGGTTGTATTGATCCTCTGACCCTTACTGTTTACTAAATCACTTTCTCCTGGACTCCAAGACCATTGATATACATCTAGTACTCGCAAGAGTTTCTCTGCTGCTTCTCGCATAGTAACCCCTTGTGTTGCAAATCTTTCTATAATGGGTGTTGGCATCCTATGGACAATGTCTTGAATTAGGATTATTTCAGGCATAGGGCGGTCTAAGTAAGTGGCTTTATCAGCTTCCTGTAGAAAAAAGTCATATAATGTAGGAGGGGTTCCGTCCCATTTAGGCCCCAGCCCTATCGACCTATGAACAGAGTATTGTGTTTCTTGTGACCAAAACCTGTTAAGAAATGCTACTTTTAGCTCTGCAAATATTGTGTAATTTTGTAGGTGGGTTTCACTCCACAGCCTGGTCGATCCTGTTAAATGCTGACCAAAACAATTTTTTTTTTTTTTTTTTCTGTCTGAATAATTAGTAAAAGGCCTTGAATATTCAAAACTTTTCAGCAATTTGACGGGGTGTAAATTTCCTTGTCTACTAAACCTGCTATATTCAACTTTTTCTGGTATGGTAATTATGCATTGTGAAGAGGAAGCTGCTTGGTTCTGTGTGTTAGGTGCTTCTGTTACTTGTGTTTTCAAAGAAACAACTTGTTCCAAATTCTGTATTTTGCTGTCTGTTTCTAATACCTGTGTCTTCATTCAACCCATTTGCTAATTACAATGTTGTATTCTCTGGCTATTCTCTCTACATACTGTATGCAGGGCATCAATAGCATCGATACTGCTTTCTACCTTTGACCTAATGTTTGCTAGTTGTGTCCGAGTGTGCTGTTGGGACTGTTGCAATAAGGAAATTCCCTTATGGGATTGATTCATACCCTCCTTCAACTTATTGACGTCGTTTCCATTTTGTGTTACTTGTTCATAAAGTGTTGCAACCGTGTTGTCCACCTTCTCTTTATGCATATTCAATGCATAGGAGAGTTGATTGACCTATGTTTTTACTGTAAGAGAATACTGCTATCAAAAGCAACTTCAAGTGACTGTAATTTGGTTTCAAAAACCTTTGTCTGTGCCTCGAATTTAGTATCCACAGATTCGAATTTCTGGTCAAGTGTTTCGCGAGTCTTAGCCTGTGCTTCGAGTGCATCACGAATCTTAGCCTGCTCCTTAGCCTGTGCTTCAAGTGCCTGCTTGTTTGACTCAAACTTTTGGTAGAGGTATTGTATGAGTTGGGATATTAGAGATGATTCTTCAGGTGCTGACTGTATAGGATGTGTCAGATGTGGGTTAAAATACACGACTTCATCATCAGAAGATGATCTAGTTGAAAACTCAAACTGGTCATAAGACACCGACTGTATTGGGGTACTATCCATTGATAGCTGAGAAATAGTTTGTGCAGTCATAGGATTTGATTCTAATTGTGTGTCCTCCCCCCATGCAACATTACTGTGTAACTCCTGAAATTCAGTTATGGCTGTGTTACCGGCCTCATCCAGGTGCATAGTTTCATAGTTAAATGTATTTTCTATACAATGTGATGAAGTATAGATGGTATCCAAAAATAATTAAAAAATTTTCTAAAATCACTAAAATGGAATTTATAGAGAAATTATTCCATAATCCGATTCATTGATACTGAAAACCAGAGCAGATCACTCCTAAAATCAACAAAACCTATGTCTCCAACTTTCTGTTCTTACAATATCCCTAAAACAAAAATATGAAAGAGAGGAAAAATACCTAAAAAGAAAATGGACTGTGTCACTAATAACTCTCGAAAACAAACTGAGGAACCGAACACACATAACCTTCAAATGATTTACGCCAAAACAAATTGGAAGTCAAAGATTATGTGTTGCAATGAAACACGTGAATAATATCTGTGTGCTGAAAATCAAAGATTAAAATATTTCACATCAACAAAAAAACATATCTTTGCGCCAGCGAAATCTGAACATCAAAGAATGCAATGCAAGCCGGTATACTAAGTATTTGCTCACAAGTCTCTTTCTTTATGGTTACAATCTTTGGCCATCTCACTTGCTCAAGGACAATATGGCACCACCGCCATATATCGGCATAATCCTAATACCAAAAAAAATAATTTTTTTTCTTACGTGAAAAAGGAAATTCGCGAATATTTATGATTAAATCTCCGCGACAAGCCACACAGATATACTACTGTCACTGATTAAACTATTTATATAACAACTCAGCATGAAGGAAAACCAATAGTTTTGAATACTATTAGCAGACACTTAACAAGCACGTGGTTGGCAATAACGATAATGTAGCTAAAGAAAACAGTAATTGTTTTTTCTGAAATTGCATAACGCGTTACATGCACTAATGAATTGGACAACTTTGCGGAAACTTATTCACAACACTGTTAAAGCTGTATTACTTGCGGCTTATGTGTTGCCACACACACTTCGAGGATCAAACACACTTTTTGTAAAAAAAAAAACAAACAAACACGAACAGCACTTATTCTTGCATTGCTGCGCACTTATCGGTATGATGATCGTTGCGTAGACTCCGTTATGCGCTGCATGTTGCGAGACTGGTATCAGCGAAACCTCTGCTCCACTGGATTGTGTCTTAGATGACCCTACGTCTACGTGACGAAACTGGGAAGCTGCCAACTGCTCCCCCTGCGGCATGAAGTTCTGCATCGTATGTAACCGTGTCTTGGAAAGTAGCTTGGAAAGTTGTTGTAACCAGTGTCGTCTCTTCTCCACATTGTCAGCAGTTGAACAAAGCTTCCGACCATGATTGAAGCGTAGTTTTCTTCTCTCTATAAAGCGAGAAATATAATCCGCTTTCACTGGTCACTGCACAAGTCCCATGTAACGATAATGTTGGCTGGTGGTGGGGAAATTGTTGGGGTACTGGTTATTACTTGATTGCAGGTTCTTATACTATTGAGCCATAAAGTCGCCATATGAATATTCTTCCGATTTATTATCCAAATATACACATACAAAACCACCACCACCAATGATTAAACTTCTTTAACTCAATCGTGCATAAAGGCTATGCAGCACTTCTTCTCCTGTTTGCAAGTTCGGAACTACACTATCATCACTTGGTTCGTACACCTTGTTGCAACTCCTACAAATGTACTAATCTCTACGAAGCACAATTTTTTTTGTCTGCTTGCAAGTGGCGTTTTTATAAAGTTGCATCTGCTCCACACAATAGTGCTGGGAGTGTGGCCAAACTATTACCGGGCGTGCCGACACTCACGACCAATCTCCCAGATGGTCAGTGGCAGACTGACCTCAACAATCAGACTCACACCTCGCGTCCTACTCTCGACAATTGGTTCATTCCAATTCATCCCCTTAACACAAATACATACATGGTTTTAATACTGTCTCGTCACACGATGCACCTGCTATGGTAGGCCGTTATAGAGGATTTTTCGTCTTTCTGAAGGAAAAGGTTCTTGAAGTACGTACTGTTCACTGTGTCCTTCACAGGCAGAATATTGTAGGAAAAAAAAATTGAGTGGCGAGCTGCATGATACTCTAAAAGTGTGTATTAGGTCAATTAATAAAATTAAAGCTCATCCTTTCAATTCCTGACTGTTTGCGAAGTTATGTGAAGAAAATGATAAACCTTTCAATCAATTACTTTTGCACACTGAGGTAAGGTGGTTGTCAAGAGGTGATAGTTTGCAGAGGCTTGTTGAATTGTACAACTCGTCTGCAGAGTTTCTTAAGAATATGGATCCATTACTATGTGACGAGTTAAAACAGTGCAAGAACCATCTGTTCTATTTGACAGATCTTTATTTGAAATTTAACGAAGTACAGAAGTGTTTGCAAGGAAAAAATGTTACAATTGTTCAAGCTCAAACAATTATAATGGCCTTTCAACTAAAAATGGACCTGTTAAAATCTTCACTGGCACGTAAATATTTTTCAAACTTTCGACTAATAAAAGAAAATGAAGAGATACCCGACCGTGACTTGGAGATATATATTAAACATCTCGATAAATTAAGAGAAGACTTCAAAGCATGTTTCGAAGAATTGGAGAACATGCATGTTCCTGAATGGTTTGCTTTTCCATTTGATGTTAAAAATGATAGTAAGGTAATGAACCTGACTTAGAAGATGACCTGATTGAAATATGCATAGATTTGGAAGCTAAAGCGTTGTTTAAAAATAAAAACCTCAGCAAATTTGGGAGCAATAACAATATTGCTACAAAATACCCCAAGCTCAGAGCAGAAGCCAAACCTTTCTTACTTGCATTCCCAACTACATACATGGTTGAAGCTGGCTTTAGCCACGTGAACGCTATTTTGACAAAACAGAGAAACAGACCGAACTAGGAAAACCGTGGTGATTTGCGACTACAACATACCAATTTTCAACCGAACATCAGTAATCTTGTTGCTGCCCTTCAGACCCATCCATCTCACTAATATCAACTACTTTAATAAAAAGGTATGTTAACATATTTTTAATGTATTCAATAGTAGTCGTAAACTGGCAGATGTTTTTCTTTCGAATATAATTTATTTAAGTTTTCAATGATTATTTTATGTTTTACATTTTATGACACTTAGGCTAGTTTCCATCTATCTATAATTTTGTTATTATTTTTTATGATTATAATAACAGTGTAAAATATCCCCTTTTTTCTGTTAGTGCTGTTGGGTGGATTTTTAAAGTGTGGGAACTTTCTTTGGGTTGTTATGCAAGTCTCCTTATTGCTTAGCATTAGAAATGCTAAAAATGATTTAAAATTTTTATCAGTGGCGGATCCAGGAATTTTTCGAGCCGGGGCAAAAACTGTGGGAATGCCACGCCTTGCAACATTATTTGGAGCCCCCATTTCTGCTGTCTGACCCCAAGTATCACCACCTCGATTGTCGGCCAAACACATTGTTGTCGCCGCCTGGACTGTGGGCCAAACACATTATTCTCGCTGCCCTGATTGTTGGCCAAACTCATTGTTGTCGCTGCCTGGCGCCCAGTGTACTAGTAGAGCTAATAAAAGTTTTCCGCGACTTAAATAGCCGTCCTTCAAACATGATTTTGCAACCCCCTTCAAGTTGGCATCCAAGTTTACACCCCCCCCCCCCTAGATCCGGCACTGGTTTTTATTAAACGTTAATCTGGGGCTTGATAAGAAGACAAATGTTCGATGAGGGAGTCGACATGATAAAAAGTTTGGGGACCCCTGTATTAGATCCATCCTGACTATGAAAACACATTAAAACATTTTTAGGTGTATTTAGCATGCTTGGAAGATATTTGGTTTTTTGGTGTTGTCAACACATGTGGTCGAGGAAGCTAAACATAAGATTTGAAATAACTAGTTAATGTAAAAAGCTACATCAAACATTTTATCACCAGCTGTAGTTAGCGCCTTCTAGTATGTTCTGAGCACAAAATTGGCTAATTGGATAAAGTATAAGTATGACTTTTATTTGAGAGAAAGAAATAAAACTCCAAAAAAATACGAAAAAAACCATGAAATTAATGTCAGGAGATGGGTAAAATCAAGAGGATTAAAATTATGTATTGGTTGCATTAAAAAATATAAGATTTTAATGAGGAAAAGGTGATTTTCGAAAAGTATTGTCAAGACATTATTGATTACACGCCTAAGGTGATGACGTGATAGAATTGGTGTTTAATTTAATAGAAACCCCTTTATGGAATAAGCTGAGTCAAAATAGGTAGAATAAGTTACGAGGGTTGTTTCAAAAATAAGGTCCCCACATTTTTTTAGACACAAGGAATTTTATTCAAAAAAAAAAAAAAAAACCCGATTACACCATTGGAAACATTGATTATTAAGCTATTTTTTCCACATAGTCACCATTTTTTTCTATGCATTTTTTCTGTCGAGTAATACACTTTTGTATTCCCACCTCAAAGAAGTCCGCCACCAACCCGTTGAGAAACTTGGAAACTACTTGTTGCAACTCCTCGTCCGTCTGGAATAAGGATTGCAATCCCGCAGTGTTTTCAATCCCGCGGGATCCGTGCGGGATTGGTACAAACAGTTTTTTAACGCATATATTTAAAACATAGTTACTTAAAACGTTAATAAATTAAATAATAATTAAATTAATAAATAATTTTTAATGTTAAATGATAAAAATTAACAGTTAACAATATTTCGATTGGCAAAATGACATTAAAACTTTTTAGCATGTCTTAAGTGTATTTCGAGGTTTTACATTTTTGTTTTTTAATCTACACCAATTTTTAAATTAATAATAAAAATGGAAAATATTGAGTCTTAGTTCATATTATGTGCCTTACAATACATCACATAAGTTTAAAAATATGGTTTGCTTAATGGCAAAGTTAATAGAGGTTTTTTTTTTTTAAATTCTAAATAAACGTTCCATAACACTGAGAAAAGCATTCCATTTCACAAACTGAAGTGAATATCATAACTTTTTGTAACTGCACAAGCACGAGACTTGGCCTTTTTTTGCGTGATTCATTATTATATCTCCTGATTCCTTGATTGATATTACAGTTGATTCAATGTTATTAAAAGAAACTACTCACCAACACGTAAACTGTCAAGTATTTCAGATTTACTTATGTGGCATAGTGACGTTTTAAGAGTGGAAATTATTATTTTTTAGTAAGAAAGGAGACTTTCTCGGCGAATGATTGCAGTGAAGTCCTCGTAGGTCGTATCTCCGGATTTCATTGCAAACACACTAAATTACACACGTGAGGAAGGACGGCGGAGGTAGCCGTCGAAGTATGGTGTTCATACAACACAATTCGTCGATACACCCGTGAAAATTTCATTATAACTTTTTTACCTTTAGTCGAATAATAACCAGGAGAAGAGGGATTAATCGAAAACCTGAACGGCACATGTAATCAGGTGGCTTTCGTCAAAGAAACGCATCGAGGCAGCGGCCAAAACAACAATAACTCAAAGGATATACAATTTCCTTTTGATAGCTGTTTAAATAAATAGGTACGCGATCGGTAAAATTACGATAACATTAGTTTTCTATCAACGAATAATCAAATTTTCAGGCGCAAAGTAGGAAATTGTCACAATTACTTTATTTGCAAATACAGAAAATGGGAAGAATGAAACCGTGAATAAAAAGTTGTAACAGTGTAGTTCAGATAATGTGTGCGACACTTAAAAAATAAATATATAGTTAGAAAATCGTACTAAATACGCACCATTACTCAAATTAGAGAAATGTGTACTCGAAACAAACGTAAGTTTTGATGAATACGTAAAAGTGTATTTATCTACTTATGAATGACAAAGGTTGACAAAAACAAATGCTTGTTCACATGAGTTAAATGCCAACTGCAAGGGTACAGGCAAACAGTGCAAAATATCTAACAGAGACCGAGTGGGGCAGCGAGTCACACAGACTGACACGCGTTTCTGCCCGATTTTGCGGATTCGCTTAATTTTGTGCGGGATCCGCCAGACTGTCTAATGATGCAGGATCCCGCGGGATTGTGGGATCCCGCTTTGCTGGATTGCAATCCCTAGTCTGGAATCGTAGACCGCCTAGGTGCTCCTTCAATTTCGGAAACAGATGGAAATTGCTGGGTGCCAAATCGGGGCTGTAAGGGGGGTGGTCAATGACATCCCAGCCAATTTGTCGATTAGCTCCTTCATTTGTTGCGACACGTGTCGACGGGCATTGCCGTGGTGCAGCCTTTCGCCTTTGCTGAGTTTTCCCCTACGACGATTTTGGATTGCCCGTCTGAGCTTTTTCATGGTCTCGCAATAACCTGTGGAGTTTATGGTGGTCCCTCTAGGCATGAAATCAATGAGCAGTACACCACGCCGGTCCCAAAACACCGATGCCATGATTTTTCCTGCTGACAGCTGCTACTTAAACTTCTTTGGTGGTGGCAATCCGGTGTGTTTCCATTGGTACGATTGTTGTTTTGTTTCCGGAGTAACGTAATGGCACCACGATTCATCCCCCGTAACAATGGAATCAAGGAAGTCTTCGTTATTCTTGTCACATTCACTGCAAAACTTCCGAGCACAGTCGACGTGCTGCTGTTTGTGGACTTCTGAAAGCATGTGCGGCACCCAGCGCGCACACCTTATGGTAGCCTAGCGTTTCATTAAACATCCTGTCATTTGAAGCTTTGGAAGCCTCAGAAATTTGAGCAGCCAGTTGCCGGATGGTGATTCGCCGATCTTCGAGCAGGATCTGCTCAACTTTCGCCACAAACGTTGTCGGAGATTGACGGCCTCCCGCTTTGATGTTCGTTGTGGACGTCCGTACGGCCGTTGGCAAACTCCCTACGCCATTTGCGGACGTGTTGAATGCTTATACACGTTTCCCCATACACTTCACTCAATTGCCCATGAATTTCTACAGGTGGTAACTTTCTTGCGTGCAAAAATCGGATGACCGCACGAATTTCACACCTGGCGGTGACGGCAATGACGGGCTCCATCGCTTATGGCTGTCAGGCCGGTACTGACCGTTGCAGAGCCACGCTGGTTGTTGGCATTGGTGGTGGAGGATCCAGCGAACACGGTGGTGTGACCAGATTTCGCATTGCACCATGCACGGTAAGGGTACAGAGTTGGGAACCTTACTTTGAAACAACCCTCGTACCTGAAGACACATGCATTGATTGCAGTTCAAAATACTAAGCAGATTTTTAGATATTAATATTTAAAGTTATAAGCTGATGTCACAAGGTCAAATGATTCGATAAACAGAGGTCAGCCATCTTACTTTTTAACCAGTCTTACATCAGCTTTCTTCAAGTTAGGTTTTCAGAGAGGGGGGCAATGCCTCCAAAGTTAGGTCAGTCTTTTCCAGTATTTTTAACAGACTTCAAAAAAAGGAGGAGGTTCTCAATTCGTCTGTATTTTTTTGTATGTATGTTCAGCGATATCTTCGCCAATTTTGAACCAATTTAAATGAAATTTTGTTAGTGGATAGGCTATACCCTCAAAGTGGACCCATATGAATTTCATTGAGAAACCACCCCTTATACTCCCTTCCACCCCTTAATTTTTTATACAAATACACATTTTTTTATTAAATCCTGATGAAACTTTGGACATATATAGCCAAAAATAAAGAGAAAAATACTTTCAACTTTTTGTTTAAAAAAACTGAACCCCTCTCCCCCTATGTCACAAGGTCAAATTAATTTTTGCCAATTTTCTTTATTCAAAGCTACAGTCGACACCATTTAACTGATCTCCATTTTAGTTGGCAATTACATGTAGTTTTTCATCGAGAAGGTTTCTGAGAAACAAAAAACACCCCTCTCCCCATTACACCCCTTAATTTTATAGAAACCTACATTTCTTATCTGATTTTTATTTAACTTTACCCATGTATACTTTAAAACAAAGAGAAAAATCTTGTAAACATTTGGTCTGCCAAAGCTCAACCCCTCCCTTCTTCCACCCCTTTAATTATTGTCAATGTTCTTCATAAAAAGCTCCACTTGACACCATTTGACCGATTATCATCAAAGTTGGCATATACATGTAATTTTTCATGGAGAATCTGACCAAAAAATAAATAACTAAAAAACCACCCCTTTCACCTGTACACCCCTTAATTTTTATACAAACCCACATTTTTTATCCGATTTCGACGAAACTTTGGACTTGTATAGTCAAAAATAAAGAGAAAAATACTGTCAACTTTTGGTTTGAAAAAACTGAACCCCTCTCCCCCTATCCACCCCTTAATTTTTTACCAATGTTCTTTATACAAAGCTACAGTCGACATCATTTAACTGGTCTCTATTAAAGTTTGCATACATATGTAATTTTTCATGGATAATGTTTCTGACCAAAAAAAAAAAAAAAAATTAAATAAATAAATAAACCACCCCATGTCTCCCTTTACACACCTTAATTTTATAGAAATCTGCATTTCTTATATGATTTTTATTGATTTTTGCCCATGCATACTTTAAAACAAAGAGAAAAATCCTGTCAACATTTGGTTTGTCAAAGATCAACCCCTTTCCCTCCTTCAAACCCCATTAACTTTTGTCAATGTTCTTTATAAAAAGCTACAGTCGCAATCATTTGACCGATTACCATGAAAGTTGGTGATTATACGTATTATTTCAAGAAGAAGATGTCTGAACAAAAGATGTTAAAACCACCCCCTCTCCCGTTAAACCACTTAATTTTTATACACAGCCACAGTTTTTATCCGGTTTAGACAGAACTTAGCAAATTTTTACTATAAAACAAAGAGAAAAATAATGCCAACTCTTGGTTTGCATAAACTGAACCCCTTACCCCTTTTCCACGCCCTTCATTTTTGTCAATATCTTTTTAGAAAGCTACAATCAACACCATTTGACCGATTTTTATGAAATTTGGCATATATATATGTAATTTTTTTATGGATAAGATTTCTGACCAAAAAATAAAAAAAACTACCCTAGCTACCCTTCCCTTAATATTTGTACAAAATCCACATTTTAATCAGATTCGGTGGAACTTTGCATGCCTATACTTTAAAACAAATAGAAAAATACTGACCACATAACATTCACAAAAACGCAAACCCTATCCCACTTTATACCTCATTAATTACTGTCAATGTTCTTTATACGAAGCTACCGTTTCTTTCTGATTTTGAAGGAAGTATGCACATGACAAACAGAAAAATACTGTCTACATTAGGTTTCAAGAGTACAAACTCCACTCCTTCCTATCCATCCTTTAATCTACAGTTTCTATCCGATTCTGAAGGAAATTTGCACATGTCTACTTTAATACCTACAGAACAATTGTGTTTAAATTAGGTTGCAGAAGCAAAATCCCTCTTCCCATCTACCCCCACCCCTCCTAATTTCCAATGTTCTTTACAGATACCCACAGATTTATCAGATTTCCATGGAACACTGCACATGTATGCTTAAAAATAAAGAAAAACATAGTGTCTACATTCTGTTTACAAAACCCTACCACTCACTCTCTTACCCCATTTAATTTTTGCAAATGTTCTTTACACAAAGCTACTGTTTTTATCTGGTTTCGATGGAAATTTGCACATGTATACTTTAAAACAAAGAGAAAAATACTGCTCACACTAGCTTTACAAAATCCAAACTACTCTTCGTCTCCACACCCCTTAATTGTTTTTTATACATACCTACAGTTTTATCTGACATCAATAGAAATTTACACACTTATACTTTAAATCAATCAGAAAAGGCAGTCTACTTTTGTTCTTTACAAAAATCCATAGTTTTAAATCCCGTCAAAAGCAAATAAGCTATTTTTAAGTCATGGCATAATATTTGTAAAATAAATGTGTCATAATGTTTCAACAAGTACTTCAGATTTCAACTTGGATCCCAAGCTTTCATGTTGTGAAACCCAATTAAACATCTATATTTTCTGTGTGATGCCGGGCCAAACAGATATATTCCAGAGACAGATTTCTGTATGTGGTATGTATTAATGCCCAGATGTTACATGTTTCGGTTAGTGACCAGCAGCTTTAACAGATGTTATGATACGATCGAAACATAGCCTGGACCAAAATTTCTACTGATATTCCTTAACACAACACCCAAATTAACCCCATTCTGGAAGTTGTTGTGGTATGTAAAGACATAATTCTTCATTGAAAGCAAGAGCTTTAATCCCTGAGCTACCAAGTAGTTCGCAAAATGAGAACTGCTGCGGCATATTTAAAATACAAAACAAACTATAATACCACTAAAAATTTAAAAATAAAATAATTGTTTTAAAAAACATAAAAACCGCCTTAAAAAAAAAAATATAAGCACTAAAAATTTTAAAATAACTTTATACGTTGCTTAGGAGAAAGTAAATCTAAATTGACAATATTTTACATTTCTGTCATTGAAATTTTTACATTAGTTAGTTATTTTTGGAGTCGGTGCCAGCGAAAGAAAGAAAAACAATAATTCATAAAAAATCATGTTGACACGCCGATATTATACTAACTGTAAATTGTTTACTTCATGATGCAGCCTACCAACTAACACTGTAGCGCCAGAGATATGCCTGGATGACCAATAAGGCAGAGCCATAGATTAAAATACTTTTAATTTGCTTCCCTAAGCTGTCTCCCGCAATAACACTATCTGACTCACAACATGCTGTAAAATATTGGGAATTTTTGTTCGTACTCTCCGATTCGCCTCTAACACCAAAACAAGTTCAGTAATTTGATTTTCGCGATGTGACAGCTGGCACCGACTACAAAAATAACTAATTAATGTAAAAATTTGAGTGACAGAAATGTAAAATATTGTCAATTTAGATTTACTTTCTCCTAAGCAAGGTATAAAGTTATTTTAAAATTTTTAGTGTTTTTTTTTTAAGGCGGTTTTTATGTTTTTTTTAAACAATTATTTTATCTCACAGCCAGTCCGCGCGCCGTGGGTGGACCAATGCCACCTCGAGTTCAGTGTTAGCAGTACTCTTCAGTATGCCATAATAACATTTTCATCCAAGTAAGGGGCTGGGTTGGAAGTTTGTTTTCGCATCATTTATCAATAAATTTCATGACTGGGGTATAAGTCACTCGTGTGGCGACCGCAGAATTAAATAGTATAGGTACCAGGTGCACCGGTCATTATCAAGTTAAGCTCAAGCAGTGTTGAGCCTAGCCCCCAGCCACAGCATACCTTTGACATCTCCATAAGTGATTATAGAAATGTGATAAATGTAATTCGAAGAATGATAAAAGTTTCTGATTTCTGTAACAATGGCTAAAAATCAGGCAGCATTGAATGGTAAATTTTAAATAAGAGCATTAGTCTTTTTTTCTGTTAACACTTTCCAGTTCATCATAAACCTGAGGGAGGATTAAGGGGCAAGGAATGGAAAGGAATTTAGCTTCTGCCTTTGAAGGATCATCTCAGAAGTTGTCCGGACTGATCTCAGAGTACCATCAAAAAGCAAAATAGTGATGGGAAAACTGGGAGTCAAAACCACATCCTCCTGAATGTCAGGTCAAAACTATTTAACTGCTATAAATTCTTCTCGGGTTTGCCGCCGAATCACATTTTCTACTGTCGAGCTTTCGGCGACTTTCACTGCCGCCATCATCAGGACTGTTGTGTCCGAAGGAACAACAAAAACTGGACTGAATAGCGGAACTGGACGAGACAGGAACGTTGTCGACTTCTGATTGGCTGACTCCAATGACGTAACCATTACGTGACTGCGATTGGTCGGTTGCGGAACCAGGCGTAGATATACACCAGCGCTGTACTAATAGTTGGCTCCACAGCGAAACCAAAGCCGAGGTTGTTAAAAAATAGAAAGACGATGGATTACCTACGTCAATGTTCGCATAACGTCACTGTTCATATTAAATCACCGTTAACATTATTCACCACTATTAATCATGATGTTAAATTCGATAATCCTTAGGGAGCCAAGCGGTATTCTGATTGGCTGACACAGTAACTGTCCTCATAGCGTCATCGTTCACATTATTCTCACACAGAAAAATCCAAAGACTTCTTTAATGAAAGACCCCACATTATATAATCTTAAAAACATTTACTATCATTAATTATGATGTTTAACTCGATAAATGCATAGGGAGCCATGCGGTCTTCCGATTGGCTGACTATAACCCCGGTTCTGTAATACTTGTCTGTGATTGGTCGGCTACAGATTCAGCTGTAGATGTAGTCGGACCGATACGCTGTGCTCCACTCTCCACTCTCCTATCGTCCGTCAGCGAGACACTTGGTTGTTTAAGAATGGCAAAAACTGGCTTCCATGCGTCACTGAGCCATACACCCAAGTCCCTGTTCATATTATTATTATTCAGGCGTATCTCAATTGCCTCTTTAATCACAGATTCCCAGAAGAAGGAACACTTGGCTAAAACTCTCACCTTATCGAAATCCATACTGTGACCATTTTCGATCACGTGTTGTGCCACAGCAGACTTTTCTAGTTGGAATAACCGGATGTTACGTTGGTGTTCAGTCACACGGGCCTGGATAGTGCGGATGGTTTGTCCAATATAACTCTTACCACATTGGCACGGTATGCTGTACACTCCCGGCGTTTTTAAACCCAAATCATCCTTCACAGGACGCAGCAAATCCCGTATTTTGGCAGGAGGGCGGAAAATGCACTTGATTCCATATCGTTTTAAAATCCTGCCGATTTTCCCAGAGATGCTACCTGCATACGGGATGAAGGCAAGATCTTTAGGCTGTTCTTCTTCCTCAATATTACATATATCTGCCTTTTTCTTTCGAAATGCCCGTTCTATCAATGGGATCGGGTATCCATTCCGCATGAAGGTATGGCGGAGATGTTCGAGTTCGTCTTGCAGATTGTCCGCGTCTGAAATTGCCTTTGCTCTGTGTACAAGCGTGTATAAGACCGTGTTCTTCTGCGCCGGATGGTGGAAACTATCGGCATGTAAATAACGGTCCGTGTGTGTTATTTTCCTGTACACACTATGTGACAGGGTACCATCAGGTCTCCGCTGGATTAAAATATCTAGAAAGGGCAATCTACCATCTTTCTCTAGCTCCATAGTGAATCTGATGTTTTCATGAATGCTATTGAGATGGTCCATGAATTCATAAAGACCCTGGATCCCATGGGGCCAAACAACAAATGTATCGTCCACATAACGATAGAAGTATGTTGGTTTGAGGACGGAGGTTTCAATCACTCGATCTTCAAAGTGTTCCATAAACAGATCGGCTACTACAGGAGATAATGGAGACCCCATTGCCACACTATCAGTCTGTTCATAAAAACTCCCACCATAGGTAAAATAAGTAGAAGTTAGGACTAGTTCGAACAGATCCACCAATGTAGGTTCAAAAAGACCTTGTAACAGCTGCAGTGTGTCTCTCAAAGGAACCTTGGTGAAGAGCGAGACAACATCAAAGCTGACCATAATATCAGACTCTGACAACCGCATCTTTCGGAGCGTATCGACAAACTGTGTCGAGTTTTTAACATGGTGCGGACAATTACCTACGAAAGGTCTAAGCATCTTAGACAAATGCTTGGCCAAGTTATATGTGGGACTACCAATAGTACTTACAATCGGTCGTAAAGGCACATCCTCCTTGTGTATCTTTGGCAGGCCGTAAAGCCTAGGTGGTCTGTCTGCACGAGGTCGAAGGTACTTGACGACATCAGGCGTAAATCCGGCCTTCTTGACAAGAGATGACACTTTCCTCTCAACTCTAGAAGTAGGGTCACCATTAAGGGGCTTATAAGCGGTGTCATCAAGCATATTTTGTATTTTGGATTCATACATATCAGATGTAAGCAAGACTGTGGTATTACCTTTGTCCGCAGGTAACACAACCACTTCTTCGTTCCGACGCAACGCACGGAGAGCGAAGCGTTCCGATTTTGTGATGTTGGGCCTAGGTGGTTTGGCTTTCTCCAGAACTCTGCATGTTTCCCTTCGGACTTCTTCAGCCGCATCCCCAGGAATGTATGAATCCAAAATACAAAATATGCTTGATGACACCGCTTATAAGCCCCTTAATGGTGACCCTACTTCTAGAGTTGAGAGGAAAGTGTCATCTCTTGTCAAGAAGGCCGGATTTACGCCTGATGTCGTCAAGTACCTTCGACCTCGTGCAGCCAGACCACCTAGGCTTTACGGCCTGCCAAAGATACACAAGGAGGATGTGCCTTTACGACCGATTGTAAGTACTATTGGTAGTCCCACATATAACTTGGCCAAGCATTTGTCTAAGATGCTTAGACCTTTCGTAGGTAATTGTCCGCACCATGTTAAAAACTCGACACAGTTTGTCGATACGCTCCGAAAGATGCGGTTGTCAGAGTCTGATATTATGGTCAGCTTTGATGTTGTCTCGCTCTTCACCAAGGTTCCTTTGAGAGACACACTGCAGCTGTTACAAGGTCTTTTTGAACCTACATTGGTGGATCTGTTCGAACTAGTCCTAACTTCTACTTATTTTACCTATGGTGGGAGTTTTTATGAACAGACTGATGGTGTGGCAATGGGGTCTCCATTATCTCCTGTAGTAGCCGATCTGTTTATGGAACACTTTGAAGATCGAGCGATTGAAACCTCCGTCCTCAAACCAACATACTTCTATCATTATGTGGACGATACATTTGTTGTTTGGCCCCATGGGATCCAGGGTCTTTATGAATTCATGGACCATCTCAATAGCATTCATGAAAACATCAGATTCACTATGGAGCTAGAGAAAGATGGTAGATTGCCCTTTCTAGATATTTTAATCCAGCGGAGACCTGATGGTACCCTGTCACATAGTGTGTACAGGAAAATAACACTCACGGACCATTATTTACATGCCGATAGTTTCCACCATCCGGCGCAGAAGAACACGGTCTTATACACGCTTGTACACAGAGCAAAGGCAATTTCAGACGCGGACAATCTGCAAGACGAACTCGAACATCTCCGCCATACCTTCATGCGGAATGGATACCCGATCCCATTGATAGAACGGGCATTTCGAAAGAAAAAGGCAGATATATGTAATATTGAGGAAGAAGAACAGCCTAAAGATCTTGCCTTCATCCCGTATGCAGGTAGCATCTCTGGGAAAATCGGCAGGATTTTAAAACGATATGGAATCAAGTGCATTTTCCGCCCTCCTGCCAAAATACGGGATTTGCTGCGTCCTGTGAAGGATGATTTGGGTTTAAAAACGCCGGGAGTGTACAGCATACCGTGCCAATGTGGTAAGAGTTATATTGGACAAACCATCCGCACTATCCAGGCCCGTGTGACTGAACACCAACGTAACATCCGGTTATTCCAACTAGAAAAGTCTGCTGTGGCACAACACGTGATCGAAAATGGTCACAGTATGGATTTCGATAAGGTGAGAGTTTTAGCTAAGTGTTCCTTCATCTGGGAATCTGTGATTAAAGAGGCGATTGAGATACGCCTGAATAATAATAATATGAACAGGGACTTGGGTGTATGGCTCAGTGACGCATGGAAGCCAGTTTTTTGCCATTCTTAAACAACCAAGTGTCTCGCTGACGGACGATAGGAGAGTGGAGAGTGGAGCACAGCGTATCGGTCCAACTACATCTACAGCTGAATCTGTAGCCGACCAATCACAGACAAGTATTACAGAACCGGGGTTATAGTCAGCCAATCGGAAGACCGCATGGCTCCCTATGCATTTATCGAGTTAAACATCATAATTAATGATAGTAAATGTTTTTAAGAATATATAATGTGGGGTCTTTCATTAAAGAAGTCTTTGGATTTTTCTGTGTGAGAATAATGTGAACGATGACGCTATGAGGACAGTTACTGTGTCAGCCAATCAGAATACCGCTTGGCTCCCTAAGGATTATCGAATTTAACATCATGATTAATAGTGGTGAATAATGTTAACGGTGATTTAATATGAACAGTGACGTTATGCGAACATTGACGTAGGTAATCCATCGTCTTTCTATTTTTTAACAACCTCGGCTTTGGTTTCGCTGTGGAGCCAACTATTAGTACAGCGCTGGTGTATATCTACGCCTGGTTCCGCAACCGACCAATCGCAGTCACGTAATGGTTACGTCATTGGAGTCAGCCAATCAGAAGTCGACAACGTTCCTGTCTCGTCCAGTTCCGCTATTCAGTCCAGTTTTTGTTGTTCCTTCTGACACAACAGTCCTGATGATGGCGGCAGTGAAAGTCGCCGAAAGCTCGACAGTAGAAAATGTGATTCGGCGGCAAACCCGAGAAGAATTTATATCAATGATACGCCGAGAAAGACTTATATCTCATACTATTTAACTGCTGACCCAGCAGGTGTAGCATAACCATATGTTATGAACTACTCCCAAAACTGATGGACCAGGAGACCGAGAATTAGCTATGCTATTTGAAATATTGCTGCATTGGATCTTCATAGTTAAATCTCCCACAGGTCCATGTAAGTACCAAGGAAGACACCGAATGCACATCGGATTCCAGAAATGGGTTATGAACGCCCACAAAACTGACATGTGGCATATGAAAACCAGCTACCAAGAGTCTCCATGGAATTGTCGTGTTGATCGGATGTGTTAAGCATGTGCGGGAGTCTTGACCCGTCTTTTAATGTTGAACCGTTCTTGTATATATTTATGTATACAAGTTAGATGTGTATGAGTGTTATAAAGAATTGTTGGAGTGAGCCGTTTTGGCTAAGGATTTTACAACCTTTAGAAATATATAGAAGTCTGATGAACCTTGTGATCGCAACTGGTCTGGGTGGGATTTGGGACATTAATTAAACTTTAAATTGTTAATTCAAAACTTATTTCTGTTGTAAGAAAGAAGACTTTACTGGGGTATGACTGCAATGTTGTCTTCACGGGTATATCGCCGGATTATGTTGTGAAAACACTATATTTCGATGGCTAGCTCCGTCGTCTTCTTCAGGTGTAGAGACGTCTGCTCTGGTCGGCTGATCCACAGATACTGAGATGGTTTGGGTGTCACTCTTCCTTATATACAACGTTCTCTGCAGAGAACGTTGTACTTCCGTCCAGCTGCCGCCGTAGAGGGCTCAATATTAGCTTGGGTTGGAACAAGAACCATAGCCATGCCCACTGGCAAATAGCCGCCAGTTAGTTGCGGGCCTGGCTCATAGTAAGCCATCGCCGAGGCCACGCAGCCGCCGGACGCGGACATGTATATAAGGAAGAGCGGCACCCGAACCATCTCAGTATCAGCCGACCAGGGCAAATGCCTCTACACCTGAAGAAGATGGCGGAGCTAGCCGTTGCAATATTGTGTTTCCACAACACAAACAGGCCTGTGAAGACTACATTGCTTATTTTTGTTGTTCAGCTGTTTTGTGATTCTTCTTTTGTGTTGAAAGGTGGAATCACTGGTGACCACATCAGCAGATTTTGTTTTGTTTCTTCAAACATTTACATAATGTTGAACCGTGTTAAATCCCACCATTCGTGGGTATTAGTGTGCGCGGATCGAGAGAGAAATGCGACACAGGTTTAGTATTATAATTTTAATAAATTTGTTGCATGGAGATAAACTGAAATACATAACAGAAAGTTCTGAGCAGTAGAGAGAAAAATTCTGATACAGTAATGAAATAATGTTTCATCAAAAAAAGTTGTAGAAAAAAATGACATTAAGTTATCTTAACCCTTTAACTGCTACGGTTCGCCCGGCCGAGCCCTCGCCGAGTGCGGCTTTGTTTACGGCTAAGCTGTTTACCTGCGCTGGCCTGCCGCATTAGACCGGACCGCTGTGTGCTGAATACGTCTGGAGCGTCGTGTGTGGCGTTCTTCTGCTGTCGCTCTGCGGTTTGAAACCGCAGATACAAAATAAATACAGTTAATATAACATTTAAAGGTTTTCAGTTTAAAACTCCTCTAAAAGTGAGTGTCTGCGTAATCAATCATGCCGGTACTTCATATACTAAATAGATATTACAGCAACTGAAATGTTTTTAGTTTGTGAGCGTAGTAAATGTAATATAATTATAACTCTGCAGTTAACCATCGTTAGTAATTCTTTTTGTGTGATAAGCCTTGAAAAATGGTGCAACACACAGTGATACATTACATGTTCTGCATTGGTTTCTCGACGCACTTTCTGTATCGAACATACAGCGCATTTACGCATTGGCGTGCTCTTCTTTGAATTTGCAATATGAATGAAATTTGTAAAAAAGGTCTCAAAAAGTTGCGAGGGCGATTTCTAGGGGGGGGGGGGTGGCGTCTCACGGACCTGATCTTACAAGACGGGGAGGGGGGGGGGGGGTGTCAGGAAATCCTGAAAAATACCTCACGAAATTTAAATTTATGGATGCAACAGACGAAACTCTGCAACTGGCATTTTTCGTCCGGTTACTACGCGGTGAAGAGCGTGAGCATTTAAAATGCAGTGTTCGAGAATGTGGAAAAAGAACTTTTTAAACCACTTCATAGTGAAAATATAGTGTGAATTGATTCTCGCGTGTCTGTTGGTCTCATCAGCAATAGATATCATATGATATTCCGTTAGAAATATCAGGAAAAATGACAAACTGCTGGAATGTTAACGTAATCCACACTTGTGTCCTGCAGCTTAATCGACAAGCACATACTGTCAAACGCGTCACTAAAGCATTCTCTTTTTCAACACATTTCGCTCGCACAATCTGTAGCTTCAAACTCTGAAAAATGGTCATTTTCCACTAGCTGATGTACACAGCATAGGAAAATTACATCGAGATCCTGTCGAAGGGTTATCACTGTCATCCATATCAAAGTGATCATATTCACTGTCGCTTCTAGTAAGAATCTCCATGATTTCTTCCGCGGTACAAACACGACGGCGTATTCGGGAGGACGATGCTTCGAATCCCCGTCCATGCATCCAGATTTGGGTTTTCCATGGTTTCCCCAAATCACTCCAGGTGAATGCCGGAATGTTTCCTTCAAAAGGCCATAGCCGAATTCCTTCCCATTCCTTGCCCCCCAATCTTTACCAACTCTAAAGTCCTCGCTGTTAAGAGACGTTAAGCAGTTAAAAAAAAATAATGACTGTATGCCATTTTCTCAGCGAAAACTAAAAGGAAAAGAGCAACACAAATTAGATCGCAGCTGCCAATCCTCAAGGGCCGAATGAGGAAAACAACTAACCACCCTGGGTGGAAATATGGCTTCATAGCCAGGCCGCTAAGAGGCTAGCGTGTTAACACGTCTGGAGTACAGACAGGGCGGCGAGGCGGCGCGTGTATACACGTCTGGAGCAGAGACAGAGCGGCAAGGCGGCGCGTGTATACACGTCTGGAGCACCTGGGCGCAGTAGTAGCCACGCGCGTTAACGCGTCTACAGCAGTCAAAGGGTTAATATGGATAAAAAAGACACAGTAGAGCTATCAAAATTTAAGAAAGGGAGAAAACAATATAAACCCCCCCAAAAAACCAGAATATTTTTGACTATGCCCTTATTTCTAAAAATTGAAAGATATGGCAAAAACTACCAATCACATAGCTAGGTTGACTGTAAGCACAATTGTAGGTTTCTGTTTTAATTAGTAAGGGTACAGCCTGAAATATTGTGTTTTTTGGGTTTATGTTGTGTTTTCTATCACTACAGCATTCCTTCATTCAGCTTTTGTAAGTTATGGGTTCACTTTCATTTCATGTCCTGATTGAAATGTTTCAAATGATGCTCGAAGTACAAAACAAACTTGAACCGTCCTTGTCACGGTTCGATATATTTTCGGCCCGCCGCCGTGTTCTCTTTGCTTTTGTCGGGACCTGAGTCGATTCCCGCTGCGCTGGTGTTTATATCGTTGCCCTGGCACAGATAAAAGGGGCGGCTCGGTGGCTCTCGAGGCAGTGAGTGGTGTGGCGTCGCGGAGGTCTTGTGCTCCGCGGTTCGGTGTATGGGGGCCTTGTGCTCGCGTTTCTGTTATCCTTCCAGTTGTCTCGAAACTTGTCTGCAGCTCTAAGGTTACAACGGGCTCCCCTGATTGAAACTTCCTGGCAGCTTGGCTGTGAGAGTGATCGCTATTGCTTCTGGTTCTGTGTTCATGGTCGCTCCTCCTTGGGCTGGTTGTCGGTGTTGTGGACAGTTAGTTGGACGGCGCCCGTTACCCAGTGATCCACAACTGTGCACTAAGTCTACCTCCAGCTATCTGATTGTAAGGCTCGTGTTTTATGCTTCCTGGTCCAGTTATGGACTGGCACATACGTGGTTGAATTGTGCTTGATTCGAATTGCATGGAATTACTGTGTAATGTTACATTTGAAGGGCGGCTGATGATGGTGCAAACCGTTACAAATCGGTGAATTATGGATAGTATGTTCTGGTGTTTCTTAAGCTGTTGCGCCACTATCGCCTTAACTAATAATTGTGTGCGCTTAACCACATTCTAATTTTTCTTAATAATTGTATGCATGATGGTTAATATGGTTTTGGTGTATTTGTTTTATTTGTGAGCGTGATCAAGGCGCTGATCTCCCGGATTCTCCAAGCGCACTCGGTGAGCTCGCCGTGGGGGCATTTGGACGACAGTGTGTTTACTGGGCGCGGCCTACCCGGCGGTGCGGACCCGCAGGTGGAGTTATTTACTTCCACCCGGAACGTCCTACCCAGGCCCAAGTGCGGACCGTGTTATGTCTTATCCCTCAGGGATTTGCAGAAATATTTAATTATTTGTGTGCATAGTAATTGTAAGGTTATGCTTAGAAATTTATCTGTTGTGAAGTGTTGTGAAAATGTTAAGGGACTACATCCCGCATTGTGATTGGGGTATTGTATCTGGTTTGAAAATAAGTGACATTAGTCTCACTTACATTGCATTACATTTTCTGATATTGTTGAATTGTTTCTTAATAAATGAATTGTTATTATTGAATGATTGTCAAGTGAGAAACGCGTTCCCATCCGGCACCTTCCATTTCCCTGGTAAATTGTTTGGGGCTGCCCTCCTATTAATAATATTATATCACTGGTAGCAGAGCCACAATCCCCCCCTCTGGGTACTCATTTCTCGCATAGTATTAAATGTAATAATATTTTTTTTTTCCTTTTTTTATTTTCCTTTTCTGTCAATGTTACTATTCTTATTGCATTGTTACTAATTCATTTGTGTAGTTCAGGTATTACCAAGATGAGCTGCAGAAACTGTCCAGGGATTCGCTATCTTCGCAAAGAACAACTGGCTTATGAGTGCCGCATATGTAATGTTCTGGAGGAGGGCACTGTGCCCCAGATAGCAGCAAGACTTTGCGAGGCCCTCGTGGCGCCACTCTCACTCGCTCCTGAAGCCTTTGGTGAGTTAGGACAATTTTTATCCAATGTTTCGGACGACCTCCAGGCGCTTCGTAGTAATCTTGAATTGATGGAAACTTCGTCATTTACTGCTAATCAGGTTGCGAGAGTACAGGCTCAGTTGGTTCACCTTAGTAATAAGTTGTTCGATGTGCAAGCAGTAAAATTGAATGATGAGCAGCAACGCATGAGGCACGACTTGTTGACATTAGTGTCAGCATTACAAAATCGTGTTTGTGAATTGGGGCTAGATAGTAATGCTAACATTCAATTAAACCAGTTGCAAAGAGACAGCCAGTTAACGGAGCAACCGGCCTCACTCAGTACAAATAGTGCGTTCGCTAAGTTGCCAAATCCGATTATGTGCTTATTTAATAATATTTACTTACTTACTTACTTCCTCTTCATGGATAGGCCAAAAGCCTGTTCCGACCTCATTCTTCCGACCATCTCTTCCTAGGTCTTCCAATGTCCCTTCTGCCTGTGGGATGGTACTCCAGGGCAAGCTTAGGAAATCTGTCCTTTCTCATCCGTAGGACGTGGTTCTTCCAGTTATCCCTTTTTTGGGTAATTCTATCATTTAGCGGGGAGATATTCAGTTGTTCCCTTATTTCCTCGTTCCTCCTCCTATCATTAGGGAATACCCTTTTACTGACCTTAAAAATTTCATTTCAGATGATTGAATTTTGCTTTTGTATTGAGTTTTATTTACCCATGTTTCGCTGCCATATAGCAGAGTCGGTACGGCCATTGTTTTATAAAACTTGAGTTGAGTCTCCTCTCGTGCTTTACCTTTCAGTGTTCGTCGAATTGTTCCACACATATACTGAAATCGGTGAAGTTTCTTCTTCACCTCGTTATCCTCATTAAAAGATAATTCACATCCGAGATAAGTAAAGCTGGAGACTTGTTCTATTGGCTGGTTGTCTACCACTATTTTAACTCTGATAGGGTATTTCCCCTGCCATGCCATAACTTTCGTTTTTGCACGAGACAACTGCAGATTGTAATCTTTGCTGATAATGTTTAGTATATGAATTGCTTTTTGAAGTCCATCTTCATTTTCCTGGAGGATAAATTGGTCATCTGCAAACAACATAGTATTTATGTAAGTGTTGTTGCTTATTTTTATACCAGGATGGACATTTTCTTTCCATTTCCTAACTAAGTCATCTATATATATATTGAAGAGTGTTGGAGACAGGCTACAACCTTGCCGCACTCCTTGGTTAATTACTATTTCTTCTGTAAGTTTATTTCCTAGGTCTAAGACGATTTGTGTCCTTCTATACATACCTTGAATAACTTGTATTAAATGCTGTGGATATCCATTTCTATGCATTATTTCCCATAGTTTTTGTCTATTTACTTTATCGAACGCTTTTTCATAGTCTATAAAAGCAATGAAAGTCTTTAAATTAAATTCTCTTCTCTTTTCCAGTAGTTGTCTAAGGCAGAATATATTATCTATGCAGGACCTTCCTTTCCTAAACCCACATTGTTCTTCTGATAGGAGAGCATCTGCTATTACTTTTAGCCTGTTATTTATTATTTTTGCATATATTTTGTATCCCGTATTTAATAAACTAATTCCTCGATAGTTATCACATGAATTCCTATCTCCCTTCTTAAAAAGTGAAATAACTTTGGCCTTCCTCCATTCTTCTGGGATGGTTCTCTTTTTCCAACACATATTAATTAAGTGTAAATATCTAAATTTCAGAATCATTCCCCCATACTTAATCAATTCTAAGTTAATTGTATCTAGTCCAGGAGCTTTTCTATTTTTAAATGATTTTAGTGCTGCATCAACCTCCTCTATGTCTATACGATCAATTTCTTTAGTATCCACATGGTCAATTCCTATTTTCTCTTCTTCTTCTTTATAATTACTATTGTACCATAATGTTCTGTAGTGTTTTACCCATGCCTCTTCTTCAATTACATTTATATTAGCACTTTCCTTTTCATCCTTGTTGAGATGTTTCATAAGTTTATAAGCCATCTCTTGTCTACCATGGACATCATCTTCTATTGAAATGATTAATCTATCCCACGAATCTTGTTTCAACTTCTTTGTTATTGTCTTAACAATATTTCTCCTTCTTTTATATTCATTTTCATTTTCTAGGGTTCGGTCCTGTATAATTTTTAGATAAGCCTTTTGCTTTTGTTTGACGGCTTCTGCAATTTCTTCGTTCCACATTTTAAGTCCAGTTTTTCTTCTAAATTTCTTTTTCTTAATAATATTTCTGAGTTACAAATCAATAATTTACAGCAAATTCAGCAGGTTTTGTGGTTACTAGAACAGTTTCACGTACATGCTGAATCTTTGGGAATTTCACATCCTGTGTTGCTATCTTTGTTATATCCCCTTACTAGGTCGACTTTGACCGAGATGCTGGCTCATACCTTGCAAACGGGGGGCACCATTCAAGATTTGAAACATGACATAATTGTGTCTAAATTGTCTCTCCGTATGAGGCTTGAGCTAGAACGACAGTATTTTTGGAAAGTTCAAGGACATCAGGAACCCCTATCGCAATATATACTACGCGTGCGTACAGCCGCATCGGCCCTTAACATGTCATTGGCCGAATCAGAAATCATTACGGCGATCCTTCAGGGTATGCGGCCGCAAGATAGATCACGTATGATTTTTTCGAAACAACCTGCATCCTTCCTTGAACTCCAAGAGTTACTTAATTCGGCCGAAGCAGTTACGTTCACTGATAGCCAACGAATTAAATATTCTGACAATTTGCAAGTTCAAAACTCTCACAGTGAGTCCTTATTTCTAATCCGCGAAGATGTTACCATTGTGGTGCACCTTCCCATTTGGTGCGTAATTGTTCCCTTGCGAGAAGGCCACGTGGGAAACCATGACGCCAGGCCCCCCCCCACCCCAAAACCATCGAACTAAATCCTGTTATACCTCAATTCATGGTAATATAAATAGATCTTCTAGTTTACCATTCATTTGTGCCACCATAGGCCAGGAACCAGTGTGTGCTTTACTTGACTCTGGCAGCACTTATTCCTTAATTAATTATAATCGGTATTTGGAATATTCTCACCTCCTTAAATGTTCAGCTCCATGTTCGGTTAGCGAGAGATGTCGGGTTGCCGATGGGCGTATGCTACCCCTCGTAGCCGTTGTACGTGGTAGTGTCTCTATTGCTAAATTCTTATGGCCAGTGGATCTTTATTTGGCCAAAGATTTAAGTACTCCCTTAGTCCTTGGATGTGATTTCATTACACGCACTGGTCTGGTATTGGATTGTTCTTCAAATTCCTTCTTCTTTAAGTTTTCTCCTCAGCAAGTTATAGCGTTCTGTTCTTGCAGAATGTCCACCTTAATTAACACCGTACGTCAGGGAGAGGATAGGTTGCAATTAGACCATTTGGATCATAAGAGGACGGAGCGAATTCGTAAAATTTTGAACCAATTTCCAGATGTTCTTTCAGACAGGTTGGGTGAAACCCACCTAATCAAATACAGTATCACCCTTACTGACGATAAACCTGTGCGTCAGGCCCCCTATAGACTCTCACCGCCTAAGACGAACATCTTAAGGCAGAAGGTACAATCTATGCTGGATCAGGGCATTATACGGCCTTTCACATCACCGTATGCCTCTCCTGCCTTTTTGGTGCCTAAAGATCAAGGTAAGGATTATCGTTTGGTAGTAGATTACCGACGCTTAAATAGTAAGGTCGTTTTGGAATCCGTACCCGTTCCTGACCTCCACAACTGTTTCACCTGGTTTGCTCAGGCTTCTTGGTTTACCGTGTTGGATTTAAATCAAGCCTATTTTCAGATACCCCTAGCCGAACAATCTAAACCCTTAACAGCCTTTAATACAGATTGGAACCTGTATGAATTTAACAGGGTACCCTTTGGCCTGGCCACTGGGGCAGTGGTTTTATCTCGTTTGTTGGATAATGTCTTATCTGATCTTAAGTTCCGTTGTGTCTATAATATTTAGACGATGTGGTTATTTATAGTCCTACCTTCGACGAACATCTTTCCCATCTTCAAGAAGTATTGACCAGACTGCGGCAAGCTGGCTTGACTGTCAAACCAAGTAAAATTCATATTGCTCGTAATCAGATATCATTCTTAGGTCATTTGGTGTCTCCTCAGGGCATCTGTATTGACCAGGATAGGACCAAAGTATTGAGAAATTTTCCCATTCTCAAAAGTAGGAAACAAGTAGTGAGATTTATAGGTGCTGCCAATTATTTTCGGCGATTTGTTCCTAACTTGCTCAGCTGGCAGGTCCTCTCAACGATCTGCGTAAAAAGGGCAGACCATTCACTTGGACGCATGACCAGCAGCAAGCCTTTGAAAATATTAAATATGCTATAGCCAACCCGCCGGTTTTGGCGATTCCCGATTTTGCTAAGCAATTTGTTGTCCAGACGGACGCCTCACATTCTGGTCTAGCAGCGGTCCTCTTACAGGTTGAGGACAATGGTAGAAAGCCCATTGCCTTTGCTTCAAGAAAGTTAACTGATACCGAAACTCGTTACTCTACTTATGAGTGCGAAGCTTTAGCTGTTTTATTCACCCTAGAGAAATTTCGCTTTTACTTGGAGCATAAACACTTATTGTTAGAGACCGATAACCAGGCTCTCTCTTGGGTATTAGCGAAGCCCCATAAATCTGGTAAGATAGCCCGGTGGGCGCTTCGTATTTCATCCTTCCGTTTTGATGTCCGTCATATCCGTGGCACGGAAAATCAAGTCGCTGATGCGTTGAGTCGCATCTTTGAGGATGACACTGAGTTAGAACCCATGGCCCAGGAACCGGTACAGGCTAATGCTATTCTATCGGCAGGGGCGTAGCTACTATGGGGCTAGGCGGTGCAGTGCACCGGGGTCCTCACGCTCAGGGGGCCCCCAAGCATACCTCAAGGGGCCCCAAAGCGCACCTCTAGGGGCCCTCAATCGCAGTTTAGAGGGCCCCACGAGCAAACTGGCGACCTTTTTTTTTTTTTTTTTTTTTTTTTTTTTTAGCTCTGCCGTCGTCTAAGGGGCTCCTGAGAGTACAAGAGCCCCTCACTAAGGGCCCTCGCTGTGCTAATGGGGGCCCCAACCACTGCTCAGGGGCCCCTAAAGAATAATTCAAGGGCCCTCATCCTTAGTTCAGGGGGCCCCTACCAGCACACAAAGCAAAAAAAAGGTCGCCCGTCTGGCCTGAGGGCCCAAAATAAATTTATTGCACCGGGGCCCTTGTTGACCTAGCTACGCCACTGTCTATCGGACTACCCGCAATTATTTACCAACCTTAAGCAAGAGCAAGATCAGGATCCCTTTTGGGGTCCCATTAGGCAGAGGATTCTTAATGGTACTCTGGTGGCATGTTTTTCCTTACAGAAAGGTGTCTTGTGTCAGCAATCGAGTGGTAGTGATAACTGGCGTATTTGTTTGCCTGCAGCTCTTGTTGCTCCCGTCTTTGCCTATTACCATGATTCACCCTTGGGTGGCCACTTAGGCCTTAAGAAGACACTGGCCAAGATTAACCAAAAGTTAACTTGGCCGACCCTTCGTCGCGACATTCAACAGCTTATTCAGCGTGGTAAAGATTGTAAAAGAGGCAAGCCGCGATCAGGGACTGAGTTTGGCATGCTCCAATCTGATAGGAAACAAGCCCCCTTTGATAAGATATATGTCGATTACGTCGGCCCCCTTCCTCATACTAAGCAAGGCAATCGCTACGTTTTTGTAGCAGTCGACGCATTTATGCGATTTGTCTGGCTCCTTCCCACACGGACTGTGACGACTCACACTACCATTCACCAGCTGGTCAGTATATTTTCTGTCTTTGGGCCTCCCCGTGCCATTGTCACGGATAATGCTCCTGCCTTTGTGTCATCGCAATTTAAGAATTTCTGTTTTGACCACGCTGTTAAACATATAACCACTACCCCGTAATTATTTACCAAACGCGTTCCCATCTGGCACCTTCCATTTCCCTGGTAAATTGTTTGGGGCTGCCCTCCTATTTATAATACCATATCACAGGGTAACGGGCGCCGTCCAACTAACTGTCCACAACACCGACAACCGGCCCAAGGAGGAGCGACCATGAACACAGAACCAGAAGCAATAGCGATCGCTCTCACAGCCAAGCTGCCAGGAAGTTTCAATCAGGGGAGCCCGTTGTAACCTTAGAGCTGCAGACAAGTTCCGAGACAACTAGAAGGATAACAGAAACGTGAGCACAAGGCCCCCATACACCGAACCGCGGAGCACAAGACCTCCGCGACGCCACACCACTCACTGCCTCGAGAGCCACCGAGCCGCCCCTTTTATCTGTGCCAGGGCAACGATATAAACACCAGCGCAGCGGGAATCGACTCAGGTCCCGACAAAAGCAAAGAGAACATGGCGGCGGGCCGCAAATATATCGAACCGTGAGAAGGACGGTTCAAAACTGTTCAGTAAAATTACAAAAATCAATTTTCTTGAGTAGAATCATCATAATATAATCAGAAATCAAAGCAAATGAACTAAGAAATAAATTATCTTAATTGTTATCACCTACTTATTACCTATTTTAGCAGAATTTAATCTCGATATGAGATCTGGTAACTTCTCTGGTCCAAGCATTGTAGAAATTTTTTCTTCTTGTGCTTTTATTTGGTCCTCTAAAGTTGAAACTAGTTCTTCCAAATGCTGCACAGAAAACAATATTGATAGATATTAACACAAAAAAATATCAAACATGTTTATGGCAGATAGTGTATCCTATTTATTTTGTTGATATGATCATGGAGCTCAAAAGACCCAATTCAATATGCCAACATCAAGCTCAAACAATATATCACTTCAGCATTCGTGGGGATAAGTATAACCAGTATGTGGCAGGATATGACATGGCAAGTGACACAGCCCACATAAGGATAGGAGGAAATGAAGGAATAATAATAAGAAGAATGTCCAAAAATCACTCTGGTAAGGTACCAGAATGTTTCATGAATAAAAATTACATCTGATACTCTGTGTACTAATTTTAATGAACTGATGTTGATGGAGAATATTAGATGTTGAGGCAGATAAACAAATTTTAAAATATGGAGTGTTACGTGGAGTTGGAGTAAAATGTGGTATTTTTGAACTGTAATTGGAGGCAATGGCTATATTGATGGAATTAAGTTTTGGAGTATCTACATTTATAACAAAATTCAGAATTTTCCAGATACAATTTCCCAAAATTGTAATTAGGATAGATAACTAAATCTACACTACTACACAGTAGCGGGCCTGGACACTCCACATAGGTGAGGAACGCAGATTAATGACCGCCGAGATGTGATTCATAAGAAAAACAACTGTTTAAACACTACAGGAAAGGAAAAAAAAAAATCAGATGACGTCCTAAAAGAACTCAAACTTAAACCAGTTAACCATACTGTGCAAGACTAAAAAACATTTTGAATAGATTGTGTACTATAAATAAAGGCAAATTGGATCTCTTGAAAAATCCTCAAGTTCCAGCCCAGTGACATGAGAGATATAGGAAAACCAGCAAAAAGACAGATTGAGGCCATAAAATGACAACAGGCCTAACACTGGATAGGAGGAAGTGGAGGAATAATAATAAGAAGAATTTCCAGAAATCACTCTGGTAAGGTACCAGAATGTTTCATGAATAAAGGTTAAGTCTGATACCCTGTGTACTAATATTAATGAACTATGAAATATGAAGGAGTGTAAAAGCACGACGACAATTTAACTAGTAATTCCCTAATTTAGACAATTTAATAGACATGCTCCGACTATGACTTTGGCCGACTAGCTGGTTATATAAGCCCGGAGATTTTCTCGGCGTAGCTGGTTAGTCAGTTGTAAAGAGGCCGACTAGTCGGCCAAGCCAATCATGGTTTCAGGGGTATTCGGCAATTTCCATGACGCTTCGTTTACAGCTGATCCATGCGCAAGTCGCAGCTGCAGCCCACGAGCGTGTCGGAACATGCATTGTTTAGTTCACATTGATTCTTGATTTTTGCTTGTGCATGGGTCAGAGCGGTGTTTTTGTGTAAAAAATAAGAACAACTGTCTTGTTATTGTTCATTAAAGTGAAAGAGAATTAAAATTAATTTAATCATGCCAAAAAGAAAGTCTCGTGTATGGTCAATGATTCACGTAAAGTGAAGTGTAATCAGTGCCAAATGAATTTCTCGTGGTGGGCAGGGAAAAACAGCAAATACTACGAGTATGAACAGCCATATCAAATACGGACATCCAACCCTGATACCTCAGTTAGGTTCTGTGATCAAATGTTCCACCACAGACAATTCATCCCAGTCGCAAATCCAAGTAGATGAACTACCTACAACAGTGCCTACTCCGTCGACTTCAGTGTCATCAGAGGTCAGTTTATGTCAGAAAAGCCAGCAAAATATTGAAGATAGTTTTGCTGTACAATGGTCATGTGAAGACTCAAGATCGAGAGATTATGATTGGTGAGATGATTGCACTTGACAAACAGCCGCTGTCAACTGTTGAAAATACTGGCTTTAGAAACTTGATGAGAAAAGTTAAACCAAAATATAGCATACCGGGCAGAAAGTATTTCACAGAAAACATCATTCCTCATCTTTACAAAGAGACTAAATCTCAAATACGAAGAGGAGTGCTGAGTGCAGCTGCAATTTCAGTCACTACCGACATGTGGACAAACACAAATAACAAGGAAAGTTGCATTAGTTTTACAGCTGACTGGCTTAACGATAGTTTCAAATATCATCACACAGTATTGCAAATAAAACATTTCCCCGAAACACATAACGCCAATAATATAACAATTGTTTAGAAAAAATTCCAACTTTGTGGAGTATAGATACAACCAAAATTCACGCCTTTGTGCGAGACAATGGCAGAAATGTGGCGAAAGGAATTGACGATTCAGTTTTTAAGGGAGTACCTTGTTTCATAAATACTCTACAACTAGTAATCAATACTGCTTTGAACCATGATACCATGACACAAAAACTTGTAAAATCAAGACGAATTGTCACACACTTTAACCACACTAATCAGGCTCAGTCAAAACTTTGTGATCTGCAGCAAGAACTAAATTTACTAGACCACCAGCTTGTCCAAGAGGTATGTACCAGATGGAATTCCACGTACTATATGATATCTCACCTTATAAAACAAAAACAGGCTGTTTCTTTATACGTGGCTGAAACATTGGTTAATTTCGAAAATCTGTCTACTGAAGAGTGGAAAATACTGAGAAAAAGCATCGAATTGCTGAAGTCATTTGAAGAGATTACTAAGATTATAAGTTCAAGTTGCTCTTCGGTGTCTGAAGTAATACCTCATCTGAAAACCTTACAGAAATATCTAGAAATTTACAACGATGAAAACAAAGAAATCATGGAAATGAAAGTCTTGCTGGAAAATGATTTGAAGAGTAGGTTCGACTTGGTGCATAACAATGTCTTCACCCTGGCTACATTGTTGGATCCAAGATATAAGCAACAGTTTTTCAAGACAAAGGACCTCATCGCCACTAGGTCTCAATTTTTACTAGAATCTCTGAAAAATAGCATGAGTGATGATGAGAGCGACAGTGGCAAAGATGATCTACACAGCACTTCCATTGATGAAGACAATATAGAAACAGCAACACAGGGGAATTTTTGGTATTGCTACCAAAAATTTGTATCAAGAAAAATAGAAGACATTCAAGATGATAGGTCAAGGGAAGATCATGAACTGCAGTCCTACTGTGTGCTACTGGTGATAAAGCACAATGAAGACCCATCTCAGTGGTGGAGTCGCAACAGTTCTAGGTATCCTGAAATGTCGCGCATCGCTGAAGTGTACCTTAGTTGTACCGCAAGTTCCATTTACAGTGAGCGATTGTTCTCCGAGACCGGAAACTTAGGCCCTCCGCACACGGCGCGATTACCGCTCATCGTCGGGACCATTCGTTTCATGCGTCTTGTGCATCACGAGCGTTTCACGCGAACTGGGGAAGCATTTAAAGTAGCCAGTCTGCCTGCAGAAACAGGCGGGACGGTTGCGTGCCTAGCTTTCATCTGACATCCCTAAAAGGTTATTCTGATTTTGAAATGTCAAGGTCGAGTGAAGAAGAGGATGTAGTTATGTATATTATTTCAAAAAAATGCAAATGAGGAAGGAGAGGAAATATTGGGTGCATTCCTACATCGAGAGGAACATCAATTGCTGATTATTCATTGCGGCCACTGAACTAAAAGAATCAGATGCTATATTTCATGCATTCTACAGAATGTCAAAAGATTCCTATACCAATCTTGTGGAAATTATTTCTCCCGCGATTCACCAGCGAAATACAAACATGAGGGAATGTGTAATAGCGGAAGAAAGAATATTAATTACATTAAGGTAAGAATCAACATAATTTTTCACACATGTTTACTATATCAACATTTTACATTTGTTCTTTAAACTATAAAACTAAGCATATGTAGAAATTGAATATTTACAGTTGTGTGGAACGTTTTTGTTTGTTGCTTGGTTCATTCTGAGAGCCATCTGACAGTGAGTTCTCGTGTTCTAGTGTTGAACCTGAATCTTCGAACATTTCACTAGCTGGCCCAGTATACGTAGATAAAGGAGTATGACATGTTGTAAATCTAGTCACAATTTGTGAATCCAGTCCTCGTGTTGGAAAATCAATAGGATTAACTCCAAGTGTTTCGTCTATTAGGAGTAAAGTCCTTCGTTTAAATACTCTGAGCTGTGCATCTGTCATGTGTAACATGTCAGGCACAAGACTGAGAGCAAACTGCTTAATGCCTTCTTTTCTTTCATCAGCTGGAGAGTTTTTACTACCTGCGCAAAGTTTGTCTTTTTTGGCCTGCAAATATTCAGCGAAGACTGTGTCTATTGCAGCATAGTTGTCACTCGTTACTCCTCTCTTCCGTTTTCTGCGTATAGGTGTCTCTCTGGAATGATCAGGTTGGTCAGCCACTACCACAGGAACTGAGGCCGACGTAGACGGTTCATCAATAAAAGGTGCAGAGTTGTCTGAAAGAGGGAAGAGTTGGAGGAGTCCGTGGTGGTTGTGACGATGGATCTTGTATTACAGATGATGCATTAGAAGACTCAGGTACTGGGGACGTCGGTAAGTCCTCGTTTTCTTCAGTTACCTCGGACTCAGGAGGAATTTTAGGTAAATTACCACTTGCTAAAAGTGGTCCCTTCACGAACGGAAGAGCAAACTTCATTGTGTCATTTAAATAGTATGCTTTTTGCCCTCTTGATCCTGCCCCGCTTCGGGGAGGTTTGAGTTTTTTAACGAAGGTACTCCTCAAATTCCTCCACTTCTCCTTGCATTCGGTCACTAGAAAGAAAAGAAAAACATTAATTCCATGCACCTGTTTCATTTATCAAGTTATCGGACTGCTGTTTGACTGCAACATGTGGTATGGTCGATTTTCAGTTATCTAGTTGTGTAGTTGTCACAGTTCAGATGATATGTTGAACAAAAGCTCCAGGTACCTTGCAGCCTCCCCTCACTTAATGGCATCAAAACATCCGGTATGAGTCCCAGTGTTGCCATCTCTTTCGCTAACAGCTGAGAAACCAAAACTGGCATACACCATTCGTTTATATGAGTAGATCACTCAAGAAGAACATTAAAAAATCATTTATTGCTGTATTATTTTAATCAGTTTATTTACGCATGCATTGATTACTATAGCAAAACCATTTTTTACAGGTATTTGGCAACGGGAAGTACTTTCGTTGCACTTGGATTATATTTCGCCAGGGGCGACACAACAATAGGATGAATTGTAGCAGAAACCACTATTATAATTTGGGACCAGATGAATCAAATTTTCATGCCGCAACCAACAAGGACACAGTGGGAAAGTATAGTTGATCGTTTTCAATTATTATGGAATTTACCAAACTGTTTAGGTGCTCTGGACAGAAAACATATTCGTATTGAAAAAATTCCGAATACTGGTTCAAGTAATTTTAATTATAAATCATATCATTCTATAGTGCTATTAGGATGTAGTGATGCTGATGGCCTGTTTACTATGGTTGAGGCAGGTTATGCAAGAAGAAACAGTGATGGAGGGATTTTTAGAGCTTCAGCTATGAGGCACTGGTTGACTCTTTCTCGACTTGGTCTTCCACTTCCTAAGAAGCTACCTCATGATCAAAATAATGATTGTCATTTTCCTTATTACTTTGTGGCTGACGAGGCATTTCCTTTATCACGATACCTAATGAGACCTTACTCAAAACGGGTTATTGATAATATAAAAAGGATATTCAACTACAGATTAAGCCGAGGGAGAAAAAGCATCGAATGTACATTTGGAATGATGACAGAAAAATTTCAAGTGTTGAATACTCCGATACGTTGCCACGATGTCAATAAGGTGAAAGCTGTGTGTGTACTACATAACTACGTCAGAAAAAGAGAAGGAATCCAATACACAGCACAACATGACGACAATTGTAACTTAAATGCTACTGCAAACAATATTATTTCCACACCCTCAGCTCCACATCCAGTAATAAACGATCAATCAACAGCTAATTCTTTGAAAGACTATTTAGCAAAGTATTTTGTCACTCCACAGGCTTCAATACATTGGCAGTGGAAATACTGGTATTAGAATAATACTATGTACAATTCATTTCTCATGTTCAGTTTATTTTTTATTTTTCACGTAATTTTTTCTTGATTATAATGCCTGTTAAACATGAACTGAAATAAAACGATAGTAATAATGAACCATTAAAATAAATAAAAAATAAAATATATCTTATTACATACCTGTTAACTTTACTGCCATTGCAACTTCGTTCCATGCTCTTTCAGTGCAGTCCTTTCTCGAATACCCGGCAAGCGTATAATTATATAGAACAGGCTGTTTCTCTACTTCACTGACAAAGAAAATGTTAAAAGCCTCCATCGTCCCACTCATCTCACTCGTCTCGTGCGTCATGCGCGGACTTCCAAACTGATCGCACGAGACGCACGCCGCTCGAGACGAGTTCGCGCCGAGTACGAATCGCACGCGAATCGCACTGTTGGCGGCTCCCCACAGCCTTCCATAAGAAGTTCGGACGCGACGAGTACGAGACGAGTCCGCATCGCTTGACAAACGCGCCATGTGCAGAGGGCCTTATGCGGCCAAAAAAAAAAAAAAAAAATGATTGCTCCCATATAGAGCAGAAGCTTTAGTCTTTTTACATCACAATTTACCTTTAATTAAAAAATATAAGTATTAAAAAAATATAAGGAAATGGCATTTTTGTCTGTCACAAATTTGATTTGATTAGATTATGTACGGTTATACATCATACAAGTAGTTACACTGATTGTTTTCGTTTTATGACGCAGTTAATATTTTTTTTACAGTACATCATGTACATGCAATCTTGTATCAATATTACTTAGTCTGTTACTAATAATAAAAAAAATCCTGCTCTTTCATTTTAATAAGAAGAAATATTTACAAATATTTATTGAAGATAAGAAGATATTATGTTGTTTTGTTTGTTAATTAAGATATTAATTTTTTTGATAAATGACATAGTATTTTTGTTACAAGTAAGTAATTTTAGCGAGTGATTACCAAAGGAAAGATTGCTTTTCATTTCAAAATGTGTAAAACTGATTCTTAAATAAAAATATTAAATAACAATCAAGGTTTTTATTTTATGTAACGCCTCCTACATACATTTTATACGTACTAAGAAGCCAGATAGTTGGCGCTCTTTGCCGAATAGTCACCGACTAGTCGGAACATCTCTACAATTTAATAATAAAGAATTTATCAAACTGCTGGTGAGATGATGTTTCATCACTAAAAAAATTAGTTTTTCCTTATTCTGCATTACTAATTACTATACATAATGTGGAACATAGCAGATGGGAAGAACATATTTGATATTTACACTGACCTAGTAAAAGGCATAGAATTGCAGGATACAAATGTACAGTTGGCACATACATGTAAAAAATATATAAACAGCCAGATGATTGTCGATGCTGTCATTTTGACTTGTGAGTTCACAGTGAATTCTTTAATAATGCAATAATGGTTAATCTATATATTAATACGCTAAGCGAAAACTTATATTACATTTTTAAGAATATTGTGCGCACAGAGAAGTTTGAGATTTGACATAGTTAAAGATTATATGGAGAAGAAGTGAAGGAAGCTAAAATCTATATATAATATGCGTTACAAATACATTAAATTAAGTAAAATAAAACGCTTGCTCGCCTACGTAGTTCGCTCAGATGCCTGGTAGATGGCGCAGATAGCGGCCTTACTTTGTCTTCTTTGGTGAAACAAAGGAGTCAAAATTAATCTCTGAACTTATATAGAAGCAAGAAGCAACATTTCGAGGGCTGGTAGATAGCACAGCTAGCGGCCAGAATATTGGGCAACAGAGGTTCTTAAAGAAATACATAAAGCTAAAATTATATACAATATATTTTACAAACCTTGGAATCGATATAAGCAGTAAGAGATAATTGATTGCTTCAGTTGTACACAAATGCGCAGTTTGTCTCTGGTTTGCGACATGGGCTACACAGAACGAATTTCCCGTAAACTTTTTACTCTTGGTCGAGGCCGAATTTCAACCTAACTAGGTTCACTATGACAAAACGAACCTATTTAGGTTGATATGATCCCTGTACCGATAATTTTTGTGTCATTTTTACAGTGCTGCTAACATTTTGCGGTTGTGGAGCATTTTTAATTTAATTCGTGGCGACTTTTCCGGAAAAGGAGAGTGTTAAACGTGAAGAGGACACGATAAGGAAACAGTAAATCCAAATTTCAACAGGTCAGTAACAGTTTTTCACTGGTGGAGAATGTCCCACCCCACCCAAAAATAGCATAGTTAATACATGTTACAAATGGATTATTAAAATAAAAAATTAATTTGCGAATGTGTGTGTGCGCGTGAAATAGGATCGGAGCCAACGTTCTTACGTGAATTCCCCGCATTGAGACACTCTGTGGTCTTTGGTAAAACAAAAGACTCGGATAAAGTAGAGATTAATCTTTGAAGTTATAAAAGGAATACTTTGAAAAGGAATGTAGCGATTCTGCCAGATACTATATGGTCATTTGATTATTTAAAATGTTAAACTTTGGTTAAGTGTCTTTTGATTTATTAATTTCAGTAATTTCATTAGAGAGAGAGAGACAAGAAATAAGGACTACTTATTTACGTGAAATTCAAAATGATAATAGACCAAATTTAAATAGCGAACACACAAAATGACGAAATTATTGTGATAGATACATTTAAATGCGCATGGTTCATAAAGCTAAAGCAGTTTTCCGGCCTTAAGTCAAAATGAATATTTTGAATTCAAATGAACCATTGATAAATACATTTCATCATTTGCTATGGTTAGATTAGAAGCTCAAATTTAGCATACATTCACGCATGGAGTGTATCATTTTAATTTTATAGGTAATGCAGAGAATTACTAGATTATTACTCTTTCATGTAAGAAACTAAACAACTTAATGAATTACGGTCGAATTTCGATCGCTGGGTGATCACTAGTTGATGATAATTCACCAAGTTTGCATGCAAAATGATAGTTAGAGCCAATACAAGGGATTTTTAGAAATGGTTGCAAAATTTAGAGTCATGGGTATACTTTAAATATTTCATGGGTGGTATTACCTCCTGCAAGGGACTACACAACTCCTGGCCACAAGATCCCCAACACAAAGTAGTTTGGTCATGCATGTTTCCATTTAGTACACATCAATGATTGTACATAATGAGGCCATGGATCCAACTAGTAAGGAAGAAATTTGCAAGTTGGTGGTTCCATAACGGAGTGGGAATCTGGGTGCTTATAACACATGATGCTGGCGTGCCCTAAAACACGAATAACAACAACAACGTAATGGAGTGGAGTATTGTGTCCTCTGATCACATGTCCCTTGAATTATGAGAAGTTTTAGGATGTTGAAATTGTACTCCATCAGGCCTAGACTGGTTTGAGTAATTTTATGGACAATTTCACTGCATGATTTGCACAAGTAGATAGAGAAACATGAAAACAATAGTGCACATTTGTGATATGCTCAAAAAAGTCATTCTTAAAGAAAGGTATTTGTACCCAACAGTTGAGTCCATACCAAGTAAAGTTGCCTCACTTAACTCAGCTAGAGG
The DNA here is from genome assembly GCA_031002005.1 of Vandiemenella viatica. NCBI lineage: Eukaryota > Metazoa > Arthropoda > Insecta > Orthoptera > Morabidae > Vandiemenella > Vandiemenella viatica. Next base: position 45,476,807 of record JARYHS010008075.1, read on the forward strand.
AGGTCCAGATATGATTAGCAGGGTACCTCATGATTTTTGACACCTCAGTATATTTATTTCATTGTTGAAAATAATCCCTAGGACAGTCTGTAATATTATAAATACAGTATGGTTACTCCTCAAGACATATTAAGTTGGGAAAGGGCACATCCAGACGGTGGAATAAAAAGTTTTTGTGGCAGCCAATGATTGTTTGCCAGAATCTTTGTTATGTTTAAACCTTGTTCAATTATAAAATTTAACAGGGAGTTCGGGACCATGTTCATCCACTGGTGTACATAATTGTTACATTGAATATTTATTTTATCTATAGCAATAGTCTTTTGAAGGAGCCATATTGGAAGACAATAGAAAACTGAAATCAAGATCTCATGAGACTGAAACCATGTTCTTCCTAATACAACCTATAAAACACTTAGAATTAAACAATGTAACTAAAAAGCATTAATTAGAGAACTCTCAGCTGAAATACTTAGAAAGTAACATAACATGATTTTAGATAATGGAAACAAAGATACTGCCGTGAGATCCTGAAAATATGATAGGATTTTTTTTTTGTCTCACTCTCCTGCCTTCATTTGTGGTAAGTGACGGGTATCTGTTTCTTTTTCCCCTATTCTATCATATTATAACATGATTTTTAAACACACCAGCATACAAAAATAATGGAATGATGATAAAGGAACAAATTAACATGCAAAACATAGTAGTTAATACAGCTGACAAAGGCAATACAATAGTACACACATGAAGAAATGCCAAAAAATTGCCAAAAAAAAATCATCCTCACAAAAAAGGTACATATTAATGACAGTGGCCCCAAACTAAGAAGTCAATCCAAAAATCACAACCCACAGGGGGTATGAATTAAATTAATCATAAAGTTCATATTTGCTCTTTTGCCAATCACATGCAGGAATAATTCTCTACCAGACCCTTCAAGAACATGAAATTCACAGAGAAAATATTAAAGATGAAACATACCCAATTGAGTGATAATATCATCATATCATCTGTGATAGAAAACATGAACACAAATATCAACTGAATGCCTGGAAACAATTAATCTCAGAAAATGAAAGGAAACCCCAAGAGAGACACTTCCTAAAAAAATCATGAATATGCAAGTAATCGTAAGAAAATTACTTTCATTAAAAAAAAAACATAATTGTTTACCAATGGATTCTAAAATTGCAGGAACAATTGCAAGCATATTCACGAGCTATTTTCAAGAAAATTATAGACAACAGAAGATACAACAGAATATACTAATTTAGAAATTTAAATGACTTAATCTATCCGGATAGTGAACCAAAGCGGCAAGTGTAACAATTACTTGCTGATTAGCATTCTATACAGAGGGATATATAGAGAAAGAAGAAATCACAATACAAAAAGATACATAGGTTATACTGAACATTGTTGACCAAGTACAACTGTATGTTAAAATCAACATCCTTTACAAATATATAGTAAAGCACAGAGATTACAATAAATTCCAATCCCAACCATCCACAAACAAAACCTCAATAAAACAGATGCTAAACAAATGGATAATAACAGTACTGGAAAAGTAAATTAAACTTTAGAAAATAACACAATCAACAATAAGACTGTAATAAATGGGTATAAAGAAAATAGTGTACAACAAATAAACATTGAGTACAACCCATAACACAATTCCTGTCAAACAACAATAAGATCAAAGCACCTGACTGAACATGTCAGATGTCATACAAGTAAATAAAAATAAACACAAAATAAAGAGTTGCTCCACCAATACCCAAAAAATTGCACAAAAAAATAATTCACTGTGAGGATAGCATTGGACATAAGATTCAGGACAAACAATTACGGAAAAAAATTAAATAACATTACAGTTGTCAATAAACTGTAACTTTGGTAAATAAAACTCGTGTGGAACTCAGAGTATAAATATGAAGGCACTCTCTTAACAACGATGAAAGAAATAAAGTGTCTGCACAAAGCACATATAAAAAATTGCTATTTTCAGGGATGAGAAGTTTACACCCAATAATTTCAACGATTTCTTTGTCTCTTATTTGAATGCTGATTTCATGCTATCACCAACTTTTGAAAGTTGCTGGTTACTTTCGAAATAATTAATTTTTTTTTTATAACTAAACATTTTATATGCACATTACTAAATACAACTACTAATGGATCAACCTGTACATAGTAACTATAAACAATAAAAAGCCAAACACATTGATATTTAAGGAAAATTACTATATTAAAAAGTAAAGGAAGGAAAACATATACAAAAATAAACAACTGCATAAAATAAACTGTGCAAAATCTAGCAATTTTTGGCAAAACCAGGTAAAGTGGCAGTCATTAGAATTACGACTACAATCACAAACTATTAGAAAAAAAGGAAAGAATCTGCCTAAGATGAAGCAACAGGGCAGAGATAACAAAACAAGATGAAAAAATTAGATCCTTAACCTTATATTTGGCGCAGCTGGCCTTGACCAGCACTGCGAAAGCTGTTCTTGCTCCCAGGGTACTTTTATACCTGATAGTACCTTCCTATTTGAAGGTGATGTTCGAAATCCCCCTTTCCCACCATCTGCATGGATTTCAGTTTTGATCTAAGATTCATTGGGTCCAAACTCTTATATGACTTTTGAAGGTTTTGTATTTCCTTTAATTTTCATCACAGTTGTTTATTTTGCTAATTTTATGAATGAAAATTACAAATGTTTTAGATGTTTTGTGAAAATATGTAGATTTGTCCTGGGAGGTTTAACATGAATGTTGAACTGCCAGCTAAGAAAATGGGAAATGATAAACTGTTGTGGTCCAGGTAGCAACCAGGCAGATTGATTATCAAACTAGAAGACAGAAAAATACAATTCAGTGTTACGTAGGAAATAAGATAGGAAATGAAGAGACTGATGTTGAAAATAATCTTTGCATGTTAATTCAAGTGGAAATTTGTGATATGCTAGGAAGGAGCACATGAAGGTGAGATACGTTTACAACTAGCCGAGTGACCAAAGTGAGAGTCGGCCATGTTTGCCATGGTTAGCCCACCAAGTTTGTATCTGCTCATAACTCCTGTTTGAGTGGTAAATCGAGACTGAGAACACTCACAAGTCATTAACTGTGGACAAGCATGTTTATGGTAGCGAACGTAAGTGAGATACTGTTCCTTACTGCCAACCTGCAACCATGTTCGGACTAGAGTCCATTGTTGGTTGAGAAAGTGTAATTACATGCTCAGTACCAGCCTGAAGACTTTCGGATATTGAATAAACTTTATCGTAACTATATGCCGAGTTGGTGTTTAGTTATTTCTGCAATCCTAAATTCCCTTAAGGCCAAAATACTTGTGTGGAAGTACTGCAAATTTTTCCTTAAAGGGATGGCAGCCTTGTCAATATGTTTCAGAACCTGTATTCAATTACATTAATTGTTTGTTGGTTCACATGGACCAAGTTAAACTATGGTCAAAAGTTTACTTATCAGTTTTAAGATACAGAACATTAAACCTGATGAACTAAGTTGTTACCATGGCCTCTCAGGAACACTGTACCCAAACTTGTACACATATCCATGTTATCTATTTTATTCATCAGATTTTCTGTTGAAATAGCTCATTGTTGCACAATGATGATGAGAGATGTGGAAGAGGAATGTGATTTAGGAATGGAGCCAGATTGAAAGGAGTCTAGAAATGATGATGATAAAGAAACAGGTGTTATGTTTTTGGAGGAAAATAAGGAGAACAGGTGGACAGAAAGGCTAACCGGAAAAGATCGTTGTATGGGAACTCACATCAACCATCCTGAAGTCTGAGGAAATGCTAAAAATGGTCAAACTGTCATCAAATGTTTGAATAATTTATGCACTAAAAAAACCTTTACACAATTTTTAGGTATACAAATCAGTGCATTGACAACATAAACGACTAATCCAGCAAATAGAGGAATATCAGTCTTACAGCTATCATTGAAATAAGAGGATTTATTGGCTTGTTGTACCCTATCAAAGTCTGAAGAAACTTTGGGGGAGGGAAGCTAATGACAATGAAAAATTCAATCCTGTGATGAATCAGAAATGATTCAAGACACTAATGTTGCCTTCATTCTGATGACCGAGCAGTCAAAACCCAACAAAAAGAATTTGACTGGACTGCTCCAATTCATCATATTTCTGAAAATGTTTTGGAAAATTGTCAGAAGAGTGCATTGTGGAGTACATCACTACAGATAAAATGATTCCTGGTAGTTGTTATTTTCAGCAAAACATACACTCAAAACAAATACTGTATAAAATATTTTGCTGTCACTGACACCAAGATGACGTACACAGTCAAAATGGAAATTTATGCTAGAAAACAGACAGCAGGATATTTAAAAAAAATGTTATTCCTGCATCTTCCTCCATGAATACAAAGCCATTGATCATGATTCTGTAGAGCAAAACAAATCAGAAGGGGTCACCTCCCATAATATAACCAAAAGTGGAATTGGCATTACAGATCAACTGGCACTACTTAAAGTGCAAGCTCAACATCAACTGCTGGCCAGAGATCATCTTCTTCCCAATGTTGGCGGCATCAATCTCAAATCATCTACCTAGGCAATAAACTCAATCTACTATGTAGAAGAGTGAACATGAACAGATTGGCCAATGAACTGATGACTGAAGAACTATGCTGAAGAAGTATGAAGACATCTGGAATCCCCTGAAGTCTGCAAACCTGTTTGAAAAGATTTCCCCCCATGATGGAATGAAATCTATCTTCCTCCACTGCCACTTCAAAAAAGATGTAGATACATTACTTGTACTACTGAAATGGGTAACAGAAAAATATAGAATTTTGAATGCCTTAAATTTCACAAAATGATCTGCCAGTCCCATGCAAATATGGTCTGCCAACTCTGCACTTTATTGTGTCAATGCACCACTGTTAATGAACTTGTGGCGGAAACACATCATGGCATTAACAGCTGTCAGCGCAGTTACGTCGTTTTCGCGGTGGCTGTTAACGCAGTATCAACGATGCTCGCTGACCATAACCAGAGCAACGATAAAAACAACCAGAGAGAGTACACCGTTGGCGAGGCGTGCTAAACACGGAGACTACATTGCCGCCAATACAGAAGCTGGAAGTATTATTAACATTCGCATTGATATGTTATTTCAATGTAATGTGCATATGTATATGTGTTATTTATTGGTTACATTAAATACATGGATAAGAGTTTCGACTTCCATATCATAAACTGCGATATTGTTTATATGGGCAACGTAACCCATCTGGAATCCCCTAAAGTCTGCAAACCTGTTTGAAAAGATTTCCCCCCCATGATGGAATGAAATCAATCTTCATCCACTGCCACTTCAAAAAAGATGTAGATACATCACTTGTACTACTGAAATGGGTAACAGAAGGATATAGAATTTTGAATGCCTTAAATTTCACAAAGTGATTTGCCAGCCCCATGCAAATATGGTCTGCCAACTCTGCACTTTATTGTGTCAATGCACCACTGTTAATGAACTTTCCAACAGTGAGTCTGAGTATGAAAGGCTCTACAGTGCTTATATTTCAGGTTTTGTTCATAATATTTATTTTAATTTTATTTTTTGTCATTGAAAATGAATGCAATGTGGAACCAGGTTTTAGTTTCAGTAGTTTTTGTTTTACTTGCTTTGAGGTTAATAAATGAGATTTCTTGAATTAGATTTCAAATATTTTGTCTTTATGCATCCTAATGATGTTCACTGATCACTTTAAGAGTACTAGAATTGAGTTAATTAAATTGTAATTATGATTTTCTGACAGGTGCTTGTCAAGTGAATAGCACCTCTGGCATCCCTTAGGTTGCCTATGTGATGGTTATTATAAAGACAATATTAATAGTCTGAATGATAATTTACATTCCACAGCCATATTTAATAACAGAGACAGGAGCCATTAAGTGTTATCAAGATAGCAAACAGAAAACAAACACCGATACATACAACTACTGGAAATAAATTCTTCTACAGCAAAATAGCACAATGGGAGATAGTTTTCTGCAAACTGCTGATAAGCAATTAGGTGGCAATTGGCTAGAGATGAAAAGCAGAAGTTGCTATGTTTGTTCATACTCAGCACTAAAATGGAAAAAGAAAGGAATGAGTTTTGGGCAACAATTGAAGAGATAACATGTAAAATACATTAAAAGTTAAAAAAAATTATTATTGGCCATGGGCCATTAAGCCATAGTACTAATTAAAGTTACATCAATTATATAGCTGTAACACAGCTTATGAGTATTATAGCACTTAAATGTCCATAACACAAATTATAGGTATTCTATCCCAAATACAATATTACAATAGTTCATATCTATTATTAAGTACTTGATGACAACATTTCAGTGATTAGATATATTCACCAAGGGTTGCAAACACTGATGCTCATAGGCATCTGTAGGTTTATATGTCCATCTCACAGTCTTTTAGAAATTTGTGTACAGGTATGAAGATCCTCGTGTCATCGATCACAAGGAGATGTGACACCTTTGATGGTGGAAAGTGACCTAATCCTATTAGTTGCTCTATTAGGTCTGTGGTGCTGTTGTACCTGTTCTTGCAGCCGAAGAAGACTTGGTCAATGTCCCCTACGCTTGTCTCATCACATCTGCATCAGGGGCTTTGAACTATGTTTATTCTGTTCAGGTGTGCAGAGAAACAGCCATGGTTGAACTTTAGCCTGGAGATGGTTACAATAGCTTTTCTTGGCATCTTGAGTTGATGGTGTCAATGCTGTTTAGGGATGATGGGGTGGATCTGTTCGTAGTGTTTTCCTTTGACAAGTTGTGACTCCTACCACTCTGTGCTTCATGATTCTCTTGCTTGTTTTTTAGCGGTTGTCATTATATCCCTCACAGTCACAGTCATTTTAAAGTGTGTAGATAGCTTTTGTTTCATCTTAGCATAATTGTTTAGCAGCACCAGCCGACAATCTTTGTTCCTCAGCCATTACGTGAGGTAGTGCCTTCTGTGATAATTTATTTGAAAGTGTGTAGATAGCTTTTGTTTCCTCTTTGCATATATGTTTAGCAGCACCAGTCAATAGTCATTGTTCTGTAGCCGTTACGTGAAGTAGTGCCTTCAGAGATAATTTATTTTAAAGTGACTAGATAGCTTTAGCTTCATCTTTGCATAATTGTTTATCAGTAGCAGCAGCATTCATTTGTCGGCAACTGTAACGTGAAGTACTACCTTCTGTGTTAATTTAATTGAAAGCTTGTAGTTACCTTTAGCTTCATCTTTGCATATTTGTTTATCAGTAGCAGCAGCAGTCGTTGTCGGCAACCGTTACGTGAAGTGCTACCGTCAGTGTTAAAATAATTTAAAGAGTGTTGTTACCTTTAGCTTCGTCTTTGTATATTTGGTCTTTGCCAAAAAGCTTCCTATTGTGAATGCTTAGTGAGTCCGTTTTTTCATATACTCCTTAGTTTTTCTTTCTGTAGCGAAAGGTAGTATGTGTAGGAACTGCGGTGGTTGTGTGCAGACGCAGACTGAGGTGGCTGATCTGCACACTCAACTTACAGCTTTCTTAACGAGAGTTGCACAGCTGCAAGCTGCCGCAAGTGAGTGCAGTAGATGTGGTATTAGTGACCTTCTAGAAGCTAAGCAGCTCACAGATTCTCCCCTACCAGTCATTGTACCTGCAGACCAGGCCGAGATGCTGGAATCTGTGCGACGGTCACCTGGTGCAGGCTGGCGTGTTAATTCTGAATGACGACGCTGCATGCAGGGGCAGTCGTGCAAACCTTATTCCCAGGAAGGCAAGCTTGTACCACTGTCATACTGGTTTGACACATTGTCTGGCACTGATTCAATCCTCCAATTGTCAGCCTGTGAGTTGGCAGCCCCACAGCCAGCTAATTCTGGGCAACCGCAGAAGGGGATCCTAGTGGTCGGGAGCTCCAATATTAGGCAGTTTGTCGAGTCCCTTAGGGAAATGGCAAATAGGTCGGCGATGAAATCCAGTATCCATTCATTGTGTATTACGGGGGGTTTCTGTGATAGTCATGGCTGCAGATTCCTTGATCTTCATCCTGGGTCGAGTCGTGTAGGGATCCCTTGGATAGATCAGTTGTGCACTACCCACGTGAATCAGCTATACGGGTGGCAGGGGCCATGTGGAGTGCATTGGGGGGATTTTTAGGCTGAGAGAGGTTGTCCAGGATATTCATTTATGGACAGCCTAAATAAATTTAACTCCGCATATTAGGGGTAGCTTAAAAGAATCTCGAACATTAAAACTTCTAGTGGTTAACTGCAGAAGTGTTTGTAATAAGCAGCCAGATCTCGAAAACGTTATTCGTTGTACAGATGCCAATATAGTAATAGGCATAGAAAATTGGTTAAAACTGGATATAAGTTCCGTGAAATCTTTAATAGCAGCATGAACATTTTAATTAAGGATAGGTTGCATTCCCATGGATGTGGAGTAATTAGCTGTTAGTAAGTACCTCCCATGTAACGAAATAGATGACGATAATGTCTGCAAAATCATATGGATTATGTGAAACGGCACTAGGACAAGTGATCAGCTCCTTCTATCGTCCACGAGATGCAGGTGAAGCTACTGCCAAGGCTTTAAGGAATAATGTAAATATTATAGTTCGTCAGTTTCCAGACCATACAATAATGCAAATATACCGACTGGACCAATTACGTTCACATTATTGGTGGCAGGGATGAAACAGCTTGCGAAATCATTCTAGAACTTTTCTCAGATCACAATCTTGAGCAGCTCGTAACTGAACCAACGCTATGCCTCAACGGTAACGAAAACATTTAAGATATTCTCACTGCAAATAGGCCTGAATTATTCACGGACATTTCTACTACCATGGGAATAAGTTATCATAAAGCTGTAATAGCTACAGTAAAATTAACTACTATGCACATAAAGAAAAGAGAAAGGATCGGGTACAGATTCAAAAAGGCTTCAAAAGATTGTTTTAGAACATTTTTGAGGCATAATTACCATACCCTTATAGTAGCAAGAGCCACCGTTGATGAGATGTGGCATCGATTTACACGTATAGTCAGGGAAGTTAAGGACTTGCACATACCGAAAAGGACAATCAGAGAAGGGAGTGATCCTCCATGGTTTATACGTGACGTTAAATGGTTACTCAAAAAGCATAGGAAGATACATGCACGATCAAGAAGGACGATGCAGCGTACCAATTTAGATAAGTTAGACAAGATAAGAGGACATGTTAAAAATGCGATGCATGAGGCCTTTAATGACTTTCGTTGCAATTTCCTCTCTAAGAGCTTCACCGAAAATCCTAAGAAATTTTGGTTGTATGTAAAAAAGGTTAGTTGCAGTTGTAGCATATCCACTAGCCCCGGAAATATATATGTATTTATAAGTATATTCTGTAGTATTGAAATGAATGTATAATATGAATTGTAAGCAAGTGTATTTAACTCATGGAGACCACAGACGGTACCAAGTTTGTAAACAGGGGTAATATAAGTGACATTAATATCTTTGGTTTTTGGTGTGTGCGAGAGAGTGTCTGGCCGCGAGCGGCGCGAGTTGTTGCGCGCCAAGATTGTGGCGGCGGTCTAGTAATTTTGTATTGAGCCTGCTGGGTCTGTGATTATTCTTAATATACGAAAGAGTGTGTTTTCAATTGTGGTTTTATAAAGTTGTTCAGAATAGCAAATGGACTTTGATCAATAAAATAGAAACTTACTGATTGTACGAAGTTAAACGTCTTCTTATTATTTATATAATAAGAACCTTTAAAATGAAGATAAGTAGCTCCTCAGTCCGCGTGCTTGGGTGAAATGACGGTATAAGGGCCGAACCGTCAACAAACCTGTGGACTTTAATTGGTAATACGAAATAGTAATTATGAGGAGTATTACACTTTGCTTAACACTGCCAGGATAGTGAAGATAGCAGTGATAGATTACATTTGGCTACCTTGAGGAGTATTACACATGGCTACCCTGCAGAGGATAATTCAGTGGTATGATGGTACCAATTACGGATGTTAATTGCTAATTAACATAGCATCCGGGACGCCTGGAAATCTTCTGATTTCTATAACGTCGCTGCAGTCAACAGTGGTGAGCAACTTCCGACGACAGCAGTTTCGCAGATTGGCAAGTACAAAATTCCAAATTTAATTCACGGGGTAACAGCAGCAATCGACGATCACATTGCAGAAAGAAGAGCAGTTATAAAATTTTGAACAGTAAAAAGTTAAATTTAAAATCAGTGAAATTAACTCTAAAATTTGTTTGTTTAAAAGAACATTGAAACGAGAAAAGTAATTATCGCTTGGTTAAAGAATATCTAAAGACAAAGAATTGTAAAAGAAAAAGTTATCATTGAAAGCCTAAAGTTTGTTACAAATTGCAGTAGTTTGTTTAGAGTAGTTAGCGTCTGTGGTTTCCGATGAGAAGCAAGTAATAATAAAGAAATTATAAAGAAAAAAAGGGGGGAGGAAACACTTCGTAATTTGAATTAAAATCTGTAATGTATTTATATGTTTGATTTTATTTCAGGCCGGAGGAGAGCAGAATTTAAATACTATTTTTGTTTCTGTGAATTGTAAATTTTCAGCTGACACGAGGAAGTACGAGATTTGGTAGTGATTTGGATGCTGAATTGTTTGTCTTTGTTGTGTGTTGCTTAACGGCGTTGTTGAAAGCGGCGTTGACTCATTGTTGATTGGTGCCCTTGGAGTTTTGAATTGTTGTCTGACGGAATTTTTCCTATTAACTGGAGTGTAATATAATTTTGTTTCTTCTATTTTGAATTTTCAAATGTCTTTGAATATGGAAGACGGTTGTGATAGATTAGTCCGAACGGAAGGTAATACGGATTTAGTGGAGTCGGATGGTAATAATTCAGGAATTTTGATCGAAAGTTCGGGAACAGTAAGTTTTGATGGTAAATATGAAAATCGTATGGGGATACGTGAAAAAGTAAGTTTGTGCAAGCCGAATTGAGTAGTAGTCCGGTTGTTAATGGGGATGACAATGAATTTGGCAGTCGTTTTGCAATTAATGACATTAGTAGCGGTAGTGAGGATAATGTACAATTTGAAGGAACCAGTGTATTTAATGGGGGGCAGAACCCAGTAGAAAGAATAATTTCACCAGAATTGAATCAGTCTGAAAACACTCGGGAAGGGTCTGAAAATTTTAATATGCTGCTAACCGCCATATTAGATGCTAGCCGAAAACAAGAAAAAGCCTTATTGGAAGTTAGCCGAAAACAAGAAAAAGCCTTATTGGAAGTTAGCCGAAAACAAGAAACCGCCATATTAGATGCTAGCCGAAAACAAGAAGCCTTATTGGAAGTTAGCCGAAAACAAGAAACCGCCATATTAGATGCTAGCCGAAAACAAGAAACCGCCTTATTAGATGCTAGCCGAAAACAAGAAACCGCCATGAAAAATTTAGAAGAAAGAATTACTGGAAATTTCAATCAGATGGTAGTACAGGTCCATGAAAGAATTGAAAATGTAACAGAGCAGATGAACGTAAAATTCGAGAAAATTGAAAGCAAAATGTTGAAAATTGAAAATAATATGCGACAAAAAATTGTGGAAGAGATAAATCATAACGTAATTCCTATGGTAACTCGAAGTGTTGCAGAAAGCGAAAGGTTATTTAAAGAAAAATTAGAAAACGTAAACAAAAATCAAGAGAATGTTGAGAAAGAGATGGGGAAGATTCTGGAAGGGCAGAAACAATATGATAAGAAGATACAAGGAGTAGAACGGCAGGTCGTTGAACATTCCAGTAGAACAGTATGTATAGAGCAACAAGTTGAAGAATTGTCGGACGGGGTCGCGCAAATACGCGAAGATATGATCAGCATAAAAGGAAATCTAGAAGAGGTCAAAAAACAGCCTAATATTATTGTGAGCGGCGGATCGAATGCTTGTCAATTATCGTTACCCGAAACTATATTTGAGCCGGGCGGAAATGTTCATCCCGCTGACTTTGTTAAAATTTATGCTAGAACTTTGCCCATAGAATGGTCAGAGGTTGATAAAATGCAATACGTACACAGAAAAATGAAGAGCGAAGCTTTTTCTTGGGGGTGTGAAATTTTAGAGAGCTGTCATAATTTTACTGAGTTTCTCCAAATGTTCCGAGATAAGTACTGGTCTCAGAGACGACAACGAAAAGTAAAAAGTGAGTTTTACAACTGCAAGCGTTACCACAGGACAGATGGGAGTATGAGAAATTTTTGTGAGAAAATGCAAACAGAATTACGGCACCTAGATCAGCCTATCGGAGAAATTGAACAAATGGAAGTGCTATTACAAAAGTTGCCAAGACAAGTCCAGGAAAAATTAATTGCAACTCAGTGGGACAAGATGGAAGATTTTTTAGACATACTAGAGAGGATAGACAGATACCAAGAAGCTTGTGAAAACAACACAGATCGAAACAAAATGTTTGACCGGAGCGCGGATAAGATGAAAGATTATCGACACAACGATAAGTGGGATAACGGTTCACAGAGAGGACGTGACATATACGGAAGAAGTGGGAGGCAAATGTGCGAGCAAGAAAGAGGAAATCGGCATTTTGACAAGAATGTGGCCAATGATAATAAATACGGTAATCAGAACTATAGTAGTAACTATGCATCAGGTGAACGCCATGATTACAGACAGCAGCCTAAACAAATGATGTATATGAGAAAAACAGAAAAAGTACAGGATGAGAAGGAAGAAGAGGCGGAAAACTCCAAACCGCGACTGTGAAGGTCCGCACGGAAGCGAATATCGGAACTTATGGACCAAATAATGTTGAAATAAAAGAGAATGAAGAAGAGCATTTATTTGAGTACCGCAAATCATACAGCAAAGATGAATATCTACAATGGTGGAAATGTTTCAACGAGATAGAGAATGAGAAATGCGATGTCACAACATTAAAGCAAGGGGATGGTTGGAATTGTCGCGAAGTCATGGATTTGGCTAACATCGATGTACAGGATGAAGAAGAGTATGAAAAGAATACCGGAGGAGGAGTAAATAGTGCGGAGGCGCAATGTAAACCTGCAATGGAATTGTTCGACGAAGGAAATTGTGAGAATGAAGATAATGAGCTAGCGATTAGCATTGACGAAACTGGGGAAATTGTTCCTAGCAGTGATAACAAAGAGGAAAGGGAATCTGGAAGCAGTGAAGAAGAAAATGAGAATGAAGTCAGAATATTTTTTATAAGGAAAAATCTGACAATAGAGTGTGTGCTCACCGCAAAGAGTTGGTTGTTGACCTCAGTCAGCTGTTGGTAGCTTTAATTGTAACGGACCGTGTACAGTTCATGAAAAGGAAGAAGGTGTAAAGTGTGAATGGTAAAACAAAGTAATATTAATAAGGAAACATTCAATTGGTGTACATAATAACATTTGGTGGTGTGAAAAGGTTATTCAATCAATGTGTCAGAAAACTAAAACTAACAATTTTAACTGAAAAGTTAATATGGACAGATAGTAATGACTTCTCGGCAAAGTGAAATACATGCCAAGCATTAAATTTAATTTGCCTCGTAGTGGGGGCAGGTGTAGCATATCCACTAGCCCCGGAAATATATATGTATTTATAAGTATATTCTGTAGTATTGAAATGAATGTATAATATGAATTGTAAGCAAGTGTATTTAACTCATGGAGACCACAGACGGTACCAAGTTTGTAAACAGGGGTAATATAAGTGACATTAATATCTTTGGTTTTTGGTGTGTGCGAGAGAGTGTCTGGCCGCGAGCGGCGCGAGTTGTTGCGCGCCAAGATTGTGGCGGCGGTCTAGTAATTTTGTATTGAGCCTGCTGGGTCTGTGATTATTCTTAATATACGAAAGAGTGTGTTTTCAATTGTGGTTTTATAAAGTTGTTCAGAATAGCAAATGGACTTTGATCAATAAAATAGAAACTTACTGATTGTACGAAGTTAAACGTCTTCTTATTATTTATATAATAAGAACCTTTAAAATGAAGATAAGTAGCTCCTCAGTCCGCGTGCTTGATAAGGGCCGAACCGTCAACAAACCTGTGGACTTTAATTGGTAATACGAAATAGTAATTATGAGGAGTATTACACTTTGCTTAACACTGCCAGGATAGTGAAGATAGCAGTGATAGATTACATTTGGCTACCTTGAGGAGTATTACACAGTGACAAAAATAAACCAGTTCTAATACAAGACGGTCGGGAAGTTGATGACAGCCATTATAAGGAATTTAAAAATTCATTCACGTGCGAAAACATGGAAAACACTCCCACTTTACCACATAGGGTAGAGTTAGAAATGGATCTGGTAGAAATTGATAGCGTAGGTATTGTAAAGCAATTAAAGCTCCTGAAGTGGGTTAAAGCGCCAGCTCCCGATGGTATACCGGTAAGAGTATTTTCAGAATACGCAGAGGAAATTGAACCATTTCATATATTTTGTAAATCTTTAGAAAGAAAAAAGTACCTTCTAACTGGAAAATAGCCCAGGTAACTCCTGTTTTCAAGAAAGGAGATTGGAGTGATCCTAGGAATTATCGACCCATATCTATAACATCTGTATGCAGTAGAATTCCGGAGCATGTCATATGCTCAAACATTATGAAGTTTCTGGATGAGAACAAGTTATTTACACCGTGTCAACATGGATTTCGGAAGAAGAGATCGTGTGAAACTCAATTGGATCTATTTTCTTATGACGTAATGAAAGTTATCGATGCTGGGTCACAAGTTGATGCAATATTCTTGGATTTTCAGAAAGCTTTAGATTCTAAACTACACAACTGACTTTTAGTGAAGATTCGAGCATACAGTATATCGAATCAGATTTGCGAATGGATACCGGATTTAATAACTGGTCGACCACAGTATGTCGTTGTTGACGGTGAAGCATCTTCTCTGATAGATGTTACTTCTGGCGTTCCTCAAGGAAGTGTAATAGGATCATTTCTTTTCTTAATTTTTATAAATGATCTGGGTGATAATGTTTAATGCTGGTTGTGACTGTTTGCCAACGATGCAGTTATCTATAGGGAAATAAGGTGCTCTGACGATTGCTTAGAATTTCAGCACGATTTGGATGCAATTTCTGAATGGTGCAGTAAATTTCAGCTTACGCTTAATTGCAAAATAATTGCGAATATGTAACAAAAAAAATCAATTTGCTCACATGTACTAAGTAAACAATTCAATACTCTTGCGCACTTCAACTACGGTACATTCACGCGTTTGCTCTACACAGCGTTCATCAGTCTTAAAAATATATTCTTTGCTCGGCTTGGGAGGAATGAGATCATGCTATAATGGATGTTGCCTGGGCCAGGCACACACTGTTATTGTTACGTTTAAGAGCCGCTTCAAATTCCTCTTCCGTTTTTTTTTTTTTTTTTTTTTTTTGCTGTCCTCAATCTTTTGACTGGTTTGATGCAATCCTCCATCCCTTCCTATCCTGTGCTAACCTCTTCATTTCTACATAGCCCTTACAGCCCACGTCCTCAATTATCTGCTTCATATATTCTAATCTCTGTCTTCCTCTACAGTTCTTACCTTCCCTCCACTAACAAATTAACCAATCCCGCATGTCTCAAAATATGACCTACTAACCTGTCTCTTCTTTCTGTAAGCTTCTTCCACTTCCGTAAAGGGTGCTAAAAGAGTGTCACATTGCCTCCCATCTTCTCTGAAGCTGTGATTGTGGTAAGTTAGCGCAAAATGAATTCCGCAACTAGCATAGCGGGGGCAGTATTAAGTGTAGGTCCCGTTGCATTCTGGAGGTGTTTTATTTTTCTCCAAATCTCTTTTACTCGAGCAGTTCTGTTGAAAGAATTACAAAAGTTGGTCCAGCCTTGGCGTTTTTTCTCCTTCAGGACTTTTTTAGTCCTTGCTTATATCTTCCAGAGATACATATAGTTCTCTGCTGTCGCGAAGTCTTTGTATTTGCTGAGAGCCATCTGTCTTTCTTTTAGCAATAACTGACAGTCTTTATCCCAAAGAATAGAAACTTAAAAACTAGAAAGTAAAATATTATTTAGAGTAGAAAGAGAAAAAATTTAAGCTTCAATACAACAAGCTACAATTAGGAGGGACCTTCAAATAAAGTTACTAGAGGTAAAGTTTAGCTGTGATAAAAAAGAAAAAAAAATCAGGGTATTGGCTGCTTACCATAGTAGAAGAATGAATGATGAAGATGAGATTCTGGGAGAGAAACTAATTTCACAGTTCAGAGTTGAGTGTAGGATGATTATTATTGGAGGGATTTAAATTTACCTGGTGTCAACTGAGTGGGAAATAAGGTAAATAACACAACGGAACAGAGATTGGCAAATGCCTTAATAAGGGAAAGAGGTTTTACACATGTGGTAGAGCAAAATACTAGGGGACCAAACATGTCAGATATCTTTCTAATAAAGCCTTATGAAAACCTTGTAGTGTTCAAGTAAATGAAGGAATAAGTGATCACTGTGCGGTACTGATGGATATTAGAAGATTCAGTAAACCAGTGGCCAAAATAGAAAGGGAAAAAAGGCACAGTTATAAAAAGGCACAGAGTTTAGAATTGAAGAGATATTTCAGGGAAAGGTTCAGAAAATGGAAGGATGGCACAAGTACAGTGGAGGCGAAATGGGATGAGTTTAAGGAGAAGGTAAACACGGGCGAGGAAATGTTTATTCCAAAGCAGAAAATAAAGAGATGTACAGAACGAACATACTACAATAGGGAGGTGAGAAGGTTAAAGAGGCTAGTAAGATTGGAACACAACAGAGTTAAGAGACAGGAATGCTGTAGGGAATACCTAAAACAACGAAGCAAACAATTAATAACAAAGAGTGAAGCAAAGTATGGGTTTTTGAAGAATATTACTGGTGCAAGAGGACTACTGAATGATGCACCTAGAAATTTCTGTGGCTACATTAGAAAACTGAGGTAAAGGGGAGGTATTCAGACTATTGTATATAAGAACGGAGCTGAAGTCAGCGAGGATTTTAAAGTTGCAAAAATATTGAGTGACTAGTTTAGTGAGACAACTGTGATGGGAGGGAATGAATCAGAGAAGAGTTTCCCTAAAAGTAAAAATGAGGAAACCACAATATTTGAAATAAATTCTCAGGAAATTATAAAGTAACTCAGAAAGCTAAAAAAAATGTAAAGGGGCTGGTTTATATAAAATTATTACAGATTTATTAAAGATTAAAAGATATGATATTGTATCTTAATTTGTAATTTTATCTAAAATGTGTTTGGAGTCTTGCTGCTTACCAGAGGATTGGAAAAAAGTGATAGTAGTACCGGTTCATAAAGGAGGGGTTACAAATAAGGTTGAAAATTACAGGCCAATTAGTTTGACATCAGTGACAGGCAAAATGATGGATAGATTGATATGCAACTACAGTCAAACCTGGCTGAGTGAAAATCGGATAAGCGAGAAAACTGTACAGGTGAGAATGATTGTCAGGTCCCATCATTTTGACCTCTAAAAACCTCTATAAGTGAGACACAGAAACCTCTATAAGAGAAAGTCGTTTTTCCCTCCTAGACCTCTATAAATGAGATTGTTACTTGTCTTTAACTCTATAAGCGGCAGTCGAGCATATTTAACAATTATTATTTATGACTAATTCTTAAATTTCGTGGAACAAACTTACATTGTTGTATCATATTCTGTTGGAATCATCAATTTTTACTTCAGTTGATAACTATCGATTGTGAAGCAAGGTTCGACACATGCTCAAAATGTCAAAATGAAAAATCAAAGTGTTATCGTTAAGTGATAAACTTAAAATAGAGACTGCATCGAGAGTGGGAAATCAAGAAATGAAATACAGAGTGAGTTTGGTGTACCAGAATTGACCTTTTATAAAATTATAAAATCAAAAGATTCTATAAAGTCTCAGTGCTCTGAGGGAGATGGAAATATTAAGAGGAGTCGACTTTCAGAATTTCCCAACATTGAAAAGTGCCTGTTAGAATGGATAAAACAAACCCTCGATAAGAAAGTTCCCATTGATGGACCTTTTTTGAAAGAAAAATCTAAAGCGTTTGCTACGAAACTGGGAATTCAGAACTTTTCAGCTAGTAATGGCTAGCTAGAGGGTTTCAAAAAGCGTCAGGATATTGCTTTCAAAAAATCAGCCGGGGAAAGTAAATCTGTGGACCGAGGCATGTGTAATCAATGGAATGAAGATCTGGCAAGTCTTTTAGAAGGGTATGGTCCAAACGATATTTACAAGGCAGATGAAACTGCTTTGTTCTTCAAGAGCCTTCCAGATAAAACATTTAAAAAATGCCATGGAGGAAAACAAAGCAAGGAACGCGTTAGTATTCCCCAATGTGTAATCATGACTGGTGCGGACAAACTCCCCCTTTTCTTCATCAGTAAATAAAAGCGATCTAGATGTTTTAAAGGTGTTAAGACTCTACCTGTTGATTATACCAGTAATACAAAGGTTTGGGTGACAAAGATATTATTTAGAAATTGGTTGAAAAAAAGTTGACAAGGAAATTAAGATAAAACGAAAAAAAAATTGTGCTTTTCATTGACAGCTGTGCTGCCCATGTGGACTTACCAACAATTGTAAATGCAAGAGTCATATTTTTGACTACCAATACCACCAGTAAACTTCAACCATTAGATCAAGGTATCATACACTCATTCAAACGCTTTTATCGCAGAGAAGTTGTTAAACATACTCTTACGTGCCTGGAAAAAAACAATAGCCCTTAGATTAACGTACTTCTAGCCATGAAATGTGCAAGGAGAGCATGATACACTGTAAGTGACGTTATTGTCAAAAATGGCCACAAAAAAGCTGGGTTTTGGGTCAATACGGATAAACATGACTTATTGCCTGAGGAAAATGAGGTTGAAGTTGGACCTACCAATGAGGAATTGACCAAGCTTGTGTTTCACAAAACCAGTGTGTTAATGCCAACCTTTGAGGACTTCGTTCAGATTGATGATGACGTGGCTACCGCTGGAGAACACACCGACAAGGATATCATTAAGAATTTTTAATTGCTTAATATCTCTTAACAGCAAGTTCTTTAGAGACGGGGTGCAAGGAACGGGAAGGAATTCGGTCTTGGCCTTTTGATGGAAGCATCCTGGCATTTGTCTGGAGTGATTTGGGAAACCATGGAAAACCCAAATCTGGATGCCCAGAAGGGGATTCAAACCGACATCCTCCCGAGGCGAGAATGCTAACTGTTACATCACGCCTGGTCGTTAAGAATTGTGACAGCACGTGTACTGATGGAAATGACAGAGAAGATGAAGTTGACCGATTGCAGATTTTGGATACAGAAGTAAATAACATACCAAAGAAGCTTTAAATGCACTGGAGACACTCCACCATTTTTTGAATACTCTGCAGTTGTTGAGAAAACAATATCTGATAAGATTTATGAACTAGAAAAACATGTACAAAATGCAGAAACAGAAACGCAGAATAAATTAACGGATTTCTTTAAGTAAATATAAATGAAAGATTTTTTGTTTTCTTTTTGTAAGCATATATGTAAAATTCTTATGAGTAATACCTATAGAATACATACATATTTAACACTACACACTATTTTTTAAACCTCTTTAAATGAAAAAAGCCAATCCTGTACCTCTATAAGCTAAAAACCTGGGTTAGTGAAAAACCTCCATAAGCGAAAAAAAAAAAAAAAAAAAAAATTGCGGTCCCTTGAACTCTCACTTATCCACGTTGGACTGCATATCACAAATGTCTGCGAGGAAAGAAACTGGTTTTTTGATTGACAACATGGCTTTAGCCAAGGATATTGATATGAATCTCAGATGGTGGGCTATATGCAAGATATTTCAGATGAATTGTATGAAGAAGGCCAAGTTGATAGTGTGCATTAGATCTTTCAAAGGCATTTGACAGAATGAGCCGTAAAATGGTTTTAAATAAACTAAAATCTATTGGATTGGATGAAAAAGTTACTTGTTGGGTAGAGGAATTCTTAAAATCCAGAAAGCAAAGTGTAAGAGTATGAAATACATTATAAAAAGAGGTGGAAGTAAATATGGGAATGCCACAGGGTACTGTATCAGGACCATTGCTGTTCATAATTCTAATGAATGACTGTGTTGATGGGTTATAGTCAGAATCCAGGTATTTTGCGGATGTTGTAATGGTATAAAATAGGATCAAAACAGGTGAACACTGTGAACAGCTGCAGGGTGACCTGGATAGTATATCTAAATGGGTAGGTACACAGATAAAAGAACAAAAGGTTAATTACGATTATAGGGTGGGGTCAGAATTGCTTGTTGAAAGCTTTAAGTCTAAATAGATCTTGGCAAACTCAACTGGGCAAAGCACATTGGGCAGGTGGTAGGAAAATTTTACAAAATCCTTCATTTACTGGAGATGGAGATGAGAGGATGTACCAGAGAAGTTAGGGAGCTGGGTTACAAAATTTGGTCAGACCACTGGTTGCATACGGTGGTGTAGTTTGGATCCCACATTTTGGTTATTAAATACAGGAGTTGGAAGGTGTGCAAAGAAGAGCAGCTAGATTTGTTTATGGAAATTATCACTGGACCCTCTCGGTAAGTGATTTGGTAAAGGAGCTGGATTGGGACTCATTGGAGGAAAGGAGGAGGGTGATGAGAGTGCTGGGAATGTACAGGGCATATGTTGGTGATAAGGCTTGGAGGGATATTGCTCAAAGAATTAGGAATAGTGCATGGAAAGGGAAAGGTGACCATGACCACAAGCTTGAATTCGATTTCATGCATAAGGGAGTGGAAAAATTTTCTTTTTGGTAACGGTGTCAGGGATTGGAACAAATTATCAAGTGCAGTGACGAATAGTTTACGAAAAATGATTAAGGAATATAAAATTAAAATTTATAAATCAGAAAAGTAAATGGGGGAGGAATTAACCATTTCAATTATAATATATATGGATATAATATGAGCTAATTAGCGAATGGATTTACAAAAAAAAGGGATAGCGAAATGAACCATCACTTACCTTAGATGATGGTATCATAGGGTAAACACATAAATAAACACAAAACACAGGAAAAACAATAAACACAAAACACAGGAAAAACAATGAACACAAAACACAGGGAAAACAATGAACATTGTTTTTGTTTTTCCTGTGTTTTGTGTTTATTTATGTGGTGTTCATCCCAAGATACCATCATCTAATGTAAGTGGTGGTTCATTTCGCTATCCCATATATATATATATATATATATATATATATACAATGAAAGGAAAGAAATGCCGCGAGGCAATATTTACATGGAAAAGAAAGGGGAAATACACTCAATGCTGGGAGGAGTGCAGTAGCAACACAAAACAACACACAAACAAAGAAAAAACAATATTTTGGTTGAAAACCCCTTTTTCAACTTGTTTTTTTCTTTTTTGTGTGTTGTAACTTGAAAAAGGAGTTTTCACCTGAAATATTGTTTTTTCTTTGTTTGTGTGTTGTTTTGTGTTGCTGCTTCCCTCCTCCCTTCAACTTTGGTGAGTGTTGGGTGTATTTTCCCTTTCTTTTCCATATATATATATATATATATATATATATTTTCGATGACAATGGGAACTGACACTGGAGCAATTAAATAAATTAAAATAAATTGTTATTTATAGATACATTATTGCTCAAACAATATCTACAACAGCTATGTCACAATTGAACTAGACCCCCTGTTGTCCACCCCCCTCCTTTCCCCTGCACCCTTTTCCTCATATTGTAAGCCAGTTTTAAGAAGCTTTATTCCATTTGAGGACACCTACATCTAGCAACATAAAGAGCCTTTACACCTTTCACAAATTACTGACTGTTTCACTTTTTATTCTTTAACAAACCAAACAACTATAAATCATTAAACTCTTGGATGCACTTCTATTCTGTTAAATGCCCATCAAACAAATATCAATATATACCAGTTGGTGGTTGTCTGAAAAAGATAGTAACTGTGCCTGCACATGAGACAGAAGAACCTACTCAGGAACGATTTATTATTATTATTATTATTATTTTAATTTTTAAAACCAGAATGTTGATTAGCTCAGCAAGGCTTCCCCATTTCTTGGAAATCCAGTATAATCTTGTCACTACCCGACTGGTTTTGTGGGGGATGTGTTTAGAATTAACTGCTAGATTTAATGGGGGTATAAAATTCGCACAACGAATAATCAGTGTTCTGCATCTGATCTATACTGTTATAAGTCTGTAAACAAGCTGTGTGTGTTTCTTTATTAGAACGGGAGCTGTTGCGAAAACTATGACAGAAATTTGGATCGGGTTTTCAAATTTTTAGAACTAATGGTGCGAGTCAAAATCTGCGAAAATAGCTAATGACTTATATGTACGATGGGAAGGAGCAAGCAATTAAAAACCTTTATATATGGAAAATTGTGGGCCGCAGATCATTATGCACTTTCAGACCCTCACTCCTTCACAAAAATCTGACAAAACTAAGGATTCCATTTTATTTTTTTACTTTTGCTATTCAATTTTCTGTACCACAGTACTCTAAAATAAATGAAATACATCAATCAAATGTAATGAGCATTTATTAACATCGTAACAGGTCAGCTGTCATGTGAAATGCGTTAGATTACTAATGTGGTAGACATAGATTTGTCTTTGGTAGACAGTTAAACAGTTTGTCTCTGTTACAATATGTCTTACGTGATAGCTAAAGGAAGTTCAGTAAACAGTATTATGCCAATATTTCTTCCTTACATATGATTATGGACATGAAATCCAGTTTTTTTCAAAGAAAGATGTCTTAGAAAAAAGCTAACATGTAACAACACACAGGTTTTTCCATAATAACTTCTACAGAACTGCCTATATTTCGAAGGATTTTATTCGATTAATATATATTTGGTGGCTCCCATGTGCAAATATTCTTAAACATGTGTACAAATTTTGGCTGATGTCCAAACAACAAGGTGTAAAATAAACTGTTCTTTCTATAAAATAACTTCATAACCCCGATTTTCTAATGTTTATCTCCATACATGCAATTGAATTAATGACGATAGCAACATGCAACCGATGAAAATAAAAATTAACTAGGCATCGTAACACCTTATGTTATACTGTAAATTATAAAACTAGATCCATTATGCCTTATGCTGTAAAATAGCATGTCAATCGTCATTCTGGTCCAAGCTATGTTTCAACCTAATGACAAACATGGCTTCTGTCACATGCGTATTAATACATTCACTGTTTCGCTATTGAATCTTGGCCTGCTGGAGGTACTTATATGCGAATGAAATAATAACATCAATAAGACAGGGTACCTCCTTGAAGATCGTGTATAATAGTGAAATATGAAAGCTAGTACTATCGGGCATACCCTGGGCAACATTAGGAATAACCCTATTGACAGATCCTTCCACCACTAGGACAGAGTTCAAACTAAGCGTTTTTTTTTTTTGTTTTTTTTTTTTCAAAGCCAGCTCTTTCGATTATATCAATAAACATTGAAGGTATATCACCAGAGAAAGAGATTTTACTATCTAATATCTGTAAACACTCAAAATGCGACTTCTTATTGGTTCAAGAGAGACATAGAGGCAGAAATGACAGAAGGCCAAAAATCAATGGAATGGACCTTATTAATGAGAGACCAAGTGAAAAGTATGGCAGTGCAGTTTTCGCCAAGCCAGATCTAAAGATTCTTTCAACAGGGGTAACCACAGATGGCGAAATAAGAGATACTGACCACCAAAATCAAATCATGCACCGTGACATCAGCGTATAAACCACCAAGTGCCGAATTTAGCTTCTCAGGACCATCTAACTTCCACTCCGAACAAACAAAAATTGTTATGGGTGACTTCAGTTGCCACAGAACATCCTGGGGCTACAGGGATACTGATAAAAATGGAGAGGATCCAGAAGAAGGCATTGAACATATGGATCTAATGCTAATATATGACCCAAAGATCTTTCAGTAGTGGAAGATGGCAGGGTGGATATAACCCAGATAACATATTTGTCAGTGAACACAATGCCCACCAGTTAAAGAAGAATTTTATGGAGCCAGTACCACGGACGCAACACAGACCAATTATCTGTACTATTGAAGCAGTAGTGAAGCCAGAGTCTGTTCAGTTTAAAAGGAGATTTAATTTCAAACGAGCACAATGTGGAAAGTCCTCTCAAGAACTAGACGAGGAAATCCTAAAACTTGACCAATCTCCAAATACATACGATAAATTTATTGAAATAGTTAAAGCCATCGCATGCAAACATATTCCTCGAGGCCGCAGAACAACTTATATTGTTGGACTGGATAATGACTCCAAGTTTCTTCTTGAGAGATACAGGTACCTATACGAAGAAGATCCTTTTTCCTAAAGAATCAGTACAAATGGGGGATGCTCTATCTACTGCTAGAAGAGATAAATGGTGCAATTTAATGTCAGAGTTAGACATGAAACAGAACAGTCATAAGACTTGGAAATTACTGAAGAACCTCAATAGTGATCCAAGTAGCAACCTGCCTAGCCTCCATAAAGTTAGTTCTAATCAAATATCTCACCAACTGCTGCTGAATGTAAAGATTAGAATAAGATGTGAAAACAGAAAGCTCCAAAGACACTCTGATGAGCAAGATCACCTTGGGAATCCATTCACATTGGTAAAACTGGAAGCTGTCTTGCAGTCTTTGAAGACTAACAAAGCTCCAGGCTTAGATGACCTGAGAACAGAGCAAATTAAAATGTTTTGTCCTGCAACAAAGAAGTAGATCTTGAAATTAATAAATGCCTGCACCTCCAATTACAGATCCCCAAGATCTGGCGGAAAGCCAAAGTTATGGTACTGCTAAAGCCTGGAAAGGAACCAACAAATACAAAAACTTCCAACCAGTTTCACTCCTATGTCATTCATACAAAGTCTTGGAGAGATTGATCCTGAACTGTATCTCACAGTGCATTAACAAAATGCTCATAAAGGAACAGACTGGTTTTCGAACTGGTTGGTCATGATGCGGCCAAATTCTTAACCTGTCACAATATATAGAGGATGGGTATGAAAGAGGACAAGTTACGGGTGTGGCATTCATCGATCTCACAGTGGCGTATGATACAGTCAACCACAAAATGTTGATAAGTAAGGAATACTCCCCCGCAAAAGACTACCATCTTACACAAGTCATCCAGTGTTTACTACAAAACAGAAGGTTTTACATCACCCTCCACAAAAAGGAGAATGGTCTCCTTCAGGGTAGTGTGCTGGCCCCGCTCTTGTACAACATATACACAAATTACCAACCAATTATTGCTGGAACAAGAGCATTCATTTATGCTGATGACACAGCAATTGCAACTCAAGGCACAACCCTTGAGGCGGTAGAGGTGAAGCTGACAACAGCTCTTGAGGATATGGTCAAGTATTATGATGCTAATCACTTGAAGCCCAACCCTAGAAAAACGTAGGTCTGTGCATTCCACCTGAGCAAAAGAGAAGCCAGAAAAAAGTTGAACATCAACTGGAGGGGACAACAACTATTACATTGTGATACTCCAAAATATCTGGGAGTAAAGCTTGATTGCTCTCTTACATTGAAAGCCCATTGCGAGGATCTGAAACTCTAAGTATCCGCCCAGAACAACATCATCCAGAAACTTACTAGTACCTCTTGGGGAGCACAGCCAAATGTGCTTTGTACATCTGCCCTGGCACTCAGTTTCTCTGCAGCAGAATACTCAGCACCAGTTTGGCAAAACTCTGCACGTGCTAGGCAGGTCAATATAGCATTAAATGATACTGGTCGCTTAGGAACAGGTTGCCTGAAACCAACTCCTGTCGGTAAAATATACCAAATCATAGGTATAGCACCACCTGACTTTCGAAGGAAAACAGCTGCAGAGATGGAGAAGAGGAAACAGGAAACAGATCCCAGGCATCCTTTGTATGGTCACGAACCTCAACTGACAAGGCTAAAGTAAAAAAAGAGCTTCATACAGTCAACTACAGCCATAACATCTTCATCTGGAGTGCATTGTATTGAACTATGGTGAAATTCATTGCCTGAAGGGCAATGGAAGAATATCAAAGAGGCACCAGCCGCAGGGTGTAATCAGCGATATGCCACATGGAAGGCACTACACAGATTAAGAACTGATGTGTCCCGATGCAGATCTAATATCAAAAAATGATGTTGCACTACTAAAAGCGAACTATGCGAATGTAGTGAGCTGCAGGAGCCACATCATCTTCTGGTATACAGGAATCTACCTGAAACCTACAATATCGACGACCTTTTTAGGGCAAATGAGAAGGCCATCTGGACTGTGAAATTCTGGTCACATTTCATTTGATTGTGTTCTATAGTTCATTAGTTTGCTATCAATTAATTAATTATATTTGTTTGTTTCAACTAATGTAATGTTATGTCCTGGACACGAGAAATAAATAAAATAAATAAATCAATAATACAGCTTTATTGAAAGCAAAGAGATTTTAAAATAATTAATATCCTGATACTACATCACATTAATTATAAAGATATATCCATATTGTTTCTGATGTTTCAACAAACCTTATCAACCATCATCATGGTCCAGACTGCACTTCAACGGAACCACAACCTCAGATAATATTGATGTTTGAAAATCATAGCTTCAGGCAAATGTGTCGTAATAAATACACTGTACCGTGAACAAATTGTGACATTTTGGAATTATGTGGCTGAAATAATGGCATTAGTAACATGGTGATTTGAAAGCGAAGGAAATTAAAAATAATTTTTAACATATGAAACCGCGCAAGATTAATTTTAATCCACGTAAATTTATATTTTACTAGCATTTGTCAACTGCTTCACGTGCGAATGCTTTGGCATGTGTAAAAATTCTTTACCAATTTTATTCTATTACCATATAATAACGTTGGGAGGAGTGAATTCTAAATCCTTTGTATAGTTATTGCCTTAGGTTTAGTTTTCATACTGATGTCCAAGAGTTTTGTTTCATTCATATTTTAATGTTATACAATTTATGAATTAGTAGAAAAGCTATCTGAAAAAATAACTGTATTAATCGTAGAGATAATTATTGTGAGAAGAAGAAAAACTGTTTAAAAAGAGTTTTATTTTGTGATATAAGTAGGTGTAACAATGTTTAAGAGAAATAAAATGTTACCTTTACCTTACTTAGGGGGCATCCATAAATTACATGAGGGGTTTTTCCAGATTATCAGACCCCCCCTCCCCCTTCTGGTAAGATTCGTGAGATCTGAGCGAACCCCCCCCCCCCACCTTTCTGGTGAGATCTGGTCCATGAGAACACCCCCCCCCTAGAAATCACCCTCGCAAGATTTTGAAACCTTTTTTTTTAGGTCTCATCCTTCCAAAATCCGGTTAAACCCCCACTTTTCGACGAAATTCCCTCATAAAACCGACTTTTGTGCAATTTGTAGACTTTTTTTGTTTTACCTCTACGGTTCAACAATTTTTTCCCATAACCTCACATGAGATTTCCCCCCCCCTTGGTGAGATTTTGCCAAACCTCTTCCCTATTTCACGTAATTTATGGATTCCTCCTTAGTAGGTTAGTCACTGTAACACCTCTGACTGCAATTTTTAAATGCTGATACGGAGGACTGCACGATTTAATATTATTATTTATTTAATTGCAATGGAGTTAATACTCCTGCGTCAATTCTCCCAGTCATCTAATTACTCCTTTTTATTTTATTTTTTAACATTTTATTTTATAATTGGTGTGTTAAATCCTTCCCCATTTATTTTTCTGTTTTACAAATTTTAATTTTAAATTCCTTAAGGGTTGTTGGTACATTACTTATTCATTACATGACTTGAAAATTTGTTCCAATCCCTGACACCCTTACCAACAAAAGAAAATTTTTCTGCTCCCTTATACATGAAATCGAGCGCCAACTTGTGGTCATGATCGTGTTTCTCCTTACATGCACTATCCCTAATTCTTTGACCAATATCCCATCATGCCCCATCAAAAACATATGCCCTGTATATTCTCAGCACCATCTTCACCATCCTACCTTCATCCAGTAATTCGCAATCCCAAATTAATTTTCTGAAACTTTTTTCGTTTTGCTTTTAGGATATTGGTTTTATTTTTACAATAATGACGATGTTATTTTTGCTATAAAATATAAAATTACATGGATTAAACTAATCGTGTGCAGTATCACATGTTAAGAATTATTTTCAATTTCCTTCGCTTTCACATAACCGTATTACGAATGCCATTATTTCCAAAATATCATGATTTGTTCACGGTACAGTGTATGTATTAATGCACGTGTGACTGAAACTATGATTTTCTAAAGTCAATATTATCTAAGGTTGTGGTTCGGTTGAAGTACAGCCTGGATCATTATGACAGTTGATAAGCTTTGTTGAAACATAAGAGACAA
Organism: Vandiemenella viatica; assembly: GCA_031002005.1. Lineage (NCBI taxonomy): Eukaryota > Metazoa > Arthropoda > Insecta > Orthoptera > Morabidae > Vandiemenella > Vandiemenella viatica. Next base: position 45,505,253 of record JARYHS010008075.1, read on the forward strand.
TATGGATTTAGCTTTATAATTAATGCGATGTAGCATCAGGATATGAATTATTTTAATTTATCTTTGCTTTCAACAAATCGGTATTATTGATGTTATTATTTTAGTTGCATATAAGTATCTCCAGCAGGCCAAGATTCTATAGCGAAACAGTGACTGTATTAATGCACATGTGACAGAAGCCACGTTTGTTGTTAGGGTGAAATACAGCCTCGACCATAATAGCATTGACACACTATGTTACAACATAATGGATCTAGTTTTATAATTTACACGGTGTAACATAAGCTGTTAAGATGCCTAGTTAATTTTTTATTTAATTGGTTGCATGTTGCTACCACCATGAACTCAATTGCATGTATGGAGATAAACATTAGAAAATCAGGGTTATGAAGTTATTTTATAGGAAGAACAGTTTATTTTACTGCTAATGGTTTGAACAGCAACACACGTTTAAGAATATTTGCACATGAGAGCCACCAAATATATATTAATCAAATAAAGTGCATAGAAATAATAGCCAGTTCTGTAGAAGTTATTAATGAAAAACTTACCTGTTAGCTTTTTTCTAAGACATCTTTCTTCGAAAAAAACTGAATTTTGTATCCATAATGATATGTAATGAAGAAATATTGGCGTAATAAAGTTTATGGTACTTCCTCTGGCGATCACGAAAAACATATTGTACCAGAGACAAACTTTAAATGTCTAGCAAAGACAATCTATGTATACCACGTAAATAATATAATGCATTTTACATGATAACTGACCTGTTATGATGTAAATTAATGGTGATTACGTTTGATTCACATATTCTGTTTAGTTTTGAGTACTGCGGTACAAAAAACTGAATAACAAAAGTAAAAAAATAAAATTGAATCCTTAGTTTTGACAGATTTTTGCGAAAGGAGTGCGCGTCTGAAGTGCATAATGATCAGCAGCCCACAATTTTCCAAATATAAAGGTTTTTAATTGTTTGCTTCTTTCCATGCTACATATAAGTCATTAGCTATTTTCCCAGATTTTGACTGGCACCATTAGCTCTAAAAACGTGAAAACCACATACAAATTGCTGCGGTACTTATTGTGTGATACCTGTTCCAGTAAAGAGACATTCACAGCTTGCTTACAGATATATAATAGTATAGATAACAAAAATAATCGATTGTACTAATATATCGTCAAAATAAAACCAATTTTCTAACAGCAAAAGGAAAAAAAAATATTTCAGAAAATTAAATTGGGAATCATTGGATGAAGGTAGGAGGGTGAAGAGAGTGCTGGGAATATACAGGGTATATGTTGGTGATGGGGCATGGTGGAATTTTGGTCAAATAAATAGGAATAGTGAATGTAAGAGGAAACACGACCATGACCACAAGCTGGTGCTCGATTTCATGGATAAGGGAGCAGGAAAATTTTCTTTAGTTGGTAAGGGTATCAGGAATTGGAACAAATTACCAAGTGAAGAAATGACAAAGAAAGGGAAAATGACTCTTCACTCACCAAGGTTGAAGGCAGCAACGCGAACAGGACATATATCACGAACACAAAAATACACAATATTTTCGTCTTAAACCTTATTCATGCTAAAGAGAATGAGTCATGTGGCTCGGGAGGTGTGCACACGCCGAAGTTTCTTTCATGACTGAGTGGATTATCAATATGGCGGTGAGACTGAGATGTTATATATAAATTTGTATAAGACCAAATTATTGTGTATTTTGTTTTCGTGATATATGTTCTTCTCCTGTTGCTGCCTTCAACTTTTATGAGTCATTTTCCCTTTCTTTGTAATTTATATTGCCTAAAGCCATTTCCTTTGTTTAATTACAAGTGAAGTAATGAGTAAGTAATGTACCAAAAACGATTAAGGAATTAAAAATTAAAATGATTAAATCAGAAAAATATATGTGGGAGGGATTTAACACACCAATTATAAAAGAAAATGTTAAAAAAATAAAATAAAAGGGAATAATTAGATGACTGGGAGAACTGAAACTGGAGCGTTAGCTCCATTGCAATTAAATTAATAATAATAATAAATTGTGCAGTCCTCTATATCAGGATTTAAAAATGGCACACAGAGGCATTCCAGGGTCCAACCTACTAAGTAAGGTAAAGGTAACATTTTATTTCTCTTAAACATTGTTACACCTACTTATATCACAAAAATAAAAACCTTTCTAAACAATTTTTTTCTTCTTCTCACCATAATTATCTCTACGAATTAGTACAGTTAATTTTTCAGATAGCTTTTCTACTATTTCATAAATTGTATAACATTAAAATATGAATGAAACAAAACTCTCAGACATCAGTATGAAAACCGAACCTGTGGAAATTACTAAAACAAATGAATGTTTTTAGAAGACATTTAGAATTCACTCCTCTCAACATAAATATTCGGTAATAGAATAAAATCGGTAAAGAATGTTTACACATACCAACGCACACTCGCGTGAAGCAGCGGGCAAATGCTAGTATGATCATATAATTATGAAATGTGCAGTTTTTCAGGTAAAAATTGGAAACCATCTCAGCATTCAACTAGATGATTACAAATAACCTCCTTCAAACTGTAACAGAATCCAGTGTTTGAACCTCTTCATGCTTAGTATGACAGTGTAAATAGGCAAGTGTGTTTCTTACTTAAGACTCTCAATTCAAATTATAATTTATATTTGAATGTACATATTTTTGTAATTCCCTAATTTAGAACCTATATTTCTTAATAAAACTAGCTATGTATTGATGATGATAATGATAAAAATGAAAATGCCTAAAGTAGGACAATGGGAACTTTCCTCGTTCTTACGTTTATTAATAATAAAGGATTTGGAAAATAACCCATCACTTACCAAAGTTGAAGACTGGGATATGTTAAAAACATGTAGGATCGACACAAAAATACAATATTTTTGTATAAAATCTTATTTATACACTAGAGAATGAGCCATTTGGTTCTGGAGGAATGAACACACCGAATGTTATCCCATGACTGGCTGGGAAGTAGAAGAAAGGGTGGGAGGAGCAGGAGATGGGGGTGAACTGTTAAAAAGTGGATTGCTAATAAGTTGGGAAAGTCTGATATGGTATGTACAAGGGGGACCCAAAAATAACTGGAACTGTAATGCTGCACATCGTGTAGTTGCAGTACCAGGTTGTGCTGTCAGAGGGGTGTTGTAGGACCTCTGTTAAGTCATTGCAACTAGCGGCATCATCCAACAGCAACTAGTGTGGATTCTCTGGCAGTTCTTTGTATATATGTGTGCAGTGCTAACATGATACAAAAATATGGCTGATTCTTACGAACAATGTGTGGCTTGTTTTCTACTCGGCAAGAATGCAGCGCAAACTGCTGTGATGATGCAAACAGCTTACAAAGAACATGCTTTTTGTAAAACTCAAGTGTACGAATGGCTTTTTTGGTTTAAAAAGGGAGATATGACCATTTAAGATCAGCCCTATTCTGGTCACCCTTCAACAGCAGCCGTTAACAGCAGTCACCGACTTTTGTGTTTAATCTAAAGTGTGCTAGATAACTATAGTTTTTATCTATGAATATTCCTATGTAGGTAGTGAATCAGCCAGTCGAGCTTCAGCGGCAGTTAGTAGCAGTCACCGACTTTAGTGTTCAATTTAAAGTGGGTTAGATATTTTTTGTTTTTATCATTGAATATTCTTGTGTAGGTAGTGAATCAGCAGTCGAGCTACAGCAGCCGTTAGCAGCAGTCGCCAACTTTTATGTTTAATTTAAAGTGTGCTAGATAGCTTTTGTTTTTTCTTTGAATTTTCTGTGTAGGTAGTGATACAGCAGTCGAGCTACAGCAGCCGTTAGCAGCAGTCGCCGACTTTTGTGTTTAATTTAAATTGCAATAGATAGCTTTTGTTTTTATCATTGAATATTCCTGTGTAGGTAGTGAAACAGCAGTCGAGCTTCAGCAGCCATTAGCGGCAGTCGCTGATTTTTGTGTTTTGATTTGTAGTTCTGTTTTTGGCTGTTACAGGAGACATGGTATATGCAATGTGTTCCAGTAGGTGTCTGGCTCTCAAAGAGATTCTTACTACTATAGCATCTCTTCAAGCACAGGTAAGGAGCATTCTAGATGAAGAGTAGCAGTGCGCTGAAGAAATTCCGCAGCCAACTGTAGCAGAATCTGGATTTTCAAGTACCTGTTCCGGAAACTGTCTGGCATCGTGTGGATCAGAGAAAGGTGTTGAAATTCCCAATTAGCCAACGGGAAAATGATATCTTGCCATTATGTAATGCGATTTCCGCGTTGAAGGAGGCTGAAGATTCAAGTGTGGATGGCCCAGAGGTGCAGCAGAGAAGATTCTTTCACAGACCCTGAGCGATGCCAGGAAAAGGTTTACTGGTTATTGGTAGCTCCAACGTTGGACGTTTGCAGAAACTGCTTCGTGAACTAGCCACGAAGAATGGTGCAGATACTCATACTAACGTGCATTCTGTTTGTCTTCCAAGAGCAACCATACCACATGTCATGGTGGCCATTCCAAAGTGATTAGAGAATTGAACTGCCACCAGTTAAGAGTAGCTGCACATGTCGGTACTAATGACTTGTGTCATGTTTCTGTTGCAGATGTAGTGAAATTCATGGATGAGTTGGGCCAGAAGGCATATGAAGCCACGCGCGAAAATACAATATCGTTATAGTTCTCCATTTGTAGTGTTGTGCCGCGCATCGATTGTGGGCAAGCCGTATGGAGGAAGATTTTTAATTTGAATTGTAGTTTGCAGGATCTGTGTCACAGAAACAACTGGGGCTTTGTTGATATTCGACTGATGATAACTGCCAGCTCGGATGCATTTGACAGGTTGGGCATCCACTACGCACAGAGAATGGCAACCATGGTCGCTGCTAAAATATGGAACCGTCTTGATATGAATTACTTTTTAGGAACACCCTGAGGCCAGAGGATCCTTGAGTTCATCGAAGAGGATGTGCCGATAACTTAGATCTTAGTTCTGCTAGTGATGGCACATATAAATTGAATGTTACAGCCCGAAATACTTCACCCATTTCCCTTCAGAATGTGAATATGAAAAATGCGAATTTAGACTCCACAAATAACAATGCAACGCAGCTAAGGATAATAGTCCTAAATTGTTGGAGTATTAGAGGGAAAGTAGCCGATTTACACGCCGCAATTGTGACAAATGATGATATCGATATAATACTAGTAACCGAGAGCTGGTTGATGCCAGAGGTAGAATCTAGTAAAGTATTTGCTCCTCATTTCAATATTTTTCGGTTACACAGAGCTGTCTCAATGGGGGTGTGTTCGTGGCTGTAAACAAAACCATTAATTTCTCTGACGTAACTGAAACTGAAATTTTTTTGCGAGTTATTATGGGTCAAGGGAAAAATTTAAAGTTCATAATCAGGTCATTTTATTGACCTCTGGATTCTGACTGGCTAATGTGGAATACTTCAGAGAGTCACTTAATAAAATTTATAAAAAATTTCATGGACATATATTGATCGTGGGTGGTGATTTTAACTTACCATCGGTTAAGTGGGACATATGCACTTTCAGGTTGGGCATAAGAGATATGTTAATAACCAAAACGTTCCTTGACGCATTTGCAGAGAGATCTCTTGAACAGATGGTTGAAGAGCCAACGTAGTGCGGCAAAGATTCTTCATCTATTTTGGATCTTTTTCTTATAAGCAATGCTGATATTGTAGATACAGTTAGTGTAGAAGATAGTATAAGTGATCACAAGGCAGTAGTGGTAACTTTAAAATCTAGTCTGAATTTGAAGCATGACAAAGACAAACTTGTATATTGCTTCGATAAGGCAAACAATGTGGGTATGGTTGATCACTTGGTGAAAATTTTTGAAATGTACACGCGAAATACAAATATTGAGGAACTTTGATTTAATTTAAAAGAAACAATATGGACTGGTTTAAATCAATTTGTCCCTAAGAAGTTTAATAAGGTTAGTAAGAACCTTCTGTGGTTCAATAGAGAAGTGAAACATTTGCTCAGAAGGCAAAAGCGTTTACATGCCATGGGAAGGAAATCGGGGGACTTGTCTAATCGCGCTAAATTAGTCCATTTGCGAGCGGAAGTGCGTAAGGCAATGCGTGACGTATTTAAAGAATTCCAAGCCAGGAATTTATCTGAAGATCTGATTGCTAATCTAAAAAAGTTCGGGTCGTATGTCAAATTAATAAAGAGGCTCTCGCAAGGTTACGCCGTGACTGATTATGGAAATTTCGAATAATATATTTAAAGAAGCTTTCACGACAGAAAACTCAGAGGAGATTCCCATATTTGCCAATCGTACCAACTAAATTATGAATGATCTTGTTCTTGATGACGTGGGAATAACTAAACTGCTTATGAATGTAAAAACCAATAAGGCTCCCGGACCAGACGGTATTCCTACAAGATTCTACTCCAGGTATGCAAAGGAAATTGCACCATATTTTATGAAATTATTTATCACCTCCTTGGATCAAGAAAAAATACCAGCCAAATGGAAGACCGCCATCGTAAGTGCAGTGTTCAAAATCCTCAAAATTATAAGCCGATCTCATGAACCTCAATATTTTGCAGGATTTTAGAACACGTCATCTATTCAAATGTCATGCGGTTCTTGGATGAAGGTGAGCTTTTAACCCCAAATCAACATGAATTCAGAAAAGGACGATGCTGCGAAACGCAACGTTCACTTTTAATTCACGACTTGTGCCATATTATAGATGAGCAATCCCAGCTTTATTTAGTTCTATTAGACTTTAAAAAAGCTTTCAACACTGTGTCTCACAGTAGGTAACTTAGGAAACTTCGTGGTTACGGCATATCTAGACAAATATGCAACTGGGTTGCAGACTTTCTGAAGGGCAGAACAAAGTGTGTAGTTCTCGATGGTGAGCGTTCATTACTTACCGAAGTGAGGGCCAGGGTTTCCCAGGGAATCATGATAGGGCCTCCAATGTTTCTCATATACATTAATGATTTGTGTGAAATAATAGGGGAATGAAAAGATTATTTGTTGATGATTCTATTATTTATCGTGAAATCACAACCCAGGACAATGGCGCTTTGTTACAATTATGAAAATAATTGTGTGGTAAAGACTGGCAGTTGGAGTTAAACATTAAAAAGTATCAAGTCATGCGTGTAAGTAAAAAGGTGACACCATTTAGTTCTGAATATACAAATAATGGTATTGTCCTTAGAACGGTAGATTCTGCTAAATACCTAGGGGTAACAATTCATAATAATTTGTCGTGGAATGAGCATATTGCATATATGCTCCAATTTCTAGGTTATAATTTAAAACAATGCAGTCTGGAAGTTAAATCGATTGCATATAAGTCACTAGTGTGTCCTCACTTAGAATATTGTTGTTCTGTATGGGGTTCTCATCAAAAGGGGTTAATGGTGGCATTAGAGAAGGTCCAAAGAAGAGCCACCCAATTCGTGACATGTTTATATAGTTGGAGGGAAAGCTAAGTGCGCCATTGAAGGAGTTAGGTTGGGAAGACCTGGAACACCGAAGGCGTTGCTCTAGAGAGAAGCTAATTGAAAAATTCAAGACTGACATATTTCGGAATGACAGCAAACAAATAGTGATACCACCAACATTTAAATCTCGGAATGACTGCAAAAATAAGATAAGAGAAATCAGGGCAAGAACCAATATTTTTTTTGTATTTATTTTTTCCACGAGTGATTAAGGAATAGAATAGAAAGGATTTACCGGGCATGTAAAGTTAAAATCTGACAGGAGTAGATTTGGATAAAGCTCTCCAGCCATCCTGATCTGGGTTTTCCCACATCACTACATGTGAATGCTGGGATGGTTCCTCACAATAGCCCATGGGCGCCTCCTGCCATATTCCGTATATCCCTTCCAAACTATTACCCTTTCGGATAGGTGCAATGCACCCTCCGCCACACACTTTTAGTGAATTGCGGAATAATAATAATAATAATAACTGCTTGAAGCTAGGACAACATCAGCAAAATCCATAATCTAATCAATGAAGAGTGATGCAGGACAAGTGACCAACTTGAGGACTTATCTGGGTTAACCTGGAGCTCAATTCAGTACATTCTGAACATTGATTTTGGGATGCAAACAGTGGCAGCAAAGTTCATGCCTAGTTATGTGGAGGGAGGATTATCACACAGGAGATCTGTTTATGTACAAGTTCCATGGGGTAACAACAGGAAATAAGGGCTTGGGATCGTTTAAGGGAGTACTGGCAGAGAGAATCAACATCAGAACAGATGTGCTGGTCACAGATGGCCAGGCTGAAAGGCAGTGAATGTTTGATATGGACTGGATGGCAGCTGTCAAAGTGTAGATATTGCTGTAAATTAGTGGGTTTGATGTGGGCATAGGTATGAAGGATACCCTGCCTGAGTGTGATGTACACATCGAGAAATGTGATGTGTGAGCAGGAGTAGGTCCAGTTAGAATTGGTGCTATTCTTAAGGGAATGGAGAAACTCTAGGAGTTGGATTTCACTGTGGGTCCAGATCATAAATATATCATCTATATTTTTGAACCAGACAGTGGGTTTTTAAAGGGGTGTAGTTCAGGAAATGGTCCTCCAGATGTCTAAGGTATACGTTGGCATAGGATGGGGCCATGAGGGTTGCCTTTGGCGGTGGTGGGGAACTGGTGATACCCTTTGGAACTGAAGGGAAAGAAATTTTTGAAGAGAAATAGGAGAGCCAAGGATGAAAGGAAGCATGTACTAGGCCAGCTGTGTGAAGGTAGCAAATGTAGGAAGTGTTCCAGGGCACTGAGGATCTGATTGTGGGGAATGTTTGTGTAGAGGGAAGTTGCACCATTGGAGACAAGGAAGGAGTCTTGAGGTAGAGGTGTAAGTACTGTGGATATATTGAAGGAAATGCAGGATGTCATTGACATAGGAGTGAAGATTATGTACAAAGGGTTGGAGATGTTGAACCACCCTGAAATCCGTTCAATGGATGACCCATATGCTGCAAGTTAGGTCACTCCAGATTTCCATCCTTGTGGTTATTGGAAAGAATATATAAGGTGGGTGTACAATGGCTGTGGGAAGTTAGGAGGAGAGAGGCCTTGTAGGCAGCCCTGCAGGTAAAGGAGGGTATTTATTTGCTGGCATGTGGAGGTAGATGTTGGTGTTAAGACCTTAGGGCTTTAGCTCCATAGTGATTGCAGTCCATCACTATGGTGGTTGACACCTTGTCGGCAGGGAGGATGGTAATGTTATGGCTTCTGGAATTTTCTTTCATGGCTCAATATTCCATGATGTTGAGGTTTTTGGAGTTTGAGATGGAGTTTAGGAAAGAGGGTGAGAATATATGTACTAATTAGATGCAAAAAAGGTTTGCATCTGATAATTACAATTAATCAAAATACATTCTGAATATTGCCTGCACAAAAGTATTCAACAACTTTCATTTCTCTTACTATTTGATGTTTGTGCTACCTTAACAATAATTTCAGATAGATATTGAAATTTCATTGTAGGTTAACTTGATGCCTCATCAATGTACAAAACACTGAGACAGCTGCCAAAAATACAAATTATTTTTATTAATTGCATAATCTCCCCCCATCAATTTAAATGTGTTTGAGGAACTTCATAAACAATTTATATTATGCTCTGTAAATGCTATTTGGAGTACATTATAAATAAGAGTAATATCTTGGTCTTTGTTCTAACCTGAACAGCATTGGTATGTTTGCAAAAGTTATCCTTGGCTGAGTGTAACTGCTTCTGTTTACTAAGTACAGTCTGCTCAGTATCATCAAAAGCACAATGGAGCTTAGAGACACTCTGTCTCAAGTCTTGAAGTTGCTGCTCTAAATGAAAAACTTGTTGAGGACTTAAACTTGACAAACTTGCTGTTACACTTTGTCCCATTCTTCCACTCTGGGGCCGACCACCACCACTCATTGCACCTTGATAGAAAAATTGTGGTAATTTATTATTCATTATTAGGTCATTTACTTGGTGTTATTAATAGAAAAACCATTGTATTTTAGTCAGAAGAAAGATAACAATGAATAAAGCTGGCATGATTAATTAATTCTTAGGTTCCAGACATTAAATAACAAAATAACTACATTACTTTAGGGCATGCTATTGGTAAGTCATTATGTAGTGTGTTATAGTATTTGGTTGATTAAACAAAGGGAAAAGGAAACAGCTATAGGCAATATAAATTATAAGGAAAGGGAAACTGACTCATCACTCACCAAAGTTGAAGGCAGCGACGGGAGAAAAACATATATCACAAACACAAAAATACACAATATTTTGGTCTTAAACCTTCTTCATTCCTTGTAACTGCCTTCAACTTTGGTGAGTGATGAGTCAGTTTCCCTTTCCTCGTAATTTATAGTATTTGTTAAAGTGAAAGTATGATACTGTTCGAATAATTATGGGAATTATTTGGAGTACAAGCATCCTATGGTTTCATGTTCTCAATCATATTGCCCCTCCAGCTCTAAGAAGATCAGAAGCTCTCCTGCTGTGTCAGTGTGATGGGGAGATTAGGGCTGATACGAACCACCAATTTTTCGGATGTAGAAAATTTATAGATGAATCAGACATGCTCTGGAAAGATTTAAAACCATGAGATATAAGAGGAAACTTACATATTTTTTTCTCTGCAATAATTTTTGGTCCTACAAAAAAATGGGAGGGGGGAAAAGCATTTCTACATGCACAAAGACCCATGCACACAAAGTAGCAGGCAAATTTTAGTATTTTAGTATAGATTGCAAAATTGGTATCTGTTTTTGTAATAAAGTTTGTGGTATCCTCGTTCAAACATTGTTTCAGCTTCTCATTTGTGGATAATTCAATTAATTGAACTTGTATTAGGATAGATTCATTTGTGCTTGTGGGTCTACTTGCAAAAGGGTCCAACACCAAATTGGGGATAACCAAGTGTAACAAGTTAATTACCTGTGGTATAGACAAGACACTTCTCATTGACTATGACTGTGAATTCATGCTTTACATGCTACCCAAGATATTTCTCTGCTTGCAAGTTTCTATCTTAAATCAGGAACAAATCTCCTTGTATTCATTTGAACTAAACACACCATAGGGTATCCCAGTTACATAAACTGAAAGTCAAATTTGAAAGTCACTGAATTTTATTTTATCTTCTTGAAGCTAATGGTTATATCAGGCAGGCAATACATTCGAGATTGAACTAAAACCAGTCTTATTTTCTTTTATGAAAATTACAGATTTTACAACATGACGCTCACAATCACTCGCTTTCATTCACATTAAAATTCGTGAAGTACCTCAAAATTTGATATTAACTAGCTGACCCAGTCACGTGTTGCTGTGACTCAGTAGTTACAGTACCTACGGTGTGTAATGGGTTAATGGCATTCCCCCATTACTTTGGAAGATAATTTGAGAAGTTTTAAATATTGGCAGTTTGCGTGGTTGTCTGGTGACTTCAACATCTGCCAAGTCCGTGGGTTTAGGGAGGTAGGACCCACTTTTAAAGCATGGGTTGAAACTGGTCGTCGTCTAGTGACGTCAGCATCTGCCGGGTCCGTGAACTCGGGGGTGTAAACCCAAAAATCTGAAGCATGGTGTGCTGGGGAGAAAGACGCACCTAGGCTTCTGGGCGGTCAGTATGCCGTTGGTCGTGGAGTAGGTGAGTCCGTCGTAAAAGTAAACAGTCAGTCGAGTCGACGAGAACGCGTGTTCGCGCTCAGTCATTATGATAAAGAATTAATTTTGTAGAAGGTCATTTCTTTGGTGATATGAAGGAACTTTAGTAACGAAGGAAGTATTTGCAGAATTTTATATGAATTGTTTCGTGGTTAGCCATAGGTATGGTCTGAGAACTAGTAAGGGTGTTGTATGAATGAAAAGAGTGCACGTTATTCAGTCTAAATCTATCGGAGGCAATAACTGTAATCTTAAAGGATTTAAGTACCGATAGTGAACTTTCATAAAGGTTGGGAGTTGGAGCAAGATTATCTTATTAACTATTAAACGCATTTGTTTCAAATAAGGAGGTGCATTTTCATTTTATTTACCAACATAGTATTGGTTGGCGACTGTCAGAGAAAGAACCAGAATTTAGTGCGTGCACGGAAGCTATAAAGGTTCACAATAAGTATTGTAGCCGAAACACCAGCTACAGGTGGATCAATGTTATTCTAAACTTCCTAATGCAGTAAAATCAACAGTCACTAATAAAGACAAAAACGTTTTAGTTGATTTGAAAAATCAAAAGTAAAGAGTTGAAATTAAGGACAAATGAACATATTTTTTTTATTTATGTTAATAGCAAAAGCCAAACAAATCAACAATTGAAGCCTTTTAAATGGTATTGCAGATTTTGACGGTATCATTGGAATACGTGGCATCAGGATGATTTTTCCAGTCGAAATAGTTGCTTCCAGAACATTTGCAGTGATTCTTTTGATGTCCAAACGTGTACTGTTGCATCATCTAAGTGGATTCAAATTATGAAGAAGAATAATCGGTGAAACAATCTTTAACCAAAAATTGCGTGGTGGCATTCCTGGTATACCAACTCAGCTGGAAAATTTACAGCTTCATTTTCATCTACAATAGTGTCTATTGATTTAAAAGACATCAGATCGCCTGACAACAGATAATTTCATCAATGTCAACATGCCAAAATAGCATGATTATTGAGGCAATTAAGATCTGACTAATTATTTGTATATATAAGGGAACACACACTCCAGGGTACTGTAAGACCGTAGGCCGATACCGGGGTTGTAGTATCGCCTATGTGCCTTAACTTACACTCTTGATAGCACCTCACTGTTCCATGAAAACTTACTGAATATTTTAATTTGGTTTGACCATGTTGCCAGAATGACTCAACTAAACGCCTTAGGTCGCCACAAAATTTGTTACCCACAAATTTAGAAAAGGGTTTTATGCTAACTACTGAAGCACACAAGTTCACTGTTAGAATAATCCAAAGTTTTATTTTCAAAGTCAAAAGTTCAAAATTTACATTTACAGTTGAGCAGGCATATCGAACTATCTTTACCAAAGTCTGCAGATTGTGGAGAGAAATTTTGAACCGACCAAACCCCTTTAATAAATTTACAAGTTCTTAATAGTCATTGCAGTTATGATTTCACACGACACGACCCAACATGGTCGCAAACAGTTCACTGACCAACCTCACAAGTCACGACCCGCGACGACAAAACCGACGTAATATTGCTTCACATAATGTTCGCGAAATACTGAACAGACGAAACCGAAAGTAGAAACAGACTACATTTTACTAAGTTCTGATTTTACAAATCACTGGTCAAGTCATGCGCGTAGTTGCTCGATCACTTCCCGGTGTAAGAATGAGGCAACGTGTGCTAACCGCACGAACTATTATAGCCCGGCGCGCGCCTATGACCTTGGCAAAACTTTATTTAATTAATATCTTTAAAAGTAGATAATGGTTTAACTTGAAATTTTTACAGGGACTTTCTATTGTCCTATTCTATCAATTTTAATTCAATTTATTATTCCAAAAGGTTTCCATCGTCTAAACACTAAACTCATCAAGTGACTAATCTTGGCGGACTTTGTGTATTTTCCCGAACTTCTCACCCGACAATCCACGACAATTTTCAAAAACTCGATTTACAGACAAATACTGAAACTTTTTACGGAAATCCATATATGTATGAAATCGTCTTAATTAGGGCTATCTGCTGATGTAAAATTTAAATTGATATCTCTTTTAATAAAAAAGCTTATTTTTTTCTCTTAATTAAAATTGCTAATTAGACTTTACTGAATTACTTAATTTTATTGCCAAAATATCGGGGATAGTGCTGACTACAGCTGGTGATAAAAGTTCGGTTGTCGCTTTACGTGATTTAAAGATATTACAAATCTTAGAATTTCTACTTCTACGATCGCGTGTTTCAAAACTTGAACAAAGCAGAATATCTCCTAAACCAAACGTTTCCCGATATGATAATTACACTTTAAAATGATTTTTATAACGAATTACAACTGTGAGCAAGATTACGGGGAAATTCCTTAAAGTTGAAAACTGCAATTCTCGAAATTTCTAAGTCCCGCCTAAGCAAAACTAGAATTTGCCAAAATTCTAAGGTTCTTACATGCCCCCTGAAGATTGAAGTTATTTTCCAAAGAAAACTAACTGAACATCTTGAAAATAAAAATAAAGAAAAATTTAAATTCCAAAGAAATGAACTATTCCAACAAAAATGAACTATCGCATCGGTTCGGTTCTCTCTCCACCATTCATACTCAAAAGCAAAAGCAAAAATTAACAATCAAAAACTTCAACTTTCACTCACAACTATTACAAAAAGTTCTCAAAAACCCATTCACTCTGAGAATCAATATTAATGAAAAAAATTACTAAACGTCATACAAATTATGATCAAAAGCAAAATGTGAAATATTAGATTATCACAAAATTATTAACATGTCTGTTATAAACAATCACAAAATTATCAAAATATCAAACAAATTATCAAATTACAAAACATAAATGGTTATAAGTACAAATTACAAAAAGTACATTGAAAAATATTATTACAAGAAACATCAAATTTGTTCTCAAAAAGGTAGATAGTAATGTGTATTATTTTAAAACATAGAAATAAGAATTTATAGTGTTTGACCAACAATTGCATTATGAAATTCCATGTAGGAAAGTCTTTCGTTTCATAAACGTCCTTGTTTAAACATTGTTTTGATTTTATTTAGGCCTTAAATTACCACTTTCCCTTTAAACACTGATCACAGAACTCCCTAATAATGGGTGAAAACCCAAGTCCTGTCACGGTCGCCATGTAAGACCGTAGGCCGATACCGGGGTTGTAGTATCGCCTAAGTGCCTTAACTTACACTCTTGATAGCACCTCACTGTTCCATGAAAACTTACTGAATATTTTAATTTGGTTTGACCATGTTGCCAGAATGACTCAACTAAACGCCTTAGGTCGCCACAAAATTTGTTACCCACAAATTTAGAAAAGGGTTTTATGCTAACTACTGAAGCACACAAGTTCACTGTTAGAAAAATCCAAAGTTTTATTTTCAAAGTCAAAAGTTCAAAATTTACATTTACAGTTGAGCAGGCATATCGAACTATCTTTACCAAAGTCTGCAGATTGTGGAGAGAAATTTTGAACCGACCAAACCCCTTTAATAAATTTACAAGTTTTTAATAGTCATTGCAGTTATGATTTCACACGACACGACCCAACATGGTCGCAAACAGTTCACTGACCAACCTCGCAAGTCACGACCCGCGACGACGAAACCGACGTAATATTGCTTCACATAATGTTCCCGAAATACTGACCAGACGAAACCGAAAGTAGAAACAGACTACATTTTACTAAGTTCTGATTTTACAAATCACTGGTCAAGTCATGCGCGTAGTTGCTCGATCACTTCCCGGTGTAAGAATGAGGCAACGTGTGCTAACCGCACGAACTATTATAGCCCGGCGCGCGCCTATGACCTTGGCAAAACTTTATTTAATTAATATCTTTAAAAGTAGATAATGGTTTAACTTGAAATTTTTACAGGGACTTTCTATTGTCCTATTCTATCAATTTTAATTCAATTTATTATTCCAAAAGGTTTCCATTGTCTAAACACTAAACTCATCACGTGACTAATCTTGGCGGACTTTGTGTATTTTCCCGAACTTCTCACCCGACAATCCACGACAATCAATTTTCAAAAACTCGATTTACAGACAAATACTGAAACTTTTTACGGAAATCCATATATGTATGAAATCGTCTTAATTAGGGCTATCTGCTGATGTAAAATTTAAATTGATATCTCTTTTAATAAAAAAGCTTATTTTTTTCTCTTAATTAAAATCGCTAATTTGACTTTACTGAATTACTTAATTTTATTGCCAAAATATCGGGGATAGTGCTGACTACAGCTGGTGATAAAAGTTCGGTTGTCGCTTTACGTGATTTAAAGATATTACAAATCTTAGAATTTCTACTTCTACGATCGCGTGTTTCAAAACTTGAACAAAGCAGAATATCTCCTAAACCAAACGTTTCCCGATATGATAATTACACTTTAAAATGATTTTTATAACGAATTACAACTGTGAGCAAGATTACGGGGAAATTCCTTAAAGTTGAAAACTGCAATTCTCGAAATTTCTAAGTCCCGCCTAAGCAAAACTAGAATTTGCCAAAATTCTAAGGTTCTTACAGTACGCATTGCTGTACGAAATAATATCAGTGAACACTATGGAAAGAATTTTTTTTCAAAAGCAGATTTTGAATATGGCAGGATTCCAAGGTAGAGAGAAGAGAAAGAGAAAACACAGTGCAATTATGAAGGAGTACTGGAGAGCCGGCCATGACGAGAAGAAGAAAAATTAGAAGCAAGCAAGAAATACTTACACTCTTTTTAATTTATCGTAACTTTTCCTTCAATGTTATATTCATGCGTGTAATTACTTTTTCGTTACGTATAATAACACACAAACGATGCACAACAATATAGTATAATTATAACACAATACACAGCACAATAAAAAATTCAAGAAACACACATATTGCATAGAACAGACTGTAGAATAAATAAATCGAAACACAACACCATCTACGCAATAGTTCGATAAATTAACACACAGCCATCTGTTAGAAATTTATGATGGCTTGGAATAGACGGTAGCATAAATAAATTGAAACACAACGCGATCTACTGGATGGTTACCCAACCTGTGACGATACATTAACACACCGCCATCTGTTAGAAATTTATGGAATTTAGGAACCATTATCCTATGACAAACGTTTAATTCACAATAATAAATATTGAGGTCAATAAGCGAGATAAAAACTATCCTATATTTTAAGTTGGACCAAATTACACACATTAAGCCAAATTTCATCAAAATCGGTTAAGTTGTTTCGGAGTTCATCCAGGACAAACATTGTGACACAAGATTTTTATATATATAAGATATATTAATAATATTAAATGAAATGACAAAACAAAATTAAACTTCCCTGAAGAATTTAGAAGCTTGGTGCTCAACGTTCCCAAAGTCTATCACTAAATCTTTCCGTTGAAATTTCTCTATCACCGAAACTGACTAGTGTTGAAATTTCTTAAGTATGAAGATGGCCTATCGTGATTCATACTGACGTGGATTTGATCTACCAAAAATGCTGTACGCAAATGCAGCAGGTGCCTCTAACCTATCTACTTATATATACTGTTGCTTGTAAGAATGCCCGGGAGAATAACCCTTACATTCAGTTGAAAAGGAATCCATATTCTCACAGTACATTGTTTTTGTTGAATTGTTCTGAAACTTTGACATTCTATACAATGAATTATTCCAAATACTTTTATATTTGACAAATTTTTTTGTATCCTTATCAATTTAAATGTTATATTTTTTTCAAACCTGGATTTCTTTTATCTGCCTATAATTCTTAATGTATTTTGTCCCTCACGTAGTTATAAAAATCAGACAATTCATTTTAATTTTATGCTTCATTTGATATATGACTTTGATCTGTAGCTATTTATATTTAGACATGTTATTTTGAAACAGCTACTGTGCCTTAACTTTTATCCCTCCACATGAAGCTTTTTGACTTCTCTCTTATGTTTTTAAATGGTGTTTCACAACTTGGATTAAAATAGCTTTATTTTGTGATTTTGTTTTAAATTGTGCAAAATCCATTCTTCATTAATTAAAATATTATTATTTATCCACTGTTTGTATATTATGACTTCATTTTAAACTAGCTGATACCTGCGACTTCATATGCGTGGATTAAGAATTTCTTTACCAGAATTGAATATACAAAGTTGTTGGTAATGAAGTATTGGTCCCAAACAACACCAAGTCAGCATAATATGACAGGAAAGCCATCACTATATCATTCTACCGTTGAACCTGTCTCTTGAAGAGAATCAATTCCCATTATATTTAAAAACAGAAAAACAAACGAAGGTGAGGGGATGAGGGGGGTGTTAACTAAGTGCAGGTTTATTTCAGATTGGTCTTTTCTTTTTTCTTCTTTCTTCAGCATGAGCATCCGATTCTTGGATTCTAATAATTTTAGCTGCTTGTGCTCTGCTAGAGCTACAACTTAAGCCAGTTTATGCCCGCAAGGCATATCAAAAAAAGATAGCAAAACAAACTGGTGCCAGAAACATTTAAGCAGACACAAAGTGATAGGCCAAAGAAAATCTACATCTATACTAAATAATGTTTTTTCTCTAAACAAAATTTATTAACAAATTATTCACTAACATAATGCGTGAGAAGCACACCTTGAGCAACTAAGGTAACATTACAGAGTAACACACACATCCGTGTCCGTCACCATTCGATAAATTCTCAAAATTTTGTGACTACAACTGTTAGTCATACAGATTTTCTTGTCAAAATCCGTCAATATCGGTATAGGCATTTAGTAGTCAAAACGTAACAAAAAGACTTACTTCCGCATTTTAAGTATTATTACTGCAGATTACACACACACTGACTGCGAATCACCCATGAGGGATCAATATACGTAAAAAAGTGTACACCTACAACATTGCAAGACTACCTACGATTTGCCTTGCATTGCACCCCTAAATTAGTAATATCTACAGTTTAACATTCAATTCGAATAACTGACGGTCCAGGCGTGATTCTTACGATCAAAAACAATTTTTAAAAATCTTTGCCTCCAAGGAGATTTCAACCAGACACCACGACCCAAACATTTGTAAGCAAGTGCTTTAACCACTGAGCTGTCTGACCTATACACGGAAAAGCAGAATACAGACATCCATATCCAACGCGTCTGTCTATCGCCATTCAGTAGTATTTCGAAATTATGAGACAACGTGTATTATTTATACAGATAATTTTTCAACCAAATGTAGACAGTATTTTTCTCCTTGTTTCAAAGGATAAGTGTGCAAATTTTCATCGAGATAGGATGAAAACTGTGGATTTGTATGAAGAACAAACAAACAAACATATCGGCTGATATATCAATAGTCTACTCCTTAGCCGTTCCCCCACCCTCCCCTAATACTCGGTTAGTCATTAGGTAATGTTCGTTGTGTACACACGTACCGTGCCTAATGACCCGTTTTTCTACTAGTGAACAAGGCAGATGCCAAAATATTGTGTAGTTGTTTGTCAGCATAAGTGTTCCCTCTCATCGCAGCCATCAACTATGGTATGTGATGGGTTAATTTCTCTTTCTTTTTATTATTTATATCAACTAGAAGCCGCACCCATTTTCCTTAATTTCGTCATTATATTTGTTCGTGCCACACAACCACTGTCTAAGGTAAGCGGTGTTTCATTTCCTGATGAAGTAGACTGTGATTGTGAGACAGATTCCTAAAGCACCCACTCTTCTCAATATTCTCTATTTGATGAAGGGCTGAAATCCAAAAATTTCAATGTTATTAGTGTTCGAGTCTGTAATATGTGTTAATGCCACGCATCCATCATGTTAGGTAAGTGGTGGGTCAGTTCCCTATCCTGATTTGTAATCCCTTATATATTGGTTGAGATAGCAAGAAATGATAAACTATTCACCAAAGTTGAAGGGTGGAAGGTGGAAGCAATAAACAACACTCCACAAACAAACACAAACACACACACATTTTCCACTATAACCTTGTTTAAGAAAATAGAAATAAATGACTGAGCTCAAAGAGGTATCCATGACATCAATACAAATGATAGGGAAAACAGACTCATCACTCACCATAGATGAATGTAGGAGGGCCACTACGGAATCACAAAACAAATGAGATAAACACAATTTAACAGAATTTTATATTAATCCCTTATTTGTGCAAAAGGATGTGAGCCATTTTGCAAGTGAGGTGTGCAAATACTGGGACCTACCATAGGAATAAACAGTCCATGGAGAACAGGGCAAGAGCAGCATAGGTAATATAATTCTGCAGGGGGATTGTGTGCCAGAATGTAAACAGATTTGTAGCAAGCTTTGACGAATGAGTGAGAGATAGCAGAACTACTCTGATAACGGAGCCAGACAGATATAGTTAAGTTCACATGGTCATGTAATTTTCAAACTTAAATCTTCAGAAAATGAAACTTATTACTATTATTATTATTATTTTACCTTCTGGAAGCAGTTGAAGAAACAAGTATATATACAATCAGTTGTGTTGTGTGTCTGTTTTCACCTAGTTAGGTGTAGTTTTATTTATGACATTAATTTGTCTACATATCTATATCTGAGGCTGCAGCAATTGATATAAGTTGGAGGCCATGGAAGACTACACTCTTATATTCTTAAAAGTTACAAGAACTGAATATGCAACTTGTGGTTTTAAATGATGAATTCTGTGGATTGACATAGTTAATTAAGTGTCATTATAGTGGGGAAATAATACAGAATTAACTATTGATAACTATTGAAAAACAATATCACTGGATGAGGTGGAAAACAAAAATAGATTTATATATCAAAAATTAAATTATAATAATAAATAATTAAATAAAAGAGCACTGTCAAAATAAACACACAATGAATAAATAAACAATAAATGATGGGTTTGCTGGTAGGGTTTAGGTTGAGCCCAAGATTAGGTGTAAACTGTTTGCCTGTGACCATTCATTTTGATTGGTTGGTGGTGAGTCAAATGTGAGGACTAATGCAGTTGTGACAGGTAAGTTGGCATATGAAGTGTGTAATGTTATGTGTAGCATGTCCAGTGAGAATTCCCTTTGTGGTTGGGATGGAAAAGGTTGTGGTGACTGGATGCATGCAGTGAGGACTATTGCATGGAAAGGTCCATGTGGTGGTTTCTGAGAATCTGAAGCAGATTATTTGTGGGCAAAGACGTTCTTGAGATTGGTCAGTCTGCTGTAAAATGTACAGTGGGTACAATGTAGAATTTTGTGGAGTAGGGTTTGCACTTCATGGAAGGAATGTAGGAAGTTGGGCCCATGTTACAGGAGATTAGAAGAAGGATTGGGTTTTAGAGGTGCAGAGCTTACCCACACTCCCACCATATTCTCCATGGCCTTCCTACACAGACATGTAGTAGGTCCTAGTGTGTGCACACTTCCATTGTCAAATGATTAAGATTTTAAAACGTAATATCGTGAAATTGTGTTTGCCTTCTTTATGTAAGTTCACTGCACTCATCTATGGTTACTGATGGATCTACTTTTCCCCTATCATTTGTTACTTTAACTGCCCCCAAAACATTTCCCTTTTCATTATTGTTTTATATGTATAGGAATAGACAATTTCATAGTCGCGTCCTGCCTATGCACATGATTAAGATTTACCACTAAAATACTGTACTATTTGTTCATCTTGTTTAGTGTTTATTGCTTCACTCTGTTCTACATCTCTGGTAAATGTGGGTCTACTTTCCCCGTCTTATTTTATTTTCTTAGTCATTGGTACTTTATTTTGAATGGTATGTATGTTGAACTCTAAAGCTTATTTAATGAAATTTTACTATAACATACACATTTCAAGAAAATATGAGGCATCTCTAATAAGAAACATGTGTTTCTTTTTTTATTTACTAAAAAAAATATATATATATATATTGAAACTGTCTCAAAGTGATGTATACAGTTATTTTCAAAATTTCAGAGGATTTTCCCTTCGTTACAATGTCATGTATTATTGGAATCAATTTGTATGGCAACAGATATATATTCAATAAAAAACTAAATATTTATATAATTTTTAGACCAAAATCAGCAGTCAAAACCGAATTACATATTTCTGCAAATTGGTTCTGACAATATTATTGCCTATAACATATGAGAAAATATATTCCTATTAATTAATGAATAGTATTGTTACAGAATGATCTGAAAGATTTAGAGGTCTGGAAGAACAGCTGTTGAAAGAAGTGTCAATTTTTAGTCCCAAGTACAACTTAAGCCCATGAAAGAGATTTACAAATGGTTATTCAGTCCATCAAAACTTAAGCCGTAGCCAAAATAGAAAAATGAATAACACAGTAATTCTGAGTACACAACCAACATTTTTCAGAGAAATTTAAAAGAAACATTTTTCATTTAACTTGTTTGACATGAAACTAATTATTACTTAAATTTTACAGAAAAGTAAAAATATTTCAGCCAAAAAAGAAATATAATTGAAATGCCTGGAATCAAAATCTGTATCTGATACATGTTTTGATTTTCCATAAAGGAGGTAAACCAAAAGGTACTTCGTAATAAACTGAAATTTTATTTACCTGTAATTTCAATGATTTCTCCCTTCAATGTCACAACTCTATGTCGAAATTTCCCATAAGCAACCCTCATCGCTTGTTTCAGGTCACTAGCAACAAGTGTATCACCTATGGAGAAATAAAATGCTGGGCGAACACGATCATCTTCCACTTGAATTAAATCAAATAATCTTGGAACATCCTCAGGGCTATAAAATAAAATAATTTTGTACTCAATATGTCACAATATATTCTTGACAATACATAAAAATGAAAAGGTTAATGAAAAACAGTAGGTTGTGACTCATACCCATTACAAATTGTGTTCTTCTGCTGGTGAAAGGTTTTATAACAAATTTCTCTTCTGTATTGTAATTTTCTGCATGTTGCAATAGATGCCGATGATACAGCTAAAATATTTTTAAGTCATACCCTAAGCACAAGAAGAAACTGAAAACCTTTCAGTCTGAACCACTGTTTTGAATATGCACCTATTAGGTGTAGTGTTTCTCAAGTTTCTCGGTTGACCTGTTTATTTTAATCTATATAAAATGTTCCAAATATGACAAATTATACAAGCATAGTACTTGCAAACTAATTTCAAATATGACATTATACTAACATACAATTTGAAGCTAACTGCTTTTTGGAACATATAGCACTATTAATGATATACAACATCAAGCCTACTTTGTGCAATTCCAAGCACAACAGCAGGCAACTTTTCAAATCAATCCATTTAATATTCTCATCTACGTCTGTACTCTGCAATTCACAAATATTGTGTGCTTTCCAATCTTGAATCAAATGAGAAAAGAAAGGGTACAAATAAGCATCAGTACAGCATCTCATTTCTTTAATTTTATCACTTCTGTCATATCAACATAAATGGTTAGTGGATTAAACAGTATTTCTCAATGAAATAATTTCTCACATTTTCCAATAAATTCAAATGAAAACAACATCATCTGTCTGCCAGGCAATCATGTGACTATTGTACAAGGGCTTTGGCAAGTGTAATGCATGTGCTGAAACTCCAACTTGATGAGTGAGAAAGGGTAAAATATTTTTGTCCAGGTAACAGCTGGGCAGAAAGTAAAGTTAGAAGCCAGAGAGTGCAAGTCCGTATAGTAAGAAAAGTGAGAGATAGGGGAGAGAAGTATCTCTGATGTATAATTCATGTGGAAATTCAGGATAGGTTAAGAAGAACAAGTGTTAATAAAGGACTGGCTGAAAGACCAAAAGGATAGTCAGCCATGTTTGCCTTAGTCAGTATTGGTAAGGGTAGCTGCCATGTGGCCATCAGGCGCAATCCATATCCATGAATATCTAGTACTCAAGTGACAAATCAGGGTCAGGAATACTCCTAAATGATGGACTGTTTTTTGAGAATGACTGTTGTAATAAGAGTGAGTCAGTGAAACGATGTTCTTGATTTACCAACCTGCGAACTGAATTTTGGATCAAAGTTCATGACTGTAATATTAATTTTGGAATGTATCTGGTACTGGCCTTGTAACTTTGAACTGTGAATAAATATCATAGTAACTTCATGACAAGTGTCTTTTTTGTTATTTCTGTATATCAAATCCCTTTTCTAAGTACATTATGTAAAATAATGAACAATATTTTCCCAAAATGCTGGAATGGTGACCAAGTTGATTATTTCATGAACCTGCATATTATCATTTTCCTACTCACTGGTCAGGTACCACTTAAATTAAGACGGTGAATGGTCAAGAGTTTGTATCAGTGTGTGGAGTGAACTACAAAAGTTATCAAATAATTTAAAATTTATTCAGGGATGAGATAAAGGTACTGAATTGACAACAAACAGTTACCCACGCTGTGGCAAGTTGTTGTTTTCATAGGAATACCTACAATTTGCAAGTCTCAAACCATACAATAATTGCTACACAAGGGGTCATAAATCTAGTGGCTCTTCTTTGTATTTTGTTTAATGAGTTAATCGATCCTTTGTGACAAGGATCCCAAACTCCACAACCATAAACCAAATGTGGCCACATGAGAGGTTTCTTTTAAGTCTTTTCATTGCCTTTTTTTCACATTTTAGTGTCAGCTGCCATTTATAGCACCATCTGAAACAACATCTAGATTGCACTGAAATTGTATGGAATCATCAGAACACCTTAGTTGCCAATATATAACTGAATCAGTGGCAAAAATCACAATCTGCTACTTAGGTTGTTTCTGAGATCGTTCACAAAAATTAAGAAAAGAAATGGTCCTATTACACTTCTTTGAGTTGAGGAATGACTGAAGTAACATCTAGATCAGAAAAGGCTTCCCCGTCAACAATGACATACTGCAACTGACCAGTTAGAAAATCTCGCATTCATTCACAAATCTGATCTAAAATACTGTACACTTGGATCTTCGCTAAAAGCCACCAGTGTGGTTTTACAGATTGAACAGCATTCTGACAATCTAAGAAAATTGGATCAGCTTGTGAACTTGCATCTGTAACTATCACAGAGTCAATTGTGTTTCACATGATCTGTTCTTACAAAATCCATGTTGGTTTGGTATAAGTAAGTCATTTTCATCTAGAAACTTTATAACGTTAGAACATATAACATTCTACTAATTTCACTGCAAACAGATGTTAGAAATGGGTCGATATTAGGTATGATTTCTTTGATTTCCTTTCTTGAAAATAGGAATTAGCTGACTTATTTTCCAGTAAGAAGTTTCTTGTTTCTCTTCCAAAGGTTTACGGAATATATCAGAGAAAAACTGTTTTATTTCTGTTGCATACTTACCAGAATATCATTGGGACCTGTTGCTTTCTCTCACTTCAGGAGCTTTAATTGCTTTATAGCACCTACACTACTCATACTGGATCCATCTCTAATTCCACACAATATGAACAAATGTTTCTCATATTTTTGTCAGTGAAAGCATTTTTAAATTCATTGTTAAATATGGTAGCCTTTTTGTGGCTGCCATCAACTTCACAACTATCCTGTATTAGTATTGTTATATTGTTGTCCCTACAAATTAATTTTTTTCTGTACAAACAAAATTTCATTGGGTTTTCAGTGAAACTCTTAGAAAGTGAATTATAATGGACGTCATTAAAGGCTTCATGCCTCACATTTTCTACATGTCCTCTTATCTAATTGTCCTAAATCACTACAGTACCTTGTCCTTCTTGAGCATGCATGTATTTTCCTTTGGTCTTTGAGTTACCTTTTAACTTCAAGTGTATACCATGTGGAATTATTCCATTTCCTGATTGTCTATTTCAGTAAATGTATTAAGGGATACCACATATCTTTAATAGTGACTCTTGTTACTTTGAAGGTAAGGTAATTATCCCTCAAGTATGTTCTAAAACACTGCTTCAAGGCCTCTTTGAGTCTGCCAACGATCCTATCTTTTTCTTTTTGCTTTCAGTTGCTAATGCAATTACAGCTATATGATTACTTATTGCCATGTTGGTAACAATGTTCATGAATAATTGAGGCCTATTTGTAATGAGAGTATTTAAAATGTTTTGCTACAATTGTGGCACCATGTTAGTTCAGTGATGAGCTGCTTAAGATGATGATCTGAGAAAAGGTCGAGAATGATTTCACACGCTGTTTTACCCCTTGAACATAGTTAGTCCCGTCAATATGTGGCAAGCTGAAGTCAACTCCTGGTATTATTGTATGATCTGTAAATTGACAAGCTGTATTATTTACACTATTCCTTAAGGTTTTGATAATAATTACATCTATATTTGATGGATGATAGGAGTCTATTATAAGTTTTGTCCTAGCTGCACTGAGATTAACCCATAAGATTTCACAGATCATGGACGGTATTTACTAACAGCTATAAATACATCACCTCTATGGGACGCAACCCATCCTTATGGAAAAAATTCATGCTGATATTAAAAATTTCTGCTGACCTTATATCTGGTTTTAATCACTTTTCTGTACTGATTACAATATATGTTGTTGTTTTTTTTTGCTATGAATAATGCTTTCTACTTCAAGCTGTTAGTTACATACAAAAACTTCTACAATTACCTACAAGAACTTTTAACAGTCAAGATTCTTTTAAGCTACTTCTAACATGTGGTTTTGAATTTATCTGAGCTGTCCATAACTGTATTTACTGTTGTGAGTCATCCCCCTTCAGCCCGAAAAACCTACAATGTGCTCCACACTGCCCGTGTAGCTGATTCATGTGTGTAGTGCACACTTGATCTATTCAAGGGAGAACTACATGGCTCAATGCCAGCGTGAAGATGGAGGAATCAGCAGCCAAGATTATCACATAAAAGCCGCAATATCAAATTCAGCCCTTCAACAAAGCTCAGAACCAGAGATCCAGAGTCAGTTACATTGATAATGCTGCAGACAGTTAGCTCAGCCAAAATCTAGCAGCCATAGAGTTCATACTTTTAGAAAGCCACCAGAATAAAGATAGGATAACCTCCAACCCAAGGGGGAAATTGTCACTGGTGCCAACTTGAGGCACAAACCACAGTTGGCTGCACCCCATCCATTCAATGGCATCCAGGATAGCTTGTTCCACATCTTGGATCAAATATCCCAGAATACACAATGAACATATACTTGATTTCTTCCCTGACCTATCCACCATTTCCCTAAGGGGTTTAATAAACCACCTAACATTGAAGCTTCTGACCACTATAATCCCATCCTGCAGTTGCTCAGATCTAGTAAGCTGGGAAGCTGCCAACTCACAGGACGATGATTAATAATCTGAATCAGTCTTAAGACAATACATTAAACCGGTTGGACAGTGGTACAAACTAGGGATGTAACGGATATCCGCATCCGCAAGTGCGAAACTTTCACATGAATTCCCACATCCGCTTTCGCATCCGCAATTTTTAATGCGGATGTATTGCAGATATTTTGTTAACATTGTAATATATATTATTACGAGGCATATTCCAAAAGTAAGGTCCGGGGTACAAGATGTCACAGATGATAGGCCTGAATGACGTTTCCCACCTGCAGCGCCATCTACCAACTCCTGGTAAATATGCAGTATTGTTGGCGTGCCGCAGTAGCCGTATATCTATTGTTGAGAGCAGTTCGAAATGGCCGCGACAATCGTAGCTCCCGCCAGTTGTGAAGTGCGCGGTGTGATTAGATTTTTGTTGGCAAAAGGATCGTCAGCTGCGGACATCCATCGCGAATTGTGTGTAGTGTATGGACCAAACATAATGAGTGAGAGACAAGTTCGACACTGGTGTCGAGAATTTCAAAGTGGTCGCACAGATGTGCACGATCAACAGCGGAGTGGCAGGCCCGGTATTCGGACCGACGACATCGTCGAGCAAGTTAACCAAAAACTGCGAAGTGATCGGCGTTTGACGATTAGTGGTCTGGCTATGGAATTCCCAAATGTTGCTAGAACCTCAATTTACAGGATTGTCACTGAAGAGCTTGGATATCGGAAGCTTTGTGCGCGGTGGGTGCCAAAACTGCTCACCGCTCAGCACAAAGAGCAACGCAAAATGATGGCTTCCGTGTTTTGGGACGAAAAGGGCGTCCTTTTGATCGAATTCATGGACCGTGGGACAACCATTACAGCTGACGTGTACTGTGCAACGCTCACCAAACTGAGACGTGCCATCCAAAATCGACGCCGCGGAAAACTGTCGTCTGGCATCATCCTCCTGCACGACAACGCACGCTCGCATACCGCTTCCAAAACCAAAGAGAAGATTCAAGAGTTTCGTTGGGAAATCCTAGACCACCCTGCTTACAGTCCAGATCTTGCACCAAGCGACTATTTTCTCTTCCTGCATTTGGAACGGTGGCTTGGTGGACAACGATTTCAAACCGATGAAGAACTCAAGACGAGCGTTACCAATTGGTTCAGGTCCCAGGCGGCAGACTTTTATGTCGAGGGGTTAAAGAAACTGGTACAGCGTTACAGAAAGTGTATAGATATGAACGGCGATTATGTGGAAAAGTGAACTAGATATGTAGTTACATACTGACGTTAATAAAAACCTTGTACCCTGAACGATGTTTTTATTATGATCAAACGGACCTTACTTTTGGAATACGCCTCGTATTTTCTCTTTATTCGAGATTCTGCCTATCGTAGCTTAGCTAGCAAAAAAGTGATTGTTTTCTGACGATCTTGCAATAAAAGTAACAATGAACTAAACGGTGTTATTACCTAAGCCACAAAGTTACTAGTTTAAACTTGCAAGTAAAGTAAAGGTCGGGCTACAATAGACAGCACGGAAATATTGAGTGAATCGAAAGGAACCTGTAACTGCTTTCATGGACCTTCAAGAGTTCTTTTATCGAAAATCGGAACTTTTAGGTCCTACAAGTTGTACTGTGAATGCGCCACTGGAGCGGTGGGAAGGTGGGTCGCAAGCACGGAACTGTGCGTGGTGAGTAACGGCCTGGTCTTGCATTCGGGAGGACGGCGGTTCTAATTCCCGTCCGGGCATCCAGATTTGGGTTTTCCATGGCTTCCCCAAATCACCCCAGATGAATGCTTCCATTAAAAGACCATGGTCGAATTCCTTCCCGTTCCAAACCCCGATCTCTTCACACCTCTAATGACCTCGACGTCGACGAGGCGTATGGTTATAACTCAAAAAAGCTACTACTCACTTTATCACCTTTCCTACTGCATACATCTCAGTTGTTCCATACAGTGCTGAAACACAGAGTGTACTGATAACAAATCTTCTCGGGTTTGCAGCCGGATTTTATTACAAAGTGACAAGCTTTTGGCAACTAGCTCAGTAGCCATCTTCAGGTCTATTATGTATCGGCGATCTTGCCGATATGAATACCAGGCAAGATCGCTGATACATAATCGACCTGAAGATGGCTACTGAGCTAGTTGCCGAAAGCTTGTCGCTTTGTAATAAAATCTGGCTGCAAACCTGAGAAGATTTGTTATCATTTATTCGACGGGAAAGCCTGCATTCACAGAGTGTACTGTTTTCCCAATTTACTACTGCCCACACTTGCAAGAGATGGACAAATACGAGGCTGTCTGTGACCCAAGCCATTATCTGCACTGAGTAACAAATCCATTTAACATCTTACAACATGTGCAACTATTATCATTCAGCTCAAGACAGTTCAGTGTCATAAACCCTAATGTACCAGGCCAGAGCCATTTGTGATGCAGAAAGTCTTCTAGCAGAATAACCATCTGTGACATATATTCTGTATGAATAGTAACAGTGAAGCACATACAAACAGGGCATTTTGCAAGACAAGACGAAGGCATGTAAAACATAGAAGATGAACAAAATGTGTTTTTACCATATGCTGCAGCTACTTCAAAATTACTAGATTGTTAGACAATGTAAACCTAAAAAGGTCCTTTCATACATCCAGGTAGATAAGACATTTACCATGTAATGTGAAGGATAGTTCGAGTCTCAGACAGTGTTATGAGTGTACATTTGGCAGACAGCACACTCCATTTTTCATACTGTTCGAACAAGCAAGATGTGTGTCCCAGGGACAAATGATGAAGTCAGCAGTAGCATTGCACAACACAGGGAAGAGACATAGAATTGACTTCGAAAGCCCACATAAAGGAATAGTGGGACAGCGTGATTAAGGAAGCTTTGGTGCTACATCTCGTGGAGGACACTGTAAACAGAAACATGTGATAGCTTTTCACCACAGCCAGGAACCCAGTTACTTATTTATTATTATTATTACTCCGCAATTCATTAAAACTGTGTGGCAGTGGGTGCATTGCACCTATTATTAGTAAGTTAAGAGGATAGGGACAGAACCATCAAGATCATTCTATAATGTATTACGGTTCACAGCCAACATCCACAACTGCTTGTATCCACACAACACTTCCTGCCCATCTGCCCAACTTACTCCACTATGCTTCTGAAATAACCATCTCCACATGGAGAAGCTCTCAGCATACAGGACATAATATAACTGGTTAATAATGACTCATGAGATCTATATAAAGGCAGTCATTCCAGAATGCAACACTTTTCCTGCTGGAGGCCTGAGAACATTTTAAATATACATTGCTGCTAGATAAATAAAAAGAATGCGTTTTAGAGTAATTATGTAAAGATTAGAAAAAAAGGCCAACAAATATCATAGCAGAGGGCATATCAACACAGATACTAAACATACACACACAAATACATCAATTTTTTTTAGTAAATCCTTCTTGAGCTGGAGGGATGGCAGACCTATATTACTGCAGTGAATGTAGTGGAATACAAGGGATTGGTGGTTAGAGGGTGAGATGTGCAATTATTATTAAATTCTTATTCAGTCAATGATATATTAACAGGTAGGAAAAAAAAAAAGAATATTTACACCTATGCCCATGCACATAAATCTCTACGGGAGAGGTAAAAGGATAAGAAAAAGTTACATGAAAGTGGTAAGAAATTTGATGGACATTACAAATTCCTGATTGCTATTTACGATGATTTCTGAAGGAATGTAGGGTGGATACAGAAAGTAGAGAAACTGAGAGGAATAGAAGGCCATAAAAGGACCAGGAAGAGAGACAGAAAGAGAAAAAGTGTGATAGGGAGGGCAAGAAGAAATTTCTAGGGACAAATATAAAATGATTATCAAAACAGAGAGAAAGGGTGGGAAGATATACCACAAACTGCCTTGAGAACCTGTATGGCACACTTAAATGCCAACATCTTTCTAGACAGACAGGAAGAGTCCTTACTTCACGAGACCACTTTAAACTAAATGTTTAGTTTAAGTACCTAGATGACATTATGATCTAGACATATGGTGAAAACTAACACAACGTGACCTTCCTTGGAGCGAACACCTTCATGCCGAGTAACCAGTTATTCATTTATTCATGTACAAACATCATACCCAAAAACCTGTACCAATACTTACACTGTGCTAAATGTCATCTATTTCACACAAAGTACTATCTCCATTATAGTCTTGAAAAATAAGTCATATGATCACAAATCCCTTGTGTAATACACCAAAACTCTAATACAACCCCATAATCCAACAATTATACAACCGTTTTAGTTGACATCAGGTCTCCCATGCGGTAACGAACATTAAAGCACTTATCATGAACAGTTAAAAACCTACAGCTGAAAAATTACTATCCTCACATAGTATTTTTTCTGGTCTTGAATCAATAATCTGTCTTGCACTGTGTCATTCAGTACTCTGATATAAACATTTTTCAAAAGTACATTCATAATCACCACTAGATTGGCCCTTTCCTGATGTCAACATTTTGGGGATCATGTTGGTGCGTGCTATAACACGCCTGTTGAAACTTCAGCTAAATAACAAAGGAATTATAAACTTTTTTGGTCCAGGTAGTGACCAGGCAGTGAGGTTGTCCAACTAGAAGACATAGAATGCAAATTGGTATAGCACAAGAAATGCAGTCCTCACAATTAATTAATCGTGGACGAGAATGTGTGTAATGACAAACGTGAATAAGTGAGGCACTGCTTCTAATTACTAAGCTGTAGTCAAAGTTCATTATTGTTTTTGAAATTGTGATGTGAGTCTGGTACTGGCCTGAGAATAATGTTGAATAAACTGCTTTGTAGCTTTATATGGAGTGATTTTTAGTTATTTCGAATTCATAAATCCCTTTACGGACTAGTTCCTTAAGTGGATGTGCTGTTTATTTTCCTGGAGTACGGGATGGTGACCATGTCAGTTAAATGATTTTGACAACCTCTGTACAAAACTATTGTCGCGTTGGAACCGGGACAGGTGTGAATTCGAAGGTTACTTGTCAATGAACACAGCACATAAACTGAGAACAGGTTTATTGAGAACTCAAACATACACGCAGCACTGACTGCCTCTTGGGCAGAATGCTCTTCTATTTATACACAGATAGAACGTACTAGAGATTACAAGAGTAGTTAACAAATGAAATGTGTAGAAGTTACAAGTGACCTTAGGAAACATGTAGAATCTTCTGGAAATAATAAACAGAATTAAATAATTTTTGTCAGTGGGCGGGATTGAACCGGCGACCTTCGGTACCACAATTCGTGACGCTACCCGCTGCGCCATGCTGGCAGACGGTACACTGGCGTTCATGCGGCATTGCTCCCTCTCCTGAGGAAAACAGCGTCCCGCTGTTAGATTTCTTTTGGGGCACGCTGAAGTGTCCTGAATCTTGATCTTGTCGTGGGTCCTCTGTATGGCAGTTCTGGAGGGCCCCTCCTGGTTGTACTATTATCTTCCTGTCCGACCTCCTCAGTATCCAAACCGTCCTCAGAGTCCTTGAACAAGAAGCTGGTTGTGCCTAGCTGCTCGTCAGGATTGTAGTAAGGCTTCATGCGGAGGACGTGAACAATGTCCCTTCGCTTTCGTCGTTTCGAAGACGGCTCATAATCCTCGACTTCGTATGTGACGTCTGACCGGCGGCGTATGACACGATACGGACCAAAGTACCGCTTCAGTAACTTTTCTGATAGCCCAACCTTCCGGACAGGGGTAAAAATCCATACGAGATCTCCTGGGTTGTACGCAACAGGTCGGTGCTTGCCGTCATACCGCTGACGGTCCTTCTCCTGGGTGGCCAGTGTTCGTATGCGAGCCAGCTGTCTTGCTTCTTCGACCCTGGTAATGAGCTGTTTTATATAGTCATCCTGAGTGTCGTCCGGCTGGAATGGGAACAGCGTATCCATTGTGGTCTCAGCTTCACGGCCATGGAGCAGAAAAAACGGAGTGAAGCCTGTCGTATCTTGCCTTGCTGTATTATAAGCAAATGTGACCACTGGCAGTATTGTATCCCAATCCTTCTGCTCAACATCCACATACATCGACAGCATATCGGCTAATGTCTTGTTGAAGCGTTCTGTGAGACCGTTTGTCTGAGGGTGGTATGCAGTTGTCATCCTGTGGACAACGTCGCATCTTGACATGACCTCTGATACTAGTCTTGACTGGAATACCTTTCCACGATCGGATATCATCACACGTGGTGCTCCATGCTTCAAAATAATGTCTTCTACTAGAAATTTTGCAACCTCTGGAGCTTCTGCAGTCGGCACAGGTTTGGTGACAGCGTAGCGCGTGAGGTAGTCGGTGCAGACTATTATCCATCGGTTACCGGTTGTCGACTTCGGGAACCTCCCTAAAAGGTCGATCCCAATTCGGTGGAATGGAACTGCTGCAGGCGGAATTGGTACTAGATGACCTGGAGGTAATTGCGGCACATGTTTCCGTCGCTGGCACTCTTTACAGTGACTCACATAATGCTTGACAGATCGGTAGAGACCCTTCCAGTAATACCTGCGTCGGATTCGGTCCAGGGTCTTCACAAATCCCAGATGACCGGATATTGGAGCGTCGTGGAAATACTTGAGAATAGCTGGCTGGAGATGAGCTGGAACGACCAGAAGCCACTTGGGGCCTAGTGGATCGTAGTTGTTCTTATACAATGTCCCATCTATCAATTGAAACCCTCCTTTGGCCGGTTCTCCTTTCTCCAAGGCGTCTATGGTTCTTAATAACTCTGAATCTTCCCTCTGTTCAGCTGCAACGTCACCTAATTCAGCGAGGGCTGAAATTCCATTCATGCTGTTGTGTTCTATTAAAGGATTCCTTGAAAGGCTGTCGGCATCCTTGTGTTTGCGTCCGTTTTTGAATACCACCGTGACGTCGTACTCTTGAAGTCTAAGTGCCCATCTTGCTAGTCGACCTGATGGATCCTTCAAGCTGGTTAGCCAACATAAAGAATGGTGGTCTGTCACGACGGTGAAAGGTTTGCCGAATAAATACGGACGAAACTTGTTGATAGCCCAGACAACTGCGAGGCATTCTTTCTCGGTTGTAGAGTAGTTTATCTCGGGCTTAGAGAATACTCTTGATGCATAGGCTATCACCTTCTCAGCACCTTCCTGAATTTGCACAAGCACTGCACCGATCCCATAACCGCTGGCGTCAGTGTGAAGTTCAGTTTCTGCATTCTCGTCGTATAAGGCTAGAACTGGTGCGGAAGTTAGAGCCTCCTTAAGTGCCTGGAAAGATCTTTCTTTAGTTTCATCCCAGTAAAACTTGGCGTCTCCCTGCAAAAGTTCTTGCAGTGGACGTGCCATGTTACAGAATCCTTTTATGAAACGCCGGAAGTATGAGCACAGCCCAAGAAAGCTTCTCACATCACGAATGTGCTGAGGAGTTGGAAATTCCATGACTGCCCTTACTTTATCTGGATCAGCGCGGACGCCATCTCCGTTGACCAGGTGCCCCAGGATTTTTATCTCTCTGGCGACGAAGAGGCACTTCTTCGGATTGAGGCGGAGTCCTGCAGTCTGAACACACTTCAGCACCGTTGACAGGCGACTCAGATGTTCTTCAAATGTTTTCGAACCACTGCTGGGCGGTTCCGTCCAGATAGAAATAAACATTTGCCAAGCACATGGTATGATCCCACCTGTTGTACTTGGCGACTCGGTCGAACCCTTTTAGCCATTTGTTAGGGTCCTGTCCAGCGTCTCCAGAGAACACCGATGGGTGTCGAATGTGCAGCTGGCTTGCCGCCATGGGTTTCCTAATGACGCGGACTTTCGGAAGGACGTACTGAGTATATCCTTTGTAGTCCGGTTCCAGTCCGTGTAGGCGGCGACTTTTACGTTGCCTAATCGGAGCCACGATGATGCAGCTGTTGCACAGGGTACCCGGCGTCTCCACCAAACTATGGCGCGTTGGAACCGGGACAGGTGTGAATTCGAAGGTTACTTGTCAATGAACACAGCACGTAAACTGAGAACAGGTTTATTGAGAACTCAAACATACACGCAGCACTGACTGCCTCTTGGGCAGAATGCTCTTCTATTTATACACAGATAGAACGTACTAGAGATTACAAGAGTAGTTAACAAATGAAATGTGTAGAAGTTACAAGTGACCTTAGGAAACATGTAGAATCTTCTGGAAATAATAAACAGAATTAAATAATTTTTGTCAGTGGGCGGGATTGAACCGGCGACCTTCGGTACCACAATTCGTGACGCTACCCGCTGCGCCATGCTGGCAGACGGTACACTGGCGTTCATGCGGCACTATCATCTTGGTTTCCCAGTACCTCATAAAAAAAAGACAGATTATGACAAAAATTTTGTATCTACAAGTGAAGTGTGGAAAAGTAGTTATTCAATAATCTTGAGTCAATTACTCGACAGTCTAAAAATATTGAACAATACTGCTGCCATATTATGACACAGTAACAATATTTTGCTGCTGTCATATTTGACAGCAGCATATTTCGATAATTTGGGTGTGCACAGTGGATATTTGATGGTTCAGCATTTCTGCAATCATCCTAACATTCAGAGTTTAACAAGTCACATTTTTGTTTAAGTGGCTGGTTGAGGGCGGTGGTTGTCAGCCACTTGTTCCCAACCATCACTAAACATATTCAGACATTGTGAAGATGATAGAGCAAAGTCCCTGTAGGCTTGCTGCTTTAGTCGATTGGTATAATGTTTGCCGAGTTTCGTGAAGAACCTGATTGTGTACTGCTGTCTGATTATTTGCTCTATAACACATCTCATTCATATAATCAATGATGACACAATCACTATTTGGGGCAGACTAGCTTTGGACAGATTATGAAGCCAATCTTCCACTCTTTCCCACATCACTTAACACACACAGCTTGAACAAGCTGTGACATACAGTCATTACACAAATAAAATCACTTGCATTACTTTCTGAACACACCTCTTAATTTTTATAACTTGCTTCCAGACTCCGAATACTTTGTTCCCATGAGTTGAATCACCCAAGGTTATTATTGCAAACAACATTAAGGACTGAAAATAAGCAAAATAAAACAGTATCTTTATAATGAAATCACCTTTTGCTGAAGTTTTACAGTTTGGAAAAGTGGACACATCCCATTACTTTACCAAGTCAGACACATACACCCCCCAATTTAAATTATCAATATAGTATATGGATAGAACGTGTTGGCAAGGCTTTTGTTACAAACAGACCGACCAGTGGTTGGAAGCTGCTCAAGATGATGATGATAGTGGTGGTGATGATCAATAAGCAAACCTATAAATGACACAATTTGAGTTTTCAAATGATGCATCATTAAACTGGTCCAGTGACACTTTGTTTTCTAATAAAAAGATACTTCTCCAAATTATTAATCATGGTGTGCATATGAGAAATTATGAAGTTGCAAAATAAATAAGGGAATGAGGACTATACTAAATAAAAGACAAACTGAAAATGTAAGTAAAATGTATAATGACTTAGGATATCTGTTTATTGAGAAGGAAATAATTATAGATGTATTGGCTTTTGTATTTAGGTTGGAAAGTGGATTGATACCAAGTTCTGAGTCTAGAATAGTAAAAAAGAACAATGATGTACATAATTATAAGACAAGGCAGACAAATCATTTCCATTCAACTTGTAATAAAAGTAGTAAAGCACAAAAAAAGTGTTGCATAAAGGTTTAACAATGTATAACATCAACAACCCTATCTCTCAGACTCCCTTAGCTACCAACATGCAACCACCATGGTGCACGTTCGGAGACTCGATGCTACTATCCTATTATATAAAAAGCTAACGTGGCATCTGCGTGCGACGTCTATAGCTGCTTCTCCTATTGGCTAACGAACGGCCAATCATCAACCACCATATTACGTTCGCACCACCATCTTGCTTTTCGTTTATTTACAGCTAGACGCTGAAATTCATATAAGGAGAAGGAGATTCAATATTTGCGCTATTTTATCCCTATCAGTTAGACACAGAAATTGAGAAGGGGATTCAATATTTACGCTACTTTATCTGCATCAGTTATGAGCATAACCTAAGAATTTTTTTGGCAGAAAGTAAGAAGCAAGGAAGTTTATTAAAAACTAGGAGAAATGTACATAATGCGAAATGTATTTGTCACATAAATAACAGTTATCCATTTACGAAATTATAGTCTCCGTAATCTAAAGTGAAATGCATTTTTTTATTTTGAAATCCTGACAAAATACTCTGATAATCTAACGAGAATAACGTTTTCGTATAACTAAAGATATCATTAAGGATGACTTATTCGTTTCTCCTTATAAGCTTTTCCATAATAAATTCCTACTACCATTATATATGATACCCTTAGTTTTTGATACATGTGTTAGCTATTAAATGAGATTTAAGATAACTTTGTTATCAGATTTAAATCATCAAGGATATGACACTCGCAATTCAACAACGATATTATTGCCGCAAAATAGCAGTGAGCAGTGATATAATAAATACTGAGAGTAGGGAAAAAAAAATTAATACCAGGCAATTATATGTCACAAAGTTACAATTATTACGTTCGATTAAATTTACATATTGCTTTTTATTTATCTACGACAACCAGATGCAGAAATTAATGTAAGGAGAAGGGTTTTCATTATTTACGCTATTTTACCTGCCTCAGTTGTAAGCACCAGTTTAAACCGTAAACTAAGAATTTTTTGGCACACGGTAAGAAAAATGAGGTTTATTAAAAACTCAGAGAATCGTACATACGTAATCGCGACATGTATTAGTCAAATAAATAACAGTTATTTGTTTTCGAAATTGTAATCTCCGTCATCTAACGTAAAATGCATTTATTTATGTGAGATCCTAACCAAGTGCTCTGATAATCTAACCAGAGTAACGTATTCATATAACGAAAGATATAATTAAAAAAGATTATTTTTCTTACAAGGTTTTTCAGAATGAATTCCTACTACCACCATAGGTGATACCCATCATTATTCATTTGAGGGTAATAGAGGCTATGATTTTCGAACGCAATATTATTGGAGGTTGTGGTTAAGTTTACCAGAATCGCAACTGACACATTTTGTTACAGCATAATTCACTCTGAAACAAGTTTTACAAACCAATTAAACTGTTTTCATAAGCGCCATGTTACTAAATGTATTAATTAATGCGGGTGGAAGTAGTTTCATATTTAACATGCTGAATTGTGCCTGGACCAGGAATAAAACTGATATTACATGGATAGCAAAAGTTTTTGGAATTCCTAATCTGATTTTATATAATTGGTTCTCTACTTCCGGCGTCATTAATTCAGTAGAAGTTACTACTGTATGGCTATGTGAACGGCAAATGAAATATGTAGAACTTTGCAAAATCAAGGTCATTAGTATTATGTAATATCAGTTCCGTTTAATTAACCAACTGCAAAAAAAATGAGCTGCCAGAATATTGCGTTCAAACCGTCATTTTTGACGGGCTCGAAGCTAGTAATGATATGAAACTGTAAGTAGCTAGTAATATAAGACAACCAACATACAAACACAAAAATCAAGTAACATTGTTATGTATATATATGTTTACCTAGGGCATTGAAGATGTCTTAAATAAAGACGAAACGCGTTTGCCATTAAACAAAAGCATTTGTTTTAGTTGCAAGACGGAAAATACCAAAAAACAGTTACCCAGATTTCGATTTTCAATGGGTTCCGGAAATCACTCCCGGTCAATGCCGAATTGGTTTCCTTCAAAATTCAATGCTCGAATACCTTCCCGTTCCTCGCTTCCATTCCTTTCGCGCCTCGAATCACCTCGACGTCGAGGAAACGTAAAGCCATAAGCTAAAAGAAAAAGTTATCTGCCTTAGGCAGTAATCACACAAGAATTCCCATGGGAAACTTTGATACTGGCCTGGTTTTCCCCTATATTTCGCAGCATGGTTAGTGTTGATTACTGTCAAGTGCAATGTGTTGTTTGCGGCCTGATTGAGAGATGAGTATAAAACCTTGTCACACATAAACACCAATGGTGTGCACTTGGTAGTTCTGGCTGTAAGGGGCACGCATCATTGGTAGAAATAAAAAAAATGCCCTAGGTCGACCACTTTCAGCCTTTCCCACACTCACCGACATGTAAGTACCATAGTGTATGATGGTAGACTCATGGCCAATATCATGCACAAACACCAGCGTCTGTGTTATGACATTAAGGCAGCAAAGAGAAACAAAAGGCGTATTTGGTCAAAACATGAAAATGTCCCACACTGACCACTTTCAACCACCATATCTACCACAACCCCACAGCTACCGGAATTTGGTAACTTTGTGCACAATGGGAAACTCCATTTTACTTCCACATACAAACACCAATAAAACTAACAAAGGATAGGGAAATATGAGCCAACACTTACCACAGATGAAGGCTTCCTGTGCCCTTCCTGTGCACAGCCACTCTATGGCTGTACCCCTCGATACTAACTGCAGCCCTGCTTTCATCACTCAGTTCTTCCCTGGTCTTGAGCATATTAAACTAATCCTTCACCGTGGGCATGACTTCCTACGTTCCTTCCCCAGGATTCGCACCATTCTCCATAAAATCCTACCCACCGCCCCACGAACATGTTTTAGCAGACCACCAAATCTAAGAAATATCTTGGTTCATAAGTATTCACCCAGTAATTTCCCCAAACTACCACAGAAATCATTCCCATGCAACAGGCCCCACTGAAAAACATGCAGCATGCATTCAGCTGCTACCACCACAGGTGAAACATTCCCCATGACTGGTCATGCTACCTGCATGACAACACACCTCATATATCAACTTACATGCCTCTGTTGCTCCAGCTCATATATAGGCCTCACTACCAATCCACTTGCTATCAGAATGAAGGACCACAGGAAGACATTATATACTAACAATGAGGCCCATCTAGTTGCAAAACATGTCAGTTCCCACAAACTGAATAATTTTAAAATCTGTTTCTTAGTTAGGGTGATCCGAGTTTTCTCTGTTAATACAACCTCCTCTGAACTATGTAGATGGGAATATCCTGGACACGAGACATCCTTCACGCCTCAATCTCCAATAAATTCCTCTCACCTGCCCCAGCACTTATTATCTCTACTATTTATATTTCTCATATTCTTATATTTTATTTTTACTTACAGTTTTTAAAAATTTGAGTTATATATGTATTCTTACTCAGTTATTATTATGTTGGTCTACCAATTTCAATGAAATTATAGTCAACAGTATCAATTATCAGTATCGTATTTGAGCTTCCCACCTCCCACTCCAAACCCCTCCTACACCACCACCTGTGTCAGTTACGACATTTACCAGACGGCCACATCTGACCCCGCCTGTTGTCTCACTTCTGCACAAATAAGGCTGTATGCCAAAATATTATGCTTTTATTGTGTTTATTTTTTTGTGTCTGTCATTCCCAGCTGCCTTCATCTGTGTTAAGTGTTGGGTCATATTTCCTATCCTTCCTTATTTTTATAAATATGTTGTTCCCCCCCCCCCCCAAACCATGAGCTACCGGCTTGGCGGGCTTACTCAGTTGGCCGTCAGCCTCCAATATGCAGCCATCTCACTACTACTGAAGAAGGGCATAGGCTCGAAAATTTTATTCTATGTGTGTACGTGTTTTTTTGTGTATCGACGCTGCAGGTATCATCTTCTATGGTAAGCGGTGGTTTTCTCCTTTTTTTTTTTAATTGGCTTTTGGCTACGAGGCCATACAGCCAGCACTATGTAATTTTATATTTTGCAAGTATGTATTGGATCACTCAATGTATTATAGATTCTCCATGGTATAGACGACACAAGACAAACACAACACTTAATTAAAACCACCCATGCCCTCGGCCGGACTCCTGCAACGCGAGGCTAGCACGCTACCCCTACACTGCCGGGGTCGGCATATATATTCACTTTAGTAATTAAATTTTATATTTGTCTATGTATGTATTTATTTGTTATTTTACTTCCACAGCTAGTGATACATATTTTTCTCCAGTTACCAATATACATCACCAGAAGATGGTGACAGAGTTTCCGATTGCTGAAATATTGTGTGAAAACATCCTGCTCACTTGGCTAGTCACCCGAGAAGACCATATTGATTCTCAACACCGAGAGGAACTTCAATCTTAGGTATTTCCCCACACATTATTTTACCCTTCCATTCCGCCCCCACTCCAACCCCTCCATTTTTTTTTATCAAGAAAAAGGCAGTCATTTGGTAAGTTTTGGGGATACACATCTCTTCTTTAAAAGAGCCCATCTATCTCTGTATGAATACGG
Organism: Vandiemenella viatica; assembly: GCA_031002005.1. Lineage (NCBI taxonomy): Eukaryota > Metazoa > Arthropoda > Insecta > Orthoptera > Morabidae > Vandiemenella > Vandiemenella viatica. The sequence continues at coordinate 45,546,576 of JARYHS010008075.1, forward strand.
TTTCAAACTGAAATTTTACAAAATTATTTTTGCAGTTCTGTAGCCTTCATAAAAATCTTGGTATTTTCCTTGCCCAAAAGCTTTCCCCTCTTTATTATTAATGTTCTGATGGTATCAGTCAAGTAATTACAAATGCAATGAATCATAAGTAAATAATAACTGGCATTAAATACACGATAGTAGTTTCTTCGATTCTATTCTGTTTTTACTGAATATCAATGCTCTTTCTGGAAATATATCTACCAGGAGAATGTGATTCACTATCAACAACAATCTGATCACGTAAACTAAATACGGTTGCACAGAGAACATGAATTAAACATTCGGTTAGACAGTGACACAATTAAAAGCAAACTTACTGAAATTAAATTTTGATAAACTACAGAACATTAGTTCCAAGGGTAGAAAGCATATATGTAAATAACAAATGTAATTCAGTTTCAAAAAACAAAGAATGTAAAAATTCCTGGCATTAATGTTTATGTATTACATAGGTATATGTCAGAGTTTTGCTGAAAAACCTAAGCAATATGATGTTTGTAATAAGAATGATTTATTTGTAATAACTGTATCTTACATGATTTATCTGATAAACATATCTTGTGAAATAGTGTTCTGCGTCTATTTGTAAGATCCATAACTAATTTTAAAGAAGCTCCAACATAATACTTAGCTATACACACAAACAACATTCTTAACCAACACTAAATGAAAGCTGAAGTATACAAATATAAACCAAAGCTCATTGAGAACACACACACCTCAAACAAAGTAACACTGGAATAACTTAACATTGAAAGCATGTACAGTACATCACAAATAAAGAACCACAGAATTAACCATACAAACCAAAACAAACAAAACATAACCCAACACCAACTTAGATGAAATTAAAAGCATGCTAAAACTACTGACATCAGAAAACTATTTCAGTTTCAATAACAGCTATTACCTGCAACATGAAGGACTTCCCATTAACATCCCCAGTTTCAGGAACATTGGTTGATATATACATAACCAATCTATTTATACATCTATAAAAGTATATGTCTGTATATGTTTGTGTGCTTTTTATACAAATCTACATATTATATTCCATCTCAATGAAACTTTACACAAGTATACATTAAAATTAGGGGAAAGATATTTTCTACATTTGGTTTACAAAAAGCCATTGACCTTCCCCCATCAGCCTATTAATGAAACATTGCACCAGTTGATTTTTTTGCAAATACCTAAAGTACCATATGGAAATCTGCCAAAGTGGATGCTGATATTCTGATAGCCCATACAATTTACTGTTTATTGGCACTGGATTGGTTTTGGTCACACAATTAGTGACTGAGAAACCAGAATTTGAAATTTAAAAAAATGTTTTAAAGTTGGCAAGGTGACACACAAATCAACAGTTTTTATCTGATCTAGATGAATTATTGCACATGTATATTCTACAACAAAAAGTAAAATAGTATCTATATTTGGTTTGCATAAACCCAACCCCTTTCTCCTCTTACCCTTTCCCCCCCCCCCCCCCCACTACTTAATTTTTTAAAATTTTATTTTTACAAACCCACAGTTTTGACCCAATCTTAATGAAACTTTGCCCACCTATTTTTTTTTAAACAAAGAGAAAATTGCTGGCACAACCCCTGTCCTTCTTAAAATTTACATGTTCAACTATTCTGGGTGTTCACCCCCCCCTCCCAATTTCCCCCCAAATATCTCAAAAACCGTAGGGAATTGGATGGTTATAGAGATGTTACAACAACCTGAGAAAACAAGATATAACATCAGAACTTTCATATCAAGCCTCTGAGCAATACTGGGTTCTCTACTAGTATAGAAAATCAAATACTGGAAAAAATAATTGCTGGAGATATGGTGACGAAATAAATCTTACATCTTTAAAAGAGCAATTCTTGTGTGTGTAACTGGGATTTCAAAAAAGGCTTTAACAATTTGGATGAAACTTCATATTTAGATAATATTTAAAATAGCAATTCTTGTATTTGGTACCTCGGAAATGGCACCAACGCCATCTTGTAGTAAAGTAGTATGTAGGTGGCAGCCACAAGAGAAGTTATAGTGCGGAGTATGTAATAGTAACGCGAGACATGCTTCCCTGTCATGAAGTGTAAAGTGGACAGAAAACAATTTTATGCTGTCCTTTTAGTATTAGAGGCAAGTGTTTTGTGGAGAACTGTGAGCCCAGTAGGATTTAGTGGTCTGAACAGAGTGTAATGTTATCCAACTGAAGCGTGGCCAGAATCTGCAATTGTAAGAGAAGTAGTACAATATGCTATATCCACGGTCAAAGTAAATAATTTAACTAGTTGTGTTGATGGAAAATTTGTATGCGATATGTGAACTAAACCAGAGTGAACAGTTTTATAATTTCTGGACTTAGTCAATTCTGAAAGTCCAATAAACAGTATCACATCCGCAAGTTTACCATATGAAAACAGAAGCTTTACAAAATCACCACGAGATAACATTTTGATTTTCAGATTTGCATCACGATTTCACCAAAAAAGTGAACAACTTTTGTATTTGGTATTTCAGAAACAACTCTAATCTCATCTCATACAAGTTTCAGGTACTAGTAAGCCTACTGATGTTAGTAAAGCTTCTCTTCGGCCAGAGCAAGGAACTGTGCACCTGAAAATGCCTAGGAAGCCTTCAAGAAAAACGTTTTACTTTAATAAAACTATACTCAAAATCTTGCATATTGAACAGAAATTAAAAGATGCCAAGTAAAGATCAGTCACCCAAGTGCTGCCTCATTAATGAAGCAGATGAATATATAAATGAATAACACCAGGCCATAAATAAATGACCTCATACATCAGACTCACAACAGAAAATTAAGACAAAAGGTATCTAAGTTTATTGCATCTCTCCATTACAATAAATACAAATAAACATTCAATTTAGAAAATTCACGGAAACATATCCGATACTACACTCCACATCAAACCACCTACATAATTACAAATAAGCTGCAATACTTTTCATTTTAAACAGAATCCTACAAACAAAGAAAAACTACAAAATATAACCCAACACAAAGGAGCAAATTAACAGCAAATAATGGATACATAACACAGTTAGCTGACACAAAAAACAGAATAATCTTAAACTAATTGGAAAGAACAGATAGAAAATAACAAAGTGAAACTTCAGCCACACTGAACCCATCAACCCATCAGACAAACACATTTACATACAAACAGTTCAAAACATACAAATCATACAAGACATAAGCAACCTACGACATATTTCAACAACTACACATTCGATATCTCTGAGAATTTCAAGAAACAAGTTATCAAAATTGCTCTTCAAATAGAAAACTATATACAAAAACTCACTCGGATTCATATAACTACAACAATACGGGTATTTACCAACTTCTATCCCAAAAATGTGAAGCCATATACAAAGGACAGAAATAAAGACAGTTCCATACCAGATTTCAAGAACACATGAAAGTACAGAAGTGCAGTAATCATTCCACGCTCATCAAGCATCTTATAGAAAATAATTATTTACCAACAGACAAAATCACAGATTTGTTAATACTCACAATCAACAACTACAAACACAATTCCCTCATTCTACAGCTAAAATACCACTTTCAGTAAGCAATAAACAATAAACAATTGATAAACAGGTACTTAACAACCATATTAACATAACAGTACCAAATCATATTGAGGTTAATAAACACACATTAATAAGACACATACAAAAATGTAATAAACACTAACATTATTAAATCTATATGCCCAAGTATGACATATACTGAAAACACATTATGACCTAGTCACACACTTTCAAAATGGTACTGTCAACAGAAGCACGACAGCAAGATTGGAAAAAAAAAGTTGTAAAAAGGCAGATTGCACTACATGTAGTTGACAATAATTTGAGACAGCTCTAGTCAGGAATGTTTATTGTAAACCAGAGATTTGTAACTACCATCTATAACATATATGGGCAACCCCCGGCCCCCGGGCCGGATCCGGCCATCCACCAGCTTCAATCTGGCCCACGAGAAATTCAGAAATTTCAAATAAGCTTTAAACTGAAGTCTCTCATTAAGTTTCATCTGATTTTTCAATCTGTTTTTGTTAATTTGCTTTTTGTATGTTTGATTATGCTATTGTAATTCTAATAAATAAAAAAATGTGTAAATTTTTATTGCCTTTTTATTCACTGCTACCTACTTAATTCTTACCTACGGCCCGTGGCCTGATTAAGTCCTGAAATTACGCCCTCTGCTAAGCAAAGGTTGCCCATACCTGATCTATAATAACACTAAAGTAAATCAGAATATATTACAATTTTAGCATAATGTCAAGCATAATTTAATAAGATGTAAATATTATATGTACATTTCAATACAGGTTCATCACTTATAATGCTTTGATAGGAGGTGAAATGGATATGGTAATAAATAAATAAAAATGCACTGGCATTCTTGATTAACAATTAAAATAATTTTCATTCAATTATATCTAATTGTATTTTTTGTTTTGAAGAAACTCTTAAAATAACAATAATATGTATTCTCAGTGCAGAAGGATAACTCTCAGAATAGTTTGCAGGGTAGAAACTGTATCTTATCATGGAGTATTCTTCAGAAGACTTAGTATTTTTAAAATAGATTGTCATCAATTTTTATCTATCCATTTCCCAGAATGAAAATATCCAAATGTTTGAACCAAAATCTCAGGCATTCAAGATAAGAAACAGAAATAACTTGTCTGGAACTTACCAAAGTTGAAGGACAGAGAGCTGGGGCAACAAAAACAAAACACAAATCCCAAAATGAAAATATTTTAGACTTTGCCTTTCTTCAGGAATTTTTAAGATTCTTCACAAGGTGTGCATGTATTTGTGGAGTCTACACAGTGTAACTGCAAACATAGCCACTTCCTACACCTTTTTAATATATTATTAGAGGCAAACTCCAAAATATTGTGTATTTTGTGTTTGTATAGAGCAGCCATCTTTCCTTCAGCTTTTAAAAATAATTGATCTTTTCTATATCAATCTTGCCTCATTGCATCCTTCCTGCTCCAATGTTTTTTAATTCTCAATGGCATTAGCATAAGGAGATGTTAAATATTTTAGGTTAACATCTTACAAAAGAACTTCTTAAGAGTACTAAACAGATTGAAAACATCAAATACATATTTTAACAAAAAAATCAAAGCATATCTTGCTGAGAAATCCTCCCAAAATTTCACAAACTAGGCAGAAAATATTTAGATACCGCTGAAATTTTTAAAGAAAATTTCCAAAACTATAACTATATGTACTATAAAAAATTGGCAGATTATGCAGCTGTCAACATATTGTCTCATCAAGCATTTGGCATTGTCATTTCTTTTCTCTGCTTTCATTTTAAATCTGAAATATAAATTAATCCATTTGTAATAACAAGTTCAATGGATTTTTTACATCTTCCTCATGTATTATTTGTTACATCCCTCGTGGGGCAATGTGTGGAGATTAGCTCTGTTACAATTTCAACTGTTTTATATATATATATATATATATATATATATATATAAAACTGGTTCAAAATCAAGTAATTTAAACTGATTGATTTTAGCACATTTTCTGTATTAATTAATACAACCAGGTTCAAGCTGGCAATAATGAAACCCTGATTTCTTTGACCTATCTCAGAGAACATATAAGTTCTTCTGCATTTCAGTTTGGAACAGCTATTGTCACCTGCATCCCTTCTAATCATACTGATAAATTCTTAGCTCTTACTTTTTAAAACCAGGTAAATTTTAAGCAGCCTTTATTAAGTTGTGAATACATACGCACTTGCAGAAAAGGCTCTTTTTTCTGTTCACCACACAAATGATATAAACTACATAAAAATAAATTAAAAATAACAAACCACAGGGAAAATGACCCACACGTACAAAAGTGAAGGGTGTGACAAATGAATAACACATAAGTTGGACACAAAAATACAATATTTCAGTAAAAAACCTAAATCATGCACTAGAGAATGAACCATTTGGTTCTGGAGGGTGCACAAACCGAAGTTTCCTCCATGACAGGCTAAGTAGTAAAAGAAAGGGTGGGGGAGCAGATGGTGCAAGTGAACTGTTAAGAAGTGAACTAAAAATAGGTCAGGAAAGACTGAGATAATATACACATACCAGAGGTGGTGGCAAAATGATTATATATAACAAAGGGTACCTTGCACTGAAGCGGGGAAAAAAATTAAAAATTACTACTAGTTAAAATACATATGGAATTAAAAATAAAATAATTTATACAAATAAAAATAGTAAGTGATGGGTTAACCTCCTCCCACCACCCCACCTTGCTTCCGCTGTCTCACCAGTAACAGGGTAACTATTTGTGTATGCACACCTCCGGAAGCAATTGGCTCATTCTCTAGTGCATAAATAAGGTTTGATTCCCTAATATTGTATTTTTGTGTCTGTCTTACATGTTATTCACTAGTAGCAGCTTTCAACTTTGGCAAGTGATGGGTCATTTTCCTCATCCTTTGTTATTTGTATTGCCTGAAAGACTCCCCTTTCCCTTAATATATCATAAAAAAGAGACTAATTAGATATTCACCTTTTAAACTGATGCAAATACTCTTGCCGCAGATGCTCAACCTTTTCTAGGGCTATAAATGTTGTCCGTTTATGACCAGCACGTTTCATGTACTCGATGCATTTCTGTGCCGTTTGTACAGTATCAACAATAATATTATCCAGTCGGCCACATGCAGTGGAAATTGCTATATCATATTTCTTATCTATACCACCCAAATCACCCTGGGATAAAAAAATATTTATAAGTCAGATTATCAATAACAGTGAACATAAGCTCAATAATAACTATTATTATCATTGAATAAGAGTACACAGAATTAATTCACAATGTCAATTGAGGATGGATAAAATAAACCACTGGGTAAGCTGTAACAGAAGAAACAATAGAATAATTAATAACAATTAATATTTAAAAGAGTTAAATGACCTGCACCAAAATTTCACGAATACGATGAATATTAAGGTTGTTGGTTTGTAATAGGATAAAAGAAGAACCGTCTCATTCGAAGCAATTGTTTATTTGTAGAAAACACTCTCGGGATTCTAGCCCCGTCAAATAAAAGTCGACTGGCGACGTTTCGAGAGCCGGCACTGCTCCCATTATCAAGCCCTGCTTAACTAACTAAAACTGCCTAGCGGTAGTCTCTATATAGGGCTACCGGACGGGAGAGGAGGGGAACTCGCGCGGAGGGCGGGTCTGCTTGGTGACGTCATGTTCCGGTTGTTGTTATGCCCAAATATGGTCCGCTCCCGTGTGTTTCGTAATTGTCTAATAACTGGCCTCCATGTTTGACTTATGTTAAGTCCTTGATCCCGATTTATCACATTGTTATTAACTCTGATTTCAATCGCCTCTTTCACAACACTATCCCAAAAATTATTAGCATGGCAGAGGCGTGTCGTCTTGTCAAAGCACGGCTCATGACAGTTTTCAAGGGCGTGCTCTACTATAGCCGATTTTTCTTTCTGCCCCAACTTAAAGTATCTTATATGCTCTTTGCGCCTTTCATCGATCGTTCTCAAAGTCTGTCCTATATAGGAAGAGCCACACTCACAAGGAATTTTATACACTCCAGGGGCCCGGAGATTTATCTTTCGGCCCCTGCCTAAGATCCGTCAGTTATTACGAACCCCGAAAGATTGTGTATAAAATTCCTTGTGAGTGTGGCTCTTCCTATATAGGACAGACTTTGAGAACGATCGATGAAAGGCGCAAAGAGCATATAAGATACTTTAAGTTGGGGCAGAAAGAAAAATCGGCTATAGTAGAGCACGCCCTTGAAAACTGTCATGAGCCGTGCTTTGACAAGACGACACGCCTCTGCCATGCTAATAATTTTTGGGATAGTGTTGTGAAAGAGGCGATTGAAATCAGAGTTAATAACAATGTGATAAATCGGGATCAAGGACTTAACATAAGTCAAACATGGAGGCCAGTTATTAGACAATTACGAAACACACGGGAGCGGACCATATTTGGGCATAACAACAACCGGAACATGACGTCACCAAGCAGACCCGCCCTCCGCGCGAGTTCCCCTCCTCTCCCGTCCGGTAGCCCTATATAGAGACTACCGCTAGGCAGTTTTAGTTAGTTAAGCAGGGCTTGATAATGGGAGCAGTGCCGGCTCTCGAAACGTCGCCAGTCGACTTTTATTTGACGCGGCTAGAATCCCGAGAGTGTTTTCTACAGTGCTGCCGCCGCGAAAACGTTCACAGTTATTCAATTGTTTATTTGTTTCATGTAATAGGTACGTAACAAGTCGATGCCAGTGAAGTAGTTTATTGATAGATCTGTGATATATGCTGCTGCTATCTAGTGGTTTTGATCTGAATTGTCTCATTCGAACAACTTTCACAGTTATTACTTTTGCCCTTTAAGGCTTAAATTACAGAAAATTTTGATCTTAATTTATAATGTTGCCCGAGTGAAGGCCTTAATCTGTTAAAGGATACCTGATTTATTATTTCAGTTAGGTATCAAGGGAGACAATAAAAAATACATTATGCAAATAATGAAAATTTAACCTTTATGGATCAATTTCCGAAAAATTCCTGTCTTAAAATATGTTGTGACCAAACCAGAGGCCTTAATATTTAAAATGATACGTCATTTATCAATATCGGTTAGATATCAAGGAAGGTAAATGGGTGGTGACACAAAAATGCGTTGTAAAAATAGTGATCGATTTACCCTCTAAGGGTCGAATTCTGAAACTTTCCTTTCTTAGTACTTGATGTCAGCAAAGTGGAGATCTTAATCTTTAAAATGATATTTTTCATCAATTTGGGGTAGATATCCAGGAAGGTAAATGGTTCATGATACAAAAAATTGCATTTTAGAAATATTGAGATTTTTGCCCTTTAAGGGTCAAATTCAGAAAAATTGCTTTCTTAAAATATGATTTGATCAAAGCAGATATCTTAATCTTAGAAATGTTTTAACTGCTTAACAGTGAGGTCTTTAGAGACGGGAAGGGATGGGTGGCAAGGAATGGGAAGGAATTCGGCCATGGCCTTTTGAAGGAAGCATCCCGGCATTTGCATGGAGTGATTTGGGAAACCATGGAAAACCCAAATCTGGATGCCCGGAAGGGGATTCGAACCGCCGTCCTCCCGAATGCGAGGCCAGAACGCTAACCATTACACCACCACACTCAGTTTAGAAATGTTCTCCTTTATCGATTTAAGTTAGGTGTGAAAGGAGGTATTGGCTTGTGAGAGAGAGAGAAAAAAAAAATTTCCTATTAGAAATAATATACGAGGCTTGTCTCAAAAGTAAGTTACACTATTTTTTTATATCCGTGCAGTTGGCAGGAGACGTCTGGGATTCGCAGGGAACTTTCGTCCGGGTGTGGTGGCAGCACTGTAAAATTCCTAAGAGGCCGCCATGACTCATTTGTCAATTGCGATCAAGCCACTAAGGAGCTACCACTTACTCCTACCGCCGATTGCGAAGTACGCAGTGTGATTCGTTTTTTAACGGCAAAAAAATAAAAATGCAACTGAAATTCACCGTGAGTTGTGCAGTGTGTACGGTGAAAACGTTATGTCGAGGCCAATGGTTTCTCGTTGGCGCCAATCATTTATTGAAGGCAGGACAACAACACACGACGAACAACGAATCGGCCGCCCATCCACTTCATGGGCCCCGAACATTGTCGAAGAAGTCCGAAGAGTTCTCGACGCCAATCGTCGCCTTACACTCGACGACATTCATTCACAACTCCCGCCTAATGTTGAAATTAGCGGTGCATAGCTTCACAGAATCATTTCTGATGATCTGTATCTGTCCAAAGTGTGTGCAAGGTGGATTTCACGGCTCCTTTCAGACCACCACAAAGAGCAGAGAGTTGACGCTGCTCTTCAATTTCTGCAGTTTTTTGAGGATGAAGGAGATGGCCTATTCGACCGAATTGTGACCGGGAATGAAACTTCGATCCATCACTGGACGCCTGAAACCAAAAGACAAAGCATGGTGTGGAAAGGGAAGGATGAGCAAACTCCAAAAAAGGCGAAAGTTGTGGAATCAGCTGGGAAGGTTATGGCGACGGTCTTCTGGGATTCGAAGGGGGTATTGCTGATCGACTACCTGCCACGTGGGACAATGATAACAGCTGAACGCTATTGTGAGGTGTTAAAGAAACTCAGGAGGGCGATCCAGAACCGAAGGAGGGGAAAGTTGATGAAAACAGTGTTTTTGTTCCACGACAACACTCGTCCACATTCTGCTCGTCAAACTCAAGACCTGCTTGAAGAGTTTCGATGGGATGTTTTCGGACACCCGCCATACTCCCCTGATCTCGCTCCAAGCGACTATCATCTGTTTCCACAACTGAAACAACACCTTGGGGGAAGACGCTTCGCAAACGAAGAAACTCTCAAAGAAGAAGTTCAGACATGGCTAACCAGTTTGGCGGCAGAATGGTATGACGCTGGATTAAAAAAACTTTTACCACGATACTAAAAATGTATTGAAATTCAAGGAGATTATGTAGAAAAATAACTAATATATGTAGTTTCACAAATATAACCTTTTAAACAAATTCTGGGCGTTATTTTTTTTTTTTTAAGTGTAACTTACTTTTGAGACGACCCTCGTATATGATTTTCAGAGCTTTCGAAACTGCTAGGTGTAGAGAGATTTAAAACCAAGGTGGCTAGGAATAACAATAAGACTAATGTTGTTGCTTTTTTTGTGGTTTTAGGGTGCATCGACAGTGAGGTCATTAGTGCCCTCATAAGACTAAGATAATGTAAGAAGGAATGTAAGGTTTTAGAAGAGACTAGGATTAACTTATTCAACCTATTGTCATCATCTCTATTACATGTTGCATTTTATTCACTCAGATGAGGCTCTTATGAACAAATGAATGACTACTGACAAAAGGAGTTGCGCATTACTTGCCAAGGACTTCCTTATAGAAAGGAAAAGGATTGATAAGTTGATCAGGTTACTCTCTTGAATCTGTGAAAGATCCCTAAATGTGAATGAATAAGAAATGCTTGACAGTGTGAAGACGATAAAGGCAACAAGAAAATATATTGAATAAAGATTCAAAGGGTATCACAAGAATATATTACACTAAAATTACATTGTAGCAGCTTCTTCTTACATATTTTTTTTTGGCAGTACAACAGTTTCAAATATTAACCAGAAGGAGGGGTAGAGGGGGGGGGGGGACAATACGTACTGACTAAAAAATACTTTAAGTTGGAGCATGGAATGTTGGTTACATGAATAAATCAAGTAGATTAGAAGAGGGTGATGAAACAACTTCACTTAGATGTCTTAGGGATTAATGAGGTTAAATGGAATGAAGGTATTAATTTTTGCACTGTGGAACATAGGGTTCTGCAGATGAAAGAAACGGTTTCCATGCTTTCTGGATGGTGCCGAGGACTGACATTAAATTCCGACGTTCTGGTTGAATTTCTTTAGCCTTCTTCTATGGCAAAATTTCCTTTGACTGTGGCGGTTCTCTCTTGTCAGTCCCGGTGACGCTGCATCATGGTGTATATATCCGATGTTTTGACTCTAAAAAACTGGGATCCTCATCTAGGGCAGAACTGCTTATGATTTCACTTAGATATGTTTTACATGCTGTTCTAAGCACAAATAATGGTCATTTGGAAGGTTTGATTGATATAACCAACTGGGACAGCACATCTGTTACATGGTTGGGTCAGTTGTCAGTGGATGTTGCAGCATCAGTTGTTTTCCCCGCAGCGTTTTTTTACTTTTAGGCCGCTGTCTTCATTGATATTACTAGGATGTGAGAAAATTAAATATACTGACTAGCTAACCCACAAAATATCAGTCAAGATAATGGGATGTAATTTATAACTGATAATAGAGCAAAAAATGTGTTACTTATCTATATATATAAAGATGAATGTATGTATGTTTGTTAGTTTGTTTGTTCTTCATACAAATCCACAGTTTTCATCCGATCTCGATGAAACTTTGCACACTTATCCTTTGAAACAAGGAGAAAAATACTGTCTACATCCGGTTGAAAAATTATCTGTATAAATAATACATGTTGTCTCATAATTTCGAAATACTACTGAACAGCGATAGACAGACGCTGGATATGGAGGTCTCTCTACTGTTTTTCCATGTAGCGGTCATGTAGCTCAGTGGCTAAAGTGGTAGGTTACTAATGTTTTGGTCGTGATCTCCGGTTCAAATCTCCATGGAGGCAAAAATTTTAAAATGGTTTTTCATCGTAAGAGTCACGCCTGGGCGGTCGGTTATTCGGATTCAATGTTTAACTGTAGATATTACAAAGTTAGGGGTGCAATGCGAGGCAAATCATAGGTAGTCTTGCAATGCTGTAGGTGTACACTTTTTCACATTATAATGATCCCTCAGGGGTTGTTCGCAGTCAGTGTCTTTCTATATTCAATCCTGGCAAAAAAAAAATTCTTAATACACGCGTACGAAGTCACGGGTACGAGCTAGTTACTAATAGTTTTGTTACAGAAATAATCTTGTCATCATCATCCACAGCTTCCATTGTCGACAGGTCTGCATAACAAACAAGCCTTTCCATTTTTCTCTCTCTTCCCACCAACCCTCCATCATAACCTTGATTCAGCCGTTTCCTCTCCTCAGCTGTCTACTCTCCAATCTTCCTCGAGGCCGCTAATCTTGTACCTTCATTCCATGTATTTTCCCCACAAAATCAATTTTTTTCTCCTTTCTCCAATATTTGATCAATTACAATGATGAAGAGTAGAAGTGAGGGGTAAGCTTCCTTGATTTAATCCTGTTCTTTGCTCTGGCCAATCTGATCTCTCTCTCTCTGCTATTATATATAACTCACAGTCTGCTCATAAAATTCTTTGACACTGTTTATAATGTATATTGGGATGCTTTGTTATTCATAACCTCCCAAACCTTACTCTTGTATACAAGACATACAGAAGCTCCTGCCTGCACTTATATTTTTTCATGCAGGGGATTGTCAGAAAATGTTATGTCTACTGTCAAACTCCTGGTCTATTAACTACTTTTTTTTTAAAAAAATGTTCATGTATTATTTTCCTTATGATTTTTTTTTTACACTTTGGCATTTCATTGCGATTCCTCTACAATTCTTACACACTTCCCTATTTCGTTTATTGAAAAATTTACGAACTGCTCTCTTATCACTCCTGCTGCCCTTACCATTTCCATACATACTTCATTTAAACCAATTTTCATATTGTCCAAAATTTATTCAACTTTTGTCTACATTAGGTCCTTTTCTGTTTCTCCTTCTTGATTGCTATAATCATGTCTCTTCTAATATCTAATTTCTGTTACTATTACCATTACACCATGATTTACTAAAAAGTGGATGTTGGGAATGTGTTGCACCTATCCCAATATGCAAACTTTTATGCATGGGATATGGCAGGAGGTGCCTTTGCCTGGAGTGATATGGGGAAACAAGATCAGGATAGTGATTTCCTGGGACTTATTCCGATCAGATTTTAAGTTTTCCCATTGTATAAATCATTTCCATTAATACCTATTTGCTTGTGAAAAAAATGAGCTACATAAAAAAATAATAACAGATATCCTTTAATATTTGGTACTATTTGTTGGTCCCATAGTTTCCATAATTACAGTGATGCTGCAGAATAAATTTGTTCTTGCAGTATTCGTGCAGCTTCCAATCATTAGATATTCCTGAACTTATGTGAAACAAGATATACCAACATAAATCACACTTTCTGAGGTCTCTTTGAAGCCAAAGATTTTTTAAAATAATATGACAATACTTCTGATTGTACTTCCTCTGACACACTTTTATATTATTAAGTCAGTCTATCATTGGCTTTCAAGGTGCATCTTTACAATAAAATTAATTTGAGCGTCCTGTATGGGTGGTATGCCTCCTGAATTCTCTTTCAATCTGACATGTAATTTTGACAAGCAGTCATGTGTTCTTACTTTCGTTTCTTCCTTATCATCTCTTCCTGGTGGTCAAATTGCCATAGATTATTGACAGCATCTGCAGTGCTGTTGATTTCATGACTTGTGGATATCAATTGTGGCTGCTCCCAGATTCTTGCACTGATTATTCCCATACATATTCCTAGTGGCTGTAAGGGTCAACCAGGTATCTCCAGTTGGATGTTGTGGGCAATTTCCTCAATTGCAAGTTAATCAATTTGTTTAAAGATTAATAAAATAATAATGCAATTGAAATGTAATTTATTTCGAGTATGGCAAAAAAATAAATAAAAATTCAGTTGCATTTGTGTACTATTAATCTTTATACAGGTATATAAAGTCTGATGTGCATCTCATAAAGAATTCTTGTTGTGACTTTCTACCTACTGATTATGGTTTTTTTTGAACATTAATTCTTTCTTTGCAGCTATCTGCAGACCACAACTGCTTTAGAAATTCTTTCCTGAAACATTCAAATGTCTTTCTTCAATAGGGCCATAACTGAATGCTGGATTTTATGCTTTAGTGCATCATTCCTTTTGTAACTGTGCAAACAAAAAGGATCAAAGTTCTCAAAGTTTCTTGGAAAATCAACAAGGTGTCTACCTCCTGCATCATTGAACTTGTGCAAGTAACTTTCTCTTTGCAAGGACTTAAATGACAGCACACATCAACCAGTGCCCCTAGTACTTTCCTATCACTTCCTTCAATGTCTTGGGGAACTGTAACTTTAATTTCCAATTCACATCCTTCTTTAAAATAGTAGGAACTTTTTTCGAATATTTTCCTCTACTGTTTAGATGGCAGACTGCCTTGTCATCTCGATACAGTTAAAGAAACAGTTTTTGGGACAGAGTCTCTTTAATTTTCAATTTTGATTCCCCTTAACTCTCATTAACATTGACATCCATAATCTGAATCCATTCATTACCATTAGTTGCCAAATTCCTCTTAATTTGTTTTAACCGTCTCCCGTAATTTACCAGTCTGACATTTTCATCATGTTTACAGTGTTCCAAATGAGCTTTCACGTCATTCCTTTGGGTTCTGCAGCTCTGCTGAAAATGAATTAAAGTGGGCACTTATCGTAATCTGCCTTTGTTTCACTATCAGCTTTAGGTTTGGTGGATTTAAAATTTATTAATTCTATTTGCTTTAGTTCCATCTAATTTGGTGTCACTATCAGATTTGAACGCTACCATTTTATTCATAAAATAAGCCAAAGTTCCTCAAAAAGCACCTTTCCCTCATGGGTACTCCCTTCTGTGTTCATATGTTCAGAATCCACATCCCAATAAACCCCAAATATGTGAAGAAACTGTAAAGTATGAAAATAATTTTTTTTCTCAAAATAGTTATTTGCTGGGAAAACAAGAAAAATTTTGCCAAATGGTTGTTAATTTGGGGGAAAAAAAGCCAACTAAAATTCAAGTATGCAACCAAATCAATTGCAATAACACACTCCTGGAGGTAATAAGCAGACAAAATTAAAACTCATAACAAGCTGCTACTACTGCTGAATATTATGTCACAAGTGGATGACAAATAGAGTGAATGAAAAAAGAAAAATTGAAAAGGAAACCTAAATAATATGGAAGGTTGTAAAGATTCTTCACAAACTATGGAAGGAAAAACAAAGTAAAGAAATAGTTTTTAATCTTCTTCTGCTTCGCAGCAATATCTCTGACTCATAAACTCCACTTACTATTTCATAACATTACTAGATGCATCCTAAGTGCTGGTGAGCTGTTTTCCAAGATTACACCACGATATCATAACCAGGTTCATCATTCTTCCATGTATCAGTGCTCCTGTACCAGAAAAAAATGTCGAATGTATTCTTCAAATTCTTTGCTCATCCTTGCTGCTAAATATTAAACAGCATTTCTTGCTGCACAAATTTGGCTTCATGTATTGTTGTTCTGCCACAATTTCATTGTTGGATTATTTTCACTAGCCCCCACTTGCTTATGCAATCTCAGGATATGGAAAGGTCAAATTAATTTCCCCTTCTGTGGTGATCCACATCTGACCATCATTTAAAAATAATTGTCCCTCAACTGTTGTTTTTATATAATTATTTAAGAAGAGAAACAATTTTGACTATTGTTTCTCAGTTGTCGTAATATTTGTTTTTATAAAAATCAGTTATGGGAATTGAATATGGGTGTTTTAGGTAAATATTCTGACATGGCAGCAGAGAAAGAGCAGCATCCTACAAGCAGGCCCATTACAAAAACATTGGCCCAATCATCAAAACTGGGAGAAAACTGATTGTCGTGGCAACACACCTACTTCAATCTCATGTGGATACTTTACGCAACGATACTAGATACTCAATTAGGAAATTCCAAAATTCACTCGTGGGAAGAGAGATAACCAAGAAGAGAAGATTAAACTCTAAAAATTGTGATGACGTGAAATTCAAGATTCTAACTGAGATGATGAAAGACGAAGTGAGGGACACATTCTGATTTATTTGATGTACAGCTGGCTAAATGGAGACTTCAGTCATGTTCATTGGGAATATCAGTCTTATGCAGGAACAAATAATATAATTCTATATCCTCTCTCACAGCTGACACGAGAAAGATGGTCTTGGCTATACAATGGAGAAAGGTGAATGGTTCCTTGCATAACCATTCTTAGAATCAGGGTGGCATAAACAACTTTCATGGTAAATAAACTAGATGAGATGCTTGTTGACAGTGACTTCCAATCAACATGCAGGGAAGTGGTATGTGAACTACAAATAGTTATTGTTAGTTTTGTAAATAGACCTATCAGTAATTGCCATGTATTTTAAAGGCTTTATGTCTTTCCACAGAACCTTAAATATTTCCAGGATAAAAAGTAGACTATGTTACTCCCTGCCAAAACAGCAACCTGCCAGTGAATTCTGTAATACTGAAATTTTGTAATACATTATGTAAAAATTTCAAATCTATAGGTAAAAGTTAGGTAAAGTTTTGGTAAGATTTTGTAACAAAATTATGATTTCGAGAAGAAAATTTAGTTTCCACATAGTAGAATTCAGCTAAATACAGAAGTAGAAGTATATTTAAAAGAAAGTAAATTTTTTTCTTAACGTAATGAACAAGATACATACAGTACTTTGGCCACAATAGGTAAAGTAAAATTTATGGTAATTACGAGGTAATGGAGACCGGAAGATTTAGAAAAATATATTTAAAATTAATATTGGAAACTGTATGAAGGCAACTAAATAGCAAATCTAACATTTGTACAGCATCTCTGTCATGTAGAAAATTGTATGTAGTAACGTTAACGAATATTTTAGCTTTGTAGCATCATTAATTTGGGAGATATAGGAAACAGAAATATTACATTTAGGATTACACTTAGATAAAAATTGTAGGTAAGTAATATGATACACCAAAAGATCAGGAGGAGATGTAGATTACTTTAAAACAA
The DNA here is from genome assembly GCA_031002005.1 of Vandiemenella viatica. Classification (NCBI taxonomy): domain Eukaryota; kingdom Metazoa; phylum Arthropoda; class Insecta; order Orthoptera; family Morabidae; genus Vandiemenella; species Vandiemenella viatica. The sequence continues at coordinate 45,564,063 of JARYHS010008075.1, forward strand.
GATTTTGCACCATAGTTCAATTGTTGGTATCACCACTTCAATAATTTTTTTACAGATATACTACTGAGGCTAGGGGAAAATTCATAACGATTAGGCAATGGACTACCTGCCACAAAAATTAAGTCAATCCAGGAAATGATAGGTTCAGATATTTCACTATTTCCCAGTTAACAGCACTTTGTAGCCAATTAGAACCGATCTGCTAAATAGAGCCCTGGAAAATGGGGAGGGGGACAGTTGTTTGAAAGTACTTGTATGGTGAGTTTGTGGCAGGAGCGCTGCCGGTTTGACACGATGCTACGTGGGAAGACAACTAGGCCGGAAGCAATAGATCAAAGCTGCCATCTTAAATTATGTTAAACTGATAGCGCAGAAGTGGTCATACTTGCAATGTATCTGAATACAGTTAGGGGTTCATTGGAGTTGCTTGCGACTTGCATCAAGGTTTATTCCTGTAACTGTTAATTTTTAGAGAGAAGGATTTCGATGCTGTAGATTGGTCACTGAGTGATGTACTTATTTTGAAGAATACATAGTTCAAAATTTACTTAAAGGTCTTCAGTGACCATTATTTAAAACCTACCTTTATCACCTGAGGTTATCAGCTGGTTGGTGACCGAATGACTATCTATCCTTAGGTCACACTAACGGTCAAAGTTCAGTGTAGCTTTTATGCACTAACCCCAGCATAAAGCATAACTCTGACACTCACAATTCACAATTTGGGTACCAAAAAGAATCATCCACAGAAATGGCTAAATATTCATTTTTTAAATAACACATTTGAGGAACTGAATAATAAAATCATTCCTGTAGGAATTTTTTGTGATCTTGCAGAAGCCTCTGACTGTGTAAATCATTAATGACTTTAAAAAAATGCAATACTATGGTATTTATTGAACCACAGGTAAATGGTTTAAGTACTACTTGGAAAGTCAAATGCAAAAAAGTTTCAATTTTATATTAAAAAATCAGTAAAGATGCGGCATCAGACAGAGAGAAATTAAAACATGAAATTCTACAATGCTTTGTCCTAGTATCCCTCCTCTTTTTGTTAAACATCAATGGCCTTCCTGGAAACTTATCCAACAAAGTTAAGTGTGTTTTATTTACAGATGACACTAACCTGAATGTGAGAAAAACACCAAACAGTAATCTAGAAAATAATGTAAACGAAATACTTGGTGAAGTAGCAAATTGGTTTAAGGCAAATTCATTAAAATTAAACTTCGATAAAACACAATATATTAGGTTTACAACAAAAAATTATGTGCAGCAGATCTGTTAGTATAATAGACAAGTGTCATGCTGATGTCATGTCACGCCATTACGTCAATCTATGACGTTGTACTATGACGTCACGCTTTACGATATTATTTGTGGGAATGTGCATTATTTAATAACATTTCCAAGCATAAGTGAATAAATTAACTCACAGAACACTGAAATAAAAGTATGTATTGCGTTAAAATTGACATATCACTCATTAGATGCTTATATTTACGTAATATTCTTTTGATATGTAGAAGTATTCCTTAAATTCTTTGTCCATAGATATGTAAGATAAAAGTTTTGTATTTCGAGCATCAGTGTTCCGAAAAGTTTGGTTAGAGTATTACTTAGCTCTATTAGTAATCTAATTTTACCTGGCAAGACGTAAGTACATTTTTTTAAAAATTTCCTTTGCTTTTAGTTATGACATGTTTCAGCCGTATGTAACTGTAATACTGATCTGAATAACGGATACGTGACAGGCAGATATAAACTGAAGATTTTGATTTAGTTTATATCGCGATGAATTATTGCCACTAAAATGTGATAAGTATATGTATTAATATGCGTGTAACGGAAGTATTACTTCTCTGGCGGCATGTTTAGCGTAGTACTGTATGTGGTTAGGGGATTCTACGATAACCGTGAAGCTTTAATTTGTTGATGGATTCTTACGTAACTCAACGAAAAAAATTGAAAGTAGACAGTAAAATTTTTTGATATCTCCCTTAATTTTCGAGATATTGTATCTCAAAATTGAGGTCGATTGGGTGAGATCTGGCCTGGACAAGAAAAAACAAATTACCAAAACCGCTATATCTACACGGTGGAAATGCACTATATGTGTTTTATTTTCTTCCTGGTGGTTGTTGTTAGGTTGAAATACGTCCTGGACCAGAGGAAACTTCACCAAAATCACAGTTATAACTGATTTTCAACATGCTATATCTCGAAAACCAAGAAAGATATCAATTTTTTTTATTCTTTGCGATTTGTTTCGTCGAGTTCTACAAGAATTCATTATCAGATTGTGGCGCCACGGTAATGATTGAACTGCCTGTGTTAGATTGAAATGCAACCTGGAGCAGGATAGAAAAAGAAACATTTTGTTACTGCGCAAGGCAATAGGAATTATATTATGATTTATTTTTGTGTTTATTTAAGCAATTGCTAAGAAATGATTTGCCAGAACACTGAAGTTGTTATGATTTAATTTAGCATCCTTCATTTTCACTGTGGTCATTATTTCCACTGTATGTAACCTATGTCATCCATTAACACATCGATCTTCATCACAGATAATAAAAAATAAAGATGTAAGAACACGTGAAGAATTGAGAACAAGTTTATATCGCGATTCATGATGACACTCAAATGCGATACAGGGAATATTTCAATTCACTTATGATAGAAGCTTTGGTTTCTTAGCGGCATTATTAGCGAAGATTGTGGTTAGACTGAAATGCGACCTGCATCAAGTTGACAACTGAAATCTTTTACTACATCACAAGGAACGAGAAATTGCAACACATTGAGCTTTATTTCAAAACAATTTTGTTTAGGTAAGCAACTAAAAAGAAATTAATTGCCAGAATACTCCTTCAAACCCGTCATTTTTGAAGGGCTTTGTGGCTAGTTTACATATAAACTATAAAAATAACATTATCTTGAAAGCAAAGAGTATAAAATTCCTTGGCATTCAAATAGATGAGAAACTATGTTGGCACGAACATATCACGTCACTACTGAAAAAGTTAAGTAGTACCACCTTTGCAATATGAACACTTTCTCTAACAGCAGATATACAATTAATAACAAAACAGGTGTACTACTCATTTTTTTTCATTCAGTCATGTCATATGACATAATTTTTTGGTTGAAACTCTTCACAAAGGAAAAAAGTTTTCATAGCACAGAAAAGAACTAGTAGGATGCTGTGTAGGGTAAAACCAAGAACTTCTTGCAGACAACTCCTTAAAAAACTCAACAGTCTCAGTAGATACATTCTCACATGTGCTTTGTCATAGAACATTTTAACCTATTTACATCTAATTCACAGGTACACAGTTTCAATACAAGAAACAGAAATAACTTGCACAAAACACAAACAACTCTGACATTAGTACAACAAGGAGTTAATTATTCTGGGACACATCTGTTTAATTAACTTTCCAACAGTATAAAACAATTTGCAGATAATAAAGATATATTTAAAGAAAAACTGAGAGATTATCTTATGGGAAACTCCTTCCACTCCATTCCAGAATTTGAACAAAATAATTAATTTTATTCAATTCGACCTGTTACAAAACACAGTTGTAAAAATTAATGTTTTTTTGTGTTTGTAACATATAATTTCTTTACGATTATCTCATATCGTATGTAAGTGTATTAACCATATATTTCACATCCCAGAGGTCAGTCCTCAGCAGGGATCAATGGAACAAGATTGATAAATAAAAAAAAATAAAGGTAATCCAGCAACCCTTTACTCCAACTGATTTACATTACACTGTGTTACTTCCATTCCATGGGTAAGCTGTACCTGTTGCTGCACGATTCCAGATACCTGCTGTCTTAACTCCTCTACTCTTTCAGCACAAGCTCCAATTAACCCACATACTCATCCCTCATCTTATTACTATTTTTGTTGACTTCTTTCATCTCCTCAACAATCAAATTAACACATTAAGTCTTATTCTGTTCACAAACTTGGGTTACCTTTCGAATAATACACCTACAATTCCTTTTGCACTGATCTACTCCCAGTATTTTTCACTATACTATCCCGCTACTTCCCCTAATCTCGAGTTTAATTGGTTAATGCCATCTTTTGTTAGAGAACTAAAACCCTACAATTGCTTACTGATTTTCTCTCCAAAAAACAGTTAGCTAATTCAGAGAATTTAGTATCATTGTTTTGTTTCAGTTCAGAAAACTATCATTAAGGCTAATGAACTGACCACTGACATCTGAAAATTTCTGATTAAATTCAGCAAATTAAGAATTAATTTCAGAGAACTTACTATCATTATCCAGCTTCAACTAATTTCTAAATTCAGAAAATTACGCATTAAAACTGGTTACAAAGGATTCTAGAAATGCCTACAAATTTTGACCATTAGCCATATTCAACCAGAAGCAAAATTAATTTGACAACAAAACTAAAGAGAAAAGAAACTGACTTTATCAAGTTACCACAAATGAATATGCAAAAGTGAATATTTAAATATACAGTCTTCACTGTCTGCCACCCACTGGATTTTGAAGCACTTAAACACTTTCTCTTAACACTTTTATCAATTTTTCTTTCTTTGAATGACACTACTTGTCGAAACATTTCACACACTACACAAATACTTGTAAGGTACCCTTTACTTCAGCAAAAGCACTCCCACTAGCCATCCCCAGCAATAACATAGTTTATAAACTGATTTTTAAGTCATTTGTGTTGGACTTAGAAATTTTTAGAAGAGTAATTGTCAACTTGAAGGAATTTCCCTGAATTCATTTCCACAGTGAAATCTCATCATTACAACTATTTTAAAGTGTATTTATTATATCGGGAAAAGTTTATTTTAAAAGATAATTAGGTTTGATCTTGTTTTGAAACACGCGATCAGGAAAGTAATAATTTAAGATTTGAAATATCTTTGAATTGAGTAAAGCTATAGCTGAACTTTTATCACCAGCTATAGTCAGCATTGTCCCAAGTATTTTGACAGTAAAATTAACTAATTTGGCAAAGTTTAATTAGCAGCTTTAATTAAGAGATAAAATGTAATTTTTAACTAAAAGGAATACAATTGAGAAATTTATATCAGTAGATAGCCTAAATTAAGGCGATTATGAATATATACTGGTTTTGGTAAAACATTTAAGCATGTGTCGGATAATTAAGTTTTTAAAGGTAGATTGTTGCTAATTGTTGTTGGAGTTCGAGAAAGTCTGCCAAGTTGGTCACATGATAGACTTCAATTTTAAGCTTATAGAAGTACTTTTGAATGTTAAATTAAATTAAAACAGATCGAACATGATCATAGGAAACCCTTGTAAAAATTGCAAGTTAAACTATTTCGTACTTTGGGAGATATTAATCATATATATTATTTCTGTAAGGTGTTTTTTTGTCACAAGCCATTATCTCCCTTAATACTTAACCGAAATCAATGATTGAGGCGTCATATTAATGCTTATGGTCGCCACTTTGGTCACATCATATTTTAAGAAAGGAATTTTTTGGAATTTGACCCTTAAAGGGAAAAAATGTTAATATTTCCAAAATGCTATTTTTGTGTTACAAGTCATTTATCTCCCTGGATACGTATCTGAAATCATTTAATGAAATGTTATTTTGAAGATTATATCTCCGCTTTGGTGGCATCATCTATTAAACCAAGTGTGGTGGTGTAACGGCTAGCATTCTGGCCTCACATTTGGGAGGATGGCTGTTCGAATCCCCGTCTGGGCATCCAGATTTGGGTTTTCCATGGTTTTCTAAATCACTCCAGGCAAATGCCGGGATGCTTCCTTCAAAAGGCCATGGCCGAATTCCTTCCCATTCCTTGCCCCCCATCCCTTCCTGTCTCTAAAGACCTCGCTGTTAGAGAGACGATAAGCAGTTAAAGAAAAAAAAATATCATCCATTAAGACAGGAATTTTTCGGAATTCGACCCTTAAAGAAGTGCAAAAGTATTAAAATTTCTGCAACGCGTTTTTGTGTCACGGGCCATTTATGTCCCTTCATCATCATCATCTTCTTCCGTCTCCAGTTTCCCTGGTGCGGTGTAAGAGCGCTCTCCACTTTTGCCTGTCCAAGTACGTTTCCTCTTCTTGGATTTTGGACCATTGTACACCTTTATCCTGTAGGTCCAATTTCAAAAGATCAGTCCATCTACTTCTGGGCCGGCCTCTTGGTCTTTTACCCTCCAATTCTTTTTCCAGCCATATCCTCGGTGATCTTGTAGAGTCCATCCGCTTGACGTGCCCTAGCCATCGCAATCTTGCATTGGCAATTTATTCTCGGAGGGTTTCACTGACTGGGATCTGTTTGCGGATTACTTCATTCCTGATCTTGTCTCTTCTGGTTTTCTGGACCATTGATCTCAGGAACTTCATCTCGGCCGCCTGGAGTCTGTTTTCATCTCTGTTGGTAGTGGTACTTACTTCCATGCTGTATGTTATAATTGGTAAGAAGTATGAATTATACAGTGTCATTTTGGATGTAATTGCAACATGATTGTCCCACAAAAGGTGTCTAACTTGGTTGTAAAACTGAGCTCGTTTTTGTACCCTATTGGTAATTTCATTCTGGGATCGACTGTCAGAGGTCACTTTACTGCCAAGGTACTGAAAATTATCCACCTGGTTCAATTGTTCGCCATCCAGATAGATAACGGGCTTCATATTCTGTCTGCTGACAGCCATAACCACTGTTTTTTTGTGGCTTATTTTAAGGCCAAATTCCTTAAAATGCTTATTCCAGATTTTCAGTTTCTGTTGCATTTCCTCTTCTGTATATCCCCAAATCAGAACATCATCTGCAAATGCAAATGATTTGAAGTCCTCAGGGTTGGGTTGCTGTTTTACTCTCTTCATAATTTCGTCCATTACGATGATGAACAACAGCGGTGATAATGCGCTACCTTGCTGAACACCTTTGGTAGTCACAAACCAGTCTGAATAGGAGTCTCCAATTTGGATGCAGCTTTGGCAACTCTCATAAAGCATTCTAACTTTGGTGATCAAGTTTGTTGGTACCTTCCGTTTGGTCAGACATTCCCAAAGTTTATCCCTAGGTATGCTGTCATAGGCCTTTTCAATATCTAGGAAAATAAATATGACATCTCTTCCTCTCTCCCAATGTTTTTCCATGATCATACGAGTAGTGAAGATGAGATCCGTTGTTGATCTGTTAGGTCTAAATCCATACTGCTCTTCTTCTAGCAGGGGTTCAATGACTTTCCTCAGCCTGCCTTCTATAATTTTCTCCATTAGCTTGAGTCCATGAGACAGAAGTGTTATTCCTCTGTAATTGTTACATTTTCTTCGGCTACCCTTTTTAAATATTGGCACTATGATTCCCTTTGTCCAATCAGAGGGAACTTTTCCTTCTTTCCAGATGGTATTCATTATGTCCCTTCATATCAAACCAATATAGATAAATGAGGTATCTCATTAGAGATTAAGGAATCCGCCGTGGTATCATTATATTTTAGGAAAGGAATTTTTTGTAATTTGACCCTTAAAGGACAAAAATGTCAATATTTCTAAAATTCGGTTTTTGTGCCTCGAGCCTTTTATCTCCCTGTATATCTAACCAAGATTGATAAATGAAGTAGGTTTATGAAGAGTAACATCTCAGCTTTGGTAACATCACATATTAAGAATGAATTTTTATGCAATTCAACCCATAAAGGGAAAAAAAGTCAATGGATCTACAACGCATTTTTGTGTCACAAGCTATTTATCTTCCTTCATATCTAACCGATACAGATAAATGAGTATCATATTAAAGATTAAGGTCTCCGCCGTGGTAACATTATATTTTAAGAAAGGAATTTTCAGTAATTCGACCCTTAAAGGGCAAAAATATCAATATTTATTAAATTCATTTTTTGTGTCTTGAGCCATTTATCCATGGATATCTAACCGAAATTGATAAATGAAGTAGGATTGTGAAGATAGTCTTTGCTTTGGTGAAATCATATATTAAGAAAGAAATTTTGTTGAATTCAACCCTTAAAGGGAAAAAGTATCAATGATTCTTCAATGCATTTATTTTGTCACGAGTCATTTATCTGCATTAATATATAACCGAAATAGAGAAATAAGGTATCATTCTAAAGATTAAGGTCTCCGCTGTGGTCACATTTATATTTTAAGAAAGTAATTTTCTGAATTGAAACCTTATAGGGCAAAATATCAGTATTTCAAAATTGCATTTTTTGTGTCTCCATTCATTTATCTCCCTTGATAATTAAACAAAATTGATAAACGAGGTATCATTTAAATGAATGAGGCCTTTGTAAGGTCTTCAGTTCAGTTACACCACATTTTAATAAAGTCTTTTTTTTTAAAAAAAAATTCGACACTTAAAGGGAAAAAGTATTAATATTTCTACAACGCATTTTTCTGTCACAAGCCAATTATATCCCTTGATACCTAACTGAAATGATAAATGAGGTATGATTTTAAAGACCAAGGTGTCTGCTTTGGTCAAACTATATTTTATAAAAGGAATTGTTTGAATTCAACACTTAAAGGGCAAAAGTATTAATATTATTCCTACAACGTGTTTTTTTTATTATGAGTCATTCTTCTTCGATACCTAACCGAAATCAATAAATGACAAATCGTTTTAAGGATTAAGGTTTCCAATTATGTAAAATCATAAATTAAAAAAGAATTTTTCGAAATTTGATGCTTGAAGTGGTTGCGCGTACGAGACTGTTCAGAGCCAAGTCTCGTACAGTAGCAGATTTCACAGAGATGTCAGTAAACATTTTTTTTATAAAATAAGTAGCTTCTCGCTCATTTTTTTGTTATGGAAACATTTTTATTTTGCTTTACAATTCCAATGTAAATATTTTACTTACACAGCAACACATATCACAGAGATATTGAAATGCTGTCTGCATTTTGTTGGTTTTATTTTGTTAAGGTCAGTGACAGTTTGTCATACATACACTGTGTTTTAAATTTTTCTGTAATATGTTTTAAGTACTTATATTTGCTACAAAAGTGTGGTTCTACTTTTCATTATATTACAAGCATTCAACCACACTATTCATCCTATTTTATTCACGAAATTTTCACATGGGTTGTCTAGTTAAAGAAAAAAGTTACTGACGTCATAGGCCATGGCATACTTATAAAAGGCCATGCAGCCATGATGATTTGTCTCAGTCTCTCAGTGATTTTGACTGGAGTAACATCGTACCATGTTTTTTCTCATTCTTTCGCTGGAAAGTGAACGTGCAACTTTAGCGGAGCGAATTGCTCCATGCAGTAGCAGTTTCAGCAAATTCCAACATGCCATAGTACTCACTTATGTTAGGGGGACTTAGTGAGTTTGTCTTCTCCTATGATTGTGCTTAACCCGTAATCTACAACGAAACTGTTATTCAGTGTAATCGTAGGCTTCCGCAGCCAGAGTCAGTTGATTCTTGGCTGTCCGGGTGGCGCCGCGTCATGTTCATCGTAGCCGACATTTCGACCCTCATTCTGGGGTCTTCTTCCAGGGCAGAACTGCGTCTTCGGTCAGTGAGTGGTCTTGTTTTATAGGCGAGGCCAGCACCCGTCTGGATGTTTCGATTTGTCTGGCCAATGTTTAGTCGGCCTGGAGGGGGGTTGCGCGGACTGGCGGGAGGTGACACGTGACATGTCCTGTTCACACCAGCGAGCGCCAGGCGTCATGTAATTTCAGCCCGTTGTCTTCGTTAATATTGTTTGGGCGTTTAGCAATTTCTAACGCCTCCTTTACCCTCCTTGGCCACCATTTATCCTCGCGCACTATCAGGGTAGTATTATCGAAGTCTATGGCGTGGTTGGTTTCGGCTGCATGCCGTGCAATGGCGGATTTGTCAAAGTTGTTAGATTTATAATCGCAGATGTGTTCGCGCAGCCTCTCCCTTATAGTGCGCCCCGTCTCTCCTATGTACATCCGACCACAGGTGCACGGAATCTCATAGACCCCGGCCACCTGTAGTGGAGGCAGCCTGTCCTTAACCTTGACGAGCTGGTTACTGACCTTGCTGTGCGCTTTGTAGACAGGTTTCATATCAACTTTTTTAAACAGCTTCCCGATTCTGTCAGTAACTCCTCTTATGTAGGGTAAGACAACTACTTGGCTTTCCTGAGAAGTAGCTTGATTAGACCTTGAATTGGCGTCTTTGTCTGTCGTGGCTTCATGCAATGCCTGTCTAATACAACAATTGTGGTAGCCGTTAGACTTGAATGTGTGTTGTTGCGCTTCCAACTCCGTCGTCAAACCATTTGCTTCACACACTTTCGTCGCTCTGGTGCACAAGGTCGTGAGGACGCCTCTTTTTGTCGCTGGATGGTTGTGCGATGCGGCATGTAGATATCTATTTGTGTGTGTTGGCTTCCGGTACACTGAGTGTCCAAGGTTCCCGTCGTCACGTTTGGTTACTAGCACATCTAGGAATGGCAGCTGTCCTCGTTCCTCCGTTTCCATGGTGAATTTAATTTTAGGATGTGCTTTATTTATAAAATCCAGGAATCTGTCAAGCACACTTCGTCCATAGGGCCACACAACAAATGTATCGTCAACATAGCGTAACCACAGACGCGGTTTGAGGGGCGCGTTTTCCAAAATTTCCATCTCCAGTTCCCCCATAAAGATGTCTGCCACTATCGGCGAAAGCGTTGAGCCCATGGCCACTCCTTGGGCGTAAAATTTCAGTGCTTTATCGATTTATCTGGTACAGACAATGTACAAGTGAACTTTATCAAGAATATAAGTATTGTGTTACTCTGAAACTGTGTCAAGTGACTTTATTTCAATTACCCTTCGCATTTGGGGTTTAATACGAATGCGTGGCGGCCAATTTCTTAAATATTTTAGGTACCACAAGGCTATACATGGTCATGAACTTAGCTGTTCAAAGTTCAGGCAAAAGTGTTGTTAAACCCCCAACAAACCTTTTCGCCTGACATACTTCCCTCATCGATCATTGAAGTACACAGTATTCACACTGAAGGAGACTCGTATCCTGAGCCAAAACATTTCTCCACTTGGCACTAATACACCAATGACAATGTCAGTTATCGTTGTCATAATCTCAGCAGTTGCCTGTTTAACCATTCCTCTAAGTCTTCCAAACTACCCACAACTTACCTTGTTCTACACCAGTAGTTTGTTGCTGCTGTCAGGTTTACAACTCCAAAAATTCCCTTCACGTATTGCACTTCATCCATGGGTACATATGGTATTTTGAATTTATAATCTTACAAATTTCCTAAAATACCATTTCCGTAAACGGTCACCATGTTAGGTATTTGACACCGGTGTGGTGGGTGATTGGTTAACACTTTGGCCTCGCATTCGGGAGGATGCGGGTTCGAATCCCCATCCGGGCATCCAGATTTGGGTTTTCCATGGTTTCCCATATCACTCCAGGTGAATGCCGGGATGCATCCTTCAAAAAGGCCATGGCCAAATTCCTTACCATTCCTTGTCGCCAATCCCATCCTGCCTCTAATGACCTTAGCTGTCCACGTGGCGTAAAGCCATAAGAAGGGGAAAAAACGGGTATTTGACTTCTTGAAACAACTAGTCAAAAAATTAACTTTCTACTTTGTTTATTCTCCCAACTGCTTTATAATGACATACACAGCACTGGCTTAGACCCCATCAAAACATACCAAGTACAAACATAAATAAATGTTCCAGCGATTTTAACTTGCAACTTCACTGACACTACTGATTGACAATAACTTTCAACCTAAACTCATCTCTCTCATTCGCTTTATACAGGACTAGTCAAAATGATTGCAGTGATTTCAGAAAATTACTACAGATTTATTATTTGAGATATACTTACAAGATTACACAGATATATAAACAAACCACGAAAGTGTTTTTGAGTGTCTACAGATGCTTAATATGTGCACCTTTAGTAACTCTCCACACATCAAGTCTATAATCGAGTTCTTCCCAAACCCGATGCAGCATGTCTCTGTCAATGAGAGCAAATTCATTGGTGATGCGAACCCACAGGTCTGGCAGATCAACTGGTACTGGTACTGATGATCAGCTTCCCCAGCACGACCAATCCATCTGTTTGGAATCCTGGTGTTTAGGAAATTACGGACAACTAGAGAAAAATGGAGTGGAACACCATCCTACTGGAAAATGAAATCTTCACTGTCAGCTTCCAGAGGTAGCATGAGCCAATTCTGCAACATTTGCAGATAGACTGTCCCTGTGATCATCACCTCATTAAAGAAAAAAGACCCATAAATTTTCTTTGTGAGATCGCACAAAATAGGTCCACTCTGGGAGAGTCACGAACGTGCTGCACATAAGCATGGGGGTTTTTGGTCCCCCCCATGCACACAATGTGCCTGTTCCCTTTTCCACTCACATGCAAAGTAGCCTCATCACTAAACACAAGTTTTCCCGTGAATGTTTTGTCTTGTTCTAGACATTGGGCACAGAATTGAAAACAACACACTTCATCGTTGTGCAACAGTGCTTGAAGCAACTGTAATCTGTAAGGCTTCAAACACAGTCGCTTCCATAGCATTCTCCAAACAGTCTTCTGTGGAATACCTAATTCTGAGTAGACTTCTGTGGGCTACAAATGTAACTGGTGCGCACACGTTCAACAGTTTCTTCAGACACAGGAGGGCGACCCGTTGTTTTACCTTTACAAAGGCATCCCAGGGGTTTAAATTGTTTATACCAATGCCGATTGGTGTTAGCATGTGGGGTCCCTTGCCAAACTTTGTTCTAAAGTGTCGCTGAATAGTTAACGCAGACTGAGTCGAATGAAATTCGAGAACAACGTATGCTTCCTCACTTTTAGCCATCTTGCTCTCTAGCAACCACTGCAGGAAGCTTACATTTAATGCAATCGAAACTTGGAGAGCCACTTGTGTTATAGCAGCAAACTCCATCATCGTACTTAAAATAGGTCAGCCAAAAGAAAAATCGTGAAATTGCTGCATTCACTTTGACCAGCCTTGTATAGGCACTACAGAAATTTCCAGAAACATACAGAGGAAGCTGACCAATGTTTCTCAAACTCGAATAATACTTAAACAATGAAAATCTCATTAAAACAATCAGAATTAACACAAAATCATTCACAATCAATATGAAACAGACGGAAATGAAAATTAAGGATATTTACAAATAAAATTGTCAAAAACTGTTGCAAATTGCCCTTCAAACATTGTAGCTCACATCAAAACTCAGAATTACAAACTTCTAATTAATGTTTCATGCATAATACTGTCCTTGAACATATTACATAGCATTGTACATAGTTTCCTTCCATAAAATAATGTTCATTTACACAAATTCACAGTTAATAACATGAAAAGTATACATAAACCACTTTTAATCAACTCTCAGCTTGACAAACACAATTCTTAAAATACAATTTCATAAAGGTCTTGGTCTGAGGGCCATTATACCACACCTCTCATCTCAAATATTTCATAATACATCATACTAAGAAAATATCATGTCATATCAGTGCTCTGATGTCCAACCAGCATGCTTTGCACCACATTTTCCACCATAGTCACCATCTCGGTAGTTTCTCTCACTTCCAAAACACATGTGAGAAGAGCAATAAAAATGGTTAATTATATCTGCACTTGTATTTCACATGTGACATCATCTACAATAATCACGTAGATGCCATGAAAAACAATGGCTTTGCCTGGAAATATCTGTGTTTTACTTCTCGCATGTGTGTTTATCACTATTCAGTTGTTACTGAATTCATTACAATTTCCCATAACATTTAAAATATTTATTCTCACTGCTAGCCAATGCCATAGCCATTCTATCAATATAACTCAATTAATTTATATGTGAACATAAAATCAGAGAACAGAATATTTTTTAAAAGGTTAGAAAATGCATTAAAAGTTTGGAAGCAGTAATTTTAACTCATGTTTACCTCATAACAGACAGATGGAATGTTATATAGGCAGATACGTGAGACTCATAAAGTTCAGAACTGGTTATTAAAGAATAGGGAACTTGAATATTCTAAAGAAAATATTCTTCAACTAAGCATAATCTACAAAATAGTCACCTCAGATACAAAACAATGTTAATGCATGCACAAATGATTTCAACAAAAATGAATATGTTTTATATATTAGCATGCCATGGGCTTACCAGTCTTCCAAATATTCCAGAAGGAAGCTCTCCTTCATTTCTGCAGCGGATAAGATCATCAATAAACTTATTCTTAAGTTTTGATGTTTGCATGAGGCTTTTTGCATGCAGCGTTTTCTGATGTAAATTTTGTCTATTCACCTCAGCAGATTGCAATTCTTGTCTAATTAGGTCTAACTTCTCTTGTAAATCCTTTAGTTTGGTCTTCAGTGTAAAAATCTCCTTTTCAGTCTCCATGCGGCTCCTGTACATTTGAAATACTTTTGGCCAATTTTTTCCCCATAAAATCAGTATTTGAAAGAAAAAAATTATTACAGTTCTCATATGTCTACACAAACAGTTTTTAACCTTTTGTGGGCTAGCTTCACTTTAAGTACTATAACCGAGCTAATAACTCCTCAGTAAGTACTAGAATCCATGAAGAAATTAGAAAAACACACCAGTGAACACTGTTTCTCTCACAAAAGAAGATAGAAAATTCATCTTATCCCCTATACATATCCAGAAAAAAAGAAAAAAAACCTTTAGCGAAATATTTTTTGAAATTGACAGTAAAAAAGGAAATTATGAAAATTTAACTGCAAAATATTAAATTGTAAGGATACTAAAAATGAAATTTATTTCATATTTTTCTTTGATAAGACTTAAAAATACATTATTTTTAATAAAATAAGAATGAAAAAAGTTATGGGACAGGAAACACCACATTATTATTATTATTAGTTTTAATTGTAATGGAGCTAATACTTCAGTGACAATTCCCCTAGTCATCTAATTACCAATTATTATTATTATTATTTATTTATTTCAATTATCTTTTATTTATTTTATTTTATTTGTCGTATGGCAAGCAACTAATACAATAATAAATATATACAATGACAAGAACGTTGATAGCGTTCACAAGCTGATGTCTAATTCTTCCAGCCATTCTAAGAATGAACTTGTAGCTCCAAAAACATCTTCATATGGTCCATCATACTTCCGTAGAGGGCATTCCCTGATAATATGCTCCACACTCTGGGAAGGAGCACCGCAGTCACATGCAGGAGAATCCTGAAGACCCCACTTATACAGCATGGCGTTGCATTTCGCATGGCCTGTTCTTAGGCGATTTAGTTTGACCCACTGGTCTCTATTTAGATGGAATCCTGGAAGTCCAGTTGTGGGATCTTTAATATCTGAATGTTTTACAGATGTGGAGTTCCAGCTTTGTCGCCATTTTTCCATGACATCAAAGTCAAATACATGTGTTAAATTCCTCCTCCATTTACTTTTCCAATTTAGACATTTTAATTTTAAATTCCTAATGTGTTTTGGTAAATTATTCATCACTTTACTTGGTAATTTGTTCCAGTCCCTGACACCCTGACCAACAAAAGAAAAGTTTACCACTCCTTTATGCATGAAACCGTGAGCCAGCTTGTGGTCATGGTTGTCTTTCCTTTCCCATGCACTATTCCTAATTCTTTGACCAATATCCCTCCCAGACCCATCACCAACATATGCCCTGCACATTCCCAGGACTCTCTTACCCTTCTCCTTTCCTCCAGTGACTACCAATCCTGCTCCTTTATCATATCAGTTGGGTCCTGTGATAATTTCCACGAACAAATCTATGACGCTCTTCTTAGCACACTCTCCAACTCATTTATTTGATAGCCAAAATGTGGGTCTGAAACTATACCACCATATTCAACCAATGATCTGAGCAAAGTTTTGTAACGAATTCCCTAACTTCACTGGTACATCTTCTCATCACCTTCTCCATTAAATGAAGGGTCTTGTAACCTTTTCCTACCACCTGCCCAATGTGCTTTGCCAAGTTGAGATTGTCATCAAATGTTATGCCAAGATATTTACACTTCAAGCCTTCAACAAGCAATTCTGGCACCACCCTATAATCATAATTAACAATTAGTTTTTTACCTGTGTACCTAAGTTGACTCTTCTTGGAATTTATCTTCATTTCATGCTGACCTTCCCATTTAAATATTCTATCAAGGTCACTTACCAGCTGTTTGCAGTCTTCACCTATTTTGATCCTATTGTATACCATTATATCATCTGCAAACAACCTGAATTCTGACTGTAACCCATCAACAAAATCATTCATTAGAATAATGAACCTACTCTGACACTTTGCTTTCTTGCTTTTAAAAATTCCTCTACCCTTTAAGTAACTTTTTCATCAAATCCAATAGATTTCAGTTTATTTGAAACTATTTTAAGGCTCACACTGTCAAATGCCTTAGAAAGATCCATCTAGTGCCACACTATCAACTTGGCCACCCTAGTTCAATTCATCTGAAATATTTTGCATATAGCCCACCATCTGAGATTCACATGAATATCCTTGCTGAAAACCAGTTTCTTTCCTCACAGATATTTCTGATATAATTGCATATCAATCTCTACATCATTTTGCCTATCAGTAATGTTAAACTTATTGGCCCGTAAATTTCAACTCTATATGTAATCCCTTTATGAACTATGAACTACTATCCTCTGGCAAGCAGCAAGACTACAGAATCATTTTAAATAAAATTTAAAGGTTAGGAGAAATATCACATCCCACAATCCTTAATACATCTGTAGTAATATTATCTAAACCAGCCATTTACATTTTTTTAGCTTTTTGAGTTCCTTCATAATTTCCTGAGAATCAATTTGAAATTCAGTGGAGGCGAAATGGGAAGAATTTAAGGATATAATAAAAAAGGGTGAGGAAATGTTTATTCCAAAGCAGAAAATAAAGATAAGTACAGAACCTACATATTACAATAGGGAAGTGAGAAGGTTAAAGAGGCTAGTGAGACAGGAACACAATAGTGTCAAGATACAGGATAGCAGTAGGGTATACATAAACAACTAAACAAGCAATTAATAAGAGCAACGAGAGAAGCAAAAAAATAGGTTTATGGAGAATATTATTGGTGCAGGAGGACCACTGAACAATGCATCTAGAAACTTCTATGGCTTTATTAAAACACTGAGTGGAAGGGGAAGGGAAGGTATTCAGACTATTGTAGATAAGAATGGAGTTGAAGTCACTGAGGATTTTAAAATTGCAGAGTTATTGAGTGACTAGTTTAGTGATACAACTAGGGACAACCATCCTGTGATGGGAGGGAATGAATCAGGGGAGAGTCTCCCTAAAAGTGTAAATGAGGAAACCACAAAATTTGAAATACAACTCTCGATCAGAATGAATGGCCACAGACAAACAGTCCACAACCGCAATTTATATCTTCCCATACCAGAACATGCTAACTACCACAACTCCAACAACTTCAATGATTGTTTCACTGTGAGAGCAATCAGAGTTTTCCCTGAAGCTACCGCCGCCTCAGAACTTCGCAGATGGGAACTTGCTTACCAAAACATACTAGATACCAGACACCCACCTGGCCTCAACCACCGATAAAATTCGTTTCCTTGACGCATCACTTATTATTAGTAGGATTAGTAGTAGCATTATTGTCATTTAACTAATTACCTTATTTTATTTTTCAAAATTTATCCGTCCATATTTATTTACTTTATTTCCCCCCCTTTTTTTGTCTAGAATTAGTTGTACAACCAACTGCGATTTATATATTTATATACAATATCTCAGTCCAACCACCATATTGATAATCCACCTAGTCATGTAGCAACCCTTGGCATGTGCAAACCTCCCGAGCCTCATGACTCATTTTCTCCGTCATGAATAAGGTTTAACAACCAAAATATTGAGTTTATTTGTGTGTTCGTAATATATGTTCTTCTCTCGTCGCTGCCTTCAACTTTGGTGAGTGATGAGTCATTTTCCCTTTCCTTGTAATTATATTGAAATAACTTCTCAGGAACTTATGAAGGAACTCAAAAAGCTAAAAAACATAAAGGGGTTGGTGTAGATAATATTACTATAGATTTATTAAAGATTGTGGGATACAATATTGTACCTACCTTGAAATTTTATTTAAAATGAGTTTGGAGTCTTGTTGCTTACCAGAGCATTGGATAGTAGTACCGGTTCATAAAGGAGGGGTTACAAATAGGGTTGAAAATTACAGGCCAATTAGTGTGACATCAGTGATAGGCAAAATGATGGAGAAATTGATATGCAACTATATCAGAAATGTCTGTGAGGAAAGAAACTGGTTTTCAGAATGACAACATGGCTGTAGGCAGGGATATTCATGTGACTCTCGGATGGTGGGCTATATGCAAGATATTTCAGATGAATTGGACAAGGGAGGCCAAGTGATAGTGTGTCACTAGATCTTTCTAAGGCATTTGACAAAGTGAGCCATAAAATGGTTTTAAATAAACTGAAATCTATTGATTATATGAAAAAGTTACTTTTTGGTTAGAGGAATTCTTAAAAGCAAGAAAGCAAAATGTTAGAGTAGGAAATACATTATCAAAAGAGGTGGAAGTAAATATGGGAGTGCCACAAGATAGTGTATTTATTGGGACTGTTGCTGTTCACAATTCTAATGAATGACTGTGTTGATGGGTTACAGTCAAAGTCTAGGTATTTTGCAGATGATATAATGGTATACAATACGATCAAAACAGGTGAAGACTGTACAGCTGCAGGGTGACCTGGATACAATATCTAAACGGCTACGTCAGCATGGAATGAAGATAAATGCCAAGAAAAGTCAGCTTATTAGGTACACAGGTAAAAAACAAAGGTTAATTATGATTGTAGGGTGGGGTCAGAATTGCTTGTTGTAAGCTTGAAGTCTAAATATATCTTGGCAAAATCAATGGGGCAAAGCACATTAGTCAGACGGTAGGAAAAGGTTACAAAACCCTTCATTTCCTGGAGAGGGTGATGAGAGGATGAACCAGAGAAGTTAGGGAGTTGAGTTACAAAACTTTGGTCAGACCACTGGTTGAATATGGTGGTGTAGTTTGCGACCCACATTTTGGTTATCAAATACAGGAGTTGGATGGTGTACTACGAAGAGAAGCTAGATTTGTTTGTGGAAATTATCACAGGACCCAGTCAGTAATTGATATGACAAGGGAGCCGGATTAGGACTCATTGGAGGAAAGGAGGAGGGTGAAGAGAGTGCTGGGAATGTACGGGGCATATGTTGGTGATGGATCTTGGAGGGATATTGGTCAAAGAATTAGGAATAGTGCATGGAAGGGGAAAGGCGACCATGACCACAAGCTTTTACTTGATTTCATGCCTAAGGGAGTGGGGAAATTTTCTTTTGTTTGTAAGGGTGTCAGGGATTGGAACAATTACAAAGTGTAGTAATGAATAATTTTCCAAAGACGCTTAACTTACAAGGAAAGGGAAATTTACTCATTAGTCACCAAAGTTGAAGGCAGTGATGGGAGAAGAACATATATCACGAACACAATAATACACAGTATTTCAGTCTTAAACCTTATTCATGCTAAAGAGGATGAGTCATGTGGCTCGGGAGGTGTGCACACACCAAAGTTTCTTACATGACTGAGTGGATTATCGATATGGTGGTGGGACTGAGATGTTATATATAAATATGTATATTGCAGAAGGTGAGAGAAATAGTAATATACCAAAAGGGTACGGAATGTAGAGACGAAAACAAAAATTAGGGAAATAAATATAGATAGATAAATTTTGAAGAAAAAGAAAGAATAAAATAAATAAAATGTAATTAGTTAAATGACAATAATCACTCATTATTATCAGTATTAGCATTATTGTCATTTAACTAATTACATTTATTTATTTATCCATTTTTCTTTCTTTCTTTTCAAAATTTATCTATATATATTTACTTCCCTAATTTTTGTTTTTGTCTCTACATTCCATACTCTTCTGGTATATTACGATTTCTCTCACCTTCTGTGATATACGTATTTATATATAACATCTCAGTCCCACTGCCATATCAATAATCCCCTCAGTCATGTAAGAAACTTTGGCATGTGCCACATGACTCACCCTCTTTAGGATGAATAAGGTTTAAGACTGAAATATTGTGTATAGTTGTGTTGTGATATATATGTTCTTCTCCCATGGATGCATTCAACTTTGGTGAGTGATGAGTCATTTTCCCTTTCCTTGTAATTTATATTACCTAAAGTCGTTTCTTTTTCCCTTTGTTTAATTACTGTTGCCAAAGATGCTTAAGGAATTAAAAATTAAAATTTGTAAATCAGAATAGTAAATGGGGGAGAAATTTAACATTTTAGTTAGAAGTTAGAAAAAAAAAATTAAAAGAAAAATGTATATAAAAAAGACTGGGGGAGGGGGTAAAGACTGACGGAATTGCCACTGGAGTGTTAGCTCCATTGCAATTAAAATTAATAATAATAATAAAAATAATAATAATAAAGTAGTTTTGCACTAAAAATTATATATGTGGTCATATAACAAACAAAAAGTTTTAAAATAATGAAGTCTATATCAGCATTGTATTTGGAGGATAGACTGAAGAACACTTATATAAGCTATCAAAATGTAACTGTATTTGTATTAGCCATAGGCAATCAGAAAATAGTAGATAAATCACAGACATGAATAATCAATAGTGCACTCTTAACAGTAGCGTCATTATAAAAATTACGGACATTATTAATTTGCTAGATGAGTCATGTACTCGTAGTCATCTAACTCATTTATCAAATCATATAGATGATGACTGACTCAGGTTGTAAAGACATCATGTTTATGCACCTACATGATATTCAACTTCAAAAGTGATAAGCCATTTATTGATAAATATATTTAAGGTTATCACAGAAAAAAAAAATTAAGGTACACAAATGATTGAACATGGTAAAATATTGAGTAAAGACTCACATAAAGAGGTCATCGCAAAAACACATTGAAAACTTGGCAGTCAAATGCTCTGGAGCCCATTGTGCAAATTTAACATTTTTCTTTTTGGAAATGTAAAGAAACAATTTGTTTTTTTTTTGTTTTATTGGTCTATTTACACACTAAAACACTAAACACAAACTGTCAACTGTAGAACTCATTTTAAAAACAAAATATGCAGATTGCCACTTCATTAAAACTGAGATATAATGTCATAAGAGATGAAATGACAGCAGTGATCATTTTGGCCCCAAATTCAAATCAGCAAATCAAAATATTTAGATTGTTTTTAAAGATATTTTTAATAGACGCACAACTACAATATTGACACTTACCCAAAATTAGTCAAGTACCCCATCAGATGAGATACTTAATGAGCAGGTTTAATGTGATCACACTAGCATATGTTGAGTGAATGGGAAAAACAGGTAACAGAGAAGAGCGGCTCACCTCATAGTAGAGGAGATCAGATATTAATAACTCTGTAGAAGTATTATCATTGGAACATTAAAAAAGCATAGAACTCAAAATGATATAAAAATGAATGGAAAACTCTAAATTTAATATTTATAAATTGTATGTATGATGATAAACGATAATAAGTTCTTGATCTACTGGAAGATTCTTATTACAAACTTTGCAAGGAGTATCAAGGACATTGGTAAGCTAATTACCATCTATGGAGTTCAGAGGTGGTTGTGGTTTCAGGGGAGATCCTGAGAGCGGTAATTAGCTTACCAATGTCCTTGATCCTCCTTGCCAAAGTTTGTAATAAGAATCTTCCAGTAGATCAAGAACTTATTATCGTTTGAAGATCTCTCGGGCGTGCAGCCGGGTAATTTGGTCGTAAATGTACGAATTTTCGATGGCGTACCATGCCATCATCTTCAGGTAGCGTCCAGTGGTCGGCGTGAGGAACACAGTCCAGGACGCGATTGTTGGACTGCTCCGCGCGCATCGATATTTATACCCTCCGACCCCGCCCTCCCACTCCCGCCGGGACGCTCCGATGGCGGTGGTGGGGGCGGTGCGTTACCGTGCGTCGAGCAGTGTCCATCAGTCTCTACGCCACCTCCGTCGTGCACAGTGCCTCGGCTCTGGTGTTTGCGGAGCCGCTTCAGTGCTGGGTTCCAAGCCTGGCTTAGTTGGAACCCGTTGTCTTTGTTTATGAGGTTACTCCGTAGCCGGATCTCGATGGCTTCCTTGTACACACAGTCCCAGAAGTGAGATGTGTTTCTCAGAACCTCGGTGTCCTCATATTTAATATTATGCCGTGTCTCAAGACAGTGTTCAGCAACTGCGGATTTTGACGGCAGGCTTGGATTGGAACCCAGCACTGAAGCGGCTCCGCAAACACCAGAGCAGAGGCACTGTGCGCGACGGAGGTGGCGTAGAGACTGATGGACACTGCTCGACGCACGGTAACGCACCGCCCCCACCACCGCCATCGGAGCGTCCCGGCGGGAGTGGGAGGGCGGGGTCGGAGGGTATAAATATCGATGCGTGTGGAGCAGTCCAGCAGTCGCGTCCTGGACTGCGTTCCTCACGCCGACCACTGGACGCTACCTGAAGATGATGGCACGGTACGCCATCGAAAATTCGTACATTTACGACCAAATGAACCGGCTGCACGCCCGAGAGATCTTCAAACATCAGATCCGCCGGGAAAACTTACGATTACACAACTTATTATCGTTTATCATCATACATACAGTATATAAATATTAAATTTAGAGTTTAAAGTGTTTTCTGTTGCTGTGGCCCCCTCCGCTTTATCTTTATTATTTATTCTCATACAAATGATATAAATTAATAAATATGAGATTTATATATTTTCCATTCATATTTATATCCTCTTACTTTCATTATTTTGGTGATGTTTCTCCACCTCCAACGATAATTGTTTGTTAATGTAAATGGTTGGGGGGGGGGGGGAGCTTTGATTAAAAGTTGTTACATTAAGCTTTGATTGAGTCTGGTGCCTGTTTGCATTAGTTCTTTGAAATGGCCGCCATACTACTGCTATGTCCCCAACAGATAAGAGAAAATACAAATGAAAAAGTTCACTCTCAAATAAAAGGTTATATTTTTGAAAAAATCTACTACAAACATTATGGTGTTATGGATAAAGCATCAGAGCTATCTGATCCATGAAACTAGATTGCAGGTCAGCATCACTCAATCAGCCAATCTCCAAATGGCAATCTTCCATCATTTACCCACTCAATATGATAGAAGTTTTAAAATAACACAAAAACAAAGTTCTCCATAGTGAATGAGGATCTGCAGTGTCAAAATGTGTACTACATTTCACAACCACTCAAAATTTTTGCAATGTCCAAGACCTGCATTGTGGAATTCCTAGCAACATGCATATCCTGCTATCTCAACTATCTATGGAAGAATGCTTGTAGACAATGGGCCCCAACCCATCTTAAAATAAGGATGAACCAGACTGATGTCACACTGAACTTATGAATTTTCCTTATTATCCTTAAACATAAACAAATCTCCCTGAAATTTTGATATGATGTAGCCTCTGTCTTTCTGATTAACTTATCCCTCAAATTGTCTCATTTAGGAGATATTAATTTCGTAAGTTTCAAAAATTTAAACCTACAATTACTTCCAAAGTTTATCCTTCCCTGTGATGATTCTAGTGCCAAAATACAAGGGTAGGCTGAAAAGTAATGCACACATGCTTGTAGAATGTGAACGAAATGAGCTACAGAAGCGCACCTGGTGGCATTCCTCCTTTACACGCATGCGTAGTTTGAATTTTTTGTGTCCATTCAGTTGTTTTTGAGCAGCATAAATATGGAGACGTGTTCTCGTGCTACGTCAACAAGAGTTAAACAGCGTGCTGTTATCAAAGTTTTAACTGCTGAAAAAGAGACTCCTACTGAAATTCATCGTCGTTTAAAGGGTGTCTATGGTGACAATGCTGTTGATAGGTCTACAGTCAATCAATGGGTAGCAAAATTTCGTGACTGCACGCCTGGAAAAGCCACAATTGTTGACAAAAAACCCAGCGGACCCCCTATCACTGCCACAGGCGATAGCCATTGCAAACTAGTTGATGACTTAATTCAAAATGACCTGCGAATCACTCAACAGCGTTTCGCAAACCATGTCAGAATGTCCAAGGAATGTGTCAGCTTCATTATCAACCAGTTGGGATACCATAAAGTCTGTGCATGATGGGTACCATGCCGTTTAACAGTGCTGAAAGGAATGCTGCCAGCAACTTTTGCAGCACTAACATGACGAAGGAGACGACTTCCTTTTGAATATCATGACGGGGGACGAGTCATGGGTGCATCATTATGATCTAGAAGAGAAAAGACAAAGCGCTGAGTATCGACATTTGTCTTCTCCTCAGAAAAAAAAAAAAATTTCAAAACACAAACATCCGCAAAAAAATCTTTTGTCTGTGTTTTGGGATGCTCATCGAGTTTATGTGACAGATTATCTGGAACAAGGTGCAAAGTGACTCACTAAAAAGAGCGGTGTTCATTTGATCACTCCACGAAAAGAATTAGTTCTTTTGTATGGTTCACTAGCTCAGTTTCATTTGAGACCCCCCTTTTTCTTTCTTTTTAGCTGTACAGTCCACAAAACCCACATGAACAAGCTCTTCTTGATTTTCGTAATTAGCCGACTTATGACCGACTCAACTAGAAGAATTGCCGTTCTCTTTTAGTGAGCGACTGCTCACTCACTCTTTTAAAAGGATTGCTCTAAAGAAATGATTGACTCGCGAATGACCCATCTCTACTACATACACTCTCTACAACACCTCCGACGTCGAGTTTGCCGTGTCAGAGGCAGCCTGGAGCCAGTAATCTTGCATCATGACAACGCTCGTTAACACACCTTGTGCGCAACTGAAGAGGCAATGAGAAAGCTGAAGTCTGAACCGATTCCACACCCTCCTTATTCCCCCGATCTTGTGCCTAGCGATTTTTATTTGTTTCCTCTATTCAAGAGAGACCTCAAGGGTAAACATTATACCTCGGATGATGAAGTGAAAGCAGCCATCAAGTCCTAGATTCGAGGAAAGTCGGAGGAATTTTTCAGTGATGGAATGAAAAAAACTTGTTGCACGTTAGGAGAAATTTATCAGTCTTAATGGCGACTATGTTGAAAAATAAATATATGATTCTGAAGCTTAAGAATTGTACTTTAATTTACTTTTTGCCCAATCTTCCTAACTGTTTTTGTCTGATATGTACAAGCATGTGTGCATTACTTTTCAGCCTACCCTCGTATTTCTTATAATTCGCCTGATCTTTTGATGTATACAACTCTACTTAACTCTTTATATTTTCAGTAATATACATGTTATACCTTATTTCCCCAATTACTATGCAATCATTAAAGACCTTCTATAATTTATTTCTCAGAAACTATTTCTCTGATGGAGCTGGAATCAACAATATTTTCTTTAGGAAAAATTCCCTACTTCTTAGTATCTGACCCTTAAAGTGGTTGCTTCAATCATTATCTATTGTCCTCCCCACTGTTGCTACATCGCTACCCTTTGCGTTAACATTTTGCCATGCAGCCATATTGGAAAAAGCTTTAATCTTACTTTTATCCCCTAAACCTTGGAGTAATTGAAAACCAAATATATATTCATAATCATTTAATTTTTCTCTTTAATGTGAACATAACTTCAAGCATATATCTCTATTATTTCACAATTGACAGAATATATTTTTTCCTAAAAACCCTATTTTTAATATGTGAATGGAAATGTGAAAACTATTTTAAACGAAACGAGTACGGCAATAAACCTACATAATACAGTTGCATTGGCGTTATTTTATGAATTAATTTACTGAGCAACTGCGGAAAAATGGCCTTCAACAACATTGCATTGAATCAGCCCTGCCAGGCATTTCCTATAGGCCTCTACAAGATCTTCAAAAGAACACACCTCAAGCTCCACAGGACAATAGCAAACATCAAATTCAACAAGCTGTGCAAAACCAATAACGTAATTCCTAGATACATCAATGTGAAGATTCGTCGCTGATGATGCCTTGAGGAGAGGCGAAATGCGTACGGCAATAAACCTACATAATACAGTTGCACTG
The DNA here is from genome assembly GCA_031002005.1 of Vandiemenella viatica. Lineage (NCBI taxonomy): Eukaryota > Metazoa > Arthropoda > Insecta > Orthoptera > Morabidae > Vandiemenella > Vandiemenella viatica. The sequence goes on from JARYHS010008075.1 coordinate 45,590,143, forward strand.
GCGTTATTTTATGAATTAATTTACTGAGCAACTGCGGAAAAATGGCCTTCAACAACATTGCATTGAATCAGCCCTGCCAGGCATTTCCTATAGGATTCTACAAGATCTTCAAAAGAACACACCTCAAGCTCCACAGGACAATAGCAAACATCAAATTCAACAAGCTGTGCAAAACCAATAACGTAATTCCTAGATACATCAATGTGAAGATTCGTCATTGATGATGCCTCGAGGAGAGGCGAAATGCGTACGGCAATAAACCTACATAATACAGTTGCACTGGCGTTATTTTATGAATTAATTTACTGAGTAACTGCGGAAAAATGGCCTTCAACAACATTGCATTGAATCAGCCCTGCCAGGCATTTCCTATAGGCCTCTACAAGATCTTCAAAAGAACACACCTCAAGCTCCACAAGACAATAGCAAACATCAAATTCAACAAGCTGTGCAAAACCAATAACGTAATTCCTAGATACATCAATGTGAAGATTCGTCGCTGATGATGCCTCGAGGAGAGGCGAAACGTGTACGGCAATAAACCTACATAATACAGTTGCATTGGCGTTATTTTATGAATTAATTTACAGAGCAACTGTGGAAAAATGGCCTTCAACAACATTGCATATTTTAAACCTATTTCTAGTTTGAAAACGAGGTTTATTTTCACATATAAGTTGCCTCTTGTCATTCTGATCATCCTGATGTATCAACCTTTATGATATCTTGAAATCTAAGGCATGTAGCTTTGTCAAAGTTTTAAATAACTCACTCCTCGTGGTGACATACTCGGAAATTTTTCTATATGTTTTTAAATAAATTTTTCTGGCTATGCATTTTATACCTCAAATTGCTTGTAATTTTATGCTGTACCTTTGTAAATGAATCCAAAGAGGGGGATTTAAAAAAATGAATCTTCCTTTATGAACCTTCAATTACTTATGATTTTGTGTAGCTCTCTCTTAAAGCTGCCTCTAGTTCATTTATCAGTTCTTTTAGCTCCTCCAGACTGTTTGAGAGTAAAACTATTTCATCAGTGAATCTTAAGTTGTTGAGACTTTTTTCATTTATTTTCAACCCTCTGTTTTTTCATTGGATTTTTAACATTGCCAACTCCAGGACTGATACGAATAGCTTGGGAGATATAGAATCTCCTTGTTTTACCCCTCTTTCAACTGGGAACTCTTTCGTGGCTTCAGTGATGTTGACAAAGCAGTGGAAGAGCTGTAGATGTTGTACAGTATGTTGATATAGCCTGGATTCACTCCTTGTTCTAGAAGGGCTTTCATGATTGCTGAGGGATGGACTGAATCAAAATTTCTTCAAAATCGATAAAGGCCAAACAGAGTGGCATCTGGTATTCATTTGCTCAAATTATTACTTTGTGGATGACTCTGATGTGATCTACTGTGCTGAATCCTGACCTAAAGCCATCCTGTTTGATTGGTTGTGCTGTGTCCAAGGCAGAACTGATGCGGTTATTGATGACCTTCGTTAACGATAGGAAGGAGGCTGCTGGGGCGGTAGTTCTTAATATTGTAACAACTGCCTTTTTTGTGTAGCAACACAATCATTGCTTTGTTCCAGCTGGATGGGATATTTTTCTCTTCGCGTCATCGTGAAAATACTTTAGCTAGGTGGCTGTAGGTTTCTTCTCCAGTCAATTGGTGTACATCAATGGATAGGGCGTCGTAACCACAAGCTGATCATTTTTTCATTTCATGCACTGCCCTTCTAACTTCAGATGGGAGGACTTCAGGAATTGGTGAGTCTGGGTTTGATGTCATTAAAGGATTTTCATCTTGCTTGCTGCATAAGGTATGATAGAAGTTCCTGATATGGTCCAATACTGCCGTTCTGTCTGTAATACATTTGTTATCGGCGTCTAAAGCTATCATTTGTTTCCTTCCTATCATTAATCTTTGATTTATCTTCTTACAGCCATTCATGTTTTCTATAACTGATCTAACCAGGTTTTCATAATTTTTATAGACTTAAGGAAATAAACTATCACTTTGCACACAGATATGAGATATTATAATTATCAGGCATATAACCCATCCTGAGCAGTAGAGTTGGTCAATAATACCCACCTTACGTCCAATATGAAATACTGCCGAGGAAGAGTTATACATGCTGTGTCTAAAACGTTCAGTGAATGCTGTCAGACAACAAACAAAACAAAAGATACACACAAAATTTCTTTATTGCCCTTCAAAATAGTCGTCACCCGCTACAATACACTTTTTACAATGTTCGTACAGCTCTTGGAAACTATCAGCAAAGGCCTCTTGTGGAATCGATTGCAAAACGACTGTCAAATGATCTTTGATGGAATTAATGTCCGCAAAATGATCACTTTTCATGGCCGTCTTGAAGTGGGGAAACAGGAATAAGTATGAAGGAGCCAGATCAGGGAAGTACAGAGGGTGTTCAAGAACAGTTACCATCTTCTGCGCCAAGAATTGGCACACACGAATCGCGCAGTGTGCAGGGGCATTGTCATGGAGGAGCATCCATTTTCCAATCATGTGCATCTCTGGCCGAACCCTCAACACTGTTTTCAACTTGGATTTTTGCAGACAGCTTTTTTTTTGGTCGCGGGGAAGTGAGTGAACACCATAACATCGATTGCCGTTTTGAATCCGGATTGAGCCCTTAGCACCAGGTCTCATCTCCCGTGACGATGGTGTTCAGAAGCAATGGATCCTGTTCACACATGGAAATGAAATCACCACAAGTTGCCATCCATTTTGCCTTCTGCTCATCTGTGAGCTTGTGCGATACAAATTGGGATCAGATCTTCCACTTACCCAAATCATCGTGGACAATGGTGTGCACTGTATCCTTGCTAATGCCCAATTCCTCCGCAGTCAATCTGAGAGTCCGTCACTGATCTTATGCCAGCATTTGTTGCACTTTCTCGATCATTTCTGGGGTTCTGCTTGTTGATGGCCGACCTGAACATGGCTCATCCTCAGTTATTTCCTTCCCTTTACGGAAACGTTTAAACCATTTGTAAACACATTTTCTGCCCACGGCTTCCCTCCCGTACACCTGCACCAACATTCCATGTGTCTCTGTAGCAGTCTTCTGCAATTTGTAGCAGAACTTAATGTTTGCAAGTTGCTCCATTGTGCTGTGACACTTCCTCTCACACTGACTACATTCAACTGGTCACAGTCTGTTTACACTGCCAATCACATGCAGTGCACGCTGTGTATTGATTCTCCTCAAGTCTTGCGCATGCACGCACACATGCACTAAGTTGCCGTTCAGATATGACACCATTCACTGAATTTTTTAGACACACCACGTATGCTCGATAACTTCAATGTATCATGTGTGTTTGCATCTTTTTCATATCTTAATGCCAACTTGTTGTTACCTAATTTAAGGGGTGGTTTATTTCTCTAACCTAAATTAAAAATGGATTCAAAACAGATAAAAGGTTAATTATCACTCCCACTTCATTGTCTGTGTTATCATAGTCCTCAAAAGCAGCATAAGCCCTTCTGAACTCAAAAAGCAGGATGTGGCATAACAGCACAAACTGAGCATGTGGCAACCACCAGGTCTCACCTTTAGATACTACCCAGTGATCCTTACAAATTTTCCTTCTTTCCAAACTACTATCTTCAATTTCTATCTCCACCAAATGTGAACCTCTGTTTACCAGAGGTTAAATTTCATATTTTTCTGAATTAATGTTCATTTCATTTTTATTTATTTTAACATCATCTCTTTCTCTCCTTTTCTCAAGCATGTATAGTTCACTTGAGAAAAAAGGAAACATCCAACAGTGGTAAACTGGCAATTATTAATAATCACAATATTTTGTTTTTGTAAATAAAAAGTAAAAGTACAAACACTGCAAACCTGATGACTCATGTTTATAGTCCTCATCAAATGGATATGAGTAATTTTGTTTAAAAAAGGTAAGGACCAAATATGTAATAGAATCAAACTATGCTGCTGTGCTGTTAAACTGAGGAGCTTTTGACTTAAATTACACCAAAACACATTAACTTTGTTCATATTTTTACATAATTTTCTTTAACTTCATTTTTTTTCTATGAAGACATAAATATATTATTTTGCTTGCTATGATTTTTTTGCATGCATTTGTGTGGCAATATTGATTAAAAGTCAAAAACTAAACAAAAATTTGGTCAATTTTGGTGGTGGACAAATTTATTTGGATTCCTCACTAACACTAGAATAATTTTTGTGTAGTTTGGACCCAATTTCACACCTTCAATTTATTTGTCAAATTGCAAGATTTGTTCGATTTTCCAGTCTATTGATCCTCCAGTAAAGAATATTCAAAATTCTACCATAGGCTGATGTAAGAAACTTTGACAATGGAAACAGATGGGCTTTATAAATGAGGTAAGTGGTTAGCAAGTGGCCAATTACACGAAAGATTCTCCCAGCAATTGGGTTAATATAGGTCTCTGTGGGTTTATTGTTAAAGTTTGTACACTGATTTCACAACAAACCAGCTGTTTGTCATTATGAATAGTTACATAAATTTTATCACTATATCCAACATCACATAGTTGCTACCAACTGCAAACTTCCCCCATCTCCTATGACTTCAGTAACTGCCTCACAGTCAGAACTATCAAAGTCCTCCTTCAAACAACTCTGCATGTGATTTCTGTAGTTGAATTTTGGCTTACCAAAACATTTTGTATATCAGACGTCCCTCCCACCTCAGTCTTAGACAACACTCCTTCACTTCCAATCTACCTCAAGTAAAACAATTACTTATAGATACTGTTATTATTTAGAATTTCTTCCCCATCAATAAATTTATTTTACTTTTTTCCATATCAGGCCCGGCTGACCATTGAAATGCTGGCACCTGTGCCCACATGTTTGGTGTGTGAACATCAAAGTGAGAGAACATGTGCACTACCCGTAATAGAATTTGATTTACCAGATCCAGACCATTTACTCTACTAAAGGAATGGTATGTTGCCAGCTGTCTGTGAAACATGTAACTATGTTCTGTCTGTGATAAGCATATTTTGTTTGTAATTTACGACAAGACTGGGGACCAATCCCAGCATTGATGTCTGCAGGAAACCACATACAAACTGCAATCAGGAAGGCTGGTAGTGAGGACCAGGAATGGATTCTAGTTCTGTTGTACTTCCTTGATCCAATGTGGGAACTTTTTATTTTATTTATTTTTGTTACTATTATTTTTATTTTGCAATTTAAAACAATATTTTCTTCTCAATTTGTGCCCATTCACCCTTTTCTAACATTCAATAGTAACTCACTTGGTTCATCTCCTGCTGATGCTCATATTGTCCTAGCCATGTTCTTAATTCTCTTGTTTATGTTTTTAAGAGCTCAGCTAAAGTAATTTTTTTGTCTTCCCTTCAACATGGTCAGTGGCTAATTTTCTTTATTCTTTCCATGTCAATATCAAGTTACTTTCACACTTACTCATCAGTAGGAGGAAGAAATAACATACTCACAGTTTATGTTTTTGTAATAGATGGTTACTATGGTCTCTTTCCTTTTCTAACTCTTTGAGTTTTACAACCTCAGTTTCTTTCTGACTAGTTACTGAATCATATTCTGACTGAACAGCACTCAGCTGAAAAGCACAAAAGAAAAAAAAATATGTAATAACACCATTGTTTCTACAGCAAAGGTAAAAATCAAACTAGAATACTTACAACTGACTTCTTTTGCCTGAGTATATCTTCCAGTGGCATAAGTTCAGTCTGGCATTTCTGGAGTTCATGTGCCAATTTCTGTACGGTTGGATTTTCATTTTTTATAAGTCGGTCAAGAGTTTCTTCTTTCAGTTCCTGTTCCTTCTTTACCTGTTCTTGCAATCTGCATAAGTCATTTATATCTTTAAGAAGACACTCAGTATCACAAGCCATTTGCTGAACCTAGAGAAAAAAATTATTCACGCAGAAAACAGCAGTGATTAAATTTAATCTTAATCAAACATGAGCATCAAACAATTGTTCTATATTTACTTCAAAGCAGTTGTTAACTAGAAACTATACACCTATTCCTGGATTAATTTTTAGTGTCATATATTAACTAGATGATTAACTCCAGCAAACTGGGATCAAGTATTAATATTGCACTGTACATAGTTATTTGGAATCCAAACTGCTCTATATAAAAATCAGTGTCAATAATGGAAACATATACATAAAGTATGCATCCCACTAAATTTCCATACTAAGAAGCATGTGATACTGGGCCCAAAATGTAGAGGTCTCTATTCAGGAAGATTTCATGCTATCCATGTGTGACCACTGCATTTGAAATTTAATACTAAGTGAAATGTTGCAGATTTATATTTGTGCAGTTTTAAAAAAAATATAATGGCAATTTGAGTTTTCTGTTTGAAACTATGATTTTCAAATGTCCATGTCAAAAACTGAGTTTTATTTTACTTAAGAGATTTGATATTCAAGTTTGTTATTAGATTTGATAGAAGTAGTTTGTTGTTTAGAATTGCATATTTTTGCCCTTAATTACTTTGTGATCTTAAGTATGATTATCATGTGCTATAATTTAGACTAATTATAAATCTATATTGCAGGCAATTAAATAAGAATGCCTCTGGCAGCATCATCATTAAGGAAGAAATTTTAAACCTCAATTCCTATACCACCAAGGAGTTTGACAATTCCTTTTACCATGAAAGTATATCTTATATCACAAAAAATTATACTGGTTATCATAAATTAAACTCTTGGAATATAAACAGCGTAAAACAATTAAAAAACATCTTCCACACCGTTGTCTCATGAGGCTGGCAGTGAAGACATTGAAAATACTTGAATAACCAAAAATATTATGTTAACAGCATTTGGCCATGTGTTCAGTGTATAAATTATGATAGTTAAAACAAATAATCCAAAACAAATTACATCAGCCATATTTTTGGTAAATTACTGGTCTTCCTTTTATTGCCTAGCCAGAGGTAGCGTTTGGGACACTTGGAACAACACATAATGGCATACTCTTCAGTGACCATTGTCAAATTAAAGTATCTAATACGCAATACATGGATAATGGAGACAAAGAAACTGCCTGTAGGCATTAAAAATAATATGGGATAAGGGAAAATAACCTGTCATCATAGATGAAGGCAGGAGGGCGAGATGAAACACATAAAAAAAACACAAACAAAATTCACAATATTTCAGTTGATAATCTTAGTCAAATGATGAATGTGGAACAGAATAATCTCTGTGACAATCTGTCAAGGTAAAATGAAACTTGTTTAAAAAAATATAATTTTGATCTCTCGTAGAATTAAATAAGTAAATAAATAAAACTAGAAAGATAAAAATAATACATTGAAAAATATATAGGAAAACTGATTGTAAAATTGTAAAAAAAAAGTTACAGATTTAGTTTAGGATGGGGCCAGGGTTGTGTCTGGTGTTAAGGATGAGGCAATAAGTAAGTTTCCATATAAAAGTTCCAAAGATGTGGTGGTGTCTGTAAAAACTGTGACAGCTCTAAGTGTGAACAAGTGTTAAGATTGTTGGAATCATGTGAGCTGTCATAAATTGCCACTGAATGGTCTGGATTTGAAGTATAAACTTTTTGCCTGTGGCCATCCATTCTGTAGGATAGTCGTTGAGTGGTGTGACCGATGTAGGAAGTAATGCACTGAAGATAGTTGGTAAATAAGGTGAGTGGTAGTGCGAGTTAAATGTCCAATAATTGGAAAGAATTATCCTGTGATAGGATTAGAGTAGGTAGTGCTGGCTGGATGCATGGTGCATGTTTTGAAGTGAGGTCTATTACAAGATCCCTGTGTGGGTCCACAAAAATCAGAAAGTACTTGTGGACCAAAATGTTGTTCAGATTAGGTCTGCTAATGCAAGTGCAGGGAGCAGTGGGTAGGATTTTGGAAGAACAACATGTATTTCAGGGAAGGAATATGTCATGCTCATAGTGAAGGATCTGGTTAATGGATTCTAGGCCAGGAAGAAACTGGGTGATGAATACTGGTCCGCAGTCAGCTTTAGGAGGGGTAGAATGGGGTTTGTGGGTGTTAACATGGGATAGGTGCTTTTCTACGAAATCATGGGTATCCCTGAAAACTCTTTTCCTGCTGCTATTACCATAGTATCACCCTCAACAATTTCAACATCTGATTCACAGTTAGAGTTGTCAGAGCTTTCCCGGACACCACCACTTCTTCGGAACTCAATAGATAGGAACTTTTCTTTCAACACATCTTAGACACCAGACAAAACCCAAGCCTCAACCTACACTAAACCTGACACTTACTTTTTTTGTAATTTTATAGTTTTCTTGTATATTTTTCGACACATGAATATATTTTTAGTATTTTTTATCTTCCTAGTTTTATTTATCTACATATTTACTCCTACTAGAGATAAAAATTATATTTTTTAAAACAAGATTCGTTTTACCTTGACTGATTGTCACAGAGGTTATTCTGTTCCACATTTATCGTTGGTCAACTTTCTTACCCCACCACCAGTTCAAATCCCACCCTCCCAAAGGTTTCTTCTTTGTTTGATTCATATGGCAGTTTGGGAAGTGGTAACATCTGCCACATGTCTCACCTCCTACGTGACTAAGTTTATTAATCAAAATATTGTGAATTTTGTTTGTGTTTTTTGTGTGTTCATCCTGCTCTTCTGCCTTCATCTGTGATAAATGAAAAGTTATTTTTTCCCTAACCTATTTTATTTAAGGTATCCAATAATATAAAATGGAAATAATAAGTACGCATGACAACCAGTGGTCAATCCAGAAGGTGCTCATGCAAGATTAGCTATATGATCCATTTAAGGAGGAATGGCATAAAATCTTAAATATTATTTTTTTGTTTTAGTGTTTTTTGTTGCTGCAGCATTCCTTTCTCTAATTTTTGTAACCAATGGGCCAACTTTATTTTTCTCTTCAATATTGAAATCATCTTATAGCATTTCTTCCTGGTCCAATTTAATTAAAATATCTAATAAATATCCAATTACATGTAATAATCACTAGACTCCAAAATGGTGAGCAATTATCACAGGGATTTGAACCCATGTACTCCCGAATGCCAGGCTTGAACATTACTATGTACCAAACAGGTTCAGTCACTTCTTGCTGTGTTCATCTAATAACAAGTAACATTGATAACCTGATGGTCTTATTATGTTATTGGAGTGAATATTTGTTATGATTTATTTATAGAAATCAATATTTTGGTGTTATGATAGCATGGTTCAGTGAATCATTTTTGTATTTTTTTCTTTTTGCTTATGGCTTTATGCCTTATTAAAGTCAAGGTCATTAGAGGCAGGAAAGGACTGGAGATAAGGAACGGTAAGGAATTTGGACAACGCCTTTTAGATGAAACATTCTGGCATTCACTTAGAGTGATTTTAGGAAACATTAGAAAAACAAAATCTGAATGGCTGATCGAGGATTTGAACCTGCGTTGTCCTTAATGCGAGGCCAGAGCATTTCCAGTCAGGATGTGTCTTGTGACTTAGAATAACATGTACAAGCAATATTATATTGGAGTTGGAACAAATTTCATGTATCATTTTTATGCTGCAGTACTCTACCAAATCTTGACAGTTCTTGCTCTAAGCCACATTTTCCCCATTGTAAGAGAATTTCAATAAAGTCACAATGGACATGTCAAAGGCTTCAGGACTTTCGCCTGTTTAGTGTTTGCAGCCCTAAGGTGGTCCAGAGCTTATCAACTACACAGAGATGGTCATATGCTAATGCCAAACAACTCATCAGTGTTGCACCGATAGCAAGTTGCTTAGCGCCCATCATTGAGGTTGAGCAAACATAGCAACACTAAACTTTATCTGCAAGTTTTTAAGAAATTTTAATATTTCTTTTCTACAGTTTTGCAGCTGAGACTTTCAGCTGAGTTTGTTTTGTTCAGGTTTGATGAAAGATTAAACCAAGTTTCCACATCAATAATGACACATGATGGCTCCTTAAAGTATGTAGTATTCTCTCCATATGCCTACCAGAAATGTCTGTGGTGAGAGTTTCAGATTTTTTAGTATCTGATTTTGTCAAATATTTAGTAATCCAGTTGAATAAATATGGTTACCTGAATGGTTTGGTCTGTATATTTGGCCCAAGCAGATGTTATTAGTTTAACAATTATTAAATGACGCAGTGCATCATTTAATGAATAAGTGTCATTTTTTCACTAACTACAGAGTGGGATAAACTTTCTGAATGTAAAATGGTTAAAAATACTGAATACATCTTATGGGAGAATTTTATACTTACTCTTGAATTGTAAAATAAATTTCAACACCACAAACTCACAATTTAAAGAAATTATTTACACATAATTTAAATAGAAACAGCCTAATCACAGTTGCTTTACTCTGTTATACACCTGTAATTTAGCTGCATCTACGAGGGTTATTCCAAAAGTAAGGTCCGGTTAAGAAAAAAAAAAATATTTTTTTTCAAAAACAATTGTTTTATTTACATTCCTTGCATATTTCTCTATTTTTCTACATAATTTCCATGCTTATTTAAACATTTGTCACGTCGTTCAACAAGCTTTTGAATGCCTAAGTCGTAGAAATTGGCCGCCTGCGAAGATAACCAGTTTTTAACTGCTTCTTTCACTTCATCATCTGTGTCGAAGCGGTTGCCGCCAAGAAACTCCTTTAGGTAGCGGAACAAGTGGAAATCACTTGGCGCCAAATCCGGGCTGTATGGTGGGTGGTCAAGCTGTTCCCATCCAAATTTCTTGATTAGAGCTTGCGTTTCTTTCGAAGTATGGGGTCTGGCATTGTCATGCAACAACAACACTCCAGACGACAACAGACCACGTCACTTATTCTGGATTGCACGTCGAAGTTTAGTCAGGGTAGCGCAGTAGGCTGCTTTATTGATCGTTGTCCCTCTTTCCATAAAGTCGACTAACAATACTCCATGTCTATCCCAAAACACGGTCGCCATAACCTTGCGTGTTGAGATTGTCTGCTTTGCCTTGACCTTGACTGGCGATGACGTGTGACGCCATTCCATCGACTGACATTTAGACTCGGGGGTTTTTTGAGAAACCCATGTCTCATCCCCTGTCACCTTCCTTATGATATCGCTCCAAAAAAAACAAGAGCATAAGCCATTCTTTCCATTTGTTGGGACTCAGTAAGCAGCCTGGGAACCCAACAGGCACACAATTTGTGAAAATTCAAATGTTCAGACACAATTCTGTACAAAGTAGTTCTACTCACATTCGGGAAATCTACTCTTACGAGTATTTCGAGATCTGACATAGTGAATCGTCGATCCTCACGAATTTTTGGGTCAACCGCATTGACCAAATCTTCTGAAATCACTGATGGTCGGCCATACCATGGTTCATCATGCACATTTTCCCGTCCTTCATTAAAAGATCGCACCCACTTGCGCACTTTACTGTCACTCATTATGTTAGGACCATAAACTTCAGTAGTCTGCCGATGAATTTCTGCCGCTGAAACGTATCTTGCAGACAAAAACCGTATCACTGCCCTTACTTCACAATCGGCGGGCCGATAAATTGTCTTAAACATTGTGAACTGACACTACAAACAGCACACAGCAACAGTAACAACGCTAATGGCGGCGCTTGACGCGCAAGGCATTCTGGGAGTCGGCGTGCATGCGTGTTTTGTCTTTGGCACCCAATTCAAATAGTTACAGCGAATCGGACCTTAGTTTTGGAATAACCCTCGTATTTGTCCTGGCAACAAGCGAAAACAGCAAAACAGATTTTGATGGGGATTTGACAGTTTGAGAACTTAGGACTTAAAATCTGGGGTATGTCTAATGACAGAATATCACCAAATGCCAGAGAAGAAAATCAAAACCTGTTTTGGACTTTATACTTTTTGTATCATCTGGCATAACTAAGAAAGCTATTGAAAAAGTTTTTACGGAATTTTCACACACTTAAATTTTAGATTCTTACTTAAAATCTGAGGTATGTCTCAGTAAACCATTTTTACCGTGAAATTATGATCTGTTCTGAACATTAAATCATTTTATCCACAATATGGCATACATAAAAACTGTTCAAATCAGCCTTGAATAAGTTTTTCACAAAATGAAACTATAGGCTTAGTATTTAAAACTGAGGTTATGTCATGACTATCTGCTGAAGGTAGCCTTTCTCTAACATAATCTGAGACAATTTCCTTCTATTCACCATACCAAATGCTTTTTCATAATTGGTGAATTCTACATATGTCAGTATGTTAAGTTCTCGATGTTGGGTCATTGTGAAAATGCAATCTATACATGATCCTCCCTTCTGGAAGCCATCCTGTGCATCAGTCATAAGAGCTTCTGTTATTACACTTAACTTCCTTTTCATTATTTTTGTATATATTTCGTATGCTGTACACAACAGACTTAAGCCTCAATAGTTTTCAGTTTTTGACCTATCTTAATTTTTGAATACAGGACACACTAGTACTACATTCCACTCCTCAAATACATATCCACATGCCCAGCAACATTTTAAAAAACTTGATAAACACATTTTAAAATTATTTGATGAGAACTTAAACAGCATTGCATCGAGGCCATCACTACCTGGCATCTTTTAATTTTTCAGCGAGACCAATATTCCGTCTAGCTCATCCAGTGTTATTAGATCTACATGTTTTTTTTTGTTTTTTTTTTAAATTTCTGTAGTGAAATCCATACCCGCTTTATCTTCATTTTTATCCATACGAAGAGCAGTGAAATATGACAGCCAGTCTCTCTCAGATACAGGACTGTTAACCAACTTATCTTTTTCTGATTTATTCAAATCATTCAGCATTCTCTAAGCTCTTTCCTGTCACCATGAAGATCACATTCAATATCATTTATGCCAGCTTCGTCTCTTTTATTTGTCTTTGTAACATATAATTGTTTTTACTATGATTATGATTCATATTGTATGTGTGTGTATTAACCATAACTTGTTTCACATCCCAGAGATCCTTCCTCAGCAGGGATCCATGAAACAAGATTGATAAATAAATAAAATAAAAATCTTTCTTACTTCTCTCTGAACTGTAGATGTTCTTCTTTTGTACTCAATCATATTTTCTACGAAAGGATATTCCAATTGTTTCAAATATGCCTCTCCCTTTGCAATATCGTTATTTTATATTTTTAATCCTTGTTTGGTTTACATTTTCCTAAAGCCTGTAATGCAACTGTTGTAATGATGTTCTTAATTGTTTCACATTCGTGATTAATATTGTTCTACACTGGAACCTTTCTCAGGATATGATCAAGTTTTTGTTGATACCTAAGATGTATAGTTTCTTCTTTTAACAGATGTACTTTAAATGTTGCTTTTACAGATTTCGTTGTTGGCTTTGTCTTATACCTCTCTTAAGTATAACCAACTTTGTAATAAGTAATAACTGATTGCTGTGTGGCCCCTGGGCAATGCACCGCAGCTGTGGTATAGACTGAAGAAGGTGAAAGATGAATTCCTGACACCTTAAAACTGGGACATTCTGGCTAAGGGAGACAACCCTTACATAAAACAGGCAGGTCACAAGTCCTAAAGGCAGCAGCCTTGTTGTGTTACTTACCCAGCTATCAGCTGGTAAGCCATAATGGGGAAATATTCCTTCCACTCGCAACCTTCACACAGAGAATGGAAGCTGGATGGATCTCCTATAATGGAAAAAGCTAGGAAAAGGACTAAGAAATTGGAACTGAACAGGAAATAAAGATAGCAATATGGAATACCAAAGGTTTGGGCAATAAATAAATGGAATTACAGAAAGAATTAAAAGATATGAAGATAGTTGTAGCTGTTATATCAAAAACTAAGAAGCAAAATGAAAGGTAGCATAGAACTGAATGATTATGTCATGGTTTTAGTGGTGTACCAAAGAATTAGAGGACTGCATCGGGAGTAGTTACAATGATTAGGAAGCAATGGAAATTAGAATTAATACTTATGAATAGATTAATGATGGCATTTTAAAGAACAGAATTAAAATAGAGAGAGGATAGTTGAAATTGTTTGGTGTGTACAGCCCAGAAGAATAGTTTGGAAGACATGCAAGATTTCTATTTCACCATATGTCACCAACAAAAATGATTATACAGTTATTGTGAGTGACCTAAATGCTCGAGTAGGAAATAACCCCATACAAAATGTAATGGGATCACATGGAGAACAAGTAATAAATTCTAATGGAAAGTTTATCTCTCCAGCTTTAATTACTTGAATATAACAAATACATTTTTCAGACAAAAGAATATACATTGGTTCACATGTAGCTGCCGATGTAATAGATCGATTATTGATAATACTACTCATCAACTTTCACAGTTAAATTCCATAAGGAAAATGTACATGTATTTAGCAGATATACAGCTCTTTTTAGTTTTTGAAGCTTTTTTGTGCTGAAAATGATTATTCTTTATTTAAATCATTTTATTTTAGTTCTAAGTACAAAAATGGGGTTTGTTCTTGTTGACTCCAAATATTAATAGATTTGACATGTGGTGCATTCTAAGCAAACTGAAGTTAAGCAATGTATATAAAAAGTTATTAAAGTTTAGAAATTACTAACTGGTGCTTTTGAATTCATAGAGGTTAGCACTCAGGATCAGATGCAACAGGGAATTTTTAACTCCCCCATTCTCAAAAATAATGATTTTTTTTTTCAGACTGGACTTTGCAATCTGGATTACTGAAAATTTAATTAATGAAACAAAATTTTAAAAAATGTTACTAGAAAAGTTATATTTGATATCAGTTATCAATATAATGTAGTTTTCAAATTAACAATGTCTATTATTTTTAAGTTTGTGAACATTTTCAGAAGGAATAAATGACGTTATGCGCTACATAACTGATTACAAAGAAAGGAACATTTGCTTGGTATCACAAACAGTGAGGACAGTGAGCAAAAATTCAGTGCCAACTGGTGATAACCAAAATTCTCAATCCAAGAAACATTCATTGAAATAGTGTCACTCGTTTGAAATACTGATAGTTATTCACAACAGAAGGGGAAAAAAAATAACACCAATTTCTTCCAGGATACTATATGTTATGAATTATTTTCATCTAATGCATAACTTTTTACAAGTAAGCCCCAGATTTTTATGAGCTAAACACTAAAAGTTAGGTTTATTCAATTAATATTTTAGGCTTTTATAGGTCTTTAAAATTCTGATTTAGGAACTTACACATTTTTAAGGTAAATAATGTTTAAAACAGGTAATAGATACTGATGTCTTAAAAAAATTGTTACTTTATAATAAAATGTCAAGTACTCCTTTAAAACTTCTAAACATTACATTGCGCATTCACATTAAAATATGCAACATAAGACATCATTATGTTTAAAACATTATGTCTTTATTGTGGATTGTAAACCAGTCATTTAAAACTTCTAATATGACACTGAACAATTAAATATTTTGAAAGATTTTTCAGGTGTAAACACTCTTCTCTTTTCCGTTAAAACTCTCTTGATTGTGGAAAAATTATGCTACACATCACATGAGGTAAGAGGTGCAAACCTCATATCAGCGATTTCCTTGAGATTCCAAGGCAGTATTTCTTATTCCATTAGTCCAGAGAGGACATGGCCTATTTGTTCTATCCTCTTGAAATCTGGACTGCATGTCTTAAACAGCCTCCAGCCAGACACCACAACTGAGCCAGGAACAACATTGCTTCTCACTTCATCGATGGTTTGAAGCACTTCTGTCAATGGTAGAGTGCCTCCTTCCAACATCTTGATTGAAAATTCTGGGTAATTTGCAATTATATGGGTCAATTTATATACAGCTGGTACTGAGTACAACACTTTCATTTATTTAATATAGCAATATCTCACTTTCATCAAGTGCGTCAATGACCTTCATGATATATAGTGGTTGAAAGCTGGGTTCACCATTATGTCACTACTGGTTTTGGAGGGAGGGGTATTGATGAAAGCTTTTCCCTGAAACTAACAACTGCACTTCATGCTTTCAGGAATGCTTCCTTCACTGAACATATTATCTTGTTTACTATAAGGTGTTGTTCCTGAATTTTTTTCAGCTACAGGGTGGAGCTAGTGAGATAGACAGGTGACATGGGCCATTCAGGGATGGAATGCATTCAAAAACTCCCGTTTTTATCGTCTAAGTTGTACCGACTGTCACCAAGATCCTCATGTCATGGATTTGGCCAAAACACCTTAAATGTGTTCCTTACAACAATCGCCACAGTGGAGTGGTTTATTTTTGGAAGTTCTCTGCTCATAATGACATGGGGTAAACCAGGTTCCACAAAATTTTCTAATAAGGTTTTCAGGTCTGCGTACTGGTAGGTTGCAACTGATATATTAGCAGCAGTGAGAGCTTTACATGGACACAAGTTAAATGAATCTTCTGTACACAGTTTAGAACTAGTAATGGAATTCTGCTACTGTTTAGAAGCATTTTTCCTGGTAACATTTGTGAAGTGAGTTACCAAATTCTTATTCTGTAGTATGTGGGATCGTTTTTCTGCAGTCACCTATATAGAAGGCAAAAATAAAAACAGAGTAGCTGAGTATAACACCTCGGATAATACCCCGTTAATATTATGAAATTTCATTCAGCTGTCTAGACTCTCAAAGATCACTTTAAGTTACATAAAGAAATAAAAACAATTAAAATCTAATTTATTTTTTAAAATTATATAAAATATACATATATATATATAACAAATTAGCCTTGCCAGTTTTACATATACTTGACAATACATAATTTTCCCATCTGTAAAAGTTCTTATCTGTTCCAATCCACTCTTGCAGTATACTACTTCTTGAGGATTTCTACTTAGGCATGATCCCTTTTTTAGTGAAGGAATATGTACACAATGATTCAACTCCCGTGTTACCACTGAACGATGACAGTATGCAACTGTTCACTTCTTAGAGAGGGTTTGAGCTCTTGTGATTGTTAATGTCTAATATGCTATGTTTAAAAATTGTTTTTTTTATTTGTTTTTATTGAATATGGACCTTTGTAACAATGTGAAGCTGCCAGACTGTATTGTCGCAGCTTTTCTTAATGTTACCGTCAACAGAAAGGTTAATTACATCATTTAGTATTGTGGTGAACAGTTATTCCATTTTTAAAATAAATCCATTTGTTTTACATGCAAACATAGTCTGTTTCCACCCTCAGACTCAGTGAGGGATCATTTCTGTACCACTTACATTTGCGGTACCTTGGAGCTTAGAATTCATGAAGTCATAGATACAACAGGAGATGGTGAATGGCTGGATCATCTAGTGACATTAAGTTGGATCGATGCAGAAGAAGGAAAGGAAATTTTTAAGATGGAAGTGGGGAAAGGAAAGAGCTGTGGCCTGTCAATAACAATAAGGTACTGTTCCAGCATTTGCATGCAGGTGAAAGGGAAATCCATGGAAAACTATTTGAAAACAGCCAATGGTAGGGTTTGAATCTATGGCGTCTCCCGAGTCCAGGTTACTCGCACATGGCCTGTACCACTGAGCTAATCCGGTTGGACATTTGATTTATTTAAGCAATAAAATTACAGTGGGACTGGACCAAAACATCAAATTACGTCCTTTTAGGCTCTGAAAACTGAATTAGGTTCTTTTAGGTCCTATTCAATTTATGAATATTATTAGTTTATACAAAAGACAAAAAAGAAAATTAAAATTTCAAGAATACTGGAACAAAATTAGTTCCCAACAATCTGGAGTTTAATTACATGTAATTTTTTTCTTGAGTTCATCTGAAGACATACCTAATAGGAAAAAGATTAATGAAATTACAACATAAATGAACAACCTGCTGTCAGGAACTTGTGCTTGGCAGGGTTGGTACATAACACTTAGTCTGAGCTCTGTTCGTTACTGAAAATTGGTCGCCACCAGATTAGATAACTTCAATCAGAACAGATATGTTAAAATCAAAGTTACTGCTGTTTTAAATGAATTTTACCATCACTGTTCTCAAAATTTTACAAAATCACAAACAAACAATTGGCATCGAACTTTGTTTTCAAAATTAGTGAAAAGTGAACCAAAGCCAGATCGAACCACATTATCCCTAACTGAATTTCAGTCACATGTGAATCACGCTATTATAACACATGTGTCCAAAATTCCAAGATGGCTGCCGGAAGTGCTCCTACATAGTATTGTGAGCTGCCTTCTGCCTACATCTTGCACCCAAACCATCAAACAAATGGATGTGTTCACTCGGCAAACAACTGTTACCAACTGACCATGAGGGGATCTACGGTAGCTCTATTTATAGAGGCAGTCTGTAAATCTGGTTCAGACTAGTTTCCCATATTCTTCCTTGACGATCTTGGAGACAAAATAAATTCCTTTCAATATGAAAATTTTACATCAGGTAGCTTGTCTCCCAAATGTTAAACCAAATCCTAGTGAAAATTTTCTGTAGCTATTATACATTTTCCATTAAAATTTATTTTCCTAAACTTCCAAAAATGTTTATAACACCTAAAGTCTAAGAGCTACAAGGTTGAAATAGGTTTTGAAATGATTTACTTTCTCTCCTCTTTCATTTGATCCCTAAATCCACTTTGTTACTATTTTCTAACTGGGTGAAATAAAAAAATCTTATATGATGTATAATTTCAAAAATTGATATCTTTTGAACTATCAAAATTACAGCTCTGAAAAATACTTTAAACGATTCTACATTTATGATGAATGAACGATTCTACATTTAATTTTCAATACAGTATCATCATTATCTAACTGTAATAACAGTTCTTTAGTAGCTTTTCCATAATTTTATAACTCACCCTCCTTCCCTTTATAATCCGAAATCTTATAAAACTTCTGCTAGAAGTCGTTCTACCTACGAGTTTGTAATTACTTATTTTTTCAAATATCAGCCAAAACAATGCAGATATTCAAAAACCAATTGATGTGTTATGCTCAGAAAAAAATTCTACTTTCATTTAAACATACTCTTTGAAAGTGTAACCTCATGGTACCCCCAATTTTAAAAATCTTTCCAAAAATATTACTTAAATTTTAGTTATATCTACAAAATTTTATATGATGTGTAGTAAAAAATAATGTTTCTTTTGAGCTATGAACCCTTCACAAATCTATCAAATTATGGCTCTATGAATTATTAAACTATCTACTGCGTCCATTGTGTCATATAGAAAATGTGCTACTTCAAACTTTTAAAGTCTTATATATCAACAGGAAATTCATACCTACCAAGGTACAAATCTTGTTTTGCTCTATATGGCGTAAGGTAACTGTGGAAATGAAAGTAAAGTTTTCTTTTACAAAATAGTCTGAACACTCCATTATATGTGAATACCTATATTACATTCTGACTTTATATTACGTTTTCTTTGACATATCACATGAATTACTTAAGAAAGAGCTTTAAACATGATCTATAATTTTATTGTGTTGAACTCGATGCACTATAAACAATTTAGGGTACTGAATAACAAAATTTAGGTTATCTTTCACTGCTACAGTATTCTAGGTTATACTCTACTGCAAGTTCTTATTAAGAATGTAAAAAATTTACAGCTGACAGCAGTTCTCAGTTAACTATGGTGTTTTTTTTTTGGGGGGGGGGTCAAATCAAAATTATAAACAAAACAATATTAGAACTTTCAATTAAAGCATTTTATGATTTAATATAGTGCTATTTTCAGACAAATAACTTTTTTAAATGAATTATTTTATCTATGTGCCAATATCAAAAATGTACAACCTTACTATGCTCTTCAGCGCATTTTTTCTCTGCTTTATGTTTCATTTTCTTCCTGGACATAAGTTCTTGCTTTATTTCCTCTTGCCTGTTGGTAAGTTGTCTAATTTCTTCTTTTACTTGTTCCAGTCTACAGGATAGTTCAGTTTTCTCCCTATAAATACATGAACAATAAAATCCTGTGGATTATATACTGTCCTACCAGAGACACAATTTAAAAGCATTATCATTGCAATTAACGTGAATTCTGAAAACAGAGCAAGAAATTTTCTACTAATAGTTTTCAACCATAACAATAATACTGAAATGTTACTTGAGGAGGTGGGGAACAAAATGTAATAATTACACAAATTCAAATTTTACAGGAAGAGCAAAAAACTAAAAGACATCTTGCAGGGGGATTTTGGAGTGATTTTTTATTTACTCTTATTGCATTTTGAACTCTATTTGACATTATGTTAAATGAAACTTCTATCGTTAATAAAAACGGAAAATATTCAAATTTGAAAAATTCAGTTATGCCATTTTGTTTGTCACCGATGTTAATTATTGATTTTTGATTGCCACCAGGATAAAATTAAGGCATTTTGATTGCTAACACTAAGTTTTTTGTGAGTAAGGTTAGGTTAATTAAAGCAATATTAGTTTAGAGTACCATAATTGAGTCTAGTTTAATAATATTTAAACTTATTACTCATTAAAAATTAAGACTCATCTGAAAAAAGTTACTTCTTTGTTAAATAAAAGAAAATCATCAGAGCTGTCATTATAGATTGACATTATAGATTGAACTCAATGTCCATTTCGTTACAATCACAGCCTTCATCATGTCCATCTTCCTTACATTTCTTCTTCATTATCTTCCCTCTGGCTCTCATTGCTTTCCTGCGGGTTTCCTAAAATGTTTTTGTACCAACTTAGTTCTTCACACTTTTGCCAGTTGCTTCCGAAATGCTTTCGTAACAATACCAGAGACTATACTAATCTTATTAAATTTTCTTCAACTAAACGTAAAGCCCAGTGTTGTCTCATTAAAACAGCATTGAAAATGCTACAAAAAAAAAAAAAAAAAGCATGTCATTTATTTGTTCTTCAAAATTGTTGAAATTTTAGTGTAGTTATGCCGTTTTGATCGAAATCACAATCTTTGGGCTCACTTTTAGTACAGTTTTATGTCGTTTTGTTTGAAAACGAGTTTATATTCAGATTCAGTGGACCAAAAAAAAAAAATGTTTCAACCAAAAGTGTAGTTATTACGTTTTTTTCGCCACCTCCTCACTGATAATACCTATCAGTAACAACAACAAGACTTATTATAATGGCTATCTTTCAGTTCACTTACCTTCAGAGAAAAGTGTGAAACAATCAAGGATAAGGTATATAAAACAATTCAAAATTAATGGTCACTATATCAATTTCCTTTTTTTAACAATGAGTGAAATGACTCCATCAAATATAAAGTAACACAATTCAAAAAGCACACTATGGAATACAAGTTGGTGGAAATCAGTTTAACTACAGAAAATTATTTAAGAGAAATAACAATGACATTCCCTATCACTTCAGCAACATTTTTCCACCATTTCTGGAAGTAGGCAGATCTTCAGTATAAACCTCTTGCCACAGCCTCAAACATGAGACGATAAAAAAAATTATAAACAATTTTACTAACTTTTTTTTTTCTTTTCATTTCAAATCTCTCTCATGCAGCAATTCAAAACTTTAATATTAGATTTGATAGAAAAAAAGGGTGCTGATTAGCAGATATAAAGGAGGAACCATTCCACCCTCCATTACCAAAGATGACTGCACGATGGCATTTCCATATGAAAAAGTTAAAAACACAAACAAAACTTCAAAATTTTCTGAAGTTTCTACAGAGGCTGGATTGGAATATGTAGTTGTAGCTGTGAACATATTGGAAATTTTGCCACTAAATAAACTTATGCCTCCTACAATATAACATACCTTACCTTATATATCACCTACCTCCATTGCCTAGTTCATTTATAAGCCTCAACAAAAACAAGATCATGGCAAATGGTCACAGCTCATAGCAATGAGCAGGATTGAGAGTTCTCTTACGGCTTCCATCTACGTGGGAATCATGTCATTGGAGCAGATGACTGAATAGGAACAAACATGATGAAATGGTAGTAGTAAAGAACTCTTGGACTAAATAAGAGGAAGAACATGTGTCAGGGGAGGAGAGGAGGATATTACTGGGAAGGGGATAGTAATTTTTGGAGTCAGAGTACCAAGTTATAACTTTGTCTGCAGTAGCAAAATTGTACCACTAGCAGATGTGGTGGGTAAAAAAAATAGCCCATGGTGAAAATAGCATGGGCAAATTTTAGGTTCAAAGAGAAAGGGAGGACTATGGAGAGAAATGCAAGCTGAGGTAAGGAGACAGAGCTGGGCAAAAGACTCACTACTGAAATTTGAGATTTCTCTAGCCATATAGTGTGAGGGGGGAGAGGTGAACTGGGAGTAGTTCAAACAGGGGAAGATTGAGAAGGTGGCAGAGACATGGAGTTGTGGCAATAAGAGATTGTAGACTGTCCACTATGTACATTGGGAAAATGTAGATCCAAAGGAGGGAAAAAGTTTGCACAAGTACTTTTGTGTTTAATTATATATTTATTCACACTTGCTGACAAAAAAGCGCCTAGCAGACCTGGTCACTTGCCAGTGTAAATTTTTTTTATAAATACACAACATTGGTGGATATGTAAATGATTAGAGCTGCGATTCTCTGAGACAGTTAGAACAGTCACCAGAGTGCATTACTGTTGTTTGTGTTTAGTGGTGTTGGCACACCTGGTAGGGTATACAAGAGGTGTTAGCAACGCTAGATTTTGAGTGATCATGTGAAGGTCATGGAGATGCCGTGTACTTGTGTAAGACAGTGTTACCAACACCTAACAGAATTTGAAAAGGACATAAATGTGGGTCTCCTTTAGGCTGGATGGTCAAATCATGCAATATACAGATTTTGGAGGCATTCCAATGTGACAGTGGCTCGATGAATGGAAGGGGATTTAAACCTAAATCTTCCAGAACATATTACTGCTTACCCACCATGCTCAGTACT
Organism: Vandiemenella viatica; assembly: GCA_031002005.1. NCBI lineage: Eukaryota > Metazoa > Arthropoda > Insecta > Orthoptera > Morabidae > Vandiemenella > Vandiemenella viatica. The sequence continues at coordinate 45,612,998 of JARYHS010008075.1, forward strand.
GCAATTCTGCACTACCTCAAGTGACCATCGTCGGCAAGTATGGCAGTGACCTGGGAAGAGTTTCAATTCTTCACATCAGTGTTGCTCTTGACATCATGGTACGGAGAGCTATTGGGTACAACTTCAGGTCACGTCTGGTATTGACTGAGGTAACTCTGATGGCACAAGTGTATATCATGGACATCCAGCATCCTCACGCATTACCTCTTGTCTGATAGTATAATCAAGCCATTTAGCAACAGGACAATGCCCATTCACACACAGTAAATGTCTCTATTAATTGAATGCATCATGTTGAGTTACTCCTGTGGCCAGCAAACTCTGTCCACAATAGAACATTTGTGGCAACAGTGTCAGTATTCAGGACATCAACAGTTACAACAGTTATGGGCCATCTTGCTTCAAAACAGGATACAATGGCTTCTGGTAAATCAGTACATGAATCAGAGGGAGTACAACACTATACTGATATGACCCGGTTCTTTCAGAATTTGAGACAATTTTGCATTCTTTGAAATAACATCACATACCCTCTCTACCCATGAAGTTTCATTTCATTTTCCTCCTCCCCTTCTGGATGATTTACTTTTATATATATATTTGGACAGAAGAAAAGCCACCGCTTAACATACTAAGGTGTGAAAATATGAAACCACATTTTTTTCATAAAAAATACACGTTTATTGTATAAAAGTGATACAAAGTACATTATTCAAAATATGGTCCATTGCTAGATATACATTTTTTCCATCCCTCTGGTAATTTATAAAAGCCATGCAAAAAAAAAAAAATATTTTTTCGTGGAAACCAGTCATTGAGCTATTTTTGAATATTTTCATAAGAAGTGAAGCGCTGCTCAGTGAGAGTGTGTCCCATCGATGCAAAGATGCAGAGCTAGAGTCAGTCGCATGTGTCAGCATCTCCCAACTAAGCACCTCAATCATTACTTGACCTGTTTTGCTGTATGTGATGGTGCATTGTCATGAAGCAAAATCACTTTGTGTTGCCTTTTCTGGTATACTGGTCGTTTTTCCTGCAATGCTTGATTCTTGATCAGTTGCCATCTATAACCTTCATTATTAACAGTTTCACCAGGTTTTAGCAGCTCGTAATAGATCACACACTTTTAGGTGGGATCAAAGTGGTGTGATCTATTATGAGCATTGTCTTCTTTTCATAGCGATTTGGACTTGAAACTGATGTTGACGGTTCACCTCGAGTTATCCATAATCTTTTATGCTTAGGCTTCTTGAAATATATCCACTTTTCATCACCTGTCACAAGTCTATGGAGAAATGACTTTCTTTTATACATGGTGAGCGACATTTGACAAGTGGTTTTTCGTTTTTCTTGCTGTCTTTCATGCAGTTCATGTGGAACCCTTTTTCCCATCTTCTGTATCATTCCCATCGCTTTTAAACATATGGAGACAGCTTCCGGTGTCACATTCAATTGATCTGCAAATTGTTGTTGCATTTGAGCATAATCCTCATCCAACAATGCTTGCAACTCATTGTCTTCAAACTTCTTCCGAGGTCTACCATGGTCTTCATTTCTCAAGTCAAAATCACCACTTTTGAACTTTTTAAACCACTCAAAATACTGTGATTTACTGAGAGCACATTCACCATAAGATTTGACAAGCATTCGATGCAATTCTGCAGCAGTTTACTCTAAATAATAACAGAAAATCAACGATGTCTGCAAATCATAGTTTGTAGGCTCAAAAGCCGACATGGTCAACATTATTAAAAACTGCATGGTCACATGAAACTTGTATTGTTGTCAGTTTAAAATATCAGTCAGCTGTCAGCAAAAGAAATTGGTGACAATGATGCAATCAGATAGGAACTGCTTTGGTAGCTAGAGCCATCTATCGGCAAATTCCAGTTTCATATTCACACACCTGGTAGAGGAAGATTCCTGCAGTGTCAAAACATGGACAAAAACACGTACACACAAACAGCATGAAATTTTCAGGCTTATAGCCCTTCTACAACAGTAGCGAGGTGGCTACCTGATGGAGGCTGGCATCCAACTGAGTGTGCTGGACAGGCCGGCAGCTCATGGTGGGGGGGGAAAAGCAACATGGCGGGACGTGAAGATGAGTGTTTAAAGGTATAAACCCGAAAATAATTAACCTAATCATAGAAACCTATAGTGGAAATGCGTTGTTGTCTGCGGAAAGTATATTCTTATCTTTTATATGAATATACAACATACATGTATATAAAAAATTTTGAAAAATTAAATTAATAAACAAATACTGATGTTACATACTACAGAAAGATTAGATTTGGTGAGCTATGATTCTGTGAGAAAAGATAGATGGTGTAGGAAATGGGTGGAAGAGAAGGAGGAATACTGGTAATATCATAAATTAAGTTCAGGTGGTTGTCCAGTTCCAAATTTGCACTGATAAGCCAATTCCCACCACAATTTGGCGATCTTCACATGCTGTTGTCCTTCTGTATCAACCCATGCCTGCCCTAGGAGTACTAGAGCTTTCTTTCATTCTCTGTGTATAAAGTTTATATAGTGACATTGCACTACTGCCAATTTCACTTTGTTGCCACAACACTTAACACAGACTAGTGAGATTTGGGCGTGGTAGTAGCACTGACTCTCCCTTTGTGCACTACACTGGTTGCATTTTGGTAGCTGTGAGGGAGTGCGAGATATGATGGTTGAAAGTGTTCAACCTGGTGCCTTTTCATATTTCAACCAAAGATTTGTGTGACCCTGGATTCCACTTTGCAACCCCGACTACCTAGCACAGACCACCAGTGTTTGTATGTGGTAATAGCCATGAGTCTCATATTGTCCGCTATGGTGGTTGCATGATGGTAGCTGTGGGGGTGTGAGAAATATGATGGTTGAAAGTTTCATAGTTTAACAAAATACATGTACCTGTATGTTCCCATTTTTCACTTTGCAGCCACAACTACCTATCGCAGACCACTGGTGTTTGTGTGCGGCAAAAACCTTTAGTCTTCAATCGAACACTATGGTGGTTTCATATTGACACCTGTTGTGGAATGGGTGGTATGGTGGTTAAAAGTAGTCGATCTGTGTCATTTTCATACAAGGTAGGTCCGATAAGTACTTAGCCTCTCTTCCCGGTGGCACCACTGTCGCCAGAGATATTTATTATCGTGTAATACATTATCTTAGATGGCTAGTGTTAAAATTTCAGCCAACTCAAACTCATAGTTTTGTTTTGGCGTGTGACAGTGGGTGTGTCCGTGGATTATAGAAAAATGGAAAAAGAGCAATATCTGTCGGTGATTTGATTGTTGTTTTTGGAAGGAAAATTGCACAATGAAATCAAAGAGCACTTGGATGCTGTGTACAGTGACTCTTCTCCTTCGATGGCGACTGTCAAAAATGTCTTTTAACGAGTTTCAATGTGGCCGCACGTCGGTTTTTGATGAGCCACACCCAGATGCCCCGAGAACGGTTACCATGGAGGATAACATGACAAAAATCTATGATCTTGTATTGGCAAACCGCCAATTGAAGGTGTGTGAGATTGCTGGGACAGTAGGCATCTCAAAAGACCATGTGGGTCATATCTTGCATGAAATTTTTGCCATGAGAAAGCTGTCGGTGCGATGGTTTCCACGTTTGCTCACTCCGGACAACAAGCGTGAGACCACTTCACAGCAGTATTTGACGCTGTTTAAGTGCAATCCAAAGGAGTTTCTGCATTGTTACGTGACCGTTGATGAAACATGGATCCACTGGTACACACCAGAGACCAAGGAACAGTCAAAAGAGTGGACTTTACCCGGGGAACGTGCTCCAAAAAAGGTAAAGATTGTTCCATCAGCCGAAAAGGTGATGGCCACCATTTTCTGGGAGTCACAAGGTGTGATGCACACTTACTACCTGGAGAAAGGCAAAACGATCACAAGGCTTTACTATGCCGAATTATTGGGCTGATTTGACACCGAATTGCAGAAAAATTGCCCTATTTGGCGAAAAAAAAGTGCTCTTCCACCATTACAATGCACTGGCTCACACCTCCGTCATCGCGACGGCCACATTGGTTGAATTGGGCTACAAACTGCTGCCGGATTCCCCATATTCTCCAGATTCTCTCATACCTTTGCGTTTTTAACACCAGGCCTCCGAGACCGACTGAACCATATCAATCTCGTTTATAAGTTTTCTTTCCTGTCTCTTCTGATGTTCTCCCTCTCTTTATTATCAGCAGTTCTCGATGATAAGGTCCCCATTGTTTAGTTCTACCTGCAGTGTGAAATTTCTTTTGATTTCCACCTGTATTCCCAAAACCTCTCTTTTATTTACTGGTACCTTTCTGTATTATTCATCTTTAGTTCCACATTTTTCTACACTGTCATGGTTATATTCCCTGTTATATTCTTTACCACCTTCAAACTGACCATGTCACTGTTCTATCCAGCCCTCTGCTATTAGGAATTCTTCTATACTCTGTCATTCTTGTAGTATCACCTCCTCCTGAATCCCAATTTGCAGCTCTGCAGCGTAGATCTATCACATCATCATCACACATAGTGTCCTCTAAACACCACAGTTCCTTTATTCTGTCTTCACAAAGTTCATATAGACTCCTATATATATGTCATAAGGTCCCTAACCTGTAACCTTACATTTAACTTTTTGTTGTATTTGTTTAGACTAGCAATTGTTTAGAAAACAAGCTTCGAATTTAGAGATCTTTTCACATTTTACACTAATTTTTCTTCAACACATGTTTATCACCTTTTAACCATCTATCCCTCAGTCTTCCTCTGCACCTCTTTCCTGTCAGCTACACATCCAGCAACCTCCTTGGTATCTTATCATCTATCATTCTCTTCACATGTCCAAACCACTGTAACCTTGATTTCACTATTCTTTATTGTAATTGTTCCTCCTTGATCATCTTCCTGATTTTCTCATTCTTCATTCTGCTATTCTCGTTACTCCTACTCTATTCCTCTGAAATTTCATTTCCAGAGATTTTACTCTCCTTTTGTTCCTCTCTTTCATTATCCATGTTCCCAATCCATATATCAAAATTGTCACAAATATCACAGTCGCTAAATACAACGTGCTTACCTTCTCCTTTGTTGAAGAGGACGTTATATAAATAAATCATTTTATATTTTCCACTTCCTAGTATTTGTTTCTTTTTTGATTTTATCATTTACATAGCTCTTGAAATAATACCAATTCTGGATTTTCTTCCAGCAATGTAAACATCCTACTACACTTTTTTTTTTTTTTTTTTTGTATCGATAATCCAATCTTACACTATACACTCTCCTCTAATTCTTTTAACAACTATACTCATGTAAAACTTCAAAGCGATTTGTTTATTATATATATTCATAATTAATACAAGTTTCACACTTTGTTTCGTATTATCAATACTTAGCTTTTGTATAGTTTCTACATTTTTTTAAGCTAACCAGTTAGTTGCACAATAGTACCTGCTAACCTTCGGGCTTGTACTCCCAGTATAAATTCAGACTTTCTCTGCTCCACTAAAATCAGCTTCAGCTTACGTCTTCATCATTGGAGCGATCATTGGGTTTAGCAAGTCAAAGAGTATGCTTTCTTTTAGCTTGATGACCTTTGCTCATTGAACCTAACATCTCATACTTTATTAATTATTTTAACGTTTAACCCCTAACGAGTGCATGGAACCATTAATTTGCATAGCCTTTCTTATTATTCTTGCTGCTCTTCTTATCTTCCCAAAACCGTCTCATCCTTTCACTTTGGGCTTAACGTCTCTATTGTGTCTGTTCATTTCTGAGTTTCAGTTTTTTTACTGTTGGAATCTTAGGGGCAAATTTATGTGAAGTGATTAATTGCCTATATATACTGCATATCAATGTCAGTGGGTCTATGATGACTTCTGTGAGGTCCTTCTGGGTTAACATCTCATAATTGATTTTACTTTCATAAACTTTTTATAAAAAAGTTTTAAAACTCATTAATTCAGAGAGTGGGGCCATGTACCTCACACTCTCTAAGCATGTATTCAATGATTAGCAAACACCTTCAATATCAAAACACTACAGCTATTTATTATTATTATTTTATCATCGTATGCCAAGTGAATTGGCTTTTGAAGGCGTAATAACTGCACACGTGGAGGTTTCTTGCATGCCCCCACTACAATCATACCTTTTGTGTTCAGAATTTGTCAAGCTTAATTTTTTTTTGGGGGGGGGGGAGTAAGGAGGATACCGAATGGTTTTCTTCAGTCTTTGATTTGAGTTTACTATTCATAACTGAGGATTGACTTAAGCACTCTTCACACGTATATGTGTCTGTCCGCCATTAACATGGTGCACAATTTTTAAACTGAGGCTTCATTCATCACATTAAAGTAAACCTCAGTTATCTGTCTGCAAATTTCAACAGAGCATATTTTTTTGCATTCAAAAGTTGTATTACAAAACAAATTACACACTTCACCCGATCATCAGTTTTGCTGAACATTTTCAATTTGCATAAATAAACAATAAACAACCATAGTGGCTTGCTGTTAATATCAGACAGATGCAAAGGAATGGGAATGTCAATGGCACAAAGGTGGTGGTGGATTAGAACGGCGGGGCTCTTCAGAACTAAACGTTATTTACTTCTTGGGTGACCCTTGTGTATATATATTTGGGAGGGAGCAGATCAAATATTAGGAGCATATAAAACTTTCTTTTTTGGGGGGGAGGGACAAGGAACGGGAAGGAATTCAGCCATGGCCTTTTTGAAGGAAGCATCCCGGCATTTGCCTGGAGTGATTTGGGGAAACCATGGAAAACCCAAATCTGGATGCCCGGACAGGGATTCGAACTGGCTTCCTCCAGAATGCGAGGCCAGAGCGTTAACTGCTCACCCGCCACGCTCGGTCATAAATTTCTGGTTATGCAGAGAAGAACACCAAGATACTCATATCAAAGCACTTTCCAGTAAAGATAACATCATGGCAGATAATTTCGTTAAGCACCTGTCTTTATCTTTGTCTAACTCTCCAACCAAATGTGGGTTCTATCTTGTAAATGTCCCTTGTATGTATCAGAATGAAATGAATGAAGTCCTTCAAATATTTGAATCTGCCTTTACAGAAAGCTTGACCCATAACAGACAATATCACATTCTGACTAGCCGATGTATTAGAAATGTTAAATTATTGATGGAAAATATACAGACCTAATGATCTGAATTAAAAAAAAATAATTAAAAGTTCAATACAACCCCCAAATAAAGAATAACCATAAAATAAAACTGCAAATGAAAACTACATATTACATCTATTAATTCTCTGAGGTTTATTCCATATCTGAAAGGTACTGAAATCTATGTTAATAAATGAATAAGAATTTGGCAAGAAGATGTCACAAAATATCATAAAGGACATATATAGGAGAAACGCAAAAGCATCAAATAATTAGAGCTGCCATTCTATTGTGGTTATTTATTTCATACTTCCAGAATTCCTACAATATACAAAAATACGAGTACACCTCAACCATAACCACAACGCCTCTGTGTCTGCTACTACCAACATGTATTTAGAGATTATAGAGATTAAATTATTAACTTGCCAATTGGTTTTCAATACCTTTGCATCTATGTCGCATCCCACTTTGAATTTTATTTTTCACTGCATACCTGTAACACTGATCTACTGATAAAAGTCGTTGAAATACGATGTATGATAAAAATGGGTGAAATTTTTATTTTTATTTCTTCAAAGTACTGCTATTCAGATATAATACACATATGCCAGTGGTTCAACTTTTGGTATGGTTCCACGCTTTGTGAGTAATTCTATCTTTATCTCTTGGCAAAACATCATTCTTTTTAATGGGAACAGTAAGAAGCCACATGGGGCAATAGAGGCTGAGGCATCATGACAATTGATGTTTTTGACCAAAAATTTATGAACAAGCCGTCAAGTGTGAACAGGTACATTATCATGTTTCATTGTTATGAATTGTTTCACCTTAAATCTGGGCATTTTCTTCAAACTGCTTCACACAAATGGTGTAACTGTGTAGAACTCCCATCAATACACCTTATTGACTGTACGACCTGGTTTCAACAACATATAATCACTATATCATTGAAATTCAAGAACACCATGAACAGAATCTTCTCATTTGATTGAACTTGACAAGCTTTTTTCAGTCTTGGCTCTTTGGCAAGCTTCCATTGGGGTGGTTCCGCTTTAGCTACTTTGTAATTACTGTATCCCATGTTTCATCATCAGTTACGACCCGTTTAAACAATTCTGGATCATCGTTGAATTCGTTAAGCAACTAATAAGTAATGTTCATTTGGTGTTGTTTTAACAATTTGGGACAAATTTTGCTGCCATACATTATACCCAAAACATCTGGACAAAATTGCTTGTCATAAGACTAGTGATATGCCAACATCATCAGCAATCTCTCCGATAGCAAATTGTTGACTGTACATAATTATATTTCTTACTTTTTTATGATGGGAGTGCCATGGACTCACTTCAATAATGTCTTCAAAACGTTTTTACCATTTGTAAACAATTGTTTTACCAACAACATTCAACAAAAGAAACATTCAACATTTCCAAAATGGTGCAGCACTTTAATCCATTCTGAAAGTAAAATTTAATGTAAATTATTTGTTCCTTTTTCTTAAGCATCCAACATACGTTAGGGACTAATTTAACAATTGTACGTGCATTTTTTGATGAGACTTCATAAGCCTGTCAACATGCAATGAAAAACTCTTGTTTCTCTTAAAGTTTATTTATTCCCTTCCTCATTTATCTCCACAGCTTTATCGTCAAAATTCCATAGCACTTCCCTCACAACCTCCACCACCCATCTTTTTCATTTATCAATCTGTATGTTGCCAGTACAATTAATACAACAAAATATGGGGGACGGACAACACCATGAACGATTGGCTTGGATGTTGTGTATACTGTCATAAAATGTTATTCATCAATTTTGACAAGACAACTAAGACTTTTCTAATACTCACGCCAATAGAACATTTAGGCACTCGCTTTTTGCCTCTTTCTTTTACATAGTTCTCCACGCCTTTTCTCGGAGGAAATCAATTGTTTCTGTAGACAATCATATTCAGTCTGAATTCCTTTTATCCTCTCTTTAACGTCAAACCTGTAATAATCCAGTGAGAGAATTATAAAATTGTTAACGAACAAGAAAGAAATCTTATAAGTAATACAGTTCCTATTTTTATGGAAAGGGAAGCTAAATTAGACTAGTTATAGAAAGTAGGGCTGTGACAAGGAGAGCAGGCGGGGAGGAGAAAAAACACAATATTTCAGACATAAACCTCACTGACGATTGTAGAAGTTGAAGTTATGGACTGGTTAGTATGAGCCTCTGTGATCAAGCCACCCATCTGATTCATACTATTATAGTAATTCAGAATACAATAAGCAATGTAGAAAAATAAAATGTTCAAACACATCTCAATATTCTCTCTTTAATTTCATCCGAATTTTCTAGTTTTACCACACTAAATGCATTTAATAAAAGTTAACGATCTGGGGGGAGGGGGGGACCGCTCCAAATAAACTTCAATAGTACACTCCCATTTCAAGGTATATTGTGGGTGCAGCTGTCAATCCTGCGACATGTTTCATTCTCACCTTCCCCCACCACGCACTTCCCCCATTCCTTCAACTTTGGTTAGTGATACGGTGACTTTCTCTACATTTTCCATACTGGTAGTAAATATGAATATGACAATAAATTAGATTAAGAATACATTCACACACATCCATATTCAATATATACTTGTTAAATTCTCAGTTTTACTAGTCTTACCATGTTATTGCTTTAACAACAGTTTCTTAAGGTCAATCCTCCAAGGTGAGTAAGCATTCAAAATTTAAAATTAATGAGTTATCTGATGTAAATCTGTATTTGTTATCTTATGGCTAATGTCATTTTCAACTTAATGCATATAAGCACAATTTTGCTGATCTATATGTGATTTCCATGATTCTGACTCCCCTGCAATTTTCTATTAATAGTTGAATGTACTCTCATGAAATTGTATCTGTGAATACGGTTTTTTCTGTCAGTTACTATAAGCTTTATCTTCTTTAACGCTTCTGTTAAATTTAACTCTCTAGTAGCAAATTATAAATCCATTATGACTCTAAATGTGATTCCAGGTTCTATTTCTCATTTTTGAAAGACTGTTCCATAGTTTCTTTTCTTCACTTCTCACTTTCAGAATGTGTTAAATTTACACATCACTATGCAAACTAATTTTCACCCTCTTACTCCTCATGCACCACATTATAACTGCTTTTATTTTTGTATTGACTTACAAACTTTTATAATGTACTATTTCTCATCCACATTGCTTCAAGTCCTCAGTCAAATTATGACACTATAATTATTTAATTGCAATGGAGCATGTTCCGGGGGCAATTTACCCAAACACCTATTTTCCTATTTCTTTTTTTTAATCTTAAATCCATAGAGTACAATTTTCCCACCCACCAACTGTTGTCCTTCATAAATTTATGAACTTTAAATTATATATTTTTTTTTTTTTACTAAATTATTCAACACTTCCCTTGCCCATGCAATCTCTGACTCCCTGACTTATAAAAGAAAATTGAACATCCCTTCTACTTGAAATAAGAGTTCCAACTTGTGATAAATGTCATAATTTACATTTCATGCACTACTCCTAATTGATTTACTGAAATCCTTCAAAATCTGCCTTGTACACTTCCAAACACCCTTCACCCTTCGCCTGTCTTCCAAGAATTCTCAATCCCGTTTGTTTATCATGTCACATAATAATTCTGTTTGACAGTAATTTACATAGACAAATCTGGCTGTCCTCCTTCCCACCCTTCTCCAACTCATTGCATTGATCCCATACTGTACCACCACACTCAAGCAATTGTCTGACCAGTATCCTCTATCAACTAGCTGTTAGCCTCTATCTCTGACTCTCAATGAATAAAATGTTGATCTGTTGATGAAGGTTTTACACTAAAAAGCTTTAATTCCTTCATATTGTCGTGTTCTTTGCCCATATTGCGATAAGCAAAGGTTCCCTTCTTAACACTTATTTAAATATTTGTAAATAAGCACTTTTTGTTTCCCATGAAACTCAATGCAGGTACAGATATTTTAACAAGTCATCTTGTGTTTTATTTTTGGAATTTTGGTTACAATTTCGAGTGTTCAAATTTTTCTGCCCTCATTTAGTAACTTTACCTTGTTTTGGCATGAAAGATTTGAAGATCTGAGATAGATAGCTGTCACTAGTTTGCAATCCATGCAAACTTCAGAATTTTGTGACCGAGTGATTCTGGTGGCTCATTGATTAAGGCGCTTGCTTTCGAAGGTCCAGTGTCCAGTCCTACGTTCAAATCATGGAATCATGGTGGGGCTTGGATCATATGACCTACACCAGGATGTTTCATTGTTCGGATTCCACATTAAACTGTAGGTCCCACATGAAAGGATCTGGCCATGCTACCTCTGACACAATGGATTAGTATGCCTCTTTTGGGAGAATTAAACCAATCTTCGGGTTGAGGAGTAAATTAGTTTCAGTTCTTAGTTTTAGATATATTACTGAGGAATCCATTTGTGCTTAAACCCTATTAAAATTTGTATTCCTGTTTAAAATAATTCAAAAAGTAATTAAGAATAATTTCAGGGACAGTTAGTATGGTTGGATCATTAGCCACACAGCAGGACAGACATAATATGGAGCTGCATCTGGCACAAACAATAGAGCAGGGTGGTGGGGAGGGGTAGGAGCACTAGGCTGCATAAGATGTGTCAGCACCAGAGAATAGCAGTGCTCCTTTAGTTGTCACAGTGTATCAGACCTGAAGAGTAGCCCGTCAAAAGCACATCTGTCAGTGAACCTGTGAAGATTATATTTTACTAGATATGATGCAAAATACCACTGACAAATTCAAGGAGCAAACAACAAGATATCTTGGATTACGTTTCCATACCTGCAACCAAAATAAGTTTATCTACGAGTCATTTTCTAGGAAGAATATTATCCAAATATAAATGACATATTTGCAGTCAAGGGAACTCATAAAGAAAGTAAAGATCATTAACCTAAAGAGGAATAACAACTTGCTTTAACTTTTTTGGCACTACATACTACTGGGTGCATGAGGTGGCAACATATGTTAGAACAGATATTGAAAACGCAAAAGTTTGTTTAATATCTGACGAAGAATACATACACAATCAAACTGGGAGGAAATGTGATCAATAACTTTTAAAAACCAGATTCATTTACATGTACTAATGACATCATACCCAACCACCCACACTTGTGTGTGATTTTAATAGCCACCACATGCTGTAGAAGTATACAATAAACAGTGGGTTTTGTAAAAAGTTGGTAAACTGGATGAAGGTTCACAACATCCAATTTTTTATGCCAAAGATTGGCATTCATTTTAATCAGTGTCATGAAAGTAAGAATACAACCATGATCCACACTAAAGATAATAGTCAGCAGCCCGTGATCATAAAATTCTCTCAGATTTCCCCCAGTCAGCACCAACCAGCTATAATTAAGGTTAGCATCTGATATCATCATACCTTAGAGCAAGAATGAATTTCCAAAATGTCAACTGATTAGCCTTAGCAGAAGGCTTATACACATGTCTTGGATGGATACAACCAACGAGCACCAATTACAATCAAATTATTGGCACAATTGTCAGTACGGCCAAAAAACACATGCATAGAGGGTACAGGGTACAATATACATGGAAAAAAAGAAACAAAGCACGTATAATGAATTCCTCCAGAGCAACGACTGAGAAATTGCAGATAAACTTGTAACTAGCCTGTATACAGCTGATCAACAGAGGTGGAATCTTTGAATATTAAAACATCAAGTCGCAAACCATGGTCACTAAAATTGGTGGCACAAAAAAAAGGTTGAAAATGATAACTCATCAATCTCAGCAAGCAAAAGAGCTTTAACCAACTTCCCATATATTCCAAACATCTAGAGGCCCGAGTGACAAGAAAAATATAAAAAAGGTGAAACAAGATCTCAAGGCTCTTAGAACATCACTTGCAAATGGCAATTAATTATCAAATCCCTTCACATAAGACAAGATCACAGGAGTGATTAGGGAGATGAAGTCCAGAAAAATTTCCAATTTTGATGGCATACACCCTGAATTCTTGATTCGTTGTGGTCAACATGATAGTAGCTGGATGACTCATTTCTTCTCCAATAAACTCTTGGCAGTGTCGAGACAGGACAAAAAGTTCAAAAATGACTGCTCTATTGAAACCAGACAGGCCATTTAATCATCAGAGCTATAGACCTACAGATCTCCTCAGTGTTATATTCAAATTACTTGAGTGACTTATAAGTGATCAAAACATTCTGGAAATGATACCAATAGAACAGGCAGGTTTCCAATCACAATGTAATTGTAGAGATTAAATCCTTGCACTCACCACATTATCAAGGCAGGCTCTGAGAAAAAAACTAAAAATTTCAGCTCCATTCAAAGATCTCTCAGCAGCATGCAATACTGTAAGGAGGAATGGGTTAATTTGTAAACTTGCGTGTCACAACAATTAATAAAGCTGTTAAGAAATATACTTACAGAGAGAACCTACCAGGTAGTTAATGGCAATGTTAAAAAATTAAATACGAGGGGTATTCCAAAACTAAGGTCATAATAAAAACATCACTCATGAGATAAGATTTATATTGACAGTAATATGTGACAACGCATCTAATTCACTTTTCCTCATAATCAGCATTCACCTATATATACTTTCTGTAATGTTGCACCAGCTTCTTTAACCCATCAGCATAAAAGTCTGCCGCCGGGACCCGAACCAGATGGT